>OY759222.1:23627225-24350045 GCA_963662175.1 Aradus depressus
GTGTTTCTGCTGTCTGTTTCATCTTTTATTAAATAGGTACCTTTGTGCCTTCTAGGTGAAAAAGGTCAAGAAATGGGATACTACTTTTTTGGGGGATGCTCGGGGTTTCCCTGGATCCCTGGAGTGGAAAATTACACGAAAATTTGAGATCGAGTTTTCAATGGGGTGTTTCACATTTCAATATAAATATGTTTTGACCATTTTCACGTTGATGTCTGTGTAAGCGGTTATGAGTGGTATAGTATAAATAAAAATGATATTAGGTATAATAAAAAGAGAATTTATGTTCAGGTACTTTACCTTGAATATATATAAATGGAGATTCAACCCAAAAAATATATAAATTGTTGTTTAGTGCTTAGTGAAAATATGTGATATGGCCGTTACAGGATTCTTATAACAACCACGCTTACAGATCTCTTTTTCTCCCCCCTTCTCAAAATCATTCCATACTGGCATTACTGAATGTATGAAGTAATGAGTTGGCGTCAGAGGTATTTTTTCTTTCATTGTACAATGCGATTCTGAGAATGATTTTCTTATATCCAGCAATGTCAGTATGAAATTATTATGTGTAGGGGGAGTGGGATCTGTAAGCGTGGTTGGTATAAGAAAGTCCTGTAATGGCCACATCACATACTTATCTCAAATCTGAGAATTTGCTAGCGATTGGAAATTTATTAAGGAACATTTTTGGTAATAATACATTTTTCGATAGGACTAACCGTTTTCGGGTAAATCAAAGAAACGTCTAAAAATATGTTTCAAAATTTACATTTCAGGACAGTTTTCAGTATGTATCTCAAAAACCAGACGTCCTGCAAAAATCTTATATAAAATGTGTACATTTGTTTTGGACAAAATCAAATCATGTGACTTTTTCATTCCAAATTTCGAGTTCAAAGCTACAATCGTGTTTGCGGTAGAGCGCTCACAACTTTCCAATCACATACGCACAGACGTACCGAAAGACATCATTGTGAAAATGGTCAAACATATTCAGGGGACCTTGAAACGTGAAGATTCGTTGAAAACTCTATCTCAGTTTTTCCCACGATTACAATATTTCCTTATGCTATAGATATATGAAAGTAAAACGTGAAGTAATTAATTTACTGATTCTAAGTTGAGATAAAAATTTCATTGAAAAGTAGCGCTATTTTCAGACATTTAAATTTTAAATTATAATGCCCTCTCTCCCTCCATTTAATATATCGAAAAGAATTCTGGGGATTGCATATATGACAACCTAGCAAACTTAAATGTCACTTTTGAGCTTTGTACTGGAGATGGCGTAGCTGAAAGCGGTACACTTTATGTATACATTTATGCTTTCTGAGATCAAGATCGCGCGAAACCGAGGCATTTATTTGTTTTATATGGGAGATGAAAAAACCATGAGCACGTCGTTCTATGGATTATTTGGGGCGTTAAGAAAAATTCTATGTTTTCCAGCCCCCTGATTCCAAAAGTGAAAAAAAGAATACATTTATCTTTTTCAGTGTGTGTGAATACGAGCTACCGTTCTACGGGGAATGTATTGACATGAAATTTTATATGGGTACCCGAAACCGAGAAATTAGGGGGGAGACTTAACACAAAAACTTGAATAGCTGCGGTTGTAATTTAATTTGTTAATACAAATTCCCATAAGAACGACAACTATTAAATTTCTGAGGAATCGGCCGAAGAGATTGGAGGGATCAGAAAAGGGGGCTCGACTCGAAAATCCTAATATCTGCTGATTTAATGAATTAATCGAAAAAAATTTAGAATGATTCAGAAGCCCCTAGGTAAGTCAATTATTGAGTTCTTAGGTATTATTTAGCTCCTAGGTGAATAAACCTAGGCAGACAAAATTTAGGACTCAGTAGAGTCGGCCTCACGCCAACCAGAGCGACGAAATAACGCTCTGGTAGTAGGTGATATCACCTCATTTGAAACGAAGATGCCTCCTCCCAAACTAGTTTCTGCTTATGCCATTGCCGAGATGGCTAGGCCCTGCCCCCAGGAGAATTGGGTGTAATGAAACGAGGCCGGACATAGAGGTTATTCATCAGAAGGCCCCCGGGGGCCCGAGAACCGCCCCCCCCACCCCCCCCTCTACCTCCCATTATGTAAATTGAGCGAGGACAAGTCCAGCTAATAAGTAGCGGGAGACTAATTTGGCAGATCCTAGCAGGGGCAACACGGGGCGGGTCCTGTTCAAAGACCTCCCTCCGCTTTGTCAACTCTGACCACGTCCGAAGCAAATATTCAAAATTGCAAATTTGAGTTACATCACCAACACTTTAATGAGACCGGGGTTGTTCAAGGTATCAGAAAGCAAATACCTGCCTGGGGAGGCACTTTCCCAAAAGAGACTTCAAAAAAAAGCTTACATTTTCTAAATATTTTTTTTTAGAATGCGCCTCAGAGAATTTTAAATGATAATAAAATTTTTGCAAAGGGATGAGTAGGATAGGGAACACTTGTGCCAGTCAGTGACGTCATCTCCTCCCTACTAGTCATCCCTGCCCTGGGATCCTACGATCATCAGACCATTAAAACAGCACTTTTTCTCCCTCCTCTCTTCTGGAGGGCACTTGCACCCCGTACTTCTAATCGGTACGTGCACCAATAAGTATATCGACATGTACTTACATTTTAGAGTGAGCACACCCTCCTCTGGCCAGATCTTCTCTCTTTTTTTTTTCCTTGGCCTCGTCTAGAGCATATATTCAAAATTGCAAATTAGAGTTACATCACCAACACTTTAATGAGACCGGGGTTGTTCAAGGTATCAGAAAGCAAATACCTGCCTGGGGAGGCACTTTCCCAAAAGAGAGTTCAAAAAAAAGCTTACATTTTCTAAATATTTTTTTTTAGAATGCGCCTCAGAGAATGTTAGATACTAAAATTTTTGGAAAGGGATGAGTAGGATAGGGAACACTTGTGCCAGTCAGTGACGTCATCTCCCTACTAGTCATCCCTGTCCTGGGATCCTACGATCATCAGACCATTCAAACAGCATTTTTTCTCCCTCCTCTCTTCTGGAGGGCACTTGCACCCCTTACTTCTAATTGGTACGTGCACCAATAGGTGTATCGACATGTACTTATATTCTAGAGTGAGCACACCCTCCTCTGGCCAGATCTTCACTCTTTTTTTTTTTCCTTGACCACGTCCAGAGCATAAATTCAAAATTGCAAATTTGAGTTCCAATACCAACACTTTCATGAGACCAGGGTCGTTCAAAGGTACAAACATCTGCCTCTTTGACCATGTGGCTAATCAGGATATCTTTTACTAAACACTTATTTTTGTATAATAACCTCTTGTATCATTTGAAAATAAAATCTCTCCGTTTGTTATTCATTGTTACAATAAACAGGTTAGCGGATTTTTATTAGAATACGCATATGAGCAACGTTGAGGTGGACACCACGTGATCCATCATTTTGTGGAGGGGAAGTCCACCGTTTTGTTGTGTTAGAGTGGTGGGGCGTGGTAAAGACTACGTCACGGACACGCCCACTATCACCTCCACGCTCCTCCTACCTCCATGCGGCCACCTCCTCTGTGCCTAAAGCAGTGTTTTCTTACTACTCCCAGTTAGGGCTACTATCATAAAACATTTCAAAAGAGACATTTTGAAGAGTTTGAAGTAATAAACTTGGGTGTTTCTTTTGGTAATAACTTTTGAAGGAGACCTTTTTTTTCGGCACTTATTGGTTCCAAGGTGCGTTACGTCAGGAGACCAGACTACCAAAGCAACCCTGACTGGCATATTACCCGCCACTGTGAACTCCTACATCTAGAAGACATGGAACTCCAGGACGTTGCTTTGGAGAAGAGGTGAGACAAGCCCGGGCCTAGGGTTATTATGAAGGGGCTTAGCTAGGGCCTATCCCCTCGGTGGTCAGGACGTGATATGGGTTCCAGTCGAGGGGATATCCTATCAGAGGGGCTTCGAACATGGTCACATGTCCAATGGGTCAGTCCTCTCCTCATCCTCATGTCTTCACGCTTAAAGGGCATCCCTCTGCCTCTGCCAATCCGAGAACACCATCAAATTAAAAAACAATTTAACCTTGAGCCGTGAACTCCGACTTAATGACACAAACCGAATAACGAAAAGAGCTAACAGCTACCTTGTTTAAAGAAGGATTTGAATATCATTCTTACTTTCTGATATCTTGCATATAAGTATTGTAATTGTAAAAATATTTACAAATAAAAGTCGAAGAAAATATTAAGAGGCACAATTTATGTGCAATACATGAGATGCAACATTTTTTAGATTTTTGCTTGATTTAGCAAAAGCGGTTAGACCTATCGAAAATTGGTTCTTACCAATAACGTTCCTTATTTCATTTCAAAATGTGATATGTCCTCAGATTTGAAATAGGTTCAATACCAACAAAGTTATAGCGCCTCACTAAAAGTGTGTACACTTGACTCAAACATTTGAATCCAATGTGTTTGGTCCAACATTTGCTTCTCGTGCTCTTCTTCTAGCAAGGGCACTTGTACACCAATTGTCTAGTGTTGGATTCAAACGTTTGAGTTCAACACTGGAGACAAACGTTGGTAGCATAGTGTGGCACCGGCTTTAGGATAGGTCACTCCTGCTTCAGTCATAGCTTCCTGTTTGACAGACAGGACCCGCCGGAATGTGCTGCCTGTGAAGTGGTTCCGACCGTCCACCACATCATCGAAGAGTGCCGGTCTTATACGGACCTCGTGAAGCAGCACAGGATTTCAAGGAATTTATTTGAAGCTTTGGGTGATGACGGTGCTGCCATAGATCGGCTGGTCGCCTTCCTCAAGGCATCTCATCTATTCCATAAGCTGTAGTTCATGGAGATGTCTTTAATTCTGTCTGGAAAGTGTACTTTATCTTTCACTTTACTTCGTTGTTTTTCTTCATTTTCTCATATTGTTTTTTATCTGGATACTTTTATTGTTTATTTTGTCTTATATCGTGTGTGTAAGAGTACCTATGTTTTTTTTTTTTTTGTTTTGTTTTCCCTTTGTAAATAATGACGTCAATACATTACTCTCATAAATCCGGAAACGTCAGTATAATATGAATGAGATAGGAGTAGAAAGGAGTAGTGTAAAAACTTGGTTGGTATAGACAAGACCTGCTATACCATCACAAATATAAATATTGTGTAACTTGCAACAATGAACAAATCTTCATTAGAAAAACGTATGAGCTAATAGTTACGAACGGACATCACCATGAATGAACTGACAACTGTGTCGTTTTTTATTTTATAGAACCCAAAGTGACATAAGCGAACTCTAGCGTCTTGCAATGGAGATTTACCATATTATTCCTTTCAATTTAGACATTTTGCCAATCTTATCTCAACAGTTTTTAAGTTATGTCTTTTTCCATTGGAGGTGCGATATAACAACAAATATCCAAGATAAAACAATATTGTTACGTGGTTTTTCTGGTTATAAATTCATCCATCGATACATTATGATTTGATGGATTACTTTGCCAAGTTGAGAGAACAGACTCCATAATGCCTCCTCAATATTATCATAAGTTTTCCTTCTTGTGTTAGGGATCCTTTAGATGAAAATTAACACCACTTTCAACGATATGAGGCTTATCAATTACGGCGTTTCGAAGGGTGAATATTTGAGCCCTATCCTCTTTCATTTTAATTATCATATTTTCCCATTAGTGGCTGCTTATGCAGATATCAAAGCGTAGCATAACCAAAAAAATAGTGTGTGCTTGGAACGCACGCCAGAAGTGAAACTTCTTTCGCTTTTTTTATATTTTTTGAATAAAATGAAAAAAAAAAAAAAAAAAAAACGTGTCTACGTGTGTCTTGGATCACGATAACTCCCAATAGAATTAATCTATCGACACGAAATTTTATATGTGAATCCAAAACCGCATCAGAACAACACCAATCGAATTTCAGCCAAATCGGCCAAATTTAAGCAATAACGTCTGAAGGGAAGGGGGTTAGAGAAAGGGGCACAAATCAGAAAGCCTAATAACTGCCCTTGTAATGAATTTATCGAATCAAAATTTTGTATGTGGATTTAGGAACTCCTATGTAAGTAAACTGTTCAATATAAGCTAAAACGGTCGGCAGAGTTTGGAGTGGGAGCAAAAAGTTAATTATTAATTCGTTCTGGGGAAGTACATTACCGGTGATTCACCGACGACTTTAAATCTAGATTAGGTTAGGTTAGGTTTTATGACTCATGCCCGGGCTTTAAGTACGAGGTCATATCGCCTACTACCAGAGCGCTCTTTCGTCACTCTGGTGAACTTGGTCCCGACTCTACTATGGGAGTCCTAAATTTTGCCTACACTAAACTTAGGGTAGGGGTCTTTAACGAGTACCTGACATCGTACAGGCTCGGGACCATCGCTTAACGTTTCATCCGAAGGACGGCGTGCTTAACTTTATTTTACCTCCCAGATAAAATAAACTAAGGACCTTGGTCGGGTTTCGAATCCACGATCTTGAGCTCAGAAGACAAGCACGCATGCCACTGAGCTACCGGCGCCCTCGGGGTGTCTATATATAATAATAAAAGTAACTAAGCAATTAACAATCAACACCAACACAACTTTTATTGAAAACAAAAATAACCATGGTAATAAAGGAAATTATATAACTTTTTCAACACTAATAAATAATTAATAATAACAATCATAATAACGGAAGAATACTGGAGAATAACTAACTTTATTTCAGCTGTATACAACAGAAAATCGATGTTTTTTACTCAGAAATAACTTACTTTCTAGGGCAACAAAGCTGGAACTAAGGCTTTATAGAGCCAGGGGAATCATAAGCAAGCTTATATAGTGTACAAGAGTATTGATTATTGATTTTTTTGATACACCACTAGTTATGGGAATAGAACAACAACGTTAATGAAAACAATGCATATGCATATCGCATTAAAATGCACTCATAAAACTTTATACTGGAGAGACAGTTTTACTTCCCCAGATTCATGAAGTATAGGAGAAGTTATGTAATTGGTTTCGCTTTGAATATTTTAACATTTTGCTGATCCACACAGTTCCAGTCGACAGGGTCCTTAGGTTAATAGTGTTTGTACTTTCTGCTCGAGTTGGAAGGGCATAAGAGCATTAAACCGAAACAACAACAAAAAAAAAAGTGGTCGGTTCTACCGGTATTGTAGAAAATATTCTTTAGAATATATTAATCGATTAATTATCCACTATTCCTCCATAACCAATCGACATGCATAGGGGCTTTTGGACCCACAAAAAAAATTTTCTTCATTAGAAAAACTTATTTAGGTAGTACTTACGAACGGATACCATGAATCACTCGACAATAAGATTCTCCTTTCCTCTCACCTTAATCCTCACTTCCTTAAATTTATGGTTTCCAGATTTACTTTGTGAATCTCCATTCTAGGAATAGATAATTAAAATACACAATTTCTTTGTCAAACTTCACTATTTATTCTCAAATACTCAACTAGTTTCGCCGTGTTAAGACATTATCAAGAGTCACTTACAAACTGACAGAATTGGTTGACAGGGTAGAAGGTACAGTTATGGAGGGGGTTTTTAGGTAATGAGGGGGAATCCCTTGTTTTTGTTACTCTATACATTCCAAAAAACAGATATATACAAGATAATAATAAATATAAAGATTCGCTCGTTAGATTCGCTTTATTAGATTTTATATATATATATATTTTCTTTCTTTTTTATTTTATATTTATTATTATCTTGTAAATATCTGTTTATTGGAATGTATAGAGTAACAAAAACAAGGGATTCCCCGTCATTACCTAAAAACCCCCTCCATAACTGTACCTTCTACCCTGTCAACCAATTCTGTCAGTTTGTAAGTGACTCTTGATAATGCCTTAACACGGCGAAACTAGTTGAGTATTTGAGAATATATAGTGAAGTTTGACAAAGAAATTGTGTATTTTAATTATCTATTCCTCACTTCCTTTTGTCCGATTTGGTTGAAAATTAATAGGTGTCGTCCTTATGAAATTTTGAATTGAAATATCAAATTTCATATCGATACATTCGGCAGTTATTAGAGATTTTGTTTAAGCCCCCTTCCCTAATCCCTTTTTTATACATTAAATCTATCACTGAGTCACTCACATAGGATATCCTGTTTAAGTGAAATTATCGACACGAAATTTTGTAAGTGTACCTAGAACATTATGGATTATCAGCCAAATCGTCTATATGAAAAGGGGGTGATAAGATGGCTTAACACAAAAACTCTAATAACTGCCGTTGCAATTAAAGTAATGACACTACTAATTTTTAGTTCAATGTTCGTGGTGGGGAAGTACATAGCCAGTGATTTATTTAATTTATTTATTGAATTAATGAACACAAGGAGCGTATGCAAATATAAAGGCTCCCCGAATTTATCAGATATGCCTTAACTGTAAAGATAAGACAAATTGAGGTGTATGCATTTTGCAAAGGACATTACTTCTAATTTCGCAATTTAATTTCACTGCGGTTTCTACCTAGGCTTCTTAAGTTAACAAAATTAAACTGGGTTATATGAAGATCGGATCTGTTGTCTAAACCTAGGTAATATTCAAACTTATATTCCATTAAAATCTTAACAACGTTTCAAATTTTACAACTTTCTATTAAATTAAAATTTTCATTTAACTTAATTGTTCAGGTGTGTAATTTACATTTTGAATGAGTCCTTTTGATATTGTATCATTGTAATCTTTGAAGGGTTTAAGTGAGTTTGGGAATAGTCCTTCTGTTCTCAGGATAACAAAAGAACGAATTACGAACAGTTTGTTCCATTATGACAAGAATTAACTCTGGAAATGAACGGAGTGAAACACACAATACAATGAACGAGACAAGGAAGTTGTGTGATGCAGGACATATTGTGGGAACATATAGTAAATAATTAAAATAAACTTATTGAGCATGCCGTCCTATGTGTTTTGCAATTGCAATTGTAAGGCAACGTGTAACGAATATTTGTGGAATATTGCCTTCTAGTCACAGGGTAGGCAAACATGAATAGCGACTTGCATGAGAGATAATACGAGCAGTACAATATATTGCTCTTTTGCTGCTCCAACGACATAACTTAAAAATAGGCGGCTTTGAGTTGTGGGCATAAGAAGAACCATTCTCACATATACTTTTAGCGGGTAGAACGACACATCTGAGCTTCAACTGCTCGCCGAGAAAACAATTATTGCTGCAAGAATGTCCAAATTCAGTGAGGGTAGTTATGAGGTTAAGGGAGAAACCTGAGTAAGGCCTACAGCTGTTATTGCACATTTTCTCCTCTTTTATATTGTATTCTTTCAATAAACATGCTGATAAGTTATTTTCAACAAAGTTTTTGAGTTATGTTGCTGTTGCAGCAAATGAGCGATATATTTAAACTGATCCCAATCCATTTTCCCAGCTCAAAATCTCAGAAAATCATTACAAATATTTGGAATATACATAGCTCATCGGCATAACTTCGGGTAATAGGCAAGAGAGAACAGAAGGGCTCTAGTGGAAGAGGCCCTCTCTGATAGATAGCATAGGAAGCAGTGGTACATCCCACCCACACAGCACAGCGGTTAAAGGACAACTGTCCTGTGGGATGTACCGCTGATGATGACGCTGTTGCGTTGAAAACCGGTTCTGGTCAAAAATAAAACAGTGGGAAGACAACGTCATTTATTTCCATGAAAAATTATTTTCACATTTTTGGAATTAGCGGCTCGGAAATGATGAAATCCCGTTGAATTCTAAACATCGAATTTCTCGGTCGATTACTTTGTATATCTTGGGAAGTAAAATATATATTAAATTTTATTACTGGTGCTAGATTCAAACAAATACATTAGAATAATTTGTAAGCGTGAGAGGGAAGACAGATAGGTGGCTTTAGGAGACTGGATCTAGAAGATCTCAGAATAATAATTCAGACTCTTGTTGGCTGTTTGGGTGGATTTTGTCTTGATTTGTGGAAGAGATGCCGGGCTATCAGATGTATGTAGGACCAGTCTAGCTTAGCGTATGTTGGGGCAATAGGACCCCAAGGGGCCATTGACTATTTTATGACTAATCTTATGTTGTAAGTTAAACTAATATTTTCAGACTTCAAAAAAAAGCATTGAGAATAATAAACAATATTAATCAATAGGGCTATGATTTGTTTGCAATAAAAACAGCAAAATATGCACATATCCGAAAGGCTGCAAATTTATTGAATAAAAAATATATAAGCAAAAAATAATGTAAAAAAAATAGTGACACAAAAAATTATTTGAACAGAGAAAAACTTAATCGTCTAAAAAACTGTTACAATTACACACAATAACTTTTTTAAAAAACAAAAAAGAAGGGGGAAAAGGGCATAAAAAACAGTTCCAAAAAATAATTATTAATGAAAACAAACTGCAGAATAAAAAGTTCGCAATATGAACACAATGAATACAAGAGAAACATTGGAGTTCCTGGATTGCACTCGTCTCAATAAAAGGCGCTTACACATGGCCAAACAAAATCAAATTTAGTGGGATAAATTTGGAAAACAAGTGGGATTAATTTTTATTAAACGTCAGTTCACAAAAAAAATAAAAATGGTTTAAAAAAAAAAATTAAAATGGGTATGTATCTACTTTACAGAGTCTAATCCTCCGTCTAATTCAAAAATATGAATAAAAATATGCGAATATGGTTCAGATAAGTAAAAATATGCAAAATAAAAGTAGGTTAGGTTTTATGACTCATGCCCGGGCTTTAACTACGAGGTCATATCGCCTACTTCCAGAGCGCTCTTTCGTCACTCTGGTGGACATGAGCCCGACTCTACTGTGGGAGTCCTAAATTTTGCCTACCCTAAATTTTTATTCATCTAGGGTAGGGGTCTTTAACGAGTGCCTGACATCGTACAGGCTCGGGACCATCGCTTAACGTCCCATCCGATGGACGGCGTGCTTAAGTTTATTTTACCTCCCAGATAAAATAAACTAAGGGCCTCGGTCGGGCTACGAACCCACAATCTTGAGCTCAGAAGTCAAGCACGCATACCACTGAGCTAACGGCGCCCTCGAAATAAAAGTAACTTAAGTTGATTCTATATGGACCAAAACATAATGTTTAAAACAATATGCTGAAGTTAAAAGAAAAAAATATGTAAATGCATATAAATCACAGCCATATTAATCAAAGATCAAGCAGAAAATATTTAAAAAAGCTAATATCCTGCCTTTGTGGATGAGGAAAACCTATTTTTTTTAAACCAGTACTACATGCTTGAAAAACTCGAAACAAAAAATGCCTTTAAAAAAAACATGTGAAAGTGACGCGGTACTTACGAAAATTGATGTGTAAACATCAGCTTTAGTTTCAAAAAATTTGCTGTCGTGCATTTATTTTGATTAAAATTTGTTTTATAATGTTACAATAAGAAAAGTAGTATGAGGAATTAAACTTCCAAATTTATTGTTCTTCAATTTCTTTTCTACATGTTATATCTATTCATGTTTTTAGAGTTGTTTTATTGTTAATGGTTTTATTATATATATTTTTCTTCACATTCATTCATATGTGACGAAATATACCTATAATACACGATAATACAGTTGAAATATATTACACTTTCTTTGATGATCACAACATTAAAAGTACAATATATATATATATATATATATATAGTAGACAGTATATATATATATATATATATAGTAGACTCTCCCTTATCCGGCGTTGCCGGGACCGACATGACGCCGGATAACGGAAATCATCAATTAATGAGAAAAAATATATCAATTAAAGCATAAACAAAAAGTGTTTTTAGGTGAGCTAAGGAATAAAACAGGCATGTATTTTGTTGATAACATTTATTAAATTGACTAATATGTACATACTTTACTAGTTAAGTGTTCATTTCCCGATAAGACGATATTGTTGTGCCAAGGACGGGACGGTACCTTTGTTTTTCTATTCTAGGAAACATTTATAAATATTTGATTTTCAACTATGTATTTATTATTTATATTTATTTATAGGATATTAGTGAAGTAATAAAATATTGTATTAGCGTTCCCTTCATTATAATACAATGTACATACAGTATGTATGTACAATAAAAATACATAAAAGATTCGTGAGTTACGGAATTATTATGTGCTCATAAATACACGTGGCTCATATAATTGATTATCTAATAATTGAATGTTAATTTCAGTTTAACAAGTTTGATATTATTTTGCGAGCGCCGTATAAGGGAGCGCGCCGGTTAACAGAACGCCGGATAAGGGAGAATATATATATATATATATATATATATATAACATAGTCTGGTCGGACAGAGATACATGGCAGGTACGTCAGTTCAGAGCAATCCGCTCGATAAGGATCACCCCATGATAAGGTATTCAGAATGTGCATAAATCATGCCAAGTCTGGTTTGCTCTCTAACTTCTATCAATATATTTGGCAGCTCCTCTTAAATATATCATCCGGATAGACTCCCATCTACAACAAATATATTGAAGGTAAAAAAAAATTCGTCAGTGAATCATCGGCTATGTAAATCCCTAATATGAACTAATTAACTAAGTTTTGGATCTCCCTGCAAATTCAATCGATCGTCTGGGCTAAAAATCGATATTTGAGTTACAAAATGGCTTCTGAATCCTCATACTAAATTCTATGTAGGTAAATAGATTAACTACAGCGACAATTATTAGGGTATTGGAATTTTTGTGTTGTTCCCTTTTGACTGAAAAAATCAATATGTATTGTAAATAACTTATGGTTTCCAGATTTACTTTGTGAAGCTCCATTCTAGGAATAGATAATTAAAATACACAATTTCTTTGTCAAACTTTACTATATATTCTCAAATACTCATCTAGTTTCGCCGTGTTAAAGCATTAAGAGTCACTTGGTTGGGGGTTTTTTAGGTAGTGACGGGGAATCCATTGTTTTTTTACTCTATACATTCTAATAAACAGATATTTACATGTTAATAATAAATATAAAATAAAAAAGAAAATATATAGGTATATAAAATCTAATAAAGTGAAGCTAACAGTAAAGTGTTGGTGTTTAAATAGGTAGAGCTCTTGAGTTCTATAAATATAAAATAGAATTTAAAGTGAATAAATTATAAATTAAATTGAATTACATTTTATTTATTTGTTTTTATTCACTTTAAACTCTATTTTACATTTATATAATTCATGAGTCATACCTATATAAATACCAACACTTTACTGTTTGCTTCACTTTATTAGATTATATATATATATATATATTTTCTTTTTTACTTTATATTTATTATTATCATGTAAATATCTGTTTATTAGAATGTTTAGAGTAACAAAAACAAGGGATTCTCCGTCATTACCTAAAAACCCTCCTCCATAACTGTACCTTCTACCCTGTCAACCAATTCTGTCAGTTTATAAGTGACTCTTGATAATGCCTTAACACGGCGAAACTAGTTGAGTATTTGAGAATATATAGTGAAGTTTGACAAAGAAATTGTTTATTTTAATTATCTATTTCTAATATGTATTGTCCTCAGAGGGATACACAAAACAGATTTCATGTCGATACATTCAATTTGTCGGGAAGTTATCGTGTTCACAAACAAAAACTGAAAGATATTTTTTTCCTATTTGAAATCACGAAGTCGGAAAACATGAATTTCTGACTGATTACATAACTTCCCCTGTACTTCGAATAGCTGAGAAAGTAAAAACCTATTTTCTGTCAATTTTTTTTTTACTTCTCCAGCCATAACAAGTACCTAGCGGATTTTAAGTATTCCTACACCATGATTCCAAAAAATGAAAAAGTCCAACTCTATTTCTACAAAATGATCTTCCTAGGCTTTTTGAAGATGTTCCAGAGACTGTGTGAGTAAACATCATTTTTCAATATGATGAAGCGCCATCTCAGTTTACCACGCTGTTTTATACTTTACAAACATCCAGATTCCAAAAATGAACAAAAATAATACTGTGTACAGTTCTGTACGATTACTTTCGATAGCGTAAACGTTTCGACACTAGATTCTGGACTCATGAGGATGACACACATTTATTTTTAGCGGAATTGGGCGAAAGTAAAGAAAGGATCAGAAAGAGCTCTCAACTCAAAAACCTTTCTGTGAACACGATAACTTCCGATAGAATGAATTTATCCATACGATATTTTATTTGTGAATCCATAACCAACTGACGACGACACCTATTTTTTTATTATTATTTTTTTTTTCAAGGCATGTCAACCATATTGGTCACGGGTGCCTAGATACTATATCAGTAGAAGGGGAACCCGACGGAGGCGAAGGGGGGGAGCCAGGCGGAAACTCAGCCCAGAACCCGGGGGGACCCAGTGGGCGTCCCAACCAGACCAGGGGACAAGGAACGGCGAAACCAGGTGTCTCTATATAGGCAAAGAGCTTGGAAATACAAGCGAGGCCTGATAAGGAGGATGTGCTTGTAATGGGCATCGACCACATCCTCCAGACCCGGGACTGTATCAGTCCAGAGAACCCAGTGGCGCCGCCCAAGCCCCCCAGTCCGGCCCCCATTCACAACTGAAGGCTGATACACTTCCTGCTACGTGTTTCTTGTCATTGAAGATTTAATGCCTTAATAATATCTCAAATGAAATTCAAGATTAAAATTCAGGGTAACTATAGATAGGTACATGAAAAAAAAAAAAAAAAATTGAAACATTAGTAAATATGTTAGGATAAAATGAATAATATTAATTGGAGTAAGTTATTATTTTTTTTAAACGAAAAATATGCCGTTAAATAGGCGCTATCGTCGCCCAAGACGACACCTATAGTTTTTCAGCTAAATGGACCAGAGGAAAAGGGGGGATTAGGGGGGAGGCTAAACATGAAGACCCTAATAACTGCCGATGGAATGAATGAATCGACACGAAATTTGATATGTGTGACCATAACCCGGACACCTATCGATTTTCATGAATGAATTCAAAAACCCTAATAACCCGCCGATGTTAATAATTTATCGTTCGACTGGTTTTGGAGGAGGAGCGAAAAGTTAATTGATTAATTCATAGCGGGGAACTACACTGCCGGTGATTCAACGATAATTTTTTTTTATTCATTTTTGGGATCAGGAATCCTGAAAACACGAAATTTCTTTATAAACTTCGCATTTTTTTGTCAATTACATAACTTTCTCTATTCTTCATATAGCTGGGGAGAAAATACATATATGCTGAAGTGAAAAAGGAAAAAAAATGTGGCTTAGAAGAAGAATAAGGTAGAGATAAGTGAAGTTGAACATAAAGAGAGCTTGGATGAAAGAGGCGTGAAGGGTGATACTGGTGACACGGAGGCTTTTAGGGGGCGTCCCGGTGGACACCCGGTGTCATAACACCATTTGGTAAATTAAAATATCTTCTGGTGACAACTTTTCTCCATTCTCGACTATCGTAGCCTGACGGAGAAGGAGACCCTTTTCAGGATCATACGATACTTTAGGACTCATCCAGTCAGTCTAAGTACGACTATCTACGAAACTTTACGAGTATCTAGACGCCGGAAGAAGAAGACGAGACGGCGACACACTTCCTGGATATATGCTCGGGATACGCGCAGATGAGATTCCACATCTTTTCCAATGATGTAATCCACATAGGAGGACTTTAGAAGGTTGGACCACGGAAGCATTCTCAGGTTCATTAAGGAAACTGGGAGACTGAGCACTTCATGAAGGACTTGGTTTAGGTAGTATAAACATACAGGTAATATAATAAGGGGGAAGCCCAGCTTCGAGGGTAGGGATAAAATCACTGAACGTACACATGTATGTGAACTATTTATTTTTGCTGTAACGGTCAGTTGGGTATTTAGGGAGAGCGAACAACTTTTGCTAAAGGCGCGTTTTCCTAGCTGCAGTTTTTTTGCGCTGCGTAGTGCACAATACGTCCAACGTAATGCGCAGTGGACCCAACACAAAGAAAGTAATGGGTTTGTTTTCCTACAGAGCGCATTGCGTTGTACGTCAGCGTTTCACGTCTTGCACGGCAGCTGGACTGGCTCTGGTCGGGTCTATTACGCAGTACGCAGCGCAACAAAGAAACCATGATACAAGAATATGAGTTACGATTTTATTTTATTAGATTTGAGCACGACAGTCTTACAAGTGTCTTCAGCAATAAACTGAGGAAATGGTAATGTCAGACTAGGGAAGATCGTAAAGTATATTTCTCAGAAAATCTATATTTTCAAAAAATACCCAAGAATACATTGGTGACTTACATATATAATGTTGAAACTTGTGTCAAGTTATGTCGTTGGGATGTGTGTTGAAAGTCAAAGTTTGTTGTTAGTCGAGCGACAGTACAATAAGACCAGAATCTGGGAGTTACGGAGAGGGATGTCGTAAAGTACAGACCTACAGACCTTGGTCGTATAACGAACCTTGGGTTACTGGCTTACAGGCTGCCTCAGGTAATTAGAGACAGTCCATCCCATTTTGGCATTAATGTCACCATCAGAGAGGCTTCACAGGAGTTCTTCTTCCTTCAGAGGCTCTTCAGACACAGGAGGATGGGTGTACCGTGTTAGATTGGTTCTTTCTCAGAACAATAAAAAACCGTCGTCGGTGGATCACCGTCTATGTACTTCCTCAGCTCTCTTCTTCTTGCCCAATTTGGCTCAAAATCAATAAATATCGTCCTTATGGGTTAGAAGATATAGGCTTTGTTGTTGATATATCATTCTATCATTTCACAGAAATACAGACAGGTAATTTTTTAATTGGAGTTTTTGTGTTAAGCCCTTCTCCTCCTAATTCCCTTATTCTCCTGGCCGATTCGGCTGAGCTCTTTGGTAGTACGCGATATGACCAAATATTTGGAATGAGTTACAATAACTAACGAACCTATTCCTGATAGAATGAATGTATCCACTTATGGAATGCGTAGTGATGGATGTAACGAATATGCTAACACCAAATTTAGTATGATGATACTTATTAGTTTCTTATACCTATAGTTCGCCTATAGTATGCGTATGGAATAAGAAATGAAAACTGACATTATTGCATAGATATTGTGAAATAATTCAAATGAACTTGAATGAAATAAAACTAGTTTATTTGTGGTATTGTCAAATTTCACAGAATATATATACATGGGAGTACTTTCGGTATTTCTACCATCCTCAGCCAAAGAGCCAAATAAAAAGTGTATACACTTTTTATTTGGCTCTTTGGCTGAGGATGGTAGAAATACCGAAAGTACTCCCATGTATATATATTCTGTGAAATTTGACAATACCACAAATAAACGAGTTTTATTTCATTCAAGTTCATAGTATAAGTATTGTAATCCTGGAAAATCCGAGATCGAGGTTTCAATGGATATTCACGTTTCAGATTTGAGATAGGACAAATACAACCAATGTTATAGCGCGTCAAAGAATGTGAAATGAATGTCAGTAGGAAATAGTTGGTTAGTTATTGTGACTCATGCCCGGGCTTTAACTACTATGCGCTCTTTCGTTGCTGTTCGTTGGTATCTTAAAATTTGCCTACCTACCTAGGTATATTTACTTAGGGTACAGATCTTTAACGTGAACCTGTCATCGTACAAGCGCGTGACCAAGTTTTTTCAACTCCCAGATAAAAAACCTAAGGGCCTCGTCCTGGTTTCGAACCCGGAATATACCCAGAAACATTTCAAAGTAATAATTTATAATTTATGGTTTCCAGATTTACTTTGTGAAGCTCCATTCTAGAAATAGATAATTAAAATACACAATTTCTTGAAAGAAATTGTGTATTTTAATTATCTATTTCAAAGTAATGTTTAAAGTGTATCGCGTAACAACGATGTAGAAACAATTTTTTTATTACTCAATTTTATGAAAAATTATAAAAATAATTTGTCAGATTACCCTCTCTCTCTCCTCCCCCTTCTGAAAATTATTTCATCCTGTGTACAACAATGTCACCCTCAGAATTACGATGTACAATAAAATAAAAAATACCACTGATGCCAACTCATTATATTCATATACCCGGTAATGTCTGTATGAAATGATTTTGAGAAGCGTGATTTTGATGATAAAGTCCTATAATGGTCACATCACATATATTTTTCTGTCATTTTTGGAATCAAGGGGGCGTAAAACATTAAATTTCGTTGACAATTTAACATTGAATTTCTGATCGATTACTGGAAAACTAAAACGATTTTCATGTTGATTGAGCTTACACACTTCATGAAAATTTTAATTTTCTAACTCATACTCGTTGTCAAATTTATTATCTAGCCAAGCGAGGAACGGCAAAGGACACAGTGACACTCAGAATCGACTTGACCTTAGAAGACACCCTTTCCATCCTACAACACCAGACACTCACGGAATGGCAAACCAACTATACTGACATATCCCAAACCAAAGGACAATTCCACTACAGAGTACAGAAGACAATAACGACAAAGCCATGGTTCCACCCACACAGTAAGACACTGACGACTAAACAAATCATATACTTGACACGACTGAGGACCGGACATGCCAGAACAAACAAATACTTACATCTAATCAAAATAAAACCATCCCCCAACTGTGAACGCTGCAATGAGACTGAGGACGTAATCCACATTTTCACTAACTGCAAAAAATACGACAACCAGAGACAACATGAGACACTACTATCCAACGAAAACACATTTCTTCAAACAATAGCTAACATTAATACCATAGAAAACATTAACAGACTCATTAAATTTATTACCAAATCAAAAATAGAATTATAGGATCAATGGACTCCTACATACTCGCTCCGGCTTTATAGGACTACAATTAGTCTTACGGCATAATAAAAAAAAAAAAAAAAAAAAAAAAAAAAAAAAAAAAAAAAAATTTATTATTTATTTTATGTACATATTTACAACGACATATATTCGTCATTAGCAAGTGGGATGAGTTGAGAAGTGTCAAGTGAGTGGCTGTACTGCTGAGGTACATGATCGAAGAGGATTCCAAGCGAGTCCTGGAGAAGGTCCCTCTGACATACCCGCTTGAAGCGTCGGGGTGGATTTGTGAGAAGTGTTTGTGGATAATAGTTGAATAAATGGATTGGCGTGATGATGGAGTTTGTCGTGAACATTTTGAGAGCGTGACTTGATTACAAAGGGTACAAATGGGATGTTAAGGTCATTATGCAATGTGAGGTTCAAAACGTAAAATGTCAAATTTGTTATAAACTTAACGGAAATAAAATTATTATAATTATTATTATTGATATTTCAGCTAATCGACCAAAGGGGAAATGGGTGGGATCAGAGGAGGGAGAAAAAACTCTTAAGTGGCGATGTAATGAATCTATCGACATGAAATTTTGTATTCAAGGAACCCATACATCCGCGAATTCGGCTAAAGAGAAAGGGAGAGTTGCTCGACTAAGAACTCTAATAATAGCCGATGTAATGAATCTATCGATATATGAAATTTTGTATTCAAGGAACCCTTACATCCGCAAATTTGGCTAAAGAGAAAGGGAGAGTTGCTCGACTAAGAACTCTAATAATAGCCGATGTAATGAATCTATCGATATGAAATTTTGTATTCAAGGAACCCATACATTTAGGCCCCCGTACATCCGCGAATTTGGCTAAAGAGAAAGGGAGAGTTGCTCGACTGAAAATTCTAATAACAGCCGATGTAATGAATCTATCGACATGAAATTTTGTATTTAAGGAATCCATACATTTAGGCACCCATACATACGCGAATTCGGCTAAAGAGAAAGGGAGAGTTGCTCGACTAAGAACTCTAATAACAGCCGATATAATGAATCTATCGACATGAAATTTTGTATTTAAGGAACCCATACATTTAGGCACCCATTCATCCCCGAATTCGGCTAAAGAGAAAGGGAGAGTTGCTCGACTAAAAGTTCTAATAACAGCCGATGTAATAAATCTTGTAATTAATAGGGGGGTGCGAACGTCAATGTTTATATTGACAATTTGCGAGTTTTTGTTTCAGTGAACAACATTGATATTATATTAATCGATTCATGAGTTAATTGTATTTACAGTAAGATCGAACAATAAAGGAAATTACAGAATTTTAAATAAACCAATAAACTCTGCCGATTATTTATAAAAAAACGATGAGTTTTTTTTTAGATTTCTCTCTTCCTTTTCGTCGAACTGTGAAATGAGAAACCAATTGGAGCTATGAATAAAAAATTTTCAATTTCATTAAATTTTTAATAGACTTGGATGACTATTTAATATGCACTAAGTTTTCAACTTTTTTTTCTGTCCTTTGATCATTTCTTATGAATAAGGATGACATTACTTTCTTCCTTTTACGTCTTGTTCAAGGAGAACGAATTAAATGACTTTTTTTTTTTTTTCAAAACTCGTTTGCTAATAATATAATATCCTTGAACCCTTGACCCATTTCCAAGTTATACTATCTTTAAAAGAAAAAAGTTTGTCACTGAATCATCCCCAATCTACTTCCCCACATTAATCAATTTACATGTTGTATAGTGACTTCTGAATTATATTACTAAATATTGTTTCGATAGATTCATTACATCTGAAGTTATTATAGTATTTGAGTGAATTCCACCTCTCTGAACCGATCCTTCTCTTCTTGGAAAATTAATGGGTGCCATTCTTATGGGATTTTTTATTTAAATATAAGATTTCATTTCGATATATTGAAAACCGATAGATCCTTAGAGGAATCATGGAAACACATTTAAAATTTCCTAAAATACATTCATACTATCTGGAGTTATCATGTTCACAGACACACATACACAGACTATACGAAGTATATAATCGGGTAAAAATTCGATTTAGAGTTTTCAAAGGAATTAGGACCTCCAGATTCCAAAAAAGAATAAAAAAAAATCATTGTCTATGCTTCTGTTTGTATTGTTATATACTTTTTGGGTATAAATGTATTTTGTACATATAAATAAATAACAGTACCTTCTTTGCGCATCAATTTTACTGTTAATTCATTCCTACTTAGTTCATCACATCTTAAGCATAAACAACAACTCTCTGTCCACCTTCACATCTCAACCCAGACCACACCACATTGACTCTACACTAATTCAAAAACAGCTGATGGCCGTGTTTTGTTTTTTACTCATTTGTTTTAAAAGAAAATGCATTCATATTATTTATTTACTAATTCAGTTGCTTCTTGGATTTTATAGAAAAATAAATATAATTAATTTTTTTTTAAAATAATTTAAATGTTTGTATTTTTTATACATCACACGACACAAAATTTTAAGTGGAATCGTCTAATAACTGCCGATGTAATAAATTTATCGACACATATTTTAGTTTGAGGATTAAGGACCACTTATGTAAGTCAACTATTGAATATTAGCGCAAACGGTCGACGGGTTTGGGAGAAGGAGCTGGAACATTGATTAATTCTTTCTGGGGAAGTACATTGCCGGTGTATGCCTGTGATTTACCCGGTAAATTTCACCGACACCTTTATTGGAATTAGGAGGTCAAATAACATGAAATTCCGTTGAAAACTTGGCTTCAAATTTCTGACCGATTACATAACTTCCCCTGTACCTACTTCTCATAACTGGAGAAGTGAAAAAGAACAATTCTCTCCTTTACCTTCATCTATCTACATTTAAGGGACCAAGATTGCAGTTTATTATTTGTTGTTGACTAGGATATAGAAGATAAGGGCATGGTTATAGTACAAGGGAAGATGGTATGAATAGGGTGGAGGAGCCGGGCCCTTGGGAGATGATTCAGTGTAAAGGGCCTCTATAGGGCGGTCGTCTGTGTCTGACAAGGGTTTATGGAACTTTGGGTGGGTATCGGGGACCGGAGAAACAAAAATTAGGACAAGTGGAGTCTGCGCTTGAAGCGGTACAACTACGCCTGGCTCTCGGCCAACCCACCAAAACTACCCCTCAAATTAAACAGTTCATCCCTCAATTATCCCTCTATCTGAGAGACAGTCATGTGTTGTTTCTTAAAAATTAATAAGTCCTGAAGAATATTATGTTACATATTTGAGATGCTATAACGTTGGTCGTATCGAGCGCACCTCAAAAATATGGATATATTGGCAATCAAAATTTAATAAGGAACATTTCTTGTAGGAACCAATTTTTCGATAGAACTGATCATTTTCACGTAAATCAAGCAAATGTAAAAAAAAACACAGAAAATGTGATGTCGCCATTACAGGACTTTCTCATACCAACTACGCTTACACATTTAGTACTGGCGTTACTGGGTATATGCGTTCTTATATATATTTTTTTTTTACATCATTTCCCTTTATTTTTTTTAAATCATCTCTCTTACCCATCCATCAAAATTGTCTTTCAATTCCTTTTTATTTATTTATTTAATTTTATTTATTTATTTATTTATTTTTTTACTTCTTTATTTACTTATTTATTGTACTTATTTATTTTATTTATTTTTTTTTTTTCTGTTCTAATAGTTAAGATAAATTTTCGTCCCGTGGACCTACCACTGGGTGGCCTTCCTCTCACATATCAATACCATCATGGATGCTGGTTGTTGCACCCTAGCAACAGTTGTATCTTTATAAATAAAAGAAAAACAAAAAAATGTAATTAATGTTTCTAAATTAATTTTACTTAATTAATTATACTTATTGATTATTTTACTTATTAATTATTTTACTTATTTAACTTATTAATTATTTTACTTATTTAACTTATTAATTATTTAACTTATTAATTATTTTACTTATTAATTAATTTTATTTAATTTTACTTAATTATTTAAGTTTTCCCTCTCCATTCAAGTAAACATTGTCCATTGGGAAATTAGTAAAAAGGCAGACGAAATTAATGACTCCCATCGGGCCAGAAGGCGACCAAGATGGCTTCCTACAAAGTTGCATTTATTTTCAACCTTTTAACTAATTATTTGTCAGGTCTGTCTTTTCTCTGTCCAATTACCTAATTATTATTATTATTGTTACTTTCTCAGTTGTACTGCCTGTGTTCTTCTATAATAATATTTAGTTTGACCCATTTGGTGTTAGATCTTTTGCACCTAAAACGTTTGGTGGTGTAGAAGTTACGCCCTTCTAAAATTCTAACCTTCCATCAAGTTGTGTTGAAAAGGTTGTCGGTGAATCATCGGCTATGTACATCCCTAACAAGAATTAATCAATTATATTTTCGCACTCTCTTTGAAGTTAATCGATCGTTTTTGCTCAACATCAATATTTGACTTACATAGTGGCTTCTAAATCCTCTTACTAAATTTTGTATGTGTCGATATATTTATTAAATCGGCACTTATCAGGGTATTTAAGTTGCCTCGTCCCTCTTCCTTTCGACCGATTTTGCAGAAAGTTTATATGCTTATAGACCTTTGATTCACATATGAAATTTCGTGTCAATATATAACGGCAGTTATTAGAGATTTTGTTAAGCCCCTTCTTCAATTCCCCTCTTTATCCTTGGCCGATTTGACTGAAAATTTATTAGGTGTCGTTCCTAGAGGCTTCTGGATACAGATATAAAATTTCGTGTCCATTCTATTGGGACTTATCGTGTTTATCACACACACTTACACAAAAAAACAACCTTTTTTTTAAATAAGGAGGTCGAAAAACACGAAATACTGTTAAAAAATCGTTTTGACAGATTACATAACTCTTCTTATACTTCGTATAACTGGGGAAGTAATAATTCACTATCAGTTGATCTTGGAACATGCTTTAAATAATTGGTTTTCATTTTTTGTAAATGATTGAATGATTCTATTAAAAGATACTTCTTAATCACGTCATATGATCTGGAAAAACCAAACCCATTATCTCTTAGTTGAAGCATGAGTCACATAAACAAACAAACAAACAGGTTGATGTACCACTGAGGATGACAAGAGTATAGAAAAACTTATTGTTTCATTTGTTTTTACTTCCCCGGTATGAAGTATATAAATTATGTAATCTATCAAAGATTCGGTGATGAATTTTCACCGGAATTTATTGTACTAAATTTTATTTCTTTTTTGGTCTTCTCTCCCAATTAGTTTACACTTTCACTATTTATTCATCTTTTGTATAATAATCAAACAGTTTCGGGCATTGTCTATTTTCAATGACTGAAATAACATTTGTTACTAGTTACATTCAAACTTAATCTTCCTATTTGGAGGATTCATCAATAATATCTTATAATAAAACAAACTAATTACAATTAAATAATTACAGTCATGCTAATACAAATTACTGCAATCCTTTACAATATAAAATATCTTACCTTACTTTTATTAACATGTTTCATTTTTAATTTCTTTTATTTTCCAAACTAATATAAGTTTATCTGTGTTCTCAACATCTTTATTTTGTCCTATTAAGTCTTCTATGTATAAACTAAAATATTATTATGTGTATTATTACTAATTTATTCATATTTAATATAATTAGCCATAAGGTGCATGCAAGCAACCAAAAAACATAAATAAAACAGCATTAGCCAACCACAGTATTAACAAACAACAATGTTAAAATACTAGACAGTGTAGGAAACAAAACAAACAGAAAAGCTGAAGAGACAATATATGTATATGTTACTGTTAATATGTATATGTTACTTTCTTGGTTAATATGACAAATTATTCACAGTTTCTTAATATTTATCATATTAACCAGTTATTATACATAATATAAAACTCACCTTGTTAATATGATAAATTTTTTACTTTTGTCACAAATTAATCATATTAACTGGCTATTATGCATAATAGCTGAAAACCTGAGGCTTTACCCGGGTAAAGTATATGTTAAAGCTAGAACCTGTACTACTTCAAATATAGGAACGACGGGAGGGGCAGATATATCGTTCCGCCGGCGGAACGCCGGCAAATACGCCCCCAAATTTTGTAATATTTCGATTTATGTTTGTTCTAGGAATTTATGTACCCAGATGAATGATTATCGCTGCTAGACAGCTTACAACAATGGAAATTGAGGTGTGGTCGAGCTAATTAATAAGCACCTAATCTTTATTTGTTCAAATAAATAAGTGCCTACCTAATATTTGTCTTATTTATTTATAATAGCAACAATTATCTATAATAGCCACACTAGTTTGGCTATTATACAAAATAACCAGTTAACTTAGTAAATTCAACTAAATTAATCACTTTAGCTGTTCACGTTGGATATTTTACAAAATAACCAGATAAAGTAATAATTTTTTTTTCAATTTGCCATATTAACCAGTTTTTTGGTTATTATATAAAATAACCGGTGATTATACATAATAGCAGATTTATCAAATTAACAGTAACATATATAAACAAAAAAATAAAACAAAGAGTTAATTTTAAGACGGATACAGGTAAAATAGGTAAATTTGAGTACAATAATTTCAAAAAGTCTCCTTATACAAAATATTGGAAAAACCGGGATTTATGCTTTCCGACCCCCTGATTCGCCAAAAATATTTTTAAAAAAAGGTTATGTGTTTATGTGAACAAGATAACTCCTGTTATATATTTTCAACCATTGATTTTCTGCTAAATTGGGGTTTAGGGGGACGGAGAGACTTAACACAAACACCGTATAAGTTCAAATGTAATGTGTCGATATAGTTTCAACCGAATCGATAGATCGATATCAGAGAGAGAGAGAGCGAAAATTTAGCGTTGGGGAAGTATATTGCCTGTGAATCGCCCAATGAAGTGTGGCGCTTCCTCGAGGCCATCACTTCTAAGTAGAGATCCCGAGTACTTCTAAGACTGGGTAGGTACATAAGGATTGAGATACTAGGCAAATCCAGTCATTATGAGAAAATCCTGCCAAAAATAAAACAAAGAGTTAATTTTAAGACGGATACAGGTAAAATAGGTAAATTTGAGTACAATAATTTCAAAAAGTCTCCTTATACAAAATATTGGAAAAACCGGGATTTATGCTTTCCGACCCCCTGATTCGCCAAAAATATTTTTAAAAAAAGGTTATGTGTTTATGTGAACAAGATAACTCCTGTTATATATTTTCAACCATTGATTTTCTGCTAAATTGGGGTTTAGGGGGACGGAGAGACTTAACACAAACACCGTATAAGTTCAAATGTAATGTGTCGATATAGTTTCAACCGAATCGATAGATCGATATCAGAGAGAGAGAGCGAAAATTTAGCGTTGGGGAAGTATATTGCCTGTGAATCGCCCAATGAAGTGTGGCGCTTCCTCGAGGCAATCACTTCTAAGTAGAGATCCCGAGTACTTCTAAGACTGGGTAGGTACATAAGGATTGAGATACTAGGCAAATCCAGTCATTATGAGAAAATCCTGCCAATATCCCTCTCAGCCTCTCACTGTCTTATCCCCTCATCTCTCCCGTTCCTTTATTCCGCCCTCTCATCCCCTACTAGAGCTAAATTCCTCCCTCTAACAACCAATTATATCTCTTATAATCATCCCTGGAATCCAAAAGGAGTCTGTCTCACTTCAAGAACTTGTTTTCTTCATCACTGGAATTTCTTGAATGAGTAAAATGAAAAGAAAATAATAACGCTTTTCTTTATTTCAGAATACAATCAAGTTCGTTGTCTCAGGTTCTATCTACACATTAATAGACCAAAGATAAAAAATATATTCTGTTCGTCCAAAGTAAGAAAGTTGAAGAAGAAATATAGAATATAGATGGTCCTTGTGGCAACGATTCCTTATATTCCTTGAAAAACATTAATTTGACAAAACCAATAGAGAGGCTTCAACCAGATGTGATGATATTCAACCATAAGTTATGATAAAAAATATATTCTGGTTGGTCTTAACTAAGATAACTGAAGAAGAAGTATAGAATATGGGTGGTCCTTGTGGCACCGATTCCTTATATTTCTTGAAAACATTTATACAGCAATGTCAGCAGATAGGCTTCAATCAGGTATGATGATATTCAACCATAAGTTATGATAAAAAATATATTCTGGTTGTCCTAACTAAGATAGCCGAAGAAGAAATAAGAGAATATGGGTGGTCCTTGTGGCAACGATTCCTTATATTTTTTGAAAACATTTATACAGCAATGTCAGCAAATAGGTTTCAATCAGATACCATGACGTCAGGGTGCTAGAGAAGTTGCTCGTGACTGACTTTTTTTCTTTCCACAATGAAATTGAGCCTGTTATTCCATAGAATTTATATGTTGGAAATATGATCTAAGTTTGCCCAAGTGGACAAACTTTATGAATGGTTCCACTGACTAGATGGTCAATGGGAGGTCGTTAAGAACATCAAGAAACATATAAAATAACCTTTAGAAAAATTGTGACTTTTACGATTTTCAGATAAAAATAGATTTTTGGTTTGTCAGCAAAAGTTAGCGTCCATAACCCAAAGCAATACCGTAAAAATGAGAGGGATGAAAAAAAAAAAAAAAAGCAACTCAAATATATGATAATGTATTGTTTACGGGAACCCATTTATTTTTTATTTGTATATCGATACATATAAAAGTTATGGTTGTATGGATCTTGAACGAGAGCAGAACTGGAAGGTTATTGGCGAAGGAATAATTTTAATACTTAATTTTTATGTCTCTAGTTGGTCAGCAAAAATTAAAGAATAATAATTAAGAAAATATGTAAAATAAAAATAGACTCTCTTATACCAACCACGTTTTTCTTCCCAGCTATACGAAGTATAGGGAAGTTATGTAATCGGTCAAAAATAATTATAAATAGTAATTCTGAGAGTGATCCGATTTCGATCAAAATCTAATCAGATCTACGTTATATGAGATGCTCAGATCTCGCTCTGGTACTCCGAGTTGAAATGGCTCAAACCCTCCTACCGCCGTGATTACCTCCTAGGTTCCTTCCTCTTCCAAATGTTAAAATCCAAAGAACCCTACTACCTTTACCAAATGTTCCAATTCAAGTCCTCTGTCCACCAAAGACACACCAGATCCCGTCCTTAGGACCTCTTCATCCCATCCCATCGCTCCTCTGCCTTCCACACCTCTTTCCTTGTCCAAGCCTCCTCCCTCTGGAACTCCCTGCCTCCCCTCAACCGTCACTCTCATTCCGTGGCTTCCTTCGGACCTCTTCATCCCATCCCATCGCTCTTCTGCCTTCCACAACTCTTTCCTTGTCCAAGCCTCCTCCCTCTACAACTCCCTGCCTCCCCTCAACCGTCACTCTCATTCCGTGGTTTCCTTCAGTCCTCTTCATCCCCTCCCATCGCTCTTCTGCCTTCCACAACTCTTTCCTTGTCCAAGCCTCCTCTCTCTCTACAACTCCCTGCCTCCCCTTATCCGTCACTCTCCTTCCGTGGCCTCCTTCAAATCCTCGCTATTCCAATTCCTCCTCAATAAATAATAATCTTCTCCCTCTGATTAGCCTCTTATTCCCCTTCTTCCATACTTTCTCTCTCCTTAACATCAATTTCTTGTTTCTTTGTCTTTTTCTTATTTATTTATTTATCTTTTCATCTTCATCCTTTTATTTATTTATTTATTTTTTCATTAGTTTTTCTTAAATTAATTTTATAGAAAGCCTGGGCTAGATTTCCTCCTCCATAATCTTGATTTTTATATACATATTTGTTTTTTCTTATTTTTTTTTTAGTTTATTTATCTATTTTTTAATTTTATCATCATTATCTATTTTATTTTTATTTTATTGTATTTTCTTATTTAGTTTTATTTATTTTGCTCTTATTGGTTTTATCCACTGTAGCACCTTTATCTCATCACTGATATTTCATTTTATTTGTTACTCTGTCCAGTGACTGTCATGTATTTATTCTTAGGGGACCTCAGTCCCAGAATAAAATTTATTTTCATTTCATTTCAACATGTTACATTTCATGTTACATTTTCCCAAGTCCTCCCCACTAGTTGGAGAGTGGTGAATGGCAGTATGCCCTACCGGTATATATAGTAGATATTTTACTCAGAAACATATTCTCAGGTTCAATTTGCCTGTTTTTTAAAAAAGTTGATTTCTAGCCTATTAGGTTTTCATTAATGCTATCCCTGATAATAGAGACAAAAAAGTAATTTCCAATTTTCAAATGCCATTCAAATAATTCAGGCAAAAAAGCCAACTGAAGTTTTTAATTGTTTTCCAATTTCGAATGAAATTTCTCTTTCCAGAACCCCTTTTTTTCTGATCTCCCCCGCGCCATTTGTGTTCTAAATATTGTTATTTATTTATTATAAATATTCATAATTTTATGCCATGCTCAAGAAGTAACGAATGAACATTTCTAGCTGAATTCTAAATTTCCTAATAATTTAATTAACCAAACAAAACAATGTTTACTTTAGCGTTTATTTAACCACTGATTAAATCTTCGGTTAATGGGGAGTAGAATGTATTACTTCCGAAGGGGATGATGATTTTTCCAGGAATTTCATGTTTTCCGATCCTCCTGACCGCTGGATGTACCAGATACTATCAGGAAATTTCAATTTCAAGCTTTTCTTCTTTAAGAGGAAGTACAACCCGAACTGGTAGTGAAGCGGAGTCGAGACTGCAGAGCATGTGGTCTTCGAATGTCCGCTGAGCGACGGGCCTAGGGTGGAGTTGATTCGTGGGACAGGATCGTACTTAGGATTCGACCTACAGGTGGTGGACGAGTCCTTGTCTCTGCTCCCCCTTTCAACCGATTTTGTGGAAAATTAATAGGTGACATCCTTATGGGGTTTTAAATATAAATAAAAAATTTCATGTCGATACATTTATTACATCGGCAGTTATTGGGATTTTTGAGTTGAGCCCCCTCTCCCTTTGGCCGATTTGGCGGAATATCAGTAGATGTTATATAATTATTTTCCACAGAATATATATGAAAATATAATTATTTTCCACAGAATATATATGAAAATATAATTATTTTCCACAGAATATGTATGAAAATATAATTATTTTCCACAGAATATATATGAAAATATAATTATTTTCCACAGAATATATATGAAAATATAATTATTTTCCACAGAATATATATGAAAATATAATTTTTTCCACAGAATATATATGAAAATATAATTATTTTCCACAGAATCGCTGAAGAGAAGAAGAGGATCAGAAAGGGGACTCGACTTAAAAACAATACCAAACAAAATTTAGTAGAAGGATTGGAGAGTGGAACCTTAGTTGATAAATTCTGCTGGTAATAATATTGCAGGTGATTCACTGAAGACTTTTTCATAATTTAATTGAGCTGAGTTTACGAAGCTCTTTCTTAGGCGACTCATGTATTTCGTTGTACTCGTACTTCTCCTAAACCCTTTTACCGATCACATTAAAATTTGCCACGATGGTAGTGGGCACGGTGACGATGGTTTACTACTAAAAAAATCTGAAATCGAATATACCATGGAGTAATAATCACCGAAAAACGAAATCCCCTTTCAAATTGGGCGAAGCCCTTTTCGGTTTACCATCGGACACCACTTTATTTGAGCCGTTTTTTTCAGTGTCCTAACGTACAAACTTTAACTTTTTTTTCGATAAAAATATTCACAGCTGTTGTTGTCGACAAAAAGGCTAGAAAAAATCCATTGAATTCAATTGAAATCTATTTAAAGTATTAATATATTCATAAAGAACATACAAGGTGAGAAGTTACTGATAATTTTTAAAACATTAACTGAGTTTTTTATACAGATATGCCTGACTCAGCTCAGTTTTTGCAAACAGCAGAATGTATTGCACACCTAGTTTAATGAGTTAGTTATTAATTAATTAAATGTTTTAATTTTTTGACGCGCGTCACAATACTGACATACGAAACATTTGACGAAATAAAAATATCTATTCACTAAGAACATACTTTTAAAGTTGGCTGATTTAAAAGAAAAATAGATCTTGTTATACCCAAAGTACCGTGACAGGCGACAAAGATAAAACGGTTTTGTTCACGAAAATAAATTTAAAAAGTTTGTCTTTCCCGTTTCTTTTTTTTAAGCATGGGGAGTTTTTCCTTGTTATTCTTATATCCTTGTGTACTTCTTTATCTCTAAGTGGAAAAATAACACTTATCGGTGAAGGGAAAAAACAAAAAACAGAAAAAACAGTCAGAGAAAAAAAGAGTAAGAGAAGAAGAATTTATTTCTTTGATATTTTAATGGCATCCAATTAAATTAAATATGCCTATTGGAAAATTTAATAACTCAATTATATATTAATAAATATTAAAATGAAAGAATAAATATTCTCTTTTATTTTATTTTATATTTTTTCTTTTTTTTATATTTTCTTTACGAAGTAAAGGGGAAGTTATGTAATCGGTTAAAAATACCAGCAATTTTCATTACTTTCCTTAATATTTCGCTCGCTCTCCAAAACCAGTTGAGCGTTTGTTCTAATATTCAACAGTTGACTTACACAGGGGCATCTAAGTCCTCATACTAAATTTTGGAGAGCGCTGATAGCTCGGTGGTATGCTTGCTTGCCTTCTGAGCTCAAGATCGTGGGTTCAAATCCCGGCCGAGGCACTTAATTTCTTTTATCTGGAAGGTAAAATAAAGTTAAGCATGACGTTCTTCGGATGGGACATTAAGCGATGGTATAATGTCAGGTACTCGATAAAGATCCCTGCTCTAAGTAAATAAAAATTTAGGGTTGGCAATATTTAGGTAGAGTCGGGCTCTTGTCCATCCAACTAGTTCATAGTGACCAGAAGAAGGGACGTGTAAGTGTCCCGAAATATCGTCAAAAAAAAAAAATAAAATAAAATAAGAAGACACCTCTGGAAAAAAATGCCGGAAACAACCAACAAATTCATTACATCTGAAGTTATTAGACCTTTTGAATTGAGTCCCATTTTCTCTGGTCCCCTTCCCTTCAACTGATTTCGCAGAAAATTGATAGTTGTCATTCTTTTATCAATTTAAGCATAGAATGTCAATATATTTATTACAACGGCAGTTACTAGAGTGTATGTGTTCTGTCTCTCTTCTAATTCCTCCCTTCCTTTCGACATCAATAGGTTTGACATCAATAGGTGTCGTCCGGACAGGATTTTGGATACGCACATAAAATTTCATATTGACACATTCAATCTATGGGGAGTTATATCAGTCAGCATGGAATTTTTTAACCAATTTTATAATTTTCCCTACACTTCTTATAGCTGGAGATGAAATAATAATATACAAGACTTTCTAATATCAACCACAATATTGAATAGAAAAAAAAACACTCTTTGAGTTACGAATTACGATGAAACAATGAAAACCCATGATGCGAACAACGTGAATAAAATGAAGATGGCTGATGTAGTGAGAAGTGATTATTTCACAGGTTCTAAAATAAGATGTAGTCTGACCTCTCATAGATTATTTTTTATTTGTATTAGCTAGCCGGCTTTCGAGGTTGCCCTCATCATCAAGCAGTCTGATAAATGAATTTTTTTTAAACTAATTAAAATATTTTAAATAAAATTTAAAAAATTTTATAATAAAATCAAAATATAAACTAGAAAACCTTAACAATTTAAAATTCCATGGATGGGGACAGGAATAACTTATGTCCTTTAAATTTTATTTACTGAAATATTTTAAGTAAAGAAATGTTTATTCATCAGACTGCTTGATGATGAGGGCAACCTCGAAAGCCGGCTAGCTAATACAAATAAAAAATCTGTGAGAGGTCAGACTACATCTTATTTGACAACCTGTGAAGCAAAGTGAATCATAAAACAACAACGTAAATGAAAAGAAGGCGTCAGGACACCTATTAATTTTCAACGGAATCAAATGAAGGGTGGGGAGAATCAGGGGAGAGGCTCAATTCAAAAACCCTAATGATGTTGATGTATCGATATGAAATTTGTTATTTAAATTCAAAAAACCAATGAGGATGGCACCTAATAACTTTATAAGGAGGACTCGTCTCAAATACCCAAATTTGGACTCAGGTAAGCCAAATTTGAGTTTTAGCCAACACTGATTATTAACTTTGGTGAGAGAGCGAAAGAATTAATTAATTCGTGATGGGGAAGTACATAGTCGGTGTACCGACGACTACTTTTTTAGTTTTATTCATATATATATGACTTATAATGAAATGTTGAAAAAAAAAGGTAAAACCCTGGTCTGGTAGAGAGAATTTATTTAAAACGAACTTCCATGTATTATGCAAATGTAGAAGAGAGATGGGTTTGCCTGCGCTTAACAGAAGCACGCTTGAGGGTGTTTTACGAGAATGAGAGAATTTTCAAGTGTGTTGAAGGTTGTCCAGTACACAGAGCTATGTCGGATCTTTTCAGAACTACCTCTTTCATTAACAACACACTTCTTCTTTAAAAAAAAGAGGACCTCAGGACTCTGTTAAATAACTGTTATTTCACACAAATTAACATGAAGAGACTCGGACTCAATTAGTCCTCACTTGTTAGACCAAATAGGTTGTGACACGAGTGGAACATTTTTAACGAAGAGGTTATAGCTGCACGGAACTTTACCATATCAATATCTGCCGTTGTAATTAAAGTATTGAATGGAAATACCATATAAAAATGCAAAGCCCTGAAAGGACGACACCTATTAATTTTCTACGGAATCAGCCGAATGGGAGGGGGAATAGAAGTGACTCAACACTTAAATCCCAATAACTGTCGATGTACTTGTTAAATTGAACCCCTCTCAGAACCGCCCTTTTCCTACTACTGATTCTACTGAAAAATGATAAGTGTCGTCCTTATGAACTAACATATGAAATTTCATGATGATATATTCTCTGATAAAAAAAAATATATAAAAAATAATAATAAAAATAAAAATAATAAATAAAATATATTATCACATTTCCTGTAGAGATTTGTGTCTGGCCTTCTACTAAATTTTGATTTCTATTAATTTTTAAGAAAGTGCACTATATAAAAAAATTTCAATTCTTCCAAAAATTTCTTTTGGATTTTTTCTGAAGTGAGATGCCATCAAATCTTTCTAAATTTGCAAAAATGTTCAATCTATTCAAAGGTACTTTTTTATTTGTTTGACAGGGAAAATGAATAGCATAGAATTGAGAACAAAATATTGTGTTTATTTAAACTTAACCTATATTATAAAAATAAAAAAATGTAGTTTAGAAAATTAAAAATTGTATTATATACGAATATTCTTAATAATTCCTAAAATTAAATCAGTATTTTTTCAAGTGTGGCCACTCTTTAATGGGTATATATATATATATATATATATATATATATATATATATAATTTAATAAAAAAAAACAGTACCTTCTTTTATAGTTGACTTTATTTGTCCTTCAATCTTCTATATTTTGTCATTCTTTATAACATATATACACTATACTGATGAATTCTGAAGAATTATACTCCTCTATATTACATACACTGTCTCATTCATCATCGGTTCATGTCTATAACTCGACTGTGTTTTCTGTAAAACAGCTGATACACCGGCATTTGTTTCGACTGTTTATTGTCCTCCTTTCATTTTTAATAAAAGCTAATTTAATTAATAATCTTTTTATATTTATCATTAATCTTGTATGAATCTTAATATATTATTATTATTATTTTATTATTAGATTAGATTAAATTAATCTTATATTTATCATTAATTTTATATTTATCATTAATTTAATATTTATCATTAATTTGATATTTTATCATTAATTTTATATTTATCATTCTCCTCCTTAAAGAAACAATTGATTTTAGAGTATTATAATATTTGTAATGTGGATACTTCGTACATCACAATTCATTCTATCAGGAGTTATCGTCTTCACAGACAGCCATTTTTTTTTGCATATTTGGATTCTAGAGGTCGAAAAACATGAAATTCCGTTGAAAACCCATGGAATTTTTGACAGATTACATAACTTCCTCTATACTTCGTAGAGCTGAGGAAGTAACATAAAATATTTGACCCAGGAAGTAATATAAAATGGCGGCTAGAGTCTGAAGTTAGTTATTATGGACTCATGCCCGGATTTTAACTACGAGGTCATATCGCCTACTACCAGATCGCTCTTTCGTCGCTCTGGTGGACATGAGCCCAACTCTACCGTGGGAGTCCTAAATTTTGCCTACCCTAAATTTTTATTCATTTAGGGTAGGGGTCTTTAACGAGTGACTGACATCGTACAGGCACGAGACCATCGTTTAACGTCCCATCCGAAGGATGGCGTGCTCAAGTTTATTTTATCACTCAGATAAGGCCGGGTTTCGAACTCAGTAAACAAGCACGTACACCAGTGAACTCGGCGCCCTATAGAGTCTGAAGTGGCTCCCTTATTTAATAAGGGAACGTCAACAATCTAGAAGAAGGTTAAACAGCCGTAAAAAGACAACAAGAGAAAGGCGAGAGGAACCTTCTGACGTTTAAATATTAAATAAGAAAAAGTTTAGTTGGTGTGTGGAGTTGTTGTATGTGTGCGTGTAGGGCCCCAACGAAGGGAAAGGGTATTAAATATTTGTCAGATTATATTGTGGGAAAAGGGCGTGAGTGGAATAGGAAGGACGCCTTAAACCCTTCAGACACAATATTTCCCTATAATAATACGTGCGTGGAGAGGGAGGCACGTGTAGGGCTGGAACAGGCTGACAGGTGGAGGGTTGAAGGGCTCCCCTACAAGAATACGCTCCTGGTCTCGAAGGTGTGAGAGGCCCTTGACAAGGCTGTCCACAATGCATGTGTCGATATTTTATCTAATAATATGCGAGGAGAGGCACTTGGACAGCACAATGCGGCTAGTCTTCCATATCGCTCCTCATAGCACAATGCGGCTAGTCTTCCATATCGCTCCTCGCAGCACAATGTACTCGCTCTTATCTTTACCTATGCACAGCACGTTCAACATCGTATCGAGTTGAATTATATAAAATAAAATAAGCATCTTATTGATGAAATTAACTATAGAAATTTATTTTATAAACAAAAACAGTTTTCGACGTTCATCCTCAGTGGTACTCATCTACATTATAAAATATTTGTATATTATATTTTATAACAAATATTGAAAACTGACATTATTGCAGAGATATTGTGAAATAATTCAAATGGACTTGAAAAATAAAATAAAACTTATTTATTTAATATATTGTCTAATTTCACTAACTATATATACATGGGAGTACTTTCGGTATTTCTACCATCCTCAGCCAAAAGCATAAGAGATAAGACTCTTATCTCTTATGCTTTTGGCTGAGGATGGTAGAAATACCGAAAGTACTCCCATGTATATATAGTTAGTGAAATTAGACAATATCTTAAATAAACAAGTTTTATTTTATTTTTCAAGCCCATAACAAATATTGTTATGCAAATCCTACATTGCATCTATATAGGTGTCTACGTCGGACAGGACTGGAGGAGAAGAACAAATCAGGAGCTATATGCTTATATCACAATAAAGAATCGTTTTTCATATCCAAAATCATTATTTGATACAAAGCTTTCATTTTTATATTTTGGGCAGAGTTCCTCCACACCTTAAAAGTCAGTCCAATGTACGTTATTGTTTTATTTATTCATTTATATATATATATTTTTTATTTTAGACATTTTCATACATTCATTTATAATTGACTAATTATATATATATATATATATATATATATATATATATATATATATATATATATATATATATATATTATTTTTCATATATTGTTATAGTTACATGTTTTCTTTCTTTTCTATATCTCGCCACATTGGGACCTGATGATGGGACGTAAGAACGTCCCGAAACATCGTTGGGGGATAAAGACACTTCCGAAGAGTTTTCTTTGAAAAATAGTTACCTATCTTAATTTTTATTAAATTGAAAAATGTGTCTACTTATTATGAACTTGTATTATTATTATTTTTTTTTTATTTTTTATTATTTTTTTTTTTTATATACTCATATATTTTTAAGTATTTACTTGTACAGTTTTTCTTGATTTAATTTTATTTCTTTTAATGTTTTTTTTTTGTTACTACTAATCATAGATGTGTTAGACTCAAGTAGTTATAAATCTAATTTAAAAGCTAACATAATGTATAAATTCATTTGACGTATCCTATTATGTACCATGTATTGGTTTAACGGAAATAAATTATTATTATTATTATTTGTCACAAGAACCGGACGTAGTAAGGTTTGTAAGACTTCACAGACTAAGATGGGCAGGACACTTGGCAAGAATGGGGAACCATGATGTGCCAAAGATGACATTATTGGAGGAAATCTACGGGACTAGACGTGTTGGGAGACCGAATCTACAAGTGTTGCGCATGATGCAAGGATCCTACTTGGAGTCAGGAACTGGAGAGCAGCTTCACAGGACCGAGACGCTGGCGAAAGCTGATCCAGGAGGCCTTGACTCAGAGATGAGTTGTTTCGCCGATGATGATGACAAATATTCCTTTGTCTGTATGTTGATCTTATTAGAGCCATTTATTTGACTATTATGTAGATATTTGTTTTTATAGTTGAGGGCGCCGGTAGCTCAGTGGTATGCGTGCTTGACTTCTGAGCTCAAGGTCGTGGGTTCGTAGCCCGACCGAGGCCCTTAGTTTATTTTATCTGGGAGGTAAAATAAACTTAAGCACGCCGTCCTTCGGATGGGACGTTAAGCGATGGTCCCGAGCCTGTACGATGTCAGGTACTCGTTAAAGACCCCTACCCTAGATGAATAAAAATTTAGGGTAGGCAAAATTTAGGACTCCCACAGTAGAGTCGGGCTCATGTCCACCAGAGTGACGAAAGAGCGCTCTGGTAGTAGGCGATATGACCTCGTAGTTAAAGCCCGGGCATGAGTCATAAAACCTAACCTAACCTGTTTTTATAGTTAGTGTATATTTGAATGAATATTTTTTGTAGGTAGAGTGAGTGAACCTCGCTATATCCACTCCTATGAGCTATGCCAGTTGTCCTTTAGCCTTCACGCTTTACGGGTGGGGTAAACAAGTTTTTTATTTTGTTACTCTGTACTCTGATGTTTTAAGATTTTATAATATCGCATTAAAATTCACTCATAGTACTTTAGACTGGAAAGACAGTTTTACTTCCCCAGATATACGAAGTATAGGAGTTATGTAATCGGTCAAAAATTTGATGCAAAGTTTTCAATGGAATTTTATGTTTTTCGGACCTCCTGGTTCTAAAAATTTAAAAAAATAGCTGTCTATGTGTCTGTGCATATGTTTGTGAACAGAATAACTTCTGATAGAATGAATGTATCGATAGGAAATTTCATATGTGTATCCAATACGTAGTTTGGTGTTAATGTGTAGTTTCCAGGTGGCCCTCGTATCTAAGGTTACCCCTAGATACTTTACTCCCTGGTCCTTAGGATATTTATATTATAAATGTGTGCAATATGTCAAATATAATCTAACTATAACCTCACATACAAGGATATTTACTGTTACAACGTCTACTTAAAGCTGAGGACAAATATCGAGAGGACGAGTGTTGGCTCAGATACGGCTGTGTAGAGAAAGCCTGCCTAGAGTGACGGTGGGAGGAATGACCTACCTCTTCAACAGGGAAGACAGCTGTAGTGTCTGCAACGAAGGCCGACCGGATGACATCATCCACTTCTTCATGGAGTGATCAGCCTTCAGCCAACTAAGAAAAAAGTACCTGGTAGAAGCACTAAAAAGCCCGCAACAGCACAAGACCCTTTTCAACATTACAAACAACCAAAACCTCAATAATATCAATACATAGTAAGGGCGCTAAAAATCAGAGGACATTGAAGTATTCAAATAAAATACCATTTTTATTTTTGTTTTAATTTGTTAATTAACAGTTAGGTTCTATATCACTTTGTATTTTATTATTATTATTATTTTCTATTTTCATTTATTTGTACTTTTTTTAAACTGAATAATGTATATATCAGGCCGAACCCTGAGCCTAAAAGATGTATTTCTTAAAGGCTCATAAAGAATTGAATTGAATATGTCAAATATGTACTACAGTATGTTGTAAAACGTTGGATACTATTTTTGGAAATAATAATTCAGAGAAATATTGGTGCTCTCTAAATGGTTGATAATTGGACATATATTCAATACATTACACAATACATAATACATCATACAATCAATACAATATAGTCATACTTTTAATGTTATATAACAACAAGTGAACCACAAAAGGGAACACTTATATTTACAACAATTTGATGAAGTAGGAAAGGTATTTTTCGAAGGGCAAACATCACTCTCCAGCTATTCTGTTTGTGTTTTATCGCCTTTTTGTTTGAATCTATGTTTGTTTCTCTTCTGTCTGTCTAGTCCAAGACAATGTTGACTTCAGTCCCCACTAAACAAACATTACATCGTCCTCAAACAAACATCACATCGTCCTCAAACAAACAAAAATCGAATCTATTATTACAATAAGTGCTTTAGGTTAAAAGACCTTTGGATCGTTATGTTTTCAATGTGTGACACTCTAACGTTTATTGAAAATAAATAAATTCTACTCATGTGGGTGAATTATGAAGAGGTACAATTTTGTGTGGATTTTACTTTCCCAACAAAGAAATATAGAGGATATTAAGGGCGCCGGTAGCTCAGTGGTATGCGTGCTTGACTTCTGAGCTCAAGAACGTGGGTTCGTAACCCGACCGAGGCCCTTAGTTTATTTTATCTGGGAGGTAAAATAAACTTAAGCACGCCGTCCTTCGGATGGGACGTTAAGCGATGGTCCCGAGCCTGTACGATGTCAGGTACTCGTTAAAGACCCCTACCCTAGGTAAATAAATAATTTAGGGTAGGCAAAATTTAGGACTCCCACAGTAGAGTCGGGCTCATGTCCACCAGAGTGACGAAAGAGCGCTCTGGTAATAGGCGATATGACCTCGTAGTTAAAGCCCGGGCATGAGTCATAAACCCTAACCCCCCCTAGAGGATATTATGTAAACGTTTTCAACGAGAATTTCATGTGTGTCTCTGAACATGATCTCCCGACAGAATCTATTAATTTTTCGTGAAATCAGCCGAAGGGAACGTGGGGATCAGGGGAGGGCTTAACTGAAAAACCATAATAACTTCTGACATAATACACAAAATATATAGGAATAGATAATTAAAATACAGTAAGTATAATAGACAAACTAATATCTAGTAAATTAAAACAGATATCTTATCATAATATCTACCCTAAACCACAAACAGAAAAATGTAATTATTACTCTATCCCTTACACTGGTATATTATCCCAAATAATAAAAAAGAAATTAAGTAAGCATAACTTAAATCCAGCCTTCAAATCCAACCCCAATCTGGGTAGAATATTATTTAATTCATAAGAAAAAATAGATTTAATGGATAAATGTGGAGTGTATCAATTGGAATGCCCAGAATGTAATGCCAAATACGCGGGACAGACAGGGAGATCCTTTAAGATTAGATACAGGGAACACACAAGAAATACTAACTCCAACACTTCCTCATTTCAACAACATCTCACAGAAACAGAACATACCATAGACCCACAACACAAACCAACTATAATACACATCTGCCAAAAAGGTCCACTTTTGAATTTACTGGAAGCGGTAGAAAGAAATAAAGTGAACAAAAATAACGATATTGTAATGCTAAATGAACAAATAGAACTGAACCATTCCCCCCTTCTTAATTTAAATATCAAGTAGCTAAGAGTCTGATGATTGTAGAAATGTTTTGCCCACTCACATTTAGAGAATACTATAATTTTCAATTAAATTCTCTGTATTTGTTTTTATTATCTTTAAATTATATTTTACATTTATATAATTCATGAGTCTACCTATATAAATACCAACACTTTACAGTTAGATTAGCTTTATTAGATTTTTATATTTTTATATTTCTTGTAAATATCTGTTTACTAAAATGTATAGAGTAACAAAAACAAAGGATTCCCCATCACTACCTAAAAAAAACCTCCATAACTGTACATTCTACTCTGTCAACCAATTCTGTCAGTTTATAAGTGACTCTTGATAATGCCATAACACGGCGAAACTAGTTGAGTATTTGAGAATATATAGTGAAGTTTGACAAAGAAATTGTGTATTTTAATTATCTATTCCTAGAATGGGGCGTCACAAAGTAGGTAAATCTGGAAACCATAAATTATACAAAATATATAGCCTACTGAGCTCGAGATCACGCGAAAACTGAGCTCGAAACACGTCCGACACCCTGAGACTTTTTATGTCGAAGGTGAAAAAACATCCTTCGGACGTTGAGGGTCCTGAGCCTGTAACATGTCAGGTACTTTTACTCATACCCTAGGTGAATAACAATTTATGGTAGGCAACAATTAAGACTCCCATAGTAGAGTGGGGCTTATGTCCACCAAAGTGAAAAATTATGTATTATATATTGACAATGGGAAGAAGGGGATTAGTGGGGAGAGTTAACATAAAAATTCTCATAACTTCTGATAGAATGAATGTATTGACACGAAATTTTATTTATACGTCGGACCAAAAGGACAACATCGATTAGGGGGGAGGGGGGGATTAGGGGTTTAACTCAACTAATAACTGCCATTGTAATGAATATAAGGAGACAAAATTTCATATGTGACTTCAAAACCCCAGGACGACACTTTTTTGGGAGACGGGACAGGGAGATCAGAGGCTCAACTCAAAAACCCCAATAACTGTCGTATCGACACGAAATTTCATATTTAAAGACAGAACACAATGGCATATCGTCGGTTTAAACGTGATACCTCATATGAGCAAAAAGCCAACTTTACAGGAGATACAAAAACTATTTTTAAAAAAATATTCTTTATAGAAAACCTCATTTTTTTCGACATTTGTATTAAGTGAGATGTATATCCAGGTCATGAATTGTTTTTAAGATAGTTTCCAAATCCAAGTAAAGAATTAACGTACTTGACGGAGTTACGAGGTTTCACCAGAATTTCATTCCCATTTCTTTTGCAGGGTACTGTTCTTCAAACCTCATTTCATGTTTTTTTCGTTTTATGTCGTATATGAGGTCCCACTAGATCAATTGAGTTTTTTTTTTATTTTTTTTTTTGCTAAAAAGTCGATTTTCGGGAAAATGTCGCTCACGAGGTATCACGTTTAGACCGACGAAATAACGTGTTGAATTTCAGCGATATCAGCAGAAGAGAAAGGGGTTTTGGGGAAGGGTCTCAATTCAAAAATTCTAATAACTGCCAATGTAATGAATTTATCGACACTAAATTTAGTGTGCGGAATCTCGGTAGACTGGTTTTGGAGAGGGAGCGAAAAATGATTAATTTGTTCTGCGCAAGGAAATTTCCGACTTTTTTATTTCTGTAAATATTGATTGGCATAAAAAAAAACAAAAAAAACATGAAAATTCCTGTGAACAATGCATTTTTTGACAACTGCATAACCTTCCCTACACTTCGCAGAGTTGGGAAATTAAAAAGGAATCGATTTCAGGTTTCTACATTGACTTTGATTCTGGAACAAGTGGGTGTCGGTAAAGTGACTGTGTGGTCGGTAAAGTGACACGTTACAAAGCCCATTACCGCAAAGTCCACCAGCCTCCCTGGTTAATGAGAGTTCGGATATTGGAACCAGTTCACTTAGTTCATTGGTCGGTTCTCCTTTGTCCCTTCTGTAATTTAATGTCGCTTACTTACCTCTGCTTACCTCTGTTTACCTCTGCTTGAAACTGATTCAATGAGGCTCCCTATCAACTCTCTGTTTTATTCTGTTTACCCTCGCTAATTAATTCCTACTTTAATATGAGACCGGGTCTCAATGTACCAGAAAAACCCGAGGTGGATGCTCGGATTTCATGCCTTAGTCATCCCTCTCAAAACCTTCAGTACCCCTGTCTGTATGTAACTTAGTCCTTTAGGAGTTACGCCCATATTATTTCTTCCTCAGCTGCACGAAGTATAGGAGAAGTTATATAATCGGTCAGAAATCGATGCGGAATACTCAACCGAACTTTATACTTATTTAAAACAAAAAAAATACATTAAGGCGTAGACAAGGTCCACGCCGTAGATCCTCCTTGAAAACGTCGGGATAAAATCATTTTTCATTTTCTTTTCAATGCTGCCGTAGCTCTTGCATTAGACCAAACGAGAGGGAACGCATGCGTTTGCACAATGTGTACGCCAAAACGCAGGCGCACGAACATTTACGAACGCATGCGTTTGCCTTCGGTGGGGTTCGCTCGGGAGGCGGTACATCAAAGAAAAATGCGGACCGCACGGGTTCGGCTTCAGTTATAGTGTGTACGTGATAACGCACGTTCGTTCTTATTCACTGTTGTATTGTGTTGAACATGGAGTGGTGCAACTCGGATTCCATAAAATTAATAGACTTGTACAGACAACATGAATGTTTGTGGAACCTCATCCATGATAACTATAAAAATAATATAAAGAAAAATGATGCCTTTCAACAAGTCTGTCCCTCTATACCGATTTCTGCTTTTGAACAATGATGTCATCCACCACCGTCTTTGTGATCTCCTGCGCTTTCGTTTTTCCTCATTAATAATAATGTACGATGCACAATCAATTATTATATCGTCTTCTGATGCCATTTTTATTATAAAACACTCCACTTGATATAAAAACTTGTGTCACCATCACATGAACCGGCGAACGATAATGAACAACTACAAACGCATTCATTCGTTGTAATGTGAACAGCAAGCAATTTTTTTAACGAACACCGCACAGATTCGGCCGCATCCATTCGGTCGCATGCGTTCGCCTAGTGTGTACGCGCCTTAAGGTTTTTTAAATTCCTTTTGATGCCCAATTTTCAATTTAATACCGACTTTTATACATATTTCAGCGAATATTTTTATTGTTTCACTTTGAGTCCTAGTAGTGCTCTTCAAGCTCTTTACAATGACACCCGAATCAACGTCCTATCTAAACGCGTTATCACGCTACACTAATTTCTATTTTTACACAACGCTAATTCGCAACAATCATCCGCCGGCGCCCACGCTAGCCGTCACAGGCAAAACAAACACTGCACAACAAACCCGTACAGACATGCTCTATCCATTGTGACCTCAACGGTTGTTATCGCATTATTAGTCTCGTAGTTATTATCGATTTGAATCTGACGGTATTTTGTAACACAATAAAGTTTGACCGGCTATCACTGTGCTCAACGAGCGAATAGACGTTTTCACGTCAAAATACAAAAAAAAAGAGGGATTCGAGGAGGCTCAACTCAAAAATCCCGTTAACGATGAAATGAATGTGCAACGGACCAAACGGTCGATTGCCTTTGGAGGGAGAGCATAAGCTGGAGGATGCATTTAAAATATCTAAATGTCATTTTACACACCGTTCTTCGGATGGGACATTTAGCGATGATCCCGGGCCTGTTCGATGTCAGGTACTCCTTAAAGAGTAAATACTCGAAAGATCTTAAACCTTAAAAATAACCTCAACTAAAACTGGGTAGGCAAATGGGGAGGCCTCATGTCCAACCAGGGAAACGAAAGTGCACTCTGGTAGAAAGCGATATGACCTGGTAGTTGAAGCCCTGGCATATGCCACAATAACTAACTATAATGAGGTTTCACAATATGTCCGCATTTCTCAAAATAAAATATATATCTATATTACATAAAAATTAAGAATTTGATTTCAGAAGAGTTACTGTGTAAAATGGCCTCCCAAATAGCTTCAGCCCTTGTGTTTCGGTTTTAATTAAATTAAACAAAATTTAAATAGCAGTAGATAAACAAAACTATGTTAATTAATTAGATTCTAAATTTCCATAAAATTAATTAATTTGTGTCAAGTGCGATGTAATTTTCTTCTTTGTATATACTTTAAATTAATTCTCTTTGTGTCATAAAATCTGTCGATCGCTTTTTCTGTTATAAATATAGAAGGGCGAAGGCCCCGGTAGCTCAAAGGTACCTTGCTAGCCATCTGAGCTCAAGATCATGCGTTCGATACCCGGCCTAAGCCCTTAGTTTATTTTATTTTATTTGGGAGGTGAAAAAATCGAACCAGAGTGATGAAAGAGCGCTCTGGTAGTAGGCGATAATATCTTGTAGTTAAAGCCCGGTGAAAATAACTAACTTCTGTAACAGTTGTGAGGTTCACCGTTCATCTATTCCATTAAAAAAATAAATAACAGAAAACAAATATAAAGTATTTAATATTAATAAACACAATAGAAACTATTTTTATCAAATTTATATATATATATATATATATTTGTGTTTATTAATATTTAAAATTGTATATTCATTTGTTTTCTGTTATTTATTTATTCTAGAATTATTAATATTCATCTCTTTTCCGTTTGTATTTTAAGATTTAATGCCGGTTGATGTGTATAATTTATAATCTATTTTGATGGACACAATTCTACTTCATATCCATACATTATATTATGGTTTAATGTAAATAAATATTATTACATCCATTTTATTTTTTCAGATGTTCACTTGATTAATGGGGAAAAGGTTGGTTCTATGGAAAATCGACTATAACAAAAAATGTTCCTCATAAAATTTCTGACTAAAATTGTAATTTCTGACGAGCTGGTTGTATAAATGACTCAACATTATTAAGATATCTTAGCATACCTTGAAAATTGTCTCATTATATATTTCTATCTAAGAAAAAAGTTTTACAGGGAGAGCTGAAACTTGGGAGGGGGCGATATGGCTACGCCACTGGTATACAAATTTGAGGAGGGATGCTTACCCAAGACAATTTGATAGAACTGGTCAAAGTTAGGTTAAGGGCTGGTTTTCAATGGTTAGGACCATCGTACTGAGATGAGCGGAGAGGAGGGGATGGGCGGGAGGGGAAACCACGTGGTATGACGTCACATTCTGTTCCAGAACGGAGAATTTTACTCTACTTGAATCTATAGCATTGTCTAATAAATTGGAGAGATACTCTTAAAATATCGGAAAATTGATTTGAAAAAAAAAATATATATCTTTTATAATGGTACATGAGAGGAAAAGAAAAAATTATTTTCATCAGGGGAGAGTGGTTTTTCTCTTTTCCCCGTCTATTTTCTGAACTAAGTAGAGGTTGGTTTTCGACCATTGTTGTACAGGCCGCTATTCTATCCGGAGCCCTATTTCCAAGCCCTCCGTCTAAAAGCATTATTAGAACGCCACTTGAATTGGAATCATCTTGAGCCCTAGAGGGCTCTTAGACTGTTCAGCGTCTAATCTTGGTAAATCCCAAGTCTAGCACGTCCCTTTAAACCAAAGCATGGCCATGAGAGGGCGCATCACCTTTAGATGACGTGATTTGCATACAAGATCGAGCAAAGCATCTGTGCGTGCCTAAAGATGAAATATTATACATTAAATTTGAAATTATTAATTATTAATTTTGCTGTGCCCCATTAGGCATGTTTTTACTTCCAGTTACTCTGTTCCTTTACTTCCAGCTACTCTGTCCTTCCTTTACTTCCAGTTACTCTGTCCTTCCATTACTTCCAGTTACTCTGTCCTTCCATTACTTCCAGTTACTCTGTCCTTCCTTTACTTCCAGCTACTCTGTCCTTCCTTTACTTCCAGGTACTCTCTGTCCTTCCTTTACTTTCAGCTATACGAGGTTTAGGGGAAATTATGTCATCTGCGTTGCCTATGAAATATCATGTTTCCTACCTCCAGACTCCAAATATGGAAATAAAAAGTCTATCTGTCTGTCATGAATCCTTACACAAAATTTTGAGTCGATACATTCACTAAATCCACGATTATTAGGGTTTTTGATTCCTCAGAAAATTGATAAGAGTAGTCCTTATGGGGTTTTGAATTCACTTATGAAAATTGGTCTCGATACATGAATTTCAAGGGCAGTTATTAGATATTTGTATCCACCACCTAATCCTAACGTTCCCTTCGGCTGGTTTGGCTCAAATTCAATAGATTAGGTTCTTCTGAAGTTCTGAAATTAAATATAAAATTTCATTTTGATACATTCATTACATCGGCAGCTATTGGGGTCTTGCACTTGAGCCTTTCTCTTTGATTCCTTTTGACAGATTTGGCTAAAAATCAACCGGTGTCTTCCTTTTACCAAAATCGACCAAAGGAAAAAATGGTTTAAGAAAAAAACTCTAATAACTGCCGTTAAAAAGAATGCATGAACACCAAATTTCGTATGTGAATTCAAAACCCCAACTCGTATCAGTTTTTCGCGAATCAGCTGAAGAAAAGGGGAAGCAGAGATGGGAGGCTTGAAAACCCTAATATCGTGTCGATACATTCATTCTATCGGGAATTATCGTATTCACAGACTGATTTTTTTTTTCATGTTTTGAATTACGAGTCGGAAAAGATCATATTCCGGAGAATCCTCAACATCGAATTTCTGACCAATCTCAAAAGTTCCTCTATACTTGGGAAAATAATGACAGAAAATTTCCAATATATGTATTAATTTATACATATATTTTCATTATAAATTTTTTTGTAATAATGTGTAAAATTATTTAAATAAAATAAAATAATTTATTTAAAAGGTCAACAGATAATCTTCTTATGTAAAGAAGGTTTTTCCCTATTATTTTCCAAGAAGTTATTTCATCGGATGGCTGTTTCATAAACTCTGTTTATTTTACAGGTAAGCTGAAAACCCTTTTTCCAGCCACGTCTGCCCAAGGTACATATTTAAATTTTTATCCATTCAATTATTTCTATTAATATATATTTTTCAATTAAACAATTATTCATTTTTATTTAGATTATTGCAAATTATTTTTATTACTTTTTTTTTATCCAGGAGCTTTCCATAAAGGAGAATTTATGAAAAGCTGAGTTCATTTCACTTCTCCAGTTATACGAAGATTTTAATTTGAAGTTTATTTTTTTCCGACTCCTGATTCCAAATTTTATATATGTGTATTCAGAAGATGACATATTATAATTTTCAGACAATTGAACTAAATAAAAAAGGGGGATTAGGGGAGGCTTAACCCAAAAACTCTAATAACTAATCCAATATAATGAATATATCTGCATGAAAATTCATATTTACAATCAAATCTTCATGAAAACGATACATATTGATTTTCAGTCAAATCGGTTAAAGAGAAAGGATAAGTATAGGAAAAGGATGATTAGTGTGTTCCATTTTCAGCAACGACTTAAAAAAAAAAATACAGTATTTGTTAAGTTGTGGCTAAAAATAGTAGCAATACCGAAAGTACTCGCATATATTATATATATGTTGTTTATACTTTATTTACTTCTAACAAAAATAATTGCAGATGTAATAAATGTATCGACATGAAATTTCATATTTAAATTCAAATTCTCATAATATTATTTTCACTTATTAGTTCCCACAATAATCCTCTAGGCCGTGTCCTTCATTCTGCCATACTTCCCCAAAGACGGCTTAAGCGTCAATTGCCTAGAGACCTCCTTAGCAGTAACAGTGACAGTTATTAGTTACAAATAAGAGGAAATCAGTAACTAGGGAGGGTCACCATTGGGTGATTTCTCCCCTCTTCATTTTGACATTGCCATTATCTATCTATCATCAAATTTGCTTGTTGTATTTATTTTCAGTTGTAAATATCTGTTTGTATATAAAAAAATAAAATAAAAAAAAATAAGAGGGCGCCGGTAGCTCAGTGGTACGCGTGCTTGTCTTCTGAGCTCAAGAACGTGGGTTCAAAACACGACTGAGGCCCTTAGTTTATTTTATCTGGGAAGTAAAATAAACTTAAGCACGCCATCCTTCGGATGGGACGTTAAGCGATGGTCCCGAGCCGGTATGATGTCAGGTACTTGTTAAAGACCCCTGCCCTAGGTGAACAAAAATTTAGGGTAGGAAAAATGTAGGAATCCCATAGTAGAGTCGGGCTCATGTCCACCACAGTGACGAAAGAGCGCTCTAGTAAGTAGGCGATATGACCTCGTAGTCAAAGCCCAGGCATGAGTCATAAAACCTAATCTAACCTAAAAAAATCCTTATAAGTACATAATATCCAGCAAATTAGGCATAGGGATTGGGGGGGGGGGGGGGGGGGGGATTTAGAAAAGGGGTCTCAACTCAAAAACCTATTAAACATCGATATAATGATTATATCGACACACAATTTAGTATGAGATTTTACTCCAAACAATCGATTGGTTTGAGAAGAAGAATGAAAACTTAATTTATTACTTCGTGCTGTGGAAGTACATATGATTCACCCGACAACTGTTTAAAGCAGCCTTGAGTATAGTAGGCAAACACGCTATCTCTTTGCTACCGTTGCCTTCACATCAAACCTGAATACCTTAATACACTAACAGTGTTATACATTGAAATTATCTACTCTAAAATTGTTGAAGCATACTAAAACCAAACTCATTGATTACATGCGAAAAGTTAAATAAAACGGGGTCCTCTAATAAGGTACCAGACCAACTTTTAATCATGAATAAATGTTGATATTTTATGGAATATTGACAAACCAGTCTTCATTCATTATGTAAACAACAATAATATCAACAAATTAATTACAATATTGAATTTTTACTCACATTAAATTGTGATAATAAAAATAATTACAAAAACAATAATAATAAAAATAATAATAATAATTAATAAACTTCTGTTTTTCTTTAAGGTCTTATCCAATTTATGGGTCTTGCCCGTTCTCAATGACTGTAATAACAATTTTGTTACAAGTTAACATTAAACATCATTATCTTATTTTTAGGATTCATCAAAAATTAAATTACTATATTATAAAAATATGTTTTTAAATTTAAAAAATGTAAAAATTAAAATATAAAATAAACATAAAATTAACAGTTATGCTAAATAGGGTAATTATTTCAATTATGTTAATAACAATAATTTTTGTCTTACCTTCAAAATATATATCAAACAATATCATACCATATATATATATTTTTTTTAAAGACATTTCGAGTACGAGGGTCATGGGGATCCTAGCGGGCTAATTTGGGTAGGCGCAAATTAATAATAATAAAGGTTGAGATTGCTGTATACGGAATGGAAAGGCTACCTGATGAAGACAATTTTGTTTTATAATTTAGATAGGAGGTTTGTGAATTGCGGGAAATGAAATAGTTGGGTAATTTGGAAGCTATTATTAAATATAATTTCGGAAATATCCACCGTAAGGTTGAAATTGTTACGCTGGGGACTATATGCCATGCATTCAGTTAGAATGTGACTGACAGACAGTCCCACCCTGTCAAGATATCCATGGGTCAGCCTGTTGTGCCCTATACGTAACCGAGTTAAAATTACTTCTTCTTTCCTTTTTTTCTGTTATTGAAGTATTCCAAACTCGAGTGGAGCTTTTGATGATCCTTAGCTTATTATCGATCATACCGAATCATCGAATCTGCCATTTGATGCAGACTCTTTCCTTGATGTAGGCAACGAAGTCACATACAGGAACTTCGGATGTGGGTAAACCTAGTATGGCGCGTCTGGCATTCAATATCACAATGACCTGGGATCCAGAGGAAAGTAACTGAAGTCCAGTTTCTTCTTAATGACCATAGCTTAATGACCATAGGTTTTTTTTTTGTTTTTTTCACATTGGCTGGGCTTATATTAAATTTTGATTTCAACAGTAGTTTCTGAAAACGGATACCACTGAGCTACCTGCATCCTAATAAATAATAATCGCTCTTTTTATGATGTTTTGTTTCCATGCTGATGAAGCAGGGAATAACAGCATCCCACTCAAATAAGCTTAAATACAATGAGAAATACAATTGTTTGTGTTCAACTATATGTTTTCTTATCGGTGTGAGTTAGATGAGAGACTCTATTATGATAATCCTGAAGATGGTGTTTATAAAGGAAGATTGGAATTGAGGAGTTCTCATGAATACACGAACACGAAGCTAAGAGATGAGAATGAAGGAAATAACACATCGCATTATGTAAACTGGGATCTTGTGTCCTTCTGGTCTCTGTCATCCTCGTCATCTTGACAATTGTTCTAATCTCGTTAAAGAGGATCAGAGAGAGAAGGGGGTCTCTATACTTTTGTATTATCCAACTGTAGTGGAAAAGGTGCATGAAGTCAAGAGACTTCACTGAAACAGTGATATATTCCATTCTTGCGTATTAATAATAATAATGATAATAATAATAACTATTGCTACCTTAAGTTATTATTTCCCCAGCTATAAGAAGTATAGGGGAAGTTATGTAATCGGTTTAACGTTTGATGCGGAGTTTTCAATGGAATTTCATGTATCCGAACTCCAGCTTTCAAATACGAAAAAAATGTTTTCTGTGAACACGATTACTCCCGATAGAATGAATGTATCGACAGGAAATTTTATATGTATCGCCAGAACATTATACGGGAAGCAGCCCGACCGAGGCCCTTAGTTTATTTTATCTGGGAGGTAAAATAAACTTGAGCACGCCGTCCTTCGGATGGGACGTTAAGCGATGGTCCCGAGCCTGTACGATGTCAGGTACTCGTTAAAGACCCTTACCCTAGATGAATGAAAATTTAGGGTAGGCAAAATTTAGGACTCCCACAGGCGCAGTCGGGCTCATGTCCACCAGAGTGACGAAAGAGCACTCTGGTAGTAGGCGATATGACCTCGTAGTTAAAGCCCGGGCGTGAGTCATAAAACCTAAACCTAAACCTTATACGGGAAGCATCTATCGTTTTTCAGCTAAATCAGCCAAAGGAAACAGGGACTAGGGTGAGTCTTAACATAGAAACACTAATAACTGCCGATGTAATTAATGTAGAAACACAAAATTTCATATGTGAAATCAAAACCCACCGAGAACGTAAGTTGTTAAATTTCAGCGATATCGACTGAAAGGAAAGGGGTGTTCAGATAAGGGGGGTAATGCAAAAACCGTAATAACTGCCGATGTAATGAATTTATCGACGCAAAATTTAGTATGAGGATTTAGGAGCCCGTATCTAAGTCAACTATTGAATAATAGCCCCAACGGTCGACTGGTTTTGGGATGGGAACAAAAAGTTAATTGATTAATTCGTTCTGGGGAAATATATTCACCTACAGTTTGCTAATTTCAGAGTATACCCTATGTCTGTCTTCTTCAACCTGCCTCCGAATGAACTTGGTACAGCTACGGAAGAGGACCTTCTTGAACCCCGGCCCCTCAAAGTTTTAGCCCAATTGATTAATTCGTCCTGGAGAAGTACATAACCGATGATTCATCGAGGGCTTATTTATTTGCATATTTACAATTGGCTACAAAAAACAATAGGAAAATTTGAGACTATGAGTTCAATTTATAATGTTATCGTCAAAAGCCCAATGCCCTGAATCTTTTAGAAAAGTAGCTCAAGCCCTGTAAGACCTTTAAATCTTAAGCCACTTAGTGCTGTAAAAGGCTTAAGCGATTTAAAGGGTCTTTAAAAAAGGGACTACGAGGTCATGTCGCCTACTACCAGAGCGCTCTTTCGTCACTCTGGTGGACATGAGACCGATTCTACTGTGGGAGTCCTAAATTTTGCCTACCCTCAATTTTTATTCACCTAGGGTAGGGGTCTTCAACGAGTAGGTACCTGACATCGTACAGACTCGGGACCATCGCTTAACGTCCCATTCTTAAGTTTATTTTACCTCCCAGATAAAACAAACTAAGTGCCTCGGCCGGGTTTCGAACCGAACGATCTTGTGCTCAGAAGGCAAGCACGCATACCACTGAGCTACCGGCGCCCTCAAAAACCATTGTTAATGACCAGATGGTCTAATGGGACTTGAGTGACTTTAAAAATGTTAGGTGTATTAAAGGTCTTGTGTAAGCTCTTTTAAAATATTCTAAAACAGTAAGGCAATTCGCGGAGGACTTATATATGTTACCAATATTAAGCAGGACTGACCAACCCTGTAATTCTGTCATGAAGTTACTTATCCATCGGTAAAAGTGGGAGAGATAGAGCAGATCCCTGTATTCCTGTATCTACGAGAAGCTTGAGATACATATAAGAACTTCGATTTTATTTTACAAATTTGAAACTTAATGAACAAAAATAAATATGTATATATGTTTTTTAGGTTTTTTTTTTTTTAATTAAATAAAAATCCATTCCTAATGATATCTATCAAATATCAACTTACTAGTCACAAAAATGTGTAAAACCAGCTTTAAAAATTTAAGTGCTTCAGAAATTTAAACATTTACGAGAGTTGCGGCCTTTAAGACACTTCACCCCTTAAAATCTTTTAAGTCCCTTTAGACCATCTGGTTATTAACATTAATACCTCTGGAAGAAATGCCGTAAAAAAATTAATTTGGTCACAAATTTTTCAGTACAAAAATATCGATATCATTGATATATTGCTCATCAATGCAGGCCCCTATACCAGAGGGTGCTTGCCCACTGAGCTCAGCTTTATCTGCAAGGTAAAAACCTTGAGTGCTCCGTCCTTCGGATGGAACGTTAAGAAATGATTCTGAGCCTGTACGGTGCCATAGCACTCTGGTAGTAGGCAATAACTAACTAGCCTATACCACACTACCACGAACTTCCAATATCTCAGTTTAATGACCCAACCAGTACCAGTATTAGTTTTGCTGTTATGGGGCTGCGGTGGAGGGCCCCACCAGAGGAAGTGATAGAATTGCCTCGGCCATGTTAGCTGGTAGTTAGTTGGTTTTTTTGCCCACTTCTTGAGTGGAGGGTTGAAGAAGTAACGTCATCAATCAAAGCTGCCCCTATCCCGCACAGCACCAGTCACCCAGTGGTGAGACCCAACAAAACTCTTCCATCATCCCTTAGTCCTTCCCTCCTCCATCCCTTCAAATTTATTGTCATTTCCAACATTTTTTATCCGTTACATTATCATGTATGAAACAGTGTTTTTCAATCAGTGTCCCCGTTCAGTTCTCCATCGGAAAAAGATGGTTTCTACTTGGAAGAAATTTCATGAAAACAATCCATGTTGCTCCTCTTCAACATACAAATAGATAAATAAACATTTATTTCAATAAAAATAACAATCTTTATGGCAATGAAAGGGTTTTTGTTATTGTAAATAGAAAAAAAAAAAAAAAAAAAAAAAATCGAAAGTTATATAAAACAAAATATGACTTCTGGATTAAGGGAAAATTGTAAAATTGTTGTGACCAGAACAAAAATGTTTGATAATAATCTCTTTGATATTGCTGTTAGGTTAGGTTTTATGACTCATGCCCGGGCATTAACAACGAGGTCATAGCGCATTTTCGTCACTCTGGTGGACATGAGCCCGACTAAATTTTTATTCATCTAGGGCAGGGGTCTAATTCCTTAACGAGTACCTAACATCGTACAGGCCTCGGTCGGGTTACGAACCCACGTTCTTGAGCTCAGAAGGCAAGCACGCATACCATTGAGCTACCGGCGCCCTCTAAATAAATATTGATATTGCTGTTATCTCAGGTCCTGAAACACAACTACTTCAGGTCCTACCCACAGCCTGTGGACGAGTCCGAGATGCCACGACCTCCGGATGATCACAGATCGTTACGTGCACGATTCCCGGTCCGACGATGCCCACGAAAACGAAATTCTCCAAGAGTTGGATTTTCTTATGGACGGCGGCACTAACTGACAATCATTAAAGAAAAAGAATAGTGTTGAACTTTTAGATAAAAATCAATTTAACGAAATATAAATAAATATTGATAAATATTTTTTGCTTATACATGAAAAAGGTTATCATCAACAAAAATAAAAAATATATATATCCATCTTACAATACATATAATACATAATATACAAATAAATGACCTTCAGATCAATTTTCAAGATTTATTTTTTGGTAAATGGATTTTGTTTGAAATACAACTGTCGTCGATAAAGGGTTCTGGATTTACATATAAAATTTCGTGTTTATACATTCATTTTATCGAGAGTTATCGTGTTCACAGACAAACACACATGAACACACAGGTATATAGATATTTTTTCTTTCATATTTGGGATCTAAACTCTGCATCGAATTTTTGACCGATTACATAATTTTCACTATACTTTGTATGGCTGGTGAAGTAAAAAAAAAAAATAAAAATACAAAAATATATGTGAGTGACGCGGTACTCATGAGAACTGATGTGTAAACATCTGCTTTAGTTTCAAAAATTTGCTGTCGTGCACTGATTTTGATTAAAATTTGTTTTATAATGATACAATAAGAAAAGTAGTATGAGGAATTAAACTTTCAAATTTATTGTTCTTCAATTTCTTTTATACATGAAATTATAGGTTTGTGATAGCTAAAATAAGATATATACAACTGTGATTGTAGTCTCTATACTAAATACCGCGAGAATACAGCGTCGATGGTAGTTTTCGTAATTGTTGTTGAAATGCTTCGATTCGAATTCATTTGTAGATTGAGCTTGTCATTAAAAAATGAAATAAGCTGTGCGGTATCTCCTGAAATGGGTCAAAACATTATATTATTTTTTGTCTTAATATGACAACAAATACGATATTATATATTAATAACAATATTATATAATGTCATATAATAATATATTGAAATATTATATATTAAATTTTTTTAGATTTACTCTGTTATATTATTTTCTTTAAAAAAAAATTGTATTTATTGTCAAATTTAAGCTATCGAACGTTTCTTACCGAAAGATCATTTTACAGTACGTAATATTGATATTTTTGTTAAATTCACTACAACGGTAAATATGATCAATGATGTTGTAAAAATAGATAAACTTTTATTGCACAAAAGATTACAACCTCTATGGCAATGAGTGGGTTTTTTTTTTTTTTTTTTCAAAATAAATAATAAAAGGATAAAAGAAACAATTCAAAAATTATATAAAACAAGATATGACATTAACATGAATAAAAAATATAAAAAAAAATTAATAAATATATATACATCCAACTTACATGCTACAAATTAAATTAAATTATTCTTTATTTTCAAGGCAACAGTAAAAAATTAAAATAAATTGTAATTTTTCTAACTTGTAAATTATTTAAAATATGCACAAATGTTTCTGAGTAATATTCTGGTCTATTAGTGAGATAATTGTGGAGAAATGCTTGCCTGGGAATACACAAAGAGGGACAATTGAACAAAAAGTGTATGAGATCGTCCTTCTCATCTAAGGTACAGAGCCTGCAGACACTTTCAAAATGTTATAAAAATACAATAGAAATGTTCAAAAACAGCTGACATCACAGATAAAGAAGTGTGTAGTTGTGTGTGTCGGACACAAACACTTACGCATTCACATCAACGAGACTTACGCTGTGACGGTCTGACGTATCCCCTACGGGAGCTAAGATGTTTTCACATCAAAAATGTTTAAAACCAAAGCAGATTCATTTTTGTAGCTTTGAGAAGGGGATAAATAATCTATTTTCTGTCTCTCTTACACACTTTGCGTCCTAACCTAAAGCTCAACTTTGTACTAGTGCTTATTGTCAAAAACATTTCTTAAATTAAAAATTAAGTTCTATTGCCAAACTATTTGGCGGACATAGGTGTGGATACCAGTGACTAACTTTATAGTCTGGTATTCAGGTCACCGATACACAAAGTTTGTTTAAGGAGGACACTATAATGGCTTGCAGCTTCGTAGCTTAGTTAACAATAAGGTTCGTAAGTTTATAAACTACGGATAAGACATGCTCCCGCTGATGGGAAATCTGTGTAGCAAACTCAACAACCAGCCACCATTTTGAAAATTAATTATTTGAACATTCTTTTTGGATGTACATCAAAAAAAAGTTTTTTTAAAATTATAAAACGTCATGTATTGAGACTTCATACTATAGTTGTTACACGGACGAGTTTTGAACCCGCGATTTTGAGCTAAAGTAAGCAAGGATACCACTGAGCTACCGGCTCCCTCTGTATATATAAATACTAGTTGGATATTTACCAAATGATGTTATCATTTCTTGAATCAATTTCTATCGATAAATCTCATTTTGTTTAGACAGACGAACCTAAATTGGGCAAGACAGTTTTCAGTGAAGATAAATAAGAAGTTTTAGAATTTGATTCCAGTTGAAAGTTTGTCAAAAAGAGACGCTACCCTTTGATTCTTCCATTGGATTCTGTAGTTACTTCACAGTTGCCAACCTAGTTATCGGTCGTTTATTAGATTTAAGAAGCAATTTTAGGATGTTCCTCTTCCTTAGAAGAGCCCCCTTGCCTTCCTTCTCAGATATAAGAAACAGATTTAAGGATAGACTTGAAAGGGGTAGAAATATGATAAATTAGTTATGTTTTTGAGAGACGAAGTGCGGGACTTAGCAAAGTTGAAGAGGGGGAAGATAAGAGACAAACTCCTCTCGTGCCATTAACACGGGTAAGTCTACTTAGTACAAGGATCCTTCCAAGGACTTGACTTTTCCTTTTAAAATAAAAAAAATGTATGACCTCACATAGATTATTATGTGCTAGCTGGCTTTCGAGGTTTCTCTCTGATGGAACAGTTGAAAAAAATCAAAAAGTTGTCAGTGAATGTACTCCCCAGAATTAATTAACTACGTTATTATTCATTCGCAATCCTCATACTAAATTTTGAAATGATATGAAAATAAATAAAAGAGCAGGATGGAGAAAATACTGAAAAAAATACTTAGGGAGAAATTGCAGTTGACCTGAAAGCCAAAATCCTGATGAGCTGCGTCTATCCATCCATCCTATATGGTGCACAGACCTGGTCGCTGACACAAAAGCTGGATCGTCGTCTGGAAGTAAACCAACTTAGGATGATGAGGAGCATGCTTGGAATAAAGATAAATGATAGGATAAGAAACAGCGAGGTTCTACGGAAGGTGAGGCTAAGAAGCCTCCAGAAGGAAGCACACTTGATGAAGTGGAGATGGGCCGGGCATGTTACAAGGATGGATTCTGGACGATGGGCTAAAGTCTGCACGGAGTGGATTCCTAGAGACAGAAGAAGAGGAAAAGGAAGACCAGGACTGCGGTGAAGGGACGAGATAGTGGAGAGAATAGGGGATGGATGGTGCACAGTGGCCAGCAACAGAGAAACATGGAACAAATGTGTAACACTACTATTTAGGAAATAACCCTCATTTTTACTTTTTGCTTTTGTTTTGTTTTATTTTTATTTTATTTTAATCAAGAAGTAACAGTTATACTAAAGAAATAATTTAATTTAATTTTGGAACATTCGTTAATTTCTTTTCTGATCTCTTCTGTTGAAAGAGCAGTAGACTCAAAACCTCCAAAAGGAGAGGCTTTTGTTCTAAAAGAATGTCAATAAAGCTATTTTATTTTATTTTTATTTATTTTATGAAAATAAATTGTATTCTGGGACCGAGGTCCCCTAAGAATAAATACATGACAGTCACTGGACAGAGCAAGAAATAAAATGAAATATCAGTGATGAGATAAAAGTGCTACCAGTGGGTAAAACCAAGAGCAAAATAAATGAAACTAAATAAGAAAATACAATAAAATAAAAAATAAAATAGATAATGATGATAAAGCTAAAAAAATAAATAAATAAACTAATAGTACAAGTGGAGTTAAATTAACAGCTTCATTATGAAGAAATCAAAAGAAGATAAATGTATCTAAATAAATATGTAGAAGATAGAATAAAATAAAAAGAAAAACAAATTTGTATATAAAAATCAAGATTATGGAGGAGGGAATCTAGCTCAGGCTTGCTACAAAATTAATCTAAGAACAGATTAAAAAAAAAATGATGAAAAGATGAATAAAATAAATAAGAAAAATAAACAAGAAATTGATGATTAATTTTGTGTCAATACATATAAGAAATAACACTGTTTTAATAGTGTAATACTAAAAATATTTTGGAAATTTAATGAGTAACATTTTTGGTGAGAATATATTTTTCGATAGAACTAACCGTTTTTGGGTAAATCAAGAAAACGTCTAAAATTATATGTTTCAAAACTTCATTTCAGGACTGTTTTTGGCATATATTTAAAAAAAACCGGACGAATTTTACATGAAATATGTTCTTTGGTTTTTTCAACAACTATTACTTCGAAAAAAATATTTTTGATTAGATCATAAATATTAGCGGTAACTCTAAAAGTAAGAGTAAAAATGTGTCAATTTTCTTTCGAGTTCGGCCAAAATCGGACCAGATTTAAAATAGCACTTCTTCATTCGAAATTTCAAGTCCACAATCGCTACAATTTGCGTTTTAAATTCAAATATGAAATTTCATGTCGATACATTCGCAGTTATTCGGGTTTTTGAGTTGAGCCCTCCCTCTGAACCCCCCCCCCCCCCCCCCTTCCCTTTTGCCATTTACATTGAAACTTAATGGGTCTTTATGGGGTTTTGAATTTACATTTGAGATTTTGTGTCGATACATTGATTCTATCGGCAGTTATTAGATTTTTTATGTTAAGGGCCCCCCTTTTCTTTGATCGATTTGACTGAAAAACAATAGATGTCGTCAGAGGGTTATGGATCCACATACAAAATTTTGCGTCAATACATTCAGTCTATCGGGAATTTTCAGACAGACTTTTTTTTTTCCATATTTGGTATCTAGAGGTCGAAAAACATAAAATTCTGTTAAAAAATTGGCATCGAATTTTTGATCAATTACATAACTTTTCCTATACTTCTTATAGTTAGGGAAGTAAAAAATATATTTTTCTCTTGTCTTGGTGATGGTTGTGTTTTTCTCTTGTCCAGAGATAATGTCCGTTTCTCTTTGTGAACATTGACAGTAACATTTTGGACTTGGATAATTACACAATAGGACAGATATGGACGGACGAAGGAGTTGGATACCCTTTATCCTGGCCAGGACGGATTAGTACCAAGGAGAGACGATTAGCAGGAAGATATTAGTCGTGCCATCCCTTCTAAGAAGCCCTGTATTCAGTTGGTCGACAGAGATTTATGTGAGCAGATCTTTCACCTTAGGACTCAACTGACACAGGATCCATCCATTTCTTACTTTCTTCTATCTTATCAGACCCCACCGGTACAACTATCATAAAGCCCCATTTTACACTATCATTGAAATAGTACAAGAAAAAAAGTTGATAAATCACCTGCAATGTGCTTCTACAAAACGAATTAATCAATTAAGTTTTCGCTCGCTCTCTCTAGAACCTCCAAAAACTTCTGAATCCTTATAAAATGTATTCATTCATTATATCGGTTTTTGGGTTTTTTGAGTTGAGCCTCCCCTATGATCCTGCTATTTCCTTCCGCTAATTTCTTTGAAAATAAATAGTAAACGTAGATTTTGATTAAAATTTGTTTTATAATGATACATTAAGAAAAGTAGTATGAGTAATTAAACTTTCAAATTTATTATCAATTTGTTTGATACATGAAATTATAGGTTTGTGATAGCTAATAATTATAAAGAAAACGTATGTTTTAAAAAAAATATATTGTCTATTTCACAAATAATATATAATGTAGATGTTGATTAGCGACTGTGGATTCTAATTGTAGGAGTATTGAGGGTCAGTCAAAGATGGAAAAAAAAAAAAACACTATTCAGATGCCAACGTTTCGATATATTTTATATCATCATCAGGGCCTACAAACATGGGGGAGAAATCAAGATTAGAATCAAAAATAAACAAACAAAAAAAAAAAAAAAAAAAATTTTTTTTTTTTGTTTTTTTTTGATAAACATTACTGAACGTTAAAAATACACTATAAGAAGTTGAAAATTGAAACTGACTTACTATGAATAATTATTAAGCATTAAAATTAAATATGATTACATTACTAAACATAAACATTAATAATGGAAATAGACAAATAGGTGGAACATAATAAAGAGTAAACATTAAAATGACTTACTATGAATAAGCAGGGTTGGGGAGAAGGCATGTACACTGGATGGAGTCTTACATTGCAATGAAATGGTACAAAATAATACTAGGGTGCTAAAGGAAACAGGTACAGGGAGCTCGGGAAACCCCGTCATAACTGTCACATTACAGCAGAAATGTTGAAAGTAATATAAATATGTATTATTGTGGTTGTTTGTGTCTGCATACTCTAACACATATCTATAGATAATTAATAAATAATTTAAAAAAATATATATATAAACTAAAATAAAAAATATAGATAATTTAGATATTGGAGACAGAACTATGGTGTCAGCTCTTGCTAAGTAAATTGGCATAACAATTACTTAGGTTATTAGTGTCAGTGCGGAAGTTGACTGTATCAAGTGTTTTAGCTATGTACACCATTTCCAATGTCAGTCTCTTATGATAATTGTGTTCTCTATGGAGTATTTTAGTGTTTATGTAGTCAAAATTATGTTTGTTCTGACTATGGTGTCGGACTAGAGCGCTGCAGTTATCAGCATCAGTTTTAGTTTTGCAATCAAAACTCATAACACATAAACACATACATACACACTTGCGCATGCACATCAACGAGACTTACGGTCTGACATAGCCTCTACCGACAGCTAAGATGTTTACTCATCAATACAAAGAAGAGAGAAAAATATATAAGTTTATACATAATTAGTATTAACAATTCGCTTCTCAAGCCGATATGGACGTACGTTTTGGAATTCCGGGGATCTGCGGCGAACTTCAATTTGAACCGGACTCAAGCCATGCAGACCATCATCTTACGGCACACCATTCTATGTCACAAACAGCACCCTTAATAACGACTTAAAAGTGCCATTCGTTTCCACAGTTGTAACAGAGAAATACACAAACTTTCACGTCAACTCTGTCATTCAAACACTAGCTTCAAATACCCTGCCCACAAACACACCTCGCTGACTCAAACGAACATGGCAGCGTGACTTGCTCGGGATCTATCCTGACTGAGCTTCATAACGCCACGCACCTCTGCAGTGCAGTGTTCTGATAGACACTAACACCACAAATCATTAATGACAGTATTATTTTTGCCGTCATGATATCTATATAACATTCTCTTAGTAAATAAAAATAAATAATATATAAATAATAAAAAAAAATTGACAAAAACTTGTTTTTTTGTTTTTTTCGCGTCCTGCGAAAAAAATAAATAAATAAATAAATAAATAAAGCTATGTATCAAGTATATATTAAATGTCATGTAATAATTATGTTTGATTAGTGAATATGGCCACTCAAAACGTTACATTATTAAAAATAAACAATTTGTTCAACAAATGTTTAGACAATACACATTTTGGTTCATATAAATATATAAGTATCTAAGAGCCATCAGTCCAACAATATATTTTATTTACACCACAAATGGTGTTCTAAATAAAATATATTGTCGGACTGATATCTCTTGATTACTTATTTAACAAGAAAATCGACAACGTCCTTATAAACAAATATATATATATATATATTTTTCGTCTCTTATTTATAAAGGTGCAACAAGCAGCATCTATGATGTACATGTAGATATAGCGTGGCCAAGGGTCCCACCAAGCAGTAGGTCCTCGGGGCAAAAATTTGTCATAATTATAGGACAAAAAAAAAAAAAAAAAATTGAAGGAATTTAAAAACAATTTTGATGGATGGGAAGTAAGAGAGATAATAAAAGTAATAGTAAATAATGTTGAAAAATAATAATAAAGAAGATTATTCAAGGGGGCAATAAGTCGCGTTTCCATCTTCTTGGAGGGTTATTTGGTAAGTGTTGTTAAAATAGATGTACGTATTTTTGGGTTTGTATTTGTGTAAAGTTTGCTAAAAAAAACCGTATGTAAGTAGTTTGTATTGTTTTGGGTACTGTGTGTATCATGAGACCGTTGTGAAGTGTTCTGTTGTTTATGTATGGTGGGTACTATAACAAATAATATAAATGTATTGTCTAATTACCTAGAAAATATATTATAATATATACCGGATTCGACATACGGCATTATCCGAACCCGGCACACTATATATAATATATATACATTTTCTTTTTTTTAATTCCCCAGTTATACGAAGTATAGGGTGAGTTGTATAATCAGTAGAAAATTCGATGCGGAATTTTCGGGATTTTGATGGTTTTTGATTTGTTTGAGTTATACCGTAGAACAATGTTCAAAGACATACAGACAACATTTTTTTAAAAAAATATTCTAGAGGTCGGAAAGTATGAAATTCCGTTGAAAATTATGCATCGAATTTAGGGCCGATTACATAACATCCCCTATACGTCCAGCTTGGGAAGAAAAATGGTCTACGGCTCGTACATCTCCCCGCTCTTCAACGGTCTGAAGAAAGAAATTTACACAAAAAAGGGCGTTGTTAAGAAAAAAAAAAGGATTTTTGGGATTTTTACATAATGTAAATAATAAAAAAATGTTTCTCTGATTAGTAATGTTCATTCGCAATAACTTCGAGTGATGGAGGCAAAAATGCAATATTAACGATTGACGCAAAAATGTAATACAACGAATTGATATATCATGTAACTTCACTTAAAACATTACAGAAAACATCAATATTTTTATGATTAAACAAGTCTGAAATTAATATCTAATATCGAAATTTTCATTAGAAAGTTTCTCTTCTGGAAGAGAAATCCTGTGTTTATCGTGATCCGCTTCCCCGGTTCTTTTGACAATTCAAAACTCAAATCAATAACCTGACTGCCTAGTCGGTGATCCCTATCAGTATTCAAATGAATGCATCGATGTTTACCAACGATAGTCATAAAACATCGACCTTATTTTATCGATGGTAAAAAACGTGAAGGAAAATCGTAACATCATGTTAGCTCTAAAACCTAATAGTTGACTTGAAAATTATATTGATATATAACTATTGAAAATTATATTTAATAATAAAGTTAAAAGGTGCCGCCATTAAAAGGTCATATCGCCTACTACCAGAGCTTGGTCAGTCTGATGGACATGAGTCTCTGTGGGAGTCCTACATTTAAACTACCTAGATTTATTCACCGGACTTGTACAAGAGCCCGGACTTGGTGGCCTTAGTGAAGCAGGGGCGGCTGCGATAGTTGGGGCATTTACAGAGGATGGAACCAGACAGATAGCCGAGGAGGATACTGGAGGAACACCCGGACAAAGAAGAAGAAAGTTGGCTGGAGGACGACCTCAGAACGATGGGTGTGAGAAGATGAAGACGGGAGGCCGAGGATAGAGAAGAATGGCGGAAGATCGTTGCGGGGGCCCAAGAAAGTAAAGTAAGTATTTCGACTACACAGGTTTTGATACAAAGGGTGGAGGTACATAGCATAAGCTCGGGATCGCTGTTAAACATCGCCTCCTACCTAGATTAAACACCTAAGGACCTCGTCCAGAGTGGACAGATACGTTACGTCCAGGTTCCAGCACACTTACCGTCAAATGCCCATTAATTTCTTCGGACACAAGCCTGGGAGACAGTTTGATAAAGGTGATCGGATCTGGGAGGGAGAATGCCCGGGCCTGGGCTCAGTGGCTAGATAACAGCCCTTACCTGCATCAGAATTGCTAATTCGTGTACCATATGTGTTTACCCGGCTCTCCTATCTGCTCCTCTTCCCCACTCATGCAAATTAATCCAAGGTTAACACCGACCCCACAATCAACACAGTACAGGGCCCCCCACTATTTATTCCCTGGTCAAACCCAATCAGCAAACACATTTTTTTTTTTTAAATTATGTATGTATTCCTCTGTCCTTTGTTCTAATGTGTTCATTAAGCCAGGTTCTCATATATAAGGGTTAGTATCCTTTTTCCGTGCAAATCAACCCTCTTACACTCCAAATGTTTTCTTCCCTCTAAACTTCAATAAGTTTCCGCTCTCCCTCTAAACCTATACTCTACTTTTTATTTTTATCCCACCCCTCGCTCATGGCCCTAATTTTTTTTTAATTAACCCACTAGCGCTCCCAAGCGTCTAGAATTGAAATTAATATTTATATTAAGTAGCTAGGAGGCGAGAGGGGCGACCCCTGGAGTATCTCGATGTGCGGACGGTGGCCGGGCTGGGTAGGCTAGATCGGTTCCGCCGGGATCTCTGGACTGATATAGGCCCGAACTTGGAGGGTGTGGTCGATGCCACATACAAGCACACCCTCCCTAACAGATCTTGCTACACCGGGGACTAAGTCCCATGCCTGAAGAGAGACGCTCAGTCGTGCCGTTGCTTGTCCCCTGGCCTGGTTGGGACGCGAGTTCCCATAGTAATCCTCTTGTCCGTGCCCGCCATTCTGCCACACTTCTCTACGACGCCTTAAGCGCCAATGGCCTGGAGACCCTCGTAGTAGCAGCAGTGACAGTGAGTTATAAATGTGCAACTCAATGCCTAGGGAGTGTCACCACTGGGTGATTTCTCCCCTCTTGACATTTTGACAATGCCATTTTTTTCTTTTTAGCACATTTGCTTGTTGTATATACTATTCTTATACCAATCATGTTTATACAGACTACAACCGTCATCATCAGTCACACATCTCCCCCGCAAGTGTGAAAGTCTAATAAAACACGTTTCAGTCATGACACTTCAGTGTTTCATTCACTCCACTATAATGAAGTTCTGTATTTCAAGCCGTGGAAAAGGTGGAGGAAAATCAAAATATAATTGGGAATTGGAAATTCCAGTTATGAAATCAGAAAAAAAATTCCCTTAAAAAAACCTATATTTCCTTGATAAAATCTGGATCTTGCGGTCAATTCTGCTGGGAAAATGGGTCTAATATATAATAAAGAAACTATTTTAAACAATAAACCAAGCCAATATAATCTTCAAATAAAATGAAGTTAAACTTCTTCTTAAATAAAAGTAAATGAAAAAACAGACAACAAATATACATACACAAAATTATATATATATATATATAATAAATTTTAAATATTTCATTCAACTATAATATTGAATATACGACCTTGGTACGTTTGTCTTATATAGATGTCAGGAGGCAAGTGATAAGAATACAGGTTCGGTCGCTTGGCCTAGTGCATAGCGCGCCCGTGGTCAACCGCCGAATCAATATATATCAAAACTAGTTATGTAGGGGGGGGGGGGGGGGGGGGGGGGGGGGGGGGCGATATATTACAGATATATGTAATTACTTCATTACACCACACTGTATTGGGTGGACAACGATGATGACGCAGTCTGGGAAAACAGTGGGAAGGCATATTTTATTTCAACATTACTATCACATATGAATATTTATTTCCGTTAAATTAAAACATGGTAATTCGATACGTTATACAATTTTGTACATGAAAATAGCTCATAAATTATGTATATCAACATCTATTAAATCTTAGAATACAAATATGTATATAGTGCGCCGGTAGCTCAGAGTGCTTGCTTACTGAGCTCAAGATCGTGGGTTCGAAACCCGGCCGTGACCCTTAGGTTTTTCATCTGGGAGGTGAAAAAAAGCTTATACACGCCGTCCTTTGGATGAGACGTTAGGTGAAAAAAAAGAGCACTCTGGTACTAGGCGATATGACCTCGTAGTTAAAGACTGTGTCCCAATGACTACCAGTTCTAGGGTAAGTTAGGTAATCGGTCAGAAATTCGATGTTGAGTTTCCAACGAAATTTCTAGTTTTCCGACATAAGGATGCCACCTATCGATTTTCAGCCAAATTGGTCCAAGGGATGAGTGTTTCAGAGGTGGAGCCCAACTCAGAAACCCTAATAATTGCCGATGTAATGAATATTTCGATACAAAATTCAGTATAAGGATTCAAAAGTTAACAGTTGTTTTTAAACGGTCGATTGGTTATAGAGAGAGAGCGAAAACTTAATTGATTAATACAGTAGACTCTCCCTTATCCGGCGTTCTGTTAACCGGCGCGCACCCTTATCCGGTGCTGGAAAATAATATCAAATTTGTTAAACTAAAATTAACATTCAATAATTAGATTATCAGTTATATGAGCCACGTGTATTTACGAGCACATAATAATTCTGTAACTCAGGAATCTTTTATGTATTTTCATTGTACATACATACATATGTACATTGTATTTATAATGAAGGGAACGCTAATACAATATTTTATTAGTTCACTAATATTCTATAAATAAATTATAATAAATACATAGTTGAAAATCAAACATTTATAAAAAAATGTTTCCTAGAATAAAAAAAAACAAAGGTACCGTCCCGTCCGTGGCACAACAATATCGTCTTATCGGGAAATGAACACTTAACTAGTAAAGTATGTACATATTTGTCAATTTAATAAATGTTATCAACAAAATACCTACCTGTTTTATTCCTTAGCTCACCTAAAAACACTTTTTTTAATGCTTTAATTGATATATTTTCTCTCATTAATTGATGATTTTCGTTATCCGGCGTCACGTCGGTCCCGGTAACGCCGGATAAGAGAGAGTCTACTGTACATGGGAAAGTACATTGCCAATGATTCACCGGCAACTCTTTTCAGATTCATTTCCACTTTTGAACTTCAGATAATCTCGTTCTTGGAGAAAGTTCTCCAAGCCTCAATGTTCCCCTTTCTTGTCCTTCTGAGCTGATCAAGCCTGGATATACTATATCTTTTCCCGCTGATCCATCTCATCTTCAAATCGAATCTCTTCCTCTTCTAGGTTGACTTTCAGATTTAACATACCTTATCTATACTATTATACAAAGACAGAAAGTTTGCTTGTGTGTGTGTTTGAGGTAATCTCGAGAAATAGTCAACCATAATCGTAGAATCCATTTCCTGGTTACACAGATTTTTTTGTTTTTAACTCTGATAAATGGATCAAGAATCAATTTTTGGAATGCAAAAAATTATTGATATTGTTGTGTATATATATTTTTTTTATCTGGTCAGATGACAAACAATTGTAGAAAAAAGTGAAGAATAAAAAAAGTATTATAGTTTGGCCCTGAAGAGAATGAATCTTGTACCTATGTTCAATAGAATCGTCGTCATCGTTTGTAGACGATTGAACAATGGAAACGGAAACGGCCATTACGGCTGAAGGAATACAGCAAAATAAATGATTGAATTGTAATAATTCAATTATCCCTTGTGACAATCCTACATTCCTTTCCCCTTTACATGTAACTACAGTTTGTTACTTCCCCAACTAAAAGTCTAGGGGAAGTTATGTAATCATTCTGAAATTCGGATAACTCCTTCACCGTTGGGCAAAGGCTATACATCTTCAAGCTTTATCAAAAGTCACAAACATTGAAAATTTCAGTTTATTTCTAAAATATAACTTATTGTAACTAATTAGAGATGTTTTCGCCAGAGATAAGAGACCTATAATATTGTGATATAGGTAATAGGTTAATATTGAGATATATTATTTGATTATTTTTCTGATTAAACTGTGATATAGTATGGTAGTTTCCCCCCTCCTGTTATTTCCCCCTCCATCACGCTTCCCCTCCTACCCCTCCCCCCCCCCCCACCCTATATCTTGACTTTTTTCAAAATATTACCACCAGTCATAAGTCTGTATCCTGTGCACTTGACAATGCTCTAACCAGCGAAATATATTGTGTCTTTTATATAAATATAGTGGAATTTTTGACTCTAAGTATTTTATTCAGTAGTATTATTGTAACTAACTTGGCAGATAACGTTACCAACCTACTTTAATCTTTACAAACCTACTTAAGGTTTGTAACCTGTTTAAGGTTACTGCGGACAAACCCAGGTTAACCTTATATATTAAATATAAATATATAAAATAAAAAGTTTGATATCTGTTTACCGAGCCCAACGTTCAGCGAAAGACTTGTCTTCTCCAGGGTCAATACCGTCTTATATTTTCTTTCGCAAAACAAACTTTTGAATAGCAAAGTTTCAAACTCACCCTCTTTACGCTATGAATCTGACATCTTATCATCTCCCTGTCAGAAAATTTTACTTCCTCCCGCATACGAAGTATAGGGGAAGTTATGAAAGCGGTCAAAAATTCGATGCGTCGTTTTCAACGGAATTTTCGAACACCAGATTCCAAATAAATTTAATTTGTGGATGCAGAATCCTCTAATGATGTCACCTATTGATAAAGTCAATTCGACGAAAAGGAAGGGGATATAGGGGAGAGGCATAACACAAAAACTTTAATAACTGGCGTGTTAATGAATGTATCGACACAAAATTTTGTATGTCAATTCAAAACCCCTTAAGGACGACACTTAATAATTTCCAGCGGCTCATTTCATAAACCCTAGTAACTGCCGATGCAATTAATCTACCGGTAAGAAATTTCATATTTGAAGTCAAAACCCAATGAGGACATAACCTGAAAACATTCAGCTATATCGGTCGAAAGGGGGGTTGAGGGGAGAGGGCTAAATTCAAATACCCAAATAACTATCAATATAAAAAATGTATCGACACAAAATTTCAACTATAGATTATTAGCGCAAACGGTCGATTGGTTTTGGAGGGGGAGCGAACAATTAACTGATTTATTCGTTCTGGGGAAGTACAAAGCCGGTGATTCACCGACGAATTTTTCCAACTGTTTCACCATACACATATATTTCTAATTATATAGTTCATATACTAAAGGAAGTAAATCTATTGGCTGATCTAATGTATTTATTTATTTTACTGCCATTTTAGCTGCTGCTTTCACTTAGAATAAACTGGTGTAACACTTGGAAAATTAAACACAACGCAGGCAAACCACAACATGCAACATTTACAGTAAGAGGAGACATAAGCCCTTCTCTGAACAAATAACGTGATATATTTAGGAATTTACTCTAGACAGAAGACTGACATGGAACCCTTATACATCTTTCACCCGTTGTAAATTAAATTATGGTAAACAGGCACACAAAACTACCTACTAACACAAACACGCAACTGCTGTACTCCTAATCAAACAACTCCGAGATGCACGGCTCACTTTACCGTTCGAAAAACGTATTCAGGTTTTCCTCATCACACAATGCCTCACGATACGTAAGCAACAGAATTAACTCATGATATACACAGTAGACGACACAATCCAGGACATGTACTAACGTTTCCAAAGCAAATTGCATTCACACATCCTCCTCTCAGGAGAATGTAGAGGAGGTGGAAACATCAGGATCAGCAATTTTTCTTCGTTTCATTGTACAGCGTAGTTCAAATAACTAGTGATGTAAGTATGAAAAGAATTTGAGATGAGGGAGAAGATAGGGAGTGAGATCATTACAAAGGTGGTGGCTATAAGAAAGTTGAGGACGCCGGTAACTCAGTGGTATGCGTGCTTGCTTACTGAACTCAAGATTGCGTTTTTTTTTTATCTGGGATGTAAAATAAACTGTAGCACGCCTTCCTTCAGTTGGGTCGTTAAGCGATGGTCCCGAGCCTATACCGTCACCATCAGAGTGACGAAAGAGCGCTCTGTTAGTAGGCGATATGACCATGTAGCTAAAGCCCGAGCATAACTAAGATTCGTGCTTAGAGGCGCTAAAACTTTACATAGATCCTATCTCAAATCTGAGACCATTTTATCAGGAAATTTAATATGGAACATTTTTGGTAAGAATCAATTTTTCAACAGAACTGATCATTTTCGCGTAAATCAAACAAACGACTAAAACAATGGGGCTTATAACGACTCGAGAGCTTACATAACTATTTCTTATAAAATGGTTCTTTCAGTTTTCTTTACGTTTATTTGAAAAGTTTCACTAGATAATAAATATAACCGGTATCTTGTCAAATGTACTTAAGCCCCGAAGTAAAGTCAAGTAAGTTAGCACATGTGACTTCTTCATTTCAAATTTCAAGTTCTTAGCTACAATGGTTTCTAAGTTAGAGTGCAAGTTCCAATCACATACATATGACGTTTTATTAACCTTTACTAATTTCAGTTTATTTTTATTTTTGAAGTTGTACTTATATAAGTTCAGACTGGTTTTGGAAGTGAATGTTTACCGTTTTACAAAGTTTTTTCTAACTTCGAATGATCTGAATCTAAATTACTCTTCAAAAACTCATAATTTACAAGACCACTATCAGAACTCTCCGATCATATTGATCGCTACTCTTGGGATCGACTGTATCTTTCCACAATAATGAAATATAGCTGATACATATTCAAGAGCAATATACTGTTAAGGACGCCTGTAGCACAGAAGGTGCGTGTTGCCTACTGTGGTCAAGATCGCAGGTTCTTCGACCACGCCGTCCTTCGGGTGGGACGTGAAGCGATGATCCCGAGCCTAAGTGATATCAGGTACTCGCTAGTTAGGTAACTAAACCTGGAAATTTAGGAATACCACATTAGATTCGGGCTCATGTTCAACAGAGTGAAGAAAGATCGTTATGGTAATTAAAACCTGGGCATGAGTGACAAAAGCGAAACAAAACAAACCTCATTCCAGTGAAAATGCATTATATCAAAATTTCAATCAGATCAGTGAGTGGTCCTTATTGAGTCCTGAATCTGCATATAAATTTTGTGTCGGAACATAATTACATATGCAGTTATTAGAGTTTTTGGATACACAACCCTCTCCTCTATTTCTCAGGCCGATTCATTGTTTTCTGATACACACAAGCAAAGCATTTTTCTTTTTTTCTTTATTGGCATCAGCTGGTCGAAAAATATGAACTTTCGGTGGAAACTCAATTCAAATTTCTGACCAACTACATAACTTCTCCTATACTTTCTATACCTAAAAAAAATTGGGATGAAAACATATTGGAAACATACCTCGTATAGGTATCCTACTTCAAAGCTCCCCGAAGAGAGATGTATCTAGTCACTTCAAAGCACCCCGAAGAGAGATGCATCTAATTATTTTAAAGTACTCCCAAGAGACTGTAGCGCCCCCACATGTTTTATTTATTTATGTTATTATTTTGAATTTTAAATTAATCGAAATAATTTATTTCTAAGTAATTTAAAAAACATATGTTAGAAAAATGACAATCAGTATACATGTGATGACAAGACGTGAGCGGCAGGAACTAGAAGGCAGCCTGACGGATGTGGAGGTATGGTTCGAGCATGTGGAGGTTCGGTGCGTCCTTCTGCTATGATGACTTCGTATCATTACCTTATCAGAACTTTGTTCTAGCCAACAATTCAAGTAACTTACCTATTCCAGAGCATGAATAGGTCGCACATCTTCGCCAGCCGATGATCAAGTTGCGACCAGCACTGGCCAGCCACCACTGTAGTCTCCGTCAGACCTATGTTCCGAAGTAATCTGCAGAACTGCTTGCACGTATTCGTCCGACACGATGCCTTGAAAGCACCGCTCCAGCCCTCTTACGACGGTCACTTGACGGTCCCGACCATCAGCAGATCGGGGAAAGCGGTGACGGTGGCCCTCGGTAGACTAAAACCGGCCGACCATCGCTGACGCTGGAGGAGGAGTGGTGTGACGCCCCACATGTTTTATTTATTTGTTTTATTATTTTGAATTTATTAATAATCGATATCATTTATTTCTAAGTAAAACAAAATGACAATAAAAATGACAATCAGTATACATGTTATGTTGTTAGTGAGTTACTTCTCGTAAATAAAAAAAAATTTAAAAACTCAAGTTTATTACCTTTTGTAACTGCTAAAAGAGAGATCTAATTACTTTAAAGTATCCCGAGGAGAGATATATCTGTTACTTCATAGTACCCCGAATAGAGATATATCCAGTTACTTTAGTGTACCCCGAGGAGAGATATATCTAGTTACTTCATAGTACCCCGAATAGAGATATATCCAGTTACTTTAGTGTACCTCGAAGAGAGATATATCTCATTACTTCACAGTATCACAAAGATTTCCTTGGAAAGTAATGAAAGTAAGTTGTAGCAACAGAATTATAAATCCAGCCGTTCCCAAAGTAATGAAATAATTAATATCAATTAGGTACATTTGTAGCTATTGTCAAAGAATGGATTATAATATTTTGAAATTAGTTAACTTTCTTCAAGAAATATGTCTTTAAAAAGTAACAATTTATTAGCGGTGTAAATTGAAAATGACAGATGAAAATTATTGTTATTCAACAGTACGAATGACACTTGTTAAAATATAGTTTTGATTTGACACTCTAATTTGAAACAAACAAACAAAGTTAAAACACTTTGAAACCGATCTTGGAATTAGTCCCTCCCCCCTCTTTAAGTACCCCCCAACTTAATAACAACCCTTCAAGTTGTCAAGTATCTTTGGAGGGAGAGGACTTCATGAGAAGCGAGTTCGAAGACCTCGTCTTCAAGTGTAAACAGTTGGAGAGGGTATCCAAAGTCTAGTGGTTACAGTTACCGCATACTATGTTAGGTTAGGTTTTATGACTCATGCCCGAGCTTTAACTACGAGGTCTTATCGCCTATTACCAGAGCTCGCTTTCGTCACTCTGGTGGACATGAGCCCGACTCTACTGAGTGAGTCCTAAATTTTGCCTACCCTAAATTTTTATTCACGTAGGGTAGGGGTCTTTAACGAGTACCTGACATCGTACAGGCTCGGGATCATCGCTTAACGTCCCATCCGAAGGACGGCGTGCTTAAGTTTATTTTACCTCCCAGATAAAATAAACTAAGAGACTCGGTCGGGTTACGAACCCACGTTTTTTGAGCTCAGAAGTCAAGCACGCATACCACTGAGCTACCGGTGCCCTCTACCGCTTACTATTTCATCTTTTTCTTTACACTTTATCTTTAGTACTTGGAAGAATTGCAATCAGGTAAAAATCCTAGTTTTCAAAGAAAATTTCACGTTTTAAGGTACCCTTGAAAACGATTTTTTGTGATGATGTGTGTTTGTGTGTATGTGATTGAAACTTTGTGAGTGCTCAAATTCAAAAACAAAAAAGTAATAAAATTGTTGGATACAACCTTCCTACCTTCCCTTAATTTCATTCGTATATGTCGTCTTTATGGGGTTTTGGATTTACAAACAAAATATCGTGTTGATTCATTCATTCTATCGGATGTTATCGTGTTCACAGGCAGGACGTTTTTTTCCATTTTTGGAATCATGAAATTCCGGTGGAAGCACACGTTTTCTCTCTGACCGATTACATAACTCCCCCTATACTTTCTAAAGCTGGGGAAATTAAAAAAAATTCAGATGAAGTGTCACATGTGCCAACTTAAATATGATTAGATTTTGGTCAGAAGACCAAAATATACCGCTAATGTTTACGACTTTAGTCAAAATTTTCTTTAAATAAAATTTGTGGAGAAAACGGTAAAATGTTAGGTTTTATGACTCATACCCGGGCTTTACCTACGAGGTCATATCACCTACTACCAGAGCGCTATTTCGTCACACTGGTGAACATGAGCCTACCCTAAATTTTTATTCACTTAGGGCAGGGGTCTTTAACGAGTATATATACCTCCCAGATAAAACAAACGGGTTTCGAACCCACGTTCTTTAGCTCAGAAGCCAAGCACGCATACCACTAAGCTACCGGCGCCCTCGACATTTTTTATATGAAATACAGTTTTTCGGAGATCGCCTGGTTTGCAAGATACGAGTACATGCCAAAAACCATCCTAAATAGTTGTTTTGAAACCAATTTTTTTAGATCTTTGCTTGATTTTAACGATGGTCCTATCGAAAAATTGGTTCAAACTGATTAAATTTTCATGATGTCCGATTTTACAAAGGACCATACAAAGTTATAGTGCCCCAAAGAATATAATTATAATAATAATAATGCATAGCAAAGAATTTTAAAATATATTGTATTATTGGGTCTTTTTTAATAAAAAAGATTTAAAATTTATAAAATAAAATATATTTTATGTAGCCGTAACATGACTTTATTTATACTCAACTCTCTACCTTTTTATGGACAATCATTATTATATTATGTTATAAAATAATATTTGGCCACCTTTTAGTCAGTCACAGAAAGAAGATAGATTAAGTGTGTATGTGATTGGAAAGTTGTGAGCTCTCTACCGCAAAAACGATTGTAGCTATGAACTTAAAATTTGGAATGAAGGGGTGACATGTCCTAACTTAGATCTGCTTAGATTTGGGCCGAAATCAGCCCAAAATTGAGACCACTTTACTTCTAAGGTTAACTACATTTTACACGATAACACCTTTGTTTATGGCCTAATCAAAACTGTTTTCAAGTAATAGTTGTAGAAATAAAATAAAATAAATATTTTATGGTAAATAAGATTTTTCACAGGTCGTCCGGTTTTTGAGATACATGCCGAAAAGCATCTAGATTGGTTGTTTTGAAACATATATTTTAAGACGTTTCCTTTATTTATCCGAAAACCGTTAGTTCTATCGAATAAGTAACTATTACAATAAAATGTTCCTTATAAAATTTTCAAATATTACAAGTCTTCAGAATTGAGGTAGGATTAATAGCACAAACGTTATGGTGCCCCGAAGAATGTTAATTAAATGTCTAAAAGGAATATGTCTAATTGTAATTTTTAAATCGTAACTTATAGTAACGAACTTTAAGATATGGTTTTCATATTGGTGGATTTTACGAAAAATTATAATAATTAAGGAAAAATTAAAATATGAGTGTTGTCGCCATTAATGGACATTCTTATACCAATCACACTTACAGATCAGTCTCTCTCCCCCCTTCTCGTTAATCTCAGAAATATGTACAAAGAAACCAAAAAATTCAGCTAACGCCAACTCATTACTTTCCTATACCCAGTAGGCCAGTATGAAATGATTTTGAGAAGAGGGAGGGATAGTGATCCGTAAACGTGGTGGTATAAGAATGTCCTGTAATTGCCACAACACATTTTTTTTTTTCAATAGTCAATATATGTAATAAATCTACTCTAAATCTGGGGGTTGGTTTCAACAATGTATCATCGTTTGACGGATATTTCAAATGAAAGATTGACATTTCGCATAACTCAAATTCTCAATCAAATTTTAAAATAAAATAAACAAAACAAATACCTAAGCACATAACTCACATGTTCATATAAATTGTAAAGTAATCCAATCAAAATAAATTCAGTTTTTATTTAAAAGAAGCCCTTCTCTCAAACGAACTCACGGTGTAAAACCGAAATTTCATTTGTAACTTACCTTACCGTAAACCTCATATGTACGACACCTATTAATTTTCAGAATCGGCCAAAGGAAAGGATATCAGAGTTGAGGGGCTAGACTCAAATACCCCAATAACTGACAATGTAATAAATGTAGCGTCATGAAATTTTATATTTAAATTTAAACGACTAACTTGGAATCCTCACACGAGACTGAAAAGACAAGAAATGAACAGACGTTATAAACTTCTACTAAGACTACTAGACAAAAGATCCAAACTAACTTTGACAACAAACCGACTTATATACAACTCAATACTCAAACCTTACGGACTTGAACTCTGAGGTTCTGCCAAAGCTTCCAATCTCCAGCGCATCCAATCCCTTCAATCCAAAATCCTTCGTACAATAGCCAATGCTCCTTACTACGTCTCCAACAAAACCCTTCACACTGACCTTAACGTACCTTTCATTAGTGAAGTCGCTAAATCCAAGTATAAAAAATTATTTTCCCTTCTTAGTTCCCACAATAATTCTCTAGTCCGTGCCCTCCACATTCTGCCATACTTCCCCAACGACGGCTTAAGCGTCAATGGCCTAGAGATCTCCTGATCAGAAGCAGTGACAGTGACAGTGATTAGCTAAAAACGAGAGAAAAACAGTGACTAGGGAGTATCACCACTGGGTGATTTCTCCCCTCATGACATTTTGACATTGCCATTACCTCTTTATTAGCACATTTGCTTGTTGTATTTATGTGTATACAGTTGTAAATAGCTAATTGTAAATAAAAAAAAAAAATTTAAACCCCATAAGAATGACACCTATTATTTTCTTCACGAAATCGGCTGAAGACGACGATCAGAGTGGGGGGGGGGGGGGGGGGGGTCGAGTCAAAAACCCTCATTACTGCCTTTGTAATGAATGTATCATCACAAACTTTAGTATGACCATTTAGAGCCACTATCACTACGTCAACAATACAAACTTTTCTCCATGTGCAATAACAAGCAACATGAAGATGTGTTTCACTTTATTGCCGTATGCCCCATCTTAAAAGAATTTCGTCTTATATATTTTAGTAAAGCAGAGTTAAGCTATATTCAGTTTATTGAATATGTAAATGGACGAAATTACAAAAGTTTAACTAACTATTGCAAAGCCTCCTGGAATTATAGATTTGAGCTAGTTTCACAATTTAATTATCAATAATATATAAACAGGAAGATGTTTTTTATTTTTATTTTTTGCTAGTTTTTTTAAAGGATCATTTAAGTTAATTTTGAAAATGACTGCATTTGTATTTGAATCATTTTATTTTTATTTGGTCACTTTTATATATGTGTATTATCGAGTAGAAATAGAAAAGATAACCCCTCAGACGGTCAATTTGATGAGTATTGTCTGTCAATATTATTATTAATGTATATCTGTAAAAAGAAAAAGAAATAAAGCCGTTTATTATTATTATTATTAGGTCTATAATTGATTTGTAGTTTAAGCAATCGATTGGAGAGTTAGCGAAAACGTAATTGATTATTTCCTTCTGGGGAAGTGGTGGTGATACACTGACGACTTTTTTTATTGTAGGTTAGGTTTACGTTAGGTTTTATGACTCATGTCCTGGTTTTAACTGCGAGGTCAAATCGCCTACTACCAGAGCGCTTTTTCGTCACTCTGGTGGACATGAGCCCAAGTTGGAAGGTTAAAAAAACCTTGAGCATGCCACGCCGTTCTTTCGGACGGGACGTAGAGCAAAAGTCTCGAGTCTGCACGATAACAGATGATATATCGAACAACTGATATATCTCTACAAACGTCAATATATCTGTCAGAATATATCGACATATCAGTAGTGAACAATATAATGATCTGAATATTATCCCTGTAGGCTAATGGCTATACAGTAGGCAGTTAGAAAGAATGGTTCTGAGAAGGCGATTCTACTAACCCGTTTCACGTAATCTAAACTAACCCCCCTGACATTCCTTCCTCCAGAGAATCACCCTTTCATTTTTGATGCCCTATGATCAATGTTGCGAAAAGAGTAGATAGATAAACTTTTATTGCACAAAATATTTCAATCTCTATGGCAAAGAGTTTTTTTCTACAAAATAATTAGTAAAAGGATAAAAGAAACAATTCGAAAAGTATATAAAACAAGATATGACATGAACACGAATAAATAAATAAAAAAATAATAATAAAAAATATATATATCGATCTTACATGCAACAAATTAAATAAAATCATTCTTTATTTTCAAAGCAACAGTAAAAAAAAATAATAAATTGTTAATTTTTCTAATTTCTAAATTATTTAAAATATGCACAAAGGTTCCTGAGTAATATTCTGGTCTATTGGTGAGATAATTGTGGAGAAATGCTTGCCTGGGGATACACAAGGAGGAACAATTGAATAAAAAGTGTATGAGATCGTCCTTCTCGTCTAAGGTACAGAGCCTGCAGACACTTTCAGGACCAAACTCATACCTGAGCCCTCCAAATAATATTCTAAATTCTCTATTTCTATTGTGGAGACGAATTTGAGCTAGAAGTCGGAGTTGAATCATATGTATAAAAAAAACAACACTCCGCCCGGTCGGCTGGTCCCAATATTTTTAATATATAGGTATATTGGCAAAATATCGATATATAAGGCCTAATGTATCTGGTATAAATATATCGATGTATCGTTGCCATCATAGTACCTAGTAAAAGCCCGGGCACGAGTCACAATAATTAACTATAAAATTCTTTACTATACTTGAATTTAGAATATTGTTTTATCATAAATAAAACAGTTGACAGGACAAACTACTAATTCTTAAGATGTACCGTCTGAAACGGAAATTTGCTAAAATAGAATATAGGATAGTTGGAAAGGATGGGGAGGTACGGGGTGTGATGATTTACGAGGTGGTGGGGGTGTTCTGAAGCTATTTTATGAATACATTCGTTGTCCGGGACTACTAGGGAAAGTCCCATCCTCTGGGTTCTCTCCGCTCTGCACCCTGAATTATTGCCAATCCTGGACATATTCTTGTTTATCAGACCATATCTGCCAGTTCTCCAAGAACCCTATAACCAAATCATCAGTCGTGTGTTTCTCTGGGCTGCTCACTTTAAAAGTTAAAAAAAAAAAGTAGTTTTTAACCTCCAACGAAAAGGAGGGGTTATTAATAATAATAATTTTTTTTCCGTTAAACCAATAATATTTTTAGAATTTATACATTAAAATAGCTTATAAATTAAATTTATAACTATTTGAGTCTAACACACCTACGATTAGTAGTAATAACAAAACTATTTAAAAAAAATAAAATGAAATGAATAAAAACTGAACAAATAAATACTTAAAAATATATGAGTATATAAAAAAAATAATACTAGATACGTTTATGATAAGTAGACACATTTTTCAATTTAATAAAAAATATGATAACTATTTTTCAAAAAAATTTCGGAAGCGACTTTATCCCAACGATGTTTTGGGACGATCTTACGTCCCATCATGAGTTCCCAATGTGCGAGATATAGAAAAGAAAGAAAACAATGTAACTATAACTACGAAAAACAATATATATGTATAGTTTGAAACCATTGTCTGTGTGTCTGTCTGTGGCATCGTAGCTCTAAGATGGCTGAACCGATTTAAAATAAGATGGCTGAACCGATTTCAAAGCGTTTTTTTTTTTTGTCTCAAAAGCTGGTATTTGCGAGAAGATTCTTAGCCATGTTTGGTGGAAATCGGGTATGCCGTTTCCAAGATCTTCAGGTTGCATCAGAGCCTGTGTAGGCCCTCCCACCCAAACCTCCATGCTAAGCCCTTCAAGCCCCCCCCCCCCCCCCAAAAAGCTCTCCCCACCTAGGTTTCAGTAAAAAAAAAAGTTAATAAACAAAAAATGTATTTATTTTTTTCTATAATTCTTTATTCTTCAACTTCAATTTTTATTTCTTAATAACGTATTGATGAATATAATATATTCATCATTATTTTGACCTGGTCATACTGCCTTCTACCAGAGCACTCTTTCGTCGCTCTGGTGGACATGAACCTGACTTTTTTTCAATAGGACTAATCGTTTAAGTGTAAATGATGCAAACATCTAAAAAAAATCTTATCTGGACCATTATAGGACTTTCTTATACCAACCACGCTTACAGATCTCTCCCCCTCTTCTCATAATCATTTCATACTGACATTACTGGGTATATGAAAGTAATGAGATGGTTTTTTGTCTCATTGTACAGAGTAATTCTGAGTGACATTCATATACCTAGTAATGCCAGTATGAATTGATTTCGATTGGAGAAGGGAATAGTGAGTGATATGTAATGATATAATAATGTTAATTTTATTCTCCATTTTTATAATTCTTCATAAAAAACACCAATAATAAAAAATGTTTTATAATCCGTTGTAATGGGATACAATTTAAACATTATTTTGAAATATTTCCTAAGAAAATTTATTTTTATTGTCTGAGGCGCTATGACCTTTGTCGTCAAATTTGAGGACTATTATAAATTGGAAATTATATAGGGAACATTTTTGATAAGGATCAATTTTTCGATAGGACTAATTGTTTTCGTGTAAATGAAGGAAACATCTAAAAATATGGGTTTCAAAACTACATTTCAGGTCCGTTGAAAACCGGACCAGCTGCAAAAAATCGTATTTTATATAAAATATGTATTTCAGATTATTTCACAAGAATACTTGAGTAAGTAATAACTTGAAAAGATTTTTGATTAAGTCATTAACTTAAGCGGTATTTTGTAAAATGTACTTAGACCGCGGAGTAAAGTGGTTTCAATTTTGGTCTGATTTTCGCCAAAATCTGATCAGACCCATGAAATGTCTAAAATATGATTCAAAATGGCATTTTAGTACTGTCTTCGGCGTATATTTCGCAAACCAGGCGATCTACAAAAAAATATATTCTACATAAAATATGCCTTTCAGTTTTATTTGTAGCTTATATTTGAAAAAAAAATTTTGATTACATCATAACTATAAGCGGTATCTTTGAAAATGTACTTAGGCCCTTAGTAAAGTGGTCTCAATTTACGTCTTGTTGCAGCCAAAATCTAGTGAGGTTCATTGCTTCAATGGTTTTAGGTTAGATCGCTCAGAAAGTTCCAATCACATATACTCGTACTCATAACCCGGACTATGAAACGTGAAGATCAAACTCGATGGGATTGTGATGATATCTCTCATAGGTTGCGTGGGTTCGCCAAGACTCAACAGTTTTGAAAAATGAAGATGACATGAGGAGCAAAATACATAAAAGAAAACTTACTCAATGCTTAATAATTAATGACTCAGAATCCTTCAAAAATTACTGTACTATACTCCTGCAATATATTGGTATAATTACTTAAGGTCTAAAGGTACCTTGTTTCTTTTTCGTTGTTCGTTGCGATTTCTGCTGGGTTCTGGATTTCTTCAACGAGGTGACAGGCTGAGTCCTGGCTCTGGGATGTTGAATGGACAAGGGCTGGTTCCAGAGTGGGCCCGTCCCGCTGCGAAGGTAACTGTAGAAGTGGATCTCCCTCTTTGGTGGTGACTGACGAAGTAGTGCTCTCTAGCCTCCATTTTTTCCCTCCCGGGACTCTTCTGAGTGCCTATTGGTTGCCCAGATCCCCACCCTTACATACTCGGGACTACTAATGGTTTTCTCTCTACATCCTCCTAAGTTCCTGACTTCCAATTTTGATATTTCCATCTTGATGATTATATTTTTTTAAATATATTAAAACTAATATCAGTAGGGGGGATTTCTTCGTCCTGGCGCAGGAAGTGACTTCATTGAGGCGCAAATTGAGGCGCAAGATGGCGGCCGTCCCAGTACAGGACGATGTGTGGTGGTGCGCGGTGGGCAAGGGGATGGTTGGTGGTGGTTAGAGCTGGGTTATACCACATCGTCCTGTACTAGGACGGCCGCCATCTTGCGCCTCAATTTGCGTCTCAATGACGTCACTTCCTGAGCCAGGACGAAGAAATCCCCCCTACTAATATCCATATTTTTGGATATTACATCCTATTTCTCCATAACACATATTAGTCAATTTTCTAGTGTCTGCTATGGATCTAGCCTTGTGTTAAACCATTGTTGGTGTAAGTTAGGTCTGGAGTGGGAGCTGACGGTGTGGTGCTGAGATCGTTACTAAACTTGAGTCTCTGAGACAAGTTGGACTCATTAAGAGAGCCGCAAGTAAGACAACTTGTTCTTTTGTGTCTCTGTGTCGAGATGACTCCGGAGTTACCCTACCGTCTGTTAACAAGTTAAACCACTAGTCTTGAGTACGTTCACCTCTTCCAGCCACGCTCACTGATAAGGTTTAAAACTCTTTTCTTTATACTTTTCTGTGTTTGTTCCAAGACATAAAACTGCAACTTTGTATCAACGCTTCTTCTAGTTCTGCCTAACTTTCTCCTTTCTTCACTTCAGATAATATATGATAGGACTAACTCTATTCATATAATAATAATTGAATTAATAAAATTAAACAAAATAAATATAATTAAATAAACAATAAATTACCACATTTCCTGTAGAAATTGTATCTCTTTTAATTCAATAAATTTTGATTTCTACAGTAGTTTTCGAAAGGGGCCCTAAAAAAGTATCAAAAGTTCAAGACGAGCAATTTTGAAAAAACTGCATGTAATTTAAAAAAAATTTAATTTAACAAACTTTTCATTTGGATTTCTAAAGAGATGCCATTTGTTTTCTAAATTTTGCAAAAATATTAAATCTAATCCAAAGGTTTTTAAATTATCTTACTGGGCCAACAGCGAAAATGAATAGAATAGTATTTACGAGAAATTAAAAACTAAACATTGAAACAAAAATCAAAAGAAAAATCGTAAAAACTAAGTTCTTAAAACTATTTCAATCTTTTTTGTTTTATAATTTTGGCCATTTATCAAATCAAAGTTATATATTTTTGGACATATATATATGTATATTGTAATTATAAATAAATAACAGTACCTTCTTTACGCATCAATTTTACTGTTAATTTACACCTACTCTCACTCCATTTCAACTCAGACCTCCACTCCCTCAACATTAATTCAAAAACATTTGATGGCCGTGTTTTGTTTTCTACTCATTTGTTTTAGAAGAAAATGCATTCATATTATTCATTTACTAATTCAGTTGCTTCTTGGATTTTATAGAAAAATAAATATAATTAATTTTTTTATATTATAAATTTTAATGTGTGTATTTTTTATATATTACAGCAGTTTTCTTGTTTTTTTTTTGGGGGGGAAAAACCAATTTTTCGTTAGGATTAATCGTTTTTGAGTAAATCAAGCAAACGTAAAAAAAAATGGATTTCGAGGTGTCGCGTTTGGTCGATTTTTGGAGTATACCTCGCAAACCGAGCGACCTACGAAAAAATGTATTATATTTAAAATATGCCTTTCAATTTTAACTATTCCTTTTATTCGAAGAGAATTTTGAATAGATCATAAATATAAGCGGTATCTTGGAAAATGTATTCAGGCTCCTTAGTGACGTGGTCTCAAACTTAAAAATAAGGCTGAGGTCAGCTTAAGATAAGCTGCCCTCCCAGGAACTTTCTTCCCACAGATTCATTCTATCCTCAGTGCTCGTACCTATCAGATCGTTTCTGTTCATAGTACCTTTGTTTTACTTTTTATAATTAAGAATAAATAATAATTAGAGCAATTAGTGTATTTTGTAATCTAAATAATAAAGTTCTTTTTAAAAACGGACTTTGTGGTGGTTGAACTTTAACTTAGGTTAGGTTAGGTTAGGTTTTATGACTCATGCCCGGGCTTTAACTACGAGGTCATATCGCCTACAACCAGAGCGCCTTTTCGTCACTCTGGTAGACATAGCCCGACTCTATTGTGGGAGTCCTAAAAGCCCCTAAATTTTTATTCACCTAGGGTAGGGGTCTTTAACGAGTACCTGACATCGTACAGGCTCGGGACCATCGCTTAACGTCCCATCCAAAGGACGGAGTGCTTAAGTTTATTTTACCTCCCAGATAAAATAAACTAAGGGCCTCGGTCGGGTTACGAACCCACGATCTCGAGCTCAGAAGGCAAGCACGCATACCACTGAGCTACCGGCGCCCTCAAAACTCCTTTAACTTAGGTATATAAAAGGATGTAATGAACAAAAGAAGACCTAGGGGAGATGGAGTTGGCCAACTGAAAAATAATAAGAAATAACAAAACATAGGATAAATATAACTAAAACTTAACTTCGAAAATAACGTTTAACATAAAAATAAAAGTTTTAAAAAAAATGGTAAAATAATAATGTTACGATGCCTTCTACGCCGCTGAGATGAGGAGAGGGCTGCGTGATGGGATGCTGAGATGATCTGGTGATGGGACGATGTGGTGATGGTTGAGCAGGTAGATAGATAAAAGTACGATGCGGTCTTGGTGGCTCCTAGCAAGGTACTGAGAGGCTTAAAGCAGCCTACTTTAGTAAACATTGGAGGATGAGTAGGATTAGTGGGGAGGAGACCGTACACAGTCCGACTTCAGTCCAATAAACAATATAATAAATACTGAAATGTTGAAATTTAAAACTAATGCCGAAACAAATACGTATTGATTTTCAGTCAAATCGATCATAGAGAAAGGAGGGATTAGGATGAAACATCACAAAAATAACTGCTACTTAACATTTTCTGCAGAAATATTGTGAAACACTTAATAAAGAAAATCTGTGATTGTGAAACTGAGAAAATTGTCTATATAATACTCCATACATGTTTTCATTATATTCATCTGCAGTTTATGTGTAAAATTATTTAAATAAAATAAAATAATTTATTTAAAAGGTCAACAGATAATCTTCTTATGTAAAGAAGGTTTTTCCCTATTATTTTCCAAGAAGTTATTTCATCGGATGGCTGTTTCATAAACTCTGTTTATTTTACAGGTAAGCTGAAAACCCTTTTTCCAGCCACGTCTACCCAAGGTACATATTTAAATTTTTATCCATTCAATTATTTATATTAATATATATTTTTATTTAGATTATTGCATATTATATCGGCAGTTTTTAAGATATTTAAGTCGAGACCCTCTTACCTTTTGACCTATTTAAATTCAAAACCCCATGAGGATAACACCTATAAATTTCAGTGAAATCAGCCGGAGAGAAGGGGGGATAGTACCATAATAACTGCCAATGGGATGAATATATCGACACAAAATTTAGTATAAGGATTCAGAAGACTATGTAAGTCTTCTCACTGATTTAACCGAGAACATACACAATTTTACGAAATACCAAGAAACCTACATCTTTATAATTCCGAAAGTATTAAAGTCCTGAGCTCCCAACTTCTTCACAGTGCGCAGATGGCTTGGGAGCAATGTGGCCAACACTGTGATATGGGATGTCACCAGATGGTGTATAAAAAATCACCAGAAACTCACCAGATTTTTTAACAAGCGTTATAAAAAACACGATTCAGTTTTTTAGCCAATTTCTAATATGCGTACCCAGTTTTTCCTATAATTTTGAACTAAGTATAGAATGGAGAACGTAAATAGGAATTTAAAAAAAAAAAATATGAGGTGTCATATTAATATATAATTAAAATAATAATAATAACATAATTGTACATAAACTAAAATTAACTTTACTATATACAATTGTAGACAGAATCTGGAATATCTTCGTCTTGTAATATTTCTTCCTCATTTGATCTGTATTCGTCGGCCGATTTAATTTTTTTTATCATTTCGTCAGGTATTTCATAAGAATGACAGCATACATAATTTCTTTTCAATCCAGATACGTACCCGAGCTTGAACACGAAAGTAGCCGAACATGACTTGCCGGTAAAAAATTGAAATCCAGCAGCGGGAGGTACATTTTCCCGCCGTTTTGTTCGGCTTTCTTCGCCTTCGTTCAAACGTGAGCACGCTCAGTGGCTTGCCGCGGACAGTAAATCCGAATATTCAACAGAAATAATTATAAAATTAAATAAATCTTTCTTGTGAAAAATTCACCAGAAATTTCACTAGATTTAAAAATTTCACTAAGTCAAAATTTTCTTCACTAGATCATAAATAAATTCACCAGATCTGGTGAGAATTTCACCAAGTTGGCAACACTGCTTGGGAGATGATCACAGTACACTTAACTCATTTTGGCCATTTTACGACTTAACAACTTATTCCCTGTGACCATAGATATAATATATACTGTAATGTATAAGTTTTTCTTTATTTTTTATTATGTATTTCACAATATCTCTGCAGAAAATAGTTCCCATATGGAATATATTCATATGATAAAGTTCATTGATAAATTTTCAGTAGAAAGAAAATATGTTAGGTGGACACTTTTCTAACTCTACTTTTTCAATTCGAATATTCCCTTCAATAGTTTATTCTTTTTCTCTGTCACTTTCTTTGTTCTTCTTGAGAAGTTGTTCAATTTTGATCGACCAAGTTTCAAACTTAATATTCAAATAGGATTTGAATCGAGCTCTCACTCAATCGAGTCTCAAATAAGATGGGAAAAGTAAGGCAGACAAAAAAAATGTTATCTCTAACTGTATCAAAAGTTCGGACGAAATTCAATTTTCGTTATGTCATCATATGCTGGACTTTTCAAGGAGTTTTCAACGAAATTTTTGGTTTTCCGACCCCTGATTCCCCAGCACGAATTAATGGTAGAAACTTCTGAATCCTTAATCTAAATTTCATATCGATACATTCGTTCCATCGGAGTTATTAGGGCCCCTCCTCGACTCTTACCTTCGGCCGATTTTGCGGAAACTTGATAGGTGCTGTCCTTATAGGGTTTTGAATTTAATTTTAAAATTTCATGTCGAAACATTCATTACATCGGCAGTTATTACAGTTTTTAAGTTGAGCCTTCCCTCTGATCCCCTACATCTTATAGGACGAATTGACTGAAAATTAATAGATGTTGTCCCTAGAGGGTTATATACTCGGTCAGAAATTTGAAGTAGTGAGTCTTCACCGAAATTTCATGATTTCTGACATCTTGATTCCAAAAATGGGAGAAAAAATGTATTTCTATCTGCAAGTGTGTTCTTGAACACGATAACTCCCGATTAATGGAATATATCGACACGATATTATATCTGTGTTTTCAGAACCCCACAAGAACGACATCTATCAATTTTCACACAAATCATCGAAAAAAAGGGGAATAAGGGGGAGGCTTAACACAAAAATTCTAATAACTCCCAATGTAGTGAATTTATCAATTATATCTCACTCATTATATTTTTCCAATCTTGATTCCCCCATGTTTGTCTTGTTTTTGTTAGGCCCTGATGATGATATGAAATATATCGAAACGTTGGCATTTGAATAGTGTTTTCATCATTGACTGACCCTCAATACCCCCAGAATTATAAAATTAAATATTAGGATTCAGAGGCCCCGATCAATCTCGACTATTGATTTTAAAAAATAAATAAAAATGTTTTCTAAAATATTGCCTATTTCACAAAATAGATAAAATATATGGAAGTACTTGCGGTATTGCTATCATCTTCAGCCACGACTTAACAAATACAGTGTATGTGACCGAATATATCTGTATCACCTTGTCAGAATATATCTGTGGTCACAGGGAATAAATTGGTAAGTCTAAATTCATAACTTTTCAGGGCAGCACATTTTTTACTTATACATTAATCGTGTAAATCCAGTTTTTGGAATAAATATATTATGTTTGCATCATTATTAATCATATACCTTCTAAGTCTAGAGTAGTGAATAAAAAATGAATAAATATTCATTTTTTATTTTATCAATACCTCATTATTAACCATACTTTTTCAAATACTCGTGAATGATGCTTCTCTAAAAGTTGAGCAAGTTGATTTAACCGAAAACACCCTCTTCACTTGGAATAGTCTGTCGTAGTGAATAAATGGTTAAATGCAGTTATCTCGTGAATGATTCCTCAAAGAAGTAGATTAAGTTGATTAAACCGAGAATATACAAAATTTTACGAAATATCAAGAAACCCACATCTTTATAATTGTGAAAGTATTAGAGTCCTGATCTCCCAACTTCTTCACAGTGTGCAGATGACTTAGGAAATGACAGTATACTTAACTTATTTTGGCCATTTTACGACTTAACAACTTATTCCCCGTGACCATAGATATAATATATACTATAACATATAAGTTTTTATTTATTTTTTATTATGTATTTCACAATTTTTTAACGTTTTTAAATTTTTGGAATCAGGGTGTTGGAAAACATATATAATCAACGTCGAAATTGTGACCAATTACATAAACTTTCCCTATGCTTTGCTTAGCTAAGGGAAGTAATAAATGAAAATTTGGGAGGATTTCAACTGGGTCACTGGATGACGAGGTGGGGGTGGGGGAGAGTGAAAGAAATTTGAGGGGTGGTTGGTTGGATGAAGTTAAGAAGAGGCTTCGGATTAGATTTGTCCGTGTCAACAGGATTGTGAAGATCAAAGATGTCTACCTTTCCTGTATTTATCCTGAAGTTATCTTTCCAACTCACAAACCAATCCTCTATCTCTTTCAAGTTCAAACTGTATCCTTCTTCTCATTAATTATATATCTGTTCTGAGGAATTTATTCTAAAATAATATAGAAAATAATTTTTTCACCAACTAAATAATTGAGTCACCAACTAACAGGATCCTCATAGGAAAATAAAATACATAAATGTATGTGAGATCACTTCTCACTACATCAGCCATCCTTCACATGTGTGTTCGTGACCCACACAAAAATTCAAAAGTATTTTCAAAATTTTGATGAAAAGTCTCCATTCTATTCGCGCCCATACTAACATTTATCGCCCCCCACTTTCGTTTCATCTCATTGCTACAAGGATAGAATTGTTCGCTAACACTTGTTATTTTTTGCGCGCTCTGGTATTGTTATTCCGAGCTTGTCACACAAGAGCTCAATGGTGGCACAAAGGTTTTTTTTCTGTCAAAAGCCCTTCAATTAAACACAGATCTATCCCTTCCTTTTTCTCTTTTTAAGCTCCAAACAACTTTTTTATCCCCCTGTCTGCTTTGTCCCCTTCCTGCCAGAGGCTACTCAGGGAAAAAATATATTCAAAACCACTGAATTCGTCTTCTAATCATGTTCTCATCCAGATTACTCTCTTTCCCCCTTCTCAAAATTATTTTATACTGGCATTACTGGGTATAAGAATGTCTACTCTCAAAATAAAGCAGTACAAATGGATAAACTAAAATGATTTTGAGAAGGGGAGGGGGAGAGAGAGTGATCTCTAAGCGTGGTTGGTATAAGAAAATCCTGTAATGACCATATCAAATATACTTTTCTTAATTTTTATAATTTTTCAGAAAAACTACCAATACCAAAAATATATTTTAAAGTTCGTTGCTATGAGTTAAGATTTGAAAATTACTTAAAAATTACAAATCATTTATTTTACATTCTTCGGGGCGCTACATCTTTTGTCGTAATGACCCTACATCAAATTTGAGTACTTATTAGCGATTGTAAATTTTATAAGGAACAATTTTGATAAGAACCAATTTTGCGATAGAACTAACTGTTTTCGGGTAAATCAAGGAAACGTCAAAAATAGCCGTTTCCAACATATATTTCAAGATGGTCGGATGTATCTCGAAAACAGGACGACTTGTAAAGAATCATATTTCATATAAATTATATACGTTAATATTCTCTACAACTATAACTCGAAGATTTTTTGATTAGGTCATAAACATAAGCTGTATCTTGTAAAATCTTGTTTAGCCCCGGAGGAAAGTGGTCTCACTTTTCGTTCGATTTCGGTCAAAATCTAATCAGATCTAAGTTAGAACATGTGGCCTCTTCATACCAAATTTCAAGTTCATAGCTATAATCGTTTTTGCGGTAGAGAGCTCACAACGACAGAGATCATGGCGAAAATGGTGAAAACGAATTCAGGGGACCTTGGAAACATGAAAATTAGTTGAAACTTCGATCTCGGATTTTCGCACGATTATAATACTTCCTTGTACTATAAGTATAAGAAAGTGATAAGTCACAATGTATTGTTATTATTATACATAATAGTGTTATAGTATATTAATATAATACGTAGTATATTTTGACAATTTCCTCGGAAACGATTGAAACAATTAACTTGTAACTAGATCTTATTAGACTTTAGCCGAAATCAGTGAAATGCCAAATAATCCAGATTTCGTTTATGCCCTTAGCCCTTCATTCGCAACATTGTTATTCAGTTTCAAATACATAACAGTGTTCGTAAAAAAGGAAAAGTATCTTCTACAATAAGCTGGTTGTGTAGGTCTGTGAAGACATTAATGAAGACTGAAGGATACAGAGAGGAGTGTAAGTTGTGTCGGCCTTGCAATAACACTAACAGTAAACCTACATCTTGAGATAGACCTGCGCCTCTCTCACTTTTAATACACTTGTAAGGATTCTAGCAACATTTTTCCCATGTCCCTTTTTACAAAATTAAAACGTTGCCTGGCAACTATAGCCAGGCCGGTGAATCATGTCCTTTGGTAGAAGTGGGGTGGGGTTGAGTTACGATGTTGGTCTTACACTGGTCTATATGCAACCACTGAATTATCGTTTTTAGTAAATAGCGTTTTTTTTTCTGAATGGGAGTGCAATGCTACTATAGTGCGGAAAGGATGGACAACTTTGGACTGTTGTCAAGGCCGCTCTTCTATTGATCCAAAGTCTGTATTTCCTCTTCCACTTTTATCAGATCTATAGGCCCGAGGGACATGATTCACCGGCCTCACTAAAAATAGACTAACAATCTATTGTCTGTTCTCGTCCGTCACATGCAATGTCTGAATTACCGTTTTCAGTAAACAGCGTTATTTTTCAGTACGGGAGTGCAATGCTACTATAGTGCGGGAAGGATGGACAACTTTGGACTGTTGTCAAGGCAGTATGATGCTCTAGCCGCTCTTCTATTGGCCCAAAGCAGCCTGTCTTACCCCTTCCACTTTCAACGAGACCAATAGACCTGAGGGAGATGATTCACCGGCAGTTTACCTGCCTCTCGCACTTTTAATACCTTGCAAGAACTTCAATTTTTACTGAGTACAGAATGAAAACATTGCACAGCCATAGTCAGGCCGGTGAATCATGTCCCTCGGAAGAAGTGAAGTGAGGTTGATCTGCAATGTTGCCACTTGTTGTCACATGCAACATCTGAATTATCTGTTTATCGTTTTTAAAAAATAGCATTATCTTCTTCGTCCGGGAGTGCAATGTTACTACAGAGCGGGAAGGATGGACAACTTTGGACTATTGTGAAGGCAGTGTACCTAAGTTTTTCGGTTCATAAATTTCATATCTAAATTCAAAACCCAATAAGGACTCAAAAACCTCAATAACTGACGATGTAATGAAAATATACCGACACAAAATTTAATATGAGGAATCAGAAGCCCCTTTAGAAGTCTTCTATATGATTTTTTAGTCCAAAGAGTCAATTGATTTCGATTATGCGTGAAAAAATTATGCTGAAAAATCACATTGGTGATGATTTACCGACGATTTTTTTTATTATAGATTTTCAAAATCCCGTTGACTTTATATAACAAGCTGCGTCATCAGAAGATTTAGAATGATACAGAGTATACACACAGGTATACAAATGTTTATATTCCATTTGGTAAATTAGCTAAGGGTGGAATCGGAACGTCTGGGTCTAATTATAGGGAGGAGTGGGGTTCGAGAGCAGAGAGCTCTGGCGGTAACCAAACCGCGGTTGGAGGGTAACTGCTTTGTTCCTTGGCAAGCTTCAGTAATAACATAGTGCTCAGGTAAACTACAGCAACAGGTACTAACTCACAAACCAAACCCATGCTACCAAAATCGCACCCCTCTCACATTGAATGACGAAAAATGGGCTTCGCGAAAATGGAGCAGAAGTGCCTAGAATGAAAGGTAAAACGTAATTGATTAATTTGTGCTGGGGAAGTACATTGTCCGTGATTCACCGACAACTTTTTAGGTGGTCTGATGTATGCGACCAGGGACCTAAGCATCCAATGTTTTTATCTCTTCTCTGGGGCTTCCTCTTTACCTTTTCGTCTTGCCTTACCCAGGGGCGTAGCCAGGATTTTGAGCAGGGGGGGGGGGGGGCAAAGTAAGGCTACAAGGGTGGGGGGTATAGACTCCCGGGGGCACAGCCCGCAGTTTCCGTGGTTAGCGTTGCAGACTTTTTGTTATTAATTTGGGAGACTCGAACCCGTAGAAGCTCCCCCTGAGGTAGCCTCTGACTGTAATACTTAAGTTGACTTTACATGAGCAGCAAAAAGGCAAATCGCAGAAGCAGCAAATGCACTTTGTGGTTTCTGTGCTTTTAGAATTAAATGACTCACATCGAATAGCGTGCATTTGCTGCTGCTGCGCTTTTCATTTTTACTGTGCTTGTAAAATCAGCTTTAAGAGTATAAAGTATAACATAAATGACGATTTTGAGCGAGGAAATGAAATGATCGAATTCATATATATTTAAATAACGAACCAGCGTGTCCTTAAAAAACCTTGATAACTTCCGATGTATCAATTTCTCGACACAAAATTTAGTACGAAGATTTAGAAGTCCCTATGTAAATCAATTATTGATTAAACTGGTCTGGAAAAAAAAAAAAAATTCGAGCCCTGACACCATTCCTGCTGATTCTTATGTAAAATGTAATATGAACCCCGTTTTCCCCCATCCCCCACCGATTTTGGGGGAGGCCCCCCCCCCCACCTATCTGCCTTCGGGGCCTCCCCCGAAAACGGTGGGTGATGAGGGAAAACGATTGATGGGGGTCATATTCGGATTCAGGAGGTCATTTTACATAAGCATCAGCAGGAATGGTGTCAGGGCCGATTTTCATGCCGACCATTGTTATTAGCGCAAACGGTCAACTGCTTTTGGAGGGAGAACGCGAAGTTAATTGATTGATTAGTTCTGAAGAAAGACATTGCCGATGATTTTGAAAGTGAGAGATTTTCGAAATTTGTTCTCGAAGACGTTCTCCCACATGCTTCTCTGGGGTTCGCAAGCCTCGGATTAAATAACGCTGAAATAATTCAAAGACTGTATTTTCTACTAACTGATCCTAACTAGGAGAGTAGAAAGCACAAAAAATAAAGAAAAAAATAAATAGAAGCAATATTTATAGGATGAGAAGAAGTGGTGGAGGTGGCCTATTGAGAAGGGATATCAGTAGCCCATAAACAGTGGAGATAAGATGAGAGAGGCTCAAGTCGATATAAAATGGAAGAGAGGCAGCCCAATTGAGAGCCATTAACCTCATGGATCTGACCCAATTGGGGCCTCTAACCCAATGTATCTATATAACCCGCTTACCTGGAGCCTCAGAGGCCATGTATCCTGCACTACTTGTGGGAATCCTTGTACTGCCATTTGGACTAGAACATAAGAGAACTACATGTAGATAGTCAGTATTCCAAAGTGTTAAGGGAACGAACAGGTTGTGGAGTCAACAGGCACCTCATCCTGACAGATGTCAAGAGCAGGCTTACCGATGGTTGATGTGAGAAAAAGGACAACAAGGCGGGTCATCCTGCGGACGAGATTACTAAGGAGATTATAAAAACATTTAACGGAAGCTTGATTAGTAACAACTAAGTAATTCAAGTCCCTAGGTTACGGTTCCGTAGTGGAGCTTAGAAACCAGATTCAAAACTGACGTTCCCATCTTCTCAGGATAATCCCTTCCAGACTACAGTGATTCTGAATAAATGGTGCCCTTAGGACAGGTGTTTTTCATATTTCTGCTGTGAAAACTAACATTGTGTGAAATGTCAATGGAAACTTATACTTGAAATTTTTTTGACTTATAAAGAATAGTACGATGTAGTAGTAGTAAAGTCTTTATTCAATTAACATAATAGAAAATTACATACAATACATATTTACAATAATGTGACCTTTTATGAAGACAAACTCAATGGCCTAATGTTCGAATATATTTTTTGCGTTCTGTGTTGATATAGTGGAAATACTAATGAATAAAATAAAATGATAGATAAAACACTTCTTTGAACACTTATATTGTCTAATTCCACAAACATATACTTAAATGTGTACCGATGCTTTGTTGAACATTGTGCTGACGATGGCGTAAGCCGAAACCGGTACACATTTAAGTATATGTTTCTGGAATTAGACAATATAAGTGTTCAAAAAAGTGTTTTATCTATCATTTTATTTTATTCAATGGCCCAAGCCGTCTTTCATAAATAATATTATCTTATAAACTTATTAACAACAATATTTTTTTTTCTAAAATGCAAATAAAAATAAAATAATAAATATATCTTTGTTCCTACTTATTTATTTATTTAATTCACAGTTTCTGAAATCGTAAGCCATTTTGCAATAATTTACCAGTAGTTGCCAATCTTTACCATTTAATAATTCCAACATAAATGAAGTGTCTATGTAGTTTTTAAATATTTTATTTTTTAAATCATCATATTTGGGGCAGGTAATGAGAAAGTGATATAGATCTTCTTTACAGGGGCTGTAACACATTGGGCATACAAAGTCCATATCTTCGGAGGTATATTGATTGATAGGTGTATAACTTTAATGCAACAGTTCACCTCTAAGTTTAATTATTAATCTAATACTTGACAATGTTAGGTCACTCTGTAAGTAACTATTAACTCAATCGTGGAACTCCAGTTCCCTACCTAGCAAGTACCGGCCTGGGTTTTAATTTCCTCCCTGAACTGCTCACGATAATGCTCTTTTAAACTATTGCGTATATTTGATAAATGTGTGTTTAGTACGATGTATCAGATAAATATTTCAAGAAAATAGTAAATCATGTTTTAATTCGAACAATCAGAGAGCAATTGTTAGTAGGGGGTATAACTAGGTTTTGGTGCAGGTATCTGGCACAGACGCAAAGGCAAATGGGTTAGTATTTATTTTGGATGAAGGCGCTCCCATTCCAACCATCAATTTTTCTTTCACCTACACCGCCGCTCCTCTAGATTTGCAACTAATAATTTTTCCTCACTTTAGAATTCCTCCCATGTACTAGAATGAAAGTATAAAGGTTTTCCTTATTCAACGGATTAATTGTAAAAAAAATCAATTTTAATTAAATATCTTGAACAATATTTTAAATAGTTCAAAGGAATTTAAATAGGAGGATAGACATTTCTCTGTTTGCTAAATCGAATCGAAGCCTGGACCCTGTATCGGAACTGTACAACAGAACAAAGCTGGTGCAGTCACTCGACCAGAACCTCATCGACTCTGTTAAATCATTCAATTGGTATTAATTAAAAAGTCCGCCTGCTCGATTGGAAATACTGATCGGAACAATGATTTCCACCTTGCTAACTTGCCCAATACTCTGTTGAACTAATTCAAACAGACTAACCGTATTTATCCAAAACTCTGTTGTTAATATAATATGAATTATCTTCTCAGATAGTCAACTCGCCCTATTTATGTAACGTGTATTATTTTCTATTGGTTCTTCTGATCTGATTAGTAGTCGTTACTGAGAGTGCAATGTTGGCAACGCTGCACCCCTACTGCTTCAACTAGCCTTCCGTCACAATAAGTTTTTGTGGTTTGTACCGATATAGTGGAAAAATTAATGAAACATATGTGATGTGACCATTTCAGGACTTTCTTATACCAACTACAAATTACAATTTCTCCCCACTCCCCTCTCAAAGATCAAGCCTGCAATTCAATCAATGTATCATAAGCTCCTCCTCACAGATTGAAGCCGGGGATGGAAGTTTGGCAACGCTGCACTCCTACTACTTTAGGTAGCCCGCTTCCCTGCAATCTAATCAATGTACCATAAGCTTCTTCCCTCAGGTTGAAGTCAGGCAACGTAACCACTCACGATATAGGCCTGCAACCCTCAAGCTTAAGCTCGTTCATTCAGGTTGAAGCCAGGAGATCTAACCGCTTGCTGATTTAGATAAATAATTAAGTAATAAGTGAATCAAAAATTAATTTGAACAAAAAATATTACTTTCTTCTTGAAAATATATTATTTTTCCAAGGAAAAATCTAGAGAAAAATGGAACCAAGAGATGATTTAATTAAGATAATTTATGACCCAATTCTCTTCCATCATACATCATAAAATAGAAACATTCATTTGTTTATTTTTGAAATTTTTTATTTATATTTGAATAAACAAAAAATAAGTTTAATTAGGTCGTTTAGTAAACAATGGAAGGAAGATAAATTGTCATTTAATTAAGGATTTTGGCTTTGTTGCTACTGATACATTTCCAAATGGGACGGAAGTGGGAGGTGAGTCGGAAATACGTCATCGGTGAATCACCGGCAAGTACTTCCCCAGATCGCATTAATCAATTAAGTTGTCTCTCTCGTATGATTAGAGGGATCAGAGGTAGGACTCAACTCAAAAAACCCCAATAACTCCCGATGTAATGAATATATCGATTCAAGATTTCAAATGTAAATTCAAAACCCAATAATGACCCGACTACTATCGATTTTCTAGGAAAGTGGAGGATCAAAGGAGGGAGTCGATACAAAAACCCTAATGTGCCGATGTGAATGTAACGATACCAAACGGTTGGTTTTGAAGGGAGAGTGAAAACTTAATATGATTAATTCTTGCTGGGGAAGAACAATGCCAATGATTCACCTTTGTCACTCTCCTCCTCCCCATCCTATGATCTCTCTCTCTCTCTCTTTTCTAATTTCACTGGTTTTAATTCCCTAGTGGTTTTACTTCGTATAAGGAAAGCTGTGTATTAATCATAATGTTGGGTTCTCAACGAAATTTCATGTTTCACGACCTCTGATTCCGAAAACTAAAAAAAAAAATCCTATCTCCCTGTGTGTATGAGACGATGACTCCCCATGAATGTATTTAAACTAATTTCCATATCGCACCCCCGCTTCAGAAGTGACATAACTCAAAATTCGTCAATTTTTGGTTTATGTCGCAAATGAGGTAATCAAAAATGATCTCTTTATTCAGGAAAAACGACACTTCTTCGTTTTCAATAGATTAGAAACTAGAAAGAAAAACGTACGAGCCCTCATTACTTCAAAATAGTTATTTCAAATTACAATTTTTCCGTGACGTTTTACAGGCATTCATGATTTTTGATTTGTGTCACTTCTGAAGCGGGAAAAGTTAAGGGATGTATGGGTGGGGGAGGGGGGGACTCAACACAACTACACTAATAACTGCAGATGTATTGACACAAAATTTCATATTTAAAGTCACAACCCAATGAGGACATAACCTGTCAAATTTCAGCGATATCGTCTAAAAAAAGAGGGGGAACCAGGGGAGGGGACTCGATTCAATATCCCTAATAACTACCGATGGTAATGAATTCGACACAAAATTTAGTATGAGAATTTAGGAGTCAGTATTATAAGTCAACTATTCATTATTTGCACAAACGGTCGAATGCTGTCAAAGGGAGACCGAAAAGTTCATTGATTAATTTGTTCCAGGAAAGGACGGTGATTCATTGACAATTTTATTTCACTGATCTATCTGGTTATTAAAATGTAATTTTATATACTTATAAACTATATTAAAATATTATTTTTCAGTTTATATTATTTTCGGTTTGTCTCGATTTTTACATTCTTATGTTTATAGCATAAAGAAGTACAGTTAACTCTCCCTTATCCGGCGTTGCTGGGACCGACGTGACGCCGGATAACAGGAAACTCCGGATAACGGAAATCATCAATTAATGAGAAAAAATATATCAATTAAAGCATAAAAAAAAGTGTTTTTAGGTGAGCTAAGGAATAAACCACGTATGTATTTTGTTGATAACATTTATTAAATTACAAATATGTACATACTGAACATTGATTTATTATGTGTACATATATTTATCCAAGCATTAAAAAGATATTTTGAAATCTGCGTTTAATTAAGTGAAGTAATAAAATATTGTATTAGCGTTCCCTTCATTATAAATACAATGTACATATGTATATATGTACAATAAAAATACATAAAAGATTCGTGAGTTAAGGAATTATTATGTGCTCTTAAATACAGGTGGCTCATATAATTGATAATCTAATAATTGAATGTTAATTATAGTTCATCGAGCGCCGGATAAGGGAGCGCGCCGGTTAACAGAACGCCGGATAAGGGAGAGTCTACTATATTGTAATCGTGCGAAAGTTTGAGATCGCAGTTTCAACTGATTTTCACGTTTCAAGGTCCCCCATTTTCGCAATGATGTCTGTTTATTCGTGTGTGTGTCTGTGTGTATGTGATTGAAAAGTTGTGAGCTCTCTACCGCCAAAACGATTGTAGCTATGAACTTGAAATTTGGAATGAAGATGTCACATGTTCTAACTTAAGTCTGATAAGATTTTGGTCGAAATTAAACGGATCTTGGATCTAACTACATTTTACCAGATATAGCTTATGTTTACTACCTAATCAAAAATCCGCTCAAGTAATACTTATAGAGAAAACTAAAATACATAATTTATGTGATATACGATTTTTTACAAGTCGTCCGGTTTTTTAGATACATGCCGAAAACCAAGTTAAAATGTAGTTTTGAAACACATATTTTTAGACATTTCCTTGATTTAACCGGAAACGGCTAGTCCTATCAAAAAATTAATTCCTACCAAAATTCTTCCTTATGAAATTTCCAATCGTTAATTTGACTCAGATTTGAGATAGGAGAAATAGGACAAAAGTTATAGCCCCACGAATAATTTTAACTAAATGTCTATAAGGAAATATATCTAGGTTTTTATTTTAAACCTATGTCCCCCGATCTGACGCCTGGCATTCCTATCTGTGTTACAAACAAATATAAATAAACAAATTTGAAAGTTGAAAACAATTTTTGCCCAAAGTGTATTGATGTGGAGGGTTGCTACCCCGCCTCTCAGGGTGACAACTGGAGAAGGCTCATGCAGATTGACACGTTCTATCTTCCGGGACCTCCTTGTCTCCCCAATCAATACCATACCTTCTAGGATCTTCTGTGTCAACATATACCTACCTTTAACACAAGACCAACCATTCTCTATAGTCTTAGCTGTTGTGCTGCTGGGATTTATATAACACTCCGCAACCTAATAAGTAATTTTCGATGAGGAATAATTCTGAAAAATCTGAATAAATTTTATCGGTCTGTATTGATACAATAATAATTTTTATTTCCGTTAAACCATAACATGAGAATATGAAACATCTTAAGAATATATACATAAAGATAGCTTATAATTTAGATACCTACTTAAACAGATATTACATTTTAGAGTCTGACGCACATGGATTAGAATTATCAATACTACAAAAATGTGAAAAAAAGTGAATAAATGAATAAATATTTTGAAATATGAGTATGAAAATAATAATTTTATACAGTGGGTAATAATAAATACAGTAGATGGGTAATTCCAGGTCAAATGTACGACGAAAAAAGGGTCACCATCTTGGATTTAATTCAAATTTGGCAAGCAGTTTCCTTGTCTGAAAATATGAAGTTTCTGAAAAATCGGAGCCATTATCTAAACAATTGCACCGTACAGAGCAATTGTTTAGATAATGGCTCCAAATTTTCAGAAACTTCATATTTTCAGACAAGAAAACTGCTTGCCGAATTTGAATTAAATCCAAGATGGTGACCCTTAATTTGTCGTACATTTGACGTGGAATTACCCAGATAATTTTTCTAAATTTAATTAAAATTAAGATAATGTTTTTTGATTACTTTTCCGGGAGTGTCTTTTTCACGACGACATTTGGGAACGTTCTCGCGTTCCATCCTCAGGTCACAATGTGCGAAATATACTACTTGTGATTGTAACGACTTTTAATAGTCATAAATAAAAGCATTGACACAACATTTCATGTGTAATTTCAAAGAGGAAAAGAAGAAGATCAGAAGAGACGCTGAACTCAAAATTCCCAATAACTGCCGATGTAATGTACCGAAATAAAATTTCGTACGAGGATTCCATAAGTCGTTATATAAGTCAACTATTTATTGTATAGTTTTTGTAGGGAGAGCGAAAACATTATTGATTAATTGGTTCTGTGGAAATGGTATACATATTTTTTTGAAAGGGATGTATATTAAAACTGTCACTTTATAAACCTAAACTACCAGGCAATTTTGAGAAAATTCTAGAAATAATTTACAGCAGGTAATGAATCTATTGTTAAAAACAATGGGCAATATATCAGTGGAGCCATAAACGCAAAAATGTTTTATTTATTTTCCAGACCATTTGGTACTAAGCTATCTCTATTCATGGGGTCTCCCATCTCTGAAAAAGGTGCTATATAATATATTTACGACGTTTGGTTTTTGACATAGGTGGGCACAGATAAAGTTGTCGACACTGGATATATATTAGGGGTGGGGGGTTGGTCCCACAAGGCTTGGGCCTCAGATAAGCAGGGACACCCACAATATTTCTGTCTAAATACCCGCATAAATATACAGCCGCTTTGGGGGGGTGCGCCCGTATAGGGCAGTATCTGATTTTGAGAGAGGGAAGTAGCAAGGGGTAGTTTTTCAAAGGATCTAAAGACCAGGAGAAGGGTATATATTAGGATAAAGTGTCTTATCTTGTCTGGTGCAGGCACTGCAATGATTGTATTGGGTGAATAGTTAATGCTCCATTATAATCATTTCATAGTACTGTACTTTAGCAAAATGCCTCTTAAATACTTAAGAACATAAGCTAATAAGAGTGCGACTGCTGGAGACTCAATAAAAAAAATGTTTCGGTGAATCATCGATAACGTACTTCCCCAGAACGATACCCCCACAATACCAGTCGACCGATTGCCCTAATATTTAACAGACTTTCATAGGGGCTCCTAAATCCTCATAAATATATCCTAAATTTTGTGACAATAAATTCATTAAAAATACAGTTATTAGGGTTTTTGAATTGAGCCCCCTCCCTGTAACCACCCTTCCCTTCAACAGATATCGCTGAAATTTAACAGATTATGTCTACATTGGTTTTTAAATTTAAATATGAAATTTCATATCGATACGTTCATTACGTTCATCGGTAGTTATTTGGGTTTTATAGTTGAACCCCGCTCTGATCTCCCCCACCCCTTGTAACCATTCCTCTAAAAATTAATAAGTGTCGCCTTTATGGTGTATTCACAAATTAAATTTTGTGTCGATCCATTCATTACAACGGTAGTTATAGTCGATGTTTCTCCTTTAATTTTTTATTTGTTTTTACTTTTTCACTTTAGTTTTTATTCGTAATTATAAAAATAATTTATAATATATTGAATATCTGTGCCCTGGTTGAGTTTATATGGAATCAGTGTTGCCACTTCTTTGAATTATATTGTTTCGATAACAATTTTCACTTTTCGCCGTTCTTATTCTTTTCAAAAAATTTAATTTTAACAATTTTTTTTTTTTAATTTTTGAAACCGTTGGAGGTAAAATATCGAAATTGTTTTAAGCAATATATCGAGTAGCGAACATGCATTAAGAGCCGATAGACGCGATTGAAACAGTGATCATTTATAGACATTGATCAATGTGTGAATTCTATCTACTTATGGAGTAGGTTAAATTGGCCAGTGGGCCCATAAAATGTGCGTTCACGAAGGCACACGCTATAAAATTTCCAACTAATGGAATATTTTATTGGAAACCACTCTTAAAGACTTAATGGGTTCGTTATTTCTCGCCCTAAACGCTTAAGATTGCTGTTAAAAAGAAGTGATAGTCATTAAATATTATTGATAGGAAGCAGTACGACCACAGTTCAGTTTGGAACTCCCTCTTAACCATTTATTTTATGGCTTCCCCATAAGATAACAAACATTAATTTTCATATTATACCAAGTTTGTCTTCTTGTATTTTATCCCAAAAATGTTTTTATTTGTGGAAGCCAACAAGGCAAAGCGGCTAGCTGGGAGCTTGCAAAGAGGGATAGTGAAAACATCCAAAAAGTTCATTTGTATTTATAACTAGCAGTAATACCCGGCGTTGCCCGGGGAACATTGATTTTTCTCCCAATATCTCCTATAAGGCTATTCAGTTCCTCGACAGTACATTCATGATGTTATAATTTTCAAATTATTCATACGGAATAAGGCTTATAGTCCTTCAACTGTAGTAACGCTAGCTTTGGAGCTAAAACTAATTTATTCAAAAAGATTTCTCATTAATCGTTGCAATGGTTTTCGAGTTACAAAGATTGCGTGAGTGGATGCTGGGATGGACCAGATATTGAGGTACTAATACGCCTATAACCTTCCACAGACGATGACGAACAAATTTAAAAAAAAATTAATCAAATCCATCAAGCCGTTTGTGAGTTATAGCGGTACAACGCACAGACATTTTCAGCTTTATATATATGATGGAATAGATAATTAAAATACACAATTTCTTTGTCAAACTTCACTATATATTCTCAAATACTCAACTAGTTTCGCCGTGTTAAGGCATTATCAAGAGTCACTTATAAACTGACAGAATTGGTTGACAGGGTAGAAGGAACAGTTATGGAGGAGGGTTTTTAGGTAGTGACGGGGAATCCCTTGTTTTTTTACTCTATACATTCTTATAAATAGATATTTACAAAATGATAATAAATATAAAAATAAAAAGAAATATATATATATATATATATGTATATCATATATATAAAGCTGAAAATGTCTGTGCGTTGTACCGCTATAACTCACGAACGGCTTCATGGATTTGATTAATTTTTTTTTAAATTTGTTCGTCATCGTCTGTGGAAGGTTATAGGCGTATTAGTACCTCAATATCTGGTCCATCCCAGCATCCACTCACGCAATCTTTGTAACTCGAAAACCATTGCAACGATTAATGAGAAATCTTTTTGAATAAATTAGTTTTTGCTCCAAAGCTAGCGTTACTACAGTTGAAGGACTATAAGCCTTATTCCGTATGAATAATTGAAAATTATAAAATCATGAATGTACTGTCGAGGAACTGAAAAGCCTTATAGGAGATATTGGGAGAAAAGTCAAAGTTCCCAGGGCAACGCCGGGTATTACTGCTAGTAATCTAATAAAGTGAAGCTAACAGTAACGTGTTGGTATTTTTATAGGTAGAACTCTTGAATTATATAAATGTAAAATAGAATTTAAAGTGAATAAAAACAAATAAATAGAATTTGAAGACAAATTAAAACATCAAATGAAAATTATATTTTTCTCTAAATGTGAGTTGGCAAAACATTTCTACAATCATCAGACTCTTAGCAACTTGATATTTAAATTAAGAAGGGGGGAATGGTTCAGTTCTATTTGTTCATTTAGCATTACAATATGAAGACTACAGGGGAAAAAGGGGGAAGGTCACTTTTTAAAAAAAAATGAGTTAGAGTTGGCAACAACTTGCACGGTAAGTCTACTTTCATTTAACAAGTGCAAATAAGGGGAGAAGATGATGGGTGCTAAGATAAAGCAGTTCACCTTCGAAAAATTACCACGCAAGAAGGGGGAAGCTCTGTGCTACCAGACAAAAAGGGGGACTAGCGGTCGCAGAGCGTCCTTGATATCTCACACATCTTCGACACATCAAAGAGAAGAGAAGTAAAAAGAAACCCACAAGAAAAATAAAGTAATAACAGCACTGTTAAATAAATTTTTCGTTCACAGCCTCTTTCCCATTTTATTCTGGAGTTCCCCCTTCTTCCTCAGTTTTTTTGTGACGTTCCCCCTTCTTTCCCAGTAATTGGAAATTTTGTGTTTTTTATTAAATAAACTGATTATTTAGAGTGATTTATTGCACATAATTTCCCACATTTATGTATATTACAAATGATGAGTAATTGAACTTGAGGGATTAAAGTATACATACATAGGGGAAGGAAAAAGGACTATAACAATGGGTCAAACTTTAAAATTCGAATTACCAAAAAATCATAATTTACCACATTCCCCCTTTTTCCCCTGTAGTCTTCATATCGTTATTTTTGTTCAGTTTATTTATTTCTACCAACCTTCTTGAACCAGTGCTTTGATGTATGAGAAAAGAGCATTCAGGTTTAGGTATGGTTGGAGTTGATCTGGGTTGTAAATATTGGGATAAAAGGTGTTGTAACGGCATGCTAAAAGGTAATATTTATCTTTATTCTTCAGATGATTCACATATGAGTGTTTTCCATAGTATAGTTCGGCTCATGCCCACAAGACCGAAGAAAGAGCGTTCTGGTAGTAAGCGATGTGTTAAAGCGATGTGTTAATGAGTTAAAGTCCGGGCATAAGTCACTAAAACTACTAACAACGGAAGAAAGCTAGAACAATAGTAGGCAATAGCAATCTCATTGCGGTAGTCCGAAATGGGGACCCAATTGTAAAATAAACGGAGTTATGACAACTCTAGAGGGGTTGGTGGGAGGGGGGAGGGGGGGAGAGATAGAATTTGACACAATGGAAAATGTGATTAGGGTAGCGCCCTACTTACAAGTTAAGCCCCAGCGTGTTGGTTAGCGCCTAAATCACAATTTAGTCCAGTCCCCTTTATATAGTCCACTGCTAACTTTTCAGGGTAATCCAGAGAGGCTCTCTCTCCAATGGCCATTTGTCTCCATTTCCACATAATCAGAGGATGGACCCTGTTCTCCAACTTGTCTTCCGCCTCTTCAGCTTACAGTCTACCTCCGCACCCATTAATGTCTTTGTTTTTGTTCACGTCCCCACTTTCATTTATTTTCTCTTTTCCACTTTGTAGCTGTATTGAGTATAGTTTTAGCTTTTGCAAAAGTTTCCGTAAAGACCATTTAAAAGTATTAAGTCTCCCTGGGAAAGTAGCCAAATTCTGAAGGGGCTTCTTTACTTTTCCAGTTGTACGATGTAGAGACTATATTTATCTGTCTGTATATGAACACGTGTATAGACTATATTTATCTGACTGTATATGAACACGTGAATAGACTATATTTATCTGTCTGTATATGTACACGTGTATAGACTATATTTATCTGTCTGCATATGAACACGATAACTATAACTAGAGCCCGAATTTAGTGCAGTAAAAAAATTAAAAAATGTGCAACAGAAAATAAAATAATGCCATTACCTATTTTTCGATGGAAAAAAAATTTTAAAAAATGGATCTAATTTATAAATTAAATAACTCTTTTTCTATGTTAAATTTCAGCATAAAATTGGATAGGCTTTAAAAATAAATCTATAAAGTAAGAAGCCTAAAAGGTGGCGCCGGTAGCTCAGTGGTATGCGTGCTTGCCTTCTGACCTGAAGATTGTGGTTTCGAAACCCGGCCGAGGCCCTTAGTTTACTTTATCTGGGAGATAAAATAAACTTAAGCACGCCGTCCTTCGGATGGGACGTTAAGCGATGGTCCCGAGCCTGTACGATGTCAGGTACTCGTTAAAGACCCCTGCTCTAGGTGAATATTTAGGGTAGGCAAAATTTAGGACTCCCATAATATAGTCGGGCTCATGTCCACCAGAGTGACGAAAGAGCGCTCTGGTAGTAGACGATATGATCTCGTAGTTAAAACCTGGGCATGAGTCATAATAACTAACTAACTAAAAAGTCTAAAGGAATTTATTTATACAATTTATAAAAAATATTTACTGAAACACAAGTTTTTTTAAATTTTCTCCCACATCCAATTGCTTTCTCAGATGACGTGCAGAACACAGTCTTTCCATGGAACTTCAGTTCACGATACTTAATAATCCTACTTTGGAAGAATAACTCGATCCATTAAGCGGGTGGCAGAATATTTTTTGCCTCTGGGCGCAACAAAGTGTGAATCCGTCCCTGTACATATCAAGGTAGTTTATAAATTAGATATATAAAAATATATTAACTCTGAGTCTGACACAAATTAATTAGAATTAATGATACAACTAAAAAAAAATGAAATTAATAGATAAATACTTGAAAATATGAGTACAAATATGATAGATGGATAACGGCTAACTCAAAGTGTAATAAGTAGTAACTCTCATTTGTAACTCATCACTGTCACAGATGCTGCTATGAAAGTCTCTAGGCCATTGACGCTCTAGCCGTCGTTGGGAAAGTGTGGCAAAATGGAGGACTAGAAGATTATTGTGGGAACTGAGAAAGGAAAATAATTGTTTATATTTGGATGTAGTAACTTCGATGACAAAAGGTACGTTAAGGTCAATTTGATGAGTTTTGTTTGTCTTGTCTGCATTGTGTCATCCTCAGTGGTACATCATTCTTTCAAGAAAGGAAAATAATTTTTATACTTGGATTTAGTAACTTCGATGACAAAAGGTACGTTAAGATCAATTTGATGAGTTTTGTTCGTCTTGTCTGCATTGTGTCATCCTCAGTGGTACATCATCCGTCCGAAAAAGGAAAATAATTTTTTATACTTGGATTTAGTAACTTCGATGACAAGAGGTACGTCAAGGTCAATTTGAAGAGTTTTGTTAGTCTTGTCTGCATTGTGTCATCCTCAGTGGTACATCAACCGTCCAATCACTCTCCAATAAAGGATGACCAAAAATTGTAGAAAACCTGTTCTAGTTTATAAAATTAATAATGGGAAGACAATCTCTTGCTTCATTTGGCGTAATAAGTCTCCTATGAAGTAAATAAAACTAACGCCATTTTTTTTTTTCGCTAATAAATGTGAGAACGACCTTCATAGAAAATAATTCATTAAAAATATAGCTAAATTAATACAAAGGTTTGGAGCTATATCAATTTCAATAGAATCCCTGATAGACATCTGAAGCACGATATCATGTTTTCCATGACATGTTGCATGGCTTCAATTGTGGTGGTACCAAAACATGATACGACCCCGAGTATAGTAAAAATGTGGATCGATTTTTAAAATATTTCATTCCGTTGGGAGGGTTATATCATGCGATATTTTACTATCGAAATTAGCATCCCCGGAAACGATGTTATTTCTGTTTTGATAAAAAAACCATATTTATAACATGCAGAATAATAAATGAAAGGTAAATCACTAGCGATGTATTTCTCCAGAACGAATTAATCAATTAACTTTTCGCAACTCCACCAAAACCAGTCGATTAATATTATTTGCGCCAATATTCAACAGTTGACATACATAGGAGCCCTTAAATCCATATACTAAATTTTGTGACGTCTATTTGTAAATGAAAAAAAAAAAAAAAAAAAAATTGTGCCGATAAATTCATTACATCGGCAGTTATTGAGGTTTTTGAATTGCCTCCCCTCCCCTGAGGAGGGATGGGGGACAGAATAATATGTACAAAAATGGAGGGTATAAGAAAGTTCTATAATGGCGACTTATCCTTCCGACACGAAAATGGTCAAAATGTATTCAGTTGATCTTGAAATGTAAAAATGTCTTAAAAACTCAATCTCGGATTTTTGAACCATTACAATAATTTCTTATACAATAGTTAGTAAAAAAAGTCAAAATACAATTTCTTGGTTCTTCTCAAGTTAAATTGAAATAAATTTCATGTGAGCTAAGATAAAAAACAGTAGCATTGAACTAAAAGCAATAATAAATATTTTATTGTATATATCCTTTCAATAGATATATATCTTTATGTATTTGTGCATCTTGGTAATATATATTCTTCCCGTATGTCTTAGATATCCTCCAGGGAGGAAAAGGAATAGAAAAGGGAATAAAATAAAATAAACTCCCCAGATAAAGTTATTTGTATTAAAATGTGTATAGAGAAGAACTGTGCTCTGGCCCTTGGGAAATTAAAAGATGAGACATGAAAAATCGCGTCGTCTGGTTTCCTTTTTTTTTTTTTTTTATTTATTTCATTTGATTTGTTTTCCCTATTGCCTTTTCTCTTTAAAGAAAAATCTAGGTTTTGATTAAATTTTTTTATAAATGACAAAAGATTATTCCAGCTGTATGAAGCAGATCTTGTGTTTCTTTTGTATAAGGAGATCGCACGCTGGGAAGAATACTGGTATATGACCGAAAAATAGGTTTTGAGAAAATCGAGTTTAAAGATTTTTCAACTCTACACTCACCTATTGCGGGCGCACCAATTATTGTTTCAAATTGCACTCGGTAATGTTGCATTAAAAAACTATGCCTCCGACATTTGCCAAGTCAATCTAGTTAAAAAAAAAAGATTTTGAACCGCTGTTCTCCCGCCTCGAAGTAGACTTTCTGCTCAAAAGCATAGTGGTTTTTCTGCTCTCTAGCGGTCACTCCTTGTGCTATCTTTGTAACGCTACTACCCCTACGTAGAGCAAGACGAGCTTTACCTAGTGGTATATGTAACTCAAAACCCGATTTTTCGGATTTATACCAGTATTCTTCCCAGCGTGCGAGATATTGTATATGTGTGAAAATCCGAGATCGAGTTTTTAATGGATTTTAACGTTTCAAGGTCCCCTGAATACGTTCTGTTATTATATATATATTATACCTATCATATATGTCTTCTGTTAAACTAAGAATGGATTTCATTCGAGTGGAGAATTCGAAGAGTAGTCTGTTGCATGATTATTGGTTACGGAGCGTTTTCATGTTTTCCTGCTGGCTTGCCTTGGTCAAATAGCTTTCAGCTTGAGATGGTCTTAAGGTCTTTGTTTGAGTCAGGGTCAGGCACTTAATGTTATGAAAGTTAAGGCCCAAGAACCTGAAGGCTCAGAATGGGGGGGAGGATAAAATGTGTAAGGAATAGAGTGAAGCATTATAGAAAATGAAAAAAAATATAATTCAACATAATAAAAAAAAAATAAAATAAATTAAACGTTATATGGATCACTGTTGAGAAAATGTTTATGGCGTATCTGCTGGCTGCGCTCCTCGGTACTCGTCCGTGTTCACACATGAGAAGGTCAGAAGGGGTTCTCACGAGGAAGTCTTCGTGTTCCGTGAATGTAACCGCAAGGGATGTCTCCTCTCCAAGCTGTGGTGGGCGACTTTCGGTGACAGAGTGGTGGGGAGAGACCGAGCGAGACGGAGTGGGGTCCATTGTGGGGGGGAGCGAACGAGCGAGATATATATATATATATTTTTTTTTATTTATTTTTTTATTATTTATTTATTGTCTTATACATAGTATAGTTGAAGTTTTCTTTATTTATTTATTTATTAATAAAGTTTTTTCCATTTGTATCCTTTGATTTCCCAATCAGCGTGTCTTTTTGACTTCTTGTTGGCAAAATATGACACATTGGGAAGAATGTCCTCTTACGAAGACGTAAACCGACCTGCGAAATTTGTAACCCTAGAAGTAGTTTTTATTCTAAGAATTTGGTGCTGTTCAAATTCAAAATGTTAATATGAATGTTCAGTAGTAGATGACATCGAAAGACGGTTGTTCCATAATAGATGTGTCCAGGGTGGGAGAGGTCTTGGAGGCTACTGACTGGAGAAAAATGAGAATTGATGTATGGGCAATCCATCATGACATGTCCCCTCCTCCCCATCTCAGGGGACCACATAACCCTGTGTCCTCCACTCTGGTTCAACGATAAATTACAATGATCTCCACCACTTTCATCATTATCACTACTACTATCTCAGTGAGACAATGCATCATTATCTCTACTGTTTGACCTACAGTACAGTATTTAGTCAATGTAGGTACTGCCTCTCCACTCTGGTTCAACAATAAATTACAATGATCTCCACCACTTTCATCAATATCACTACTATTGCCTCAGTGAGACAATAGATCATCATCTCTACTGTTTGACCTACAGTACAGTATTTAGTCAATGTAGGTACTGCCTCTCCACTCTGGTTCAACAATAAATTACAATGATCTCCACCACTTTCATCAATATCACTACTATTGCCTCAGTGAGACAATGCATCATTATCTCTACTGTTTGACCTACAGTACAGTATTTAGTCAATGTAGGTACTGCCTCTCCACTCTGGTTCAACAATAAATTACAATGATCTCCACCACTTTCATCAATATCACTACTATTGCCTCAGTGAGACAATAGATCATCATCTCTACTGTTTGACCTACAGTACAGTATTTAGTCAATGTAGGTACTGCCTCTCCACTCTGGTTCAACAATAAATTACAATGATCTCCACCACTTTCATCAATATCACTACTATTGCCTCAGTGAGACAATGCATCATTATCTCTACTGTTTGACCTACAGTACAGTATTTAGTCAATGTAGGTACTGCCTCTCCACTCTGGTTCAACAATAAATTACAATGATCTCCACCACTTTCATCAATATCACTACTATTGCCTCAGTGAGACAATAGATCATCATCTCTACTGTCTGACCTACAATACAGTATTTAGTCAATGTAGCTATTGCTCTCCACTCTGGTTCATCGAAATATTACAATGATCTCCACCACTTTCATCAATATCACTACTACTATCTCAGTGAGACAATACATCATCTCTACTGTCTGACGTACAATACAGTATTTAGTCAATGTAGCTATTGCTCTCCACTCTGGTTCATCGAAATATTACAATGATCTCCACCACTTTCATCATTATCACTACTACTATCTAAGTGAGACAATGCATCATTATCTCTACTGTTTGACCTATAGTACAGTATTTAGTCAATGGAGGTACTGCGTCTCCACTCTGGTTCATCGAAATATTACAATGATCTCCACCACTTTCATCAATATCACTACTACTATCTCATTGAGACAATACATCATCTCTACTGTCTGACCTACAATACTGTATTTAGTCAATGTAGCTACGCCCCCTCAACTCTCACTCGATCACTTTAATCAGTATTGACAACTTTAGGCCTCTTTCCACTGACACCCAATTAACTTTTTTTTTTTTCATTTATTTTCTGACAACAGAGAATATTCAAATTTGCTATCTTCATTTTCATTACCCCCACAGGAGTTATGACATCATGACAGAATTCCAAAATGGGTTTTATACGAAGTATAGGAGAAGTTATGTAATCGAGCAAAAATTTGATACGAAGTTTCGTATTTTCCGACCTTTCTGTTTGTGTGACTGTCCTAACTCCAAAACTCTAATAACTGCCGTTGTAATGAATGTCTCAATACCAAATTTCATATGTGAATTCAGAACCCCATAAGGACGACACCTATTAATTTTCAGCTTAATCGGCTGAATAAAGAGGGGAATCAGTGGGGAGGTTAACTCAAAAACCCCAATAACCGCTGTTATAATGATAGGATAGGCATGAAATTTCATATTTAAAGTCAAAACCCAATGAAGACATAACCTGTCGAATTTCAGCTATATCGGTTTTAGGGTATGGGGCTCTCTGCCATTGTAATGAATTTATCGCCACTAATTTATTATGAGGATTTAGGATCCCCTATGTATGTCAACTATATAAAATTTCGCGCTGATACATTCATTACTTCGGCAGTTACAGGGGTTAAGCCCCCTCCTGTTGCATGATTCACCTATGCGTCCGAAACCCTGCCATCTTCATATATCTGGGAAGTAAGAAGAATAAGAAATGAAGGAAATATTTACTAATTCAACAATTTAGCAGAACATTTTGACGTGGAAATTGCTTACGTTCAATTTGGCTAACTTACAGTTAACCAAGCTAGCTATTAGGGTACTTTTTAAATTTGTAAATGCGTGAAGGTAAAAAACAAATTAAGTAAATGAATAATGTGTTTTAAGAGTGTTAGAAGGGTTAGAAAGAGTTCATTTTACGGTTTGTTAAATAGCAAATTAACCCTAGGGAGGGGAGGGGATGCGGTTCGTCTTTGTTTTCAGACACAATGTTGTCACAAGGCTTTTTTTTTTATATTTTTTTTTGAAATTTTCACAATTTGAACAAAAGAAGAGAACAATACAGAATACAGCTGGGTAGCTTTGTGTGGCTGCTTTACGGTTATAAAAACAAAAACGTCGTCTGTGAATCTCTAGCCATGTACTTCCCCAGAACGAATTAATCAATTAACTGTTTGCTTATCCACAAAACCACGCGAGCGTTAGCGCCGATATTCAATAGTACATTTACATGAATCCTCATAGTAAATGTTTTGTCAATAAATTCATCTCATCGGCAATTATCAGAGTTTTTAAATTGAGCCCATCTTAACTCCCCCTTCCCTTCGGCAGATATCGCTGAAATTTGACAGGCTGTGTCCTCATTGGGTTTTGACTTCAAATATGAAATTTCATGTCGATACATTCATAATATAGGCAGTTATTGGGGTTTTTGAGTTTCCTCCTGCCGATTCCGCTGAAATTTGAAAGGTGTTATCCTTAAGGGTTTCTAGTCTCACATACAAAATTTCGTGTCGAATTAGAGGAGGGACGACCCCTCCAAACCACAGGCCGTTCCTGTACCATATCCAAAAAATTAGAAAGATGGATTTCTTAGAAAGTATAGAAATTTAATTGGAAAGGAAGAAGGGAGAGTCCCCCCTCCTTAACTCTAGAGAGGGGATAGTTTGTCCAGTTTCACGTAATCCGTTCTCCCAGTTCTGACTCAGATGGGGAACAGGAATAACATATCTATCTCTTCCATAAAATTTTAATTGTTAAATTGTTTTTTTAAATAGTGTTTTTTATATACGTTTAGGTTTTATGATTCATGCCCGAGTTTAATTTTGTTTACCCTAAATTTTTATTCACCTAGGGGGTCTTTAACGAGTACCTGACATCGTACAGGCTCGGGACCATCGCTTAACGTCCCATCCGAAGGACGGCGTGCTTAAGTTTATTTCACCTCCCAGATAAAATAAACTAAGGACCTCGATCGGGTTTCGAACTCACGATCTTGGAGCTCAGAAGACAAGCACACATACAACTGAGGTACCGGCGCTCTTTGAACCTTATTTATTAAAACATTTTAAATTATGTTGTTTTCAAAATTATTTTACCAAGTATGTTTATTTTTAAAACTATTTGTATCAATTTAATTTTTGTTGGGGGCCATGGTGGCCGTGCGGGCTAGAGCGTAGGGCTTTGGTCGCATGGTCTCACCATGGTTTGCGGGTTCGAATCCCGTCCGGGAGTGAGTTTTATTTCGTAGATAGAACTCTCTCCCGGGGCCATGGATGTCTTAAATAATTATATATAACACATTGACATGGCTAATATGCACCGTACATAAAGCCAAAAGAAAAGAAAACAAAAAAAAATGTTTGTTACTTGAGACTTCTTTTGTTACATTTATATAATTTATTTATATTATTTAATATTTTATTACCACAATATTAAATGGATTTTAACGAATACAATTTTATGTTTCTTTGTTGTTGAATGATGGTGTTTTGTAGACTTACTGATAACGAGGGCAAACTCGAAAGCCGGTTTAGTTGAGAACTAGAGTTAAAGAAAGCATATTAAAGTTATTCTGTTATTCTTCATCAGTTGAAGACTGATGAGGGGAGTTCTGAATGCGCAAACTGAGAGGAGGGTTCCACCAGCTAAGAGATAGCCTGTGACGACCATTAGGAATCCTTTGTCTGGATTTAGATGGTTGTGGAGGAGGATTTATGCGGGTATGGAATGCCCTCCACAGTCCAATCTGGTGGGCTTTGGACCAGTGTGTATGTGTGCTGAGGTAATCCAAAGCTGAATCTCTCTCAAACAGACACAAAGATCGAAATGATATAATGGCGTTTTGCACAGAGATACAAAAATACTACATTTCACCCTTTCTCAGATCGGTTGGCACTTACCCAAAATCTTTCTATCTCTTTTCATCCCTCGTCTCATTTACATTTTACAAAGAAACACTAAAGGAACTACATTTTTTTTTTTTTTATAATTTAAATTGTTCATTCCAGTGGCTGAACTAACATTTCCTGGACAGTTGTTTATATAAATAAATTAGTTCAAAAATTGTTCAATATAATATCAAATTAGTTTATTCTAAACTAGCAGTAATACCCGGCGTTGCCCGGGGAACCTTGACTTTTCTCCCAATATCTCCTATAAGGCTATTCAGTTCCTCCACAGTACATTCATGATGTTATAATTTTCAATTATTCATACGGAATAAGGCTTATAGTCTTTCAACTGTAGTAATGCTAGCTTTGGAACTAAAACTAATTTATTCCAAAAGATTTCTCATTAATCGTTGCAATGGTTTTCGAGTTACAAAGATTGCGTGAGTGGATGCTGGGATGGACCAGGGGTTGATTAAAAAATAGACCTTAACCTTCCGGTAGATAAAACTTATCTATTCAAAAAGATTCCTCATTAATCATTGCAGTGGTTTTTGAGTTACAAAGATTGCGTGGGTGGATGCTGGGATGGACCAGATATTGAGGTACTAATACGCCTATAACCTTCCACAGACGATGACGAACAAATTTAAAAAAAAATTAATCAAATCCATCAAGCCGTTCGTGAGTTATAGCGGTACAACGCACAGACATTTTCAGCTTTATATACATGCATGATAAGTAACTCAAATTAATTTTTTTGAAGTACTGTCTATTCCACAATATTTATGCAAAACTACCGGTTTCTGCGTTACACCAGATCCCGTTTTTTGGACCTCTTCATCCTCTCCCACCGCTTCTCAGTCTTCCGCAACTCGTTCTTTGTCCAAGCCTCCTCTCTCTGGACCCTACCTTCCCTAATCCGTCATTCTCCAAGTCCTCCTTTCACCAAAGATACAACAGATCCCGTCTCTCGGATCTCTTCATTCCCTCCCATCGCTCCTCTGCCTTCCACAACTCGTTCCTTGTCCAAGCCTTCTCTCTCTCTCTGAAAGTATAATAATAATATTTATTTCCGTTAAACCATAAGTTGGTTTACACACATCATAAGAATGTATTCATTAAGTTAGCTTATAAATTAGATACATAAACAGATATTAACTCTTAGAGTCTGACACACACTTGATTAGAATTAAGATTATTACTAAAAAATAAAATTAAATTATTACATGAAAATATGGGTACAAAAATATTAATAAATGCAATAGATACATTTTATAATATAATTAAAATTAAGATAATAATTATTTATAACCTGTCTTTTTGATATTTCGGGACGTTCTTACGTCCCTCCATTAGGTCACAAAGTCCTAAATATAGAAAAGGGAAGGAAAACAAAATAACAAGTTATATCAAGCTATTTTGATATATAACATGTTATGACATATATCCAATTACCATGTTATGGAAATAAATATTATTGTTATTATTATTTTCGATAAAAAAATATATATATATTTTATTTTGTAAAAGGAAGCATTGTGCTCTGAATAACCTGTTTGTGTATTCTCTTTTGAACGGCCATCTGAAGGGAGTGGGTGGAATTGAAATTAACGTTGGTATTTTCAAAGTTTCCATCCCGAACCCGTCAAATTCCTAATATCTACCCTCCAATGAAGTTGGATTTCGAGAAACTACTTCAGGTTACTAATTATTGTGGTATTTCTCATGAAGGTATTTTCCGTTATGGTATTTGATGAAAGTTGTATGGTATTAGATTCTCTCAGCAATATTGAATCAGTAACTGTTGTATATAACCTTATAACCAATTTATACAGTAGACAAAACACATATTAAATTTTATATTACTTTGAAATTTTCATATTCAAATGACCTCTTTTTTTGGTACGGAAGAATTTTCTCTAACTGCATTTGAGAGAAATAAAATATTAAGAATCAAAAAATTAAGAAAAATAGAACAATAATAATTTTCCATGAAAGATATTCTTTTAGGATGTGCACTATGGGTCTTTATACTAAAATAGTCATGAGTTTTGAGACATTTAAAAAAAATATAAATATAATTAATCTCTCTGATCTCAAGTTCGTGGGTTCGAAACCCGACCGACGCCCTTAGTTTATTTTATCTGGGAGGTAAAATAAACTTAAGCACGCCGTCCTTCGGATGGGACGTTAAGCGATGGTCCCGTGTCTGTACGATGACAGGTACTCGTTAAAGACACCTACTCTATGTGAATAAAATTTAGGGTAGGCAAAAATTAGTACACAATAGAGTCGGGCTCATATCCACCAAATCGATGAAAGAGTGCGATAGTAGGCGATTAAAGCCCGGGCATGATTCATAATAACTAACTAACAGACGAAAATAAAAACATGAAACACATACAGTAGAACCCCTCATATCCGTCTCCTATGGGACTGGGTCATGGTCGGAACACAAAAAAGGTCGGATAATCAGAGGAACGAAAAAAAAACATTTATAGTAATAAAAAAGGTATTGTTACAAAAACTATAATACTACTTGTACAACAACTATAGAATAAAATGCAGTGCACGTTACTATACAGTACATCTGTTTTAATGAAAAAAGGTATTGTTACAAAAACTATAATACTACTTGTACAACAACTATAGAATAAAATGCAGTGCACGTTACTATACAGTACATCTGTTTTAATGAAAAAAGGTATTGTTACAAAAACTATAATACTACTTGTACAACAACTATAGAATAAAATGCAGTGCACGTTACTATACAGTACATCTGTTTTAATGAAAAAAGTCAGTAATGTTTTTTTGTTTTAACTTCTCTAAATCGCCCCCCAACTTTTCATGCAATTTTATCGCCTTCTCCTTTACGATTGGACCTGACAACGGCGTTCCTTTACGCCTTTTCTGGCAGAACCAAATCCATAACGCATCTTCCAAAAGTTCAAGTTTCGGTTTTTTCAACAATTTTTTTTGTTTTTGAAAGCATCATCCGTCTGTACTGTCAATGAAGACACTTCAAGATCCTTACGATTTTTTTTCCCAGCCTTTTATTGTTGTCACTCCTGCTTCTAACTCAGACGCTAACTTCATTACAGACTCACCTCGGTCCAAACGCTGTAGTAAGTTCAGTTTTCGCAGGAGCGAAACTCAAACACATTTGCGTTTTTGAGTGATTATTACATAAAATGAAATTTTGTAAACTTATCTCTTAACTGTACACTGCACTGTGTTTAAACGACAAACGGAAAAAAAAAACAGTATTTAATTATTCAATAAAAAATCAATATTTAATTATTCTTGCTAAAACTAACCTATAACCTATAAAATTCGTTGACAACATGCTATAAAAGTGTAATAATTTATTTTTATAGGTTAATTCGTTATTATTGAAAAAATATTTATTTCCAAAGTATTCTCTTACCGTGGTGTAAACAACCCTTTTGTTCTCCTGTGTGATGTAAAAAATTTACATACATTAAGGTTATTAAAATATTATTAAATCAATTATTATTATTTATTTAAAAACAGCTGTTAGGAGTGAAGTAACTTGAATAGTGAAAAAATATATGAAGTCGCATTTTGTTTAGGAACAAAATGTGAACAACTAATGAATAAAGAGAAAATGACGACGATCAGCTGTTTCAAATTTGAGTTGGGATATGAAGGTGGACGGTCGAGTGAAAGAAGTGTTTTTCGGCATAAGGTGTGGTGAACCATGTAGGTGTGAAAAAACAGTGAAATCGATGCGCAAAGGAGGTACTTACTTTTAGTCATTTAGGTTAGGTTTTATGGCTCATGCCCGGGATTTAACTACGACGTCATATCGCCTACTACCAGAGCGCTCTTTTGTCACTCTGGTGGACATGAGCCCGACTCTACTATATAGGGCAGGGGTCTTTAACGAGTACCTGACATCGTACAAGCTCGGGACCATCGCTTAACCTCCCATCCGAAGGACGGCTTGCTGTTTATTTTACCTCCCAGATAAAATAATCTAAGGGCCTTGGTCGGGTTTCGAACCCACGATCTTGAGCTCAGAAGGCAAGCACGCATACCACTGAACTACCGGCTCCCTCTTTATTTATTTATTTATATGTACATATATATGCCCAAAATAACATTGATATAAATAATGGCCATTAATAAAACAGAAAAAAGACTGATATAGTGTTAAGTAATTAGTTTGTAAGATTTTTTTTTTAATTGTAATTTGATTTTTTTGATATTGATATTTTGAATTTATTTAAAATTCAGAAAAACTAACTCCCCTTTCCAAAATCCGTGCACTTTCTTCAAAATTGCACGTTTTGAGCTTTCGATAATTTTTTTGGGACCCTTTTCGGAAACCACTATGTAAATCAAAATTTAGTTGAAGACCAGCTAAAATTTCTGCAGGAAATGTGGTAATTTTGTTTGTTTATTTAATTATTATTATTTTTTTTTTTTTTATTTTATTTAACATAATTTTCATTATCACACCTGCTAACTAACAGAAGAACAAAAGCTAGCGGTCGGTTATGAGGGTTTCGTTCACTATAATTCGTAACTCATCTTAACAGATCTTAAGATGAGTTACGAATTAGTGTTTTGTTAGAGCAATTTAGAGACATAATTATATAAGAACGGTCAAATCTTGGAAAAATTTCCAAACAAGAGGAATATATTCTATTTGAAAACAAGATTATCTTGAAACAATCATAAAAAATAAGAAATGGGATGTTGCTTATATCGTTTTCTGTATGATTTCCCTGGGCAGTGATCGTATTTGTTGTTCCGGGACCTGGGGCGGGATTGATATTGAATAATGTAAGACAAACACAAAATTGGAGAAATACAATAATACATAAATAAGCAGGGAAATAGAATGGAATCAAACCTCTGGAAAATATTAAACGGAAAATATATTCTAATCCTGACGATCAAATTAAAGATTTTTTTTTTTTTTGATTAAGAAGAACTGATGAGTCCTTCGCGATGAGTCGGCTATGTCTAAATTTCTCGAGTAATTGCATTTTTAATATTTCTGTTCAAGCGCCAAACAATATATAAAATAAAATAATAACACAACTTGTAATTTTTTTTTTTTATTCCTATTAACAACTTCTAAGTTGAGGAACGCGGACATATTGTGGAACTTGTAATAAATAAATAAAATAAACTTATTTTTGAAATATTGTCTATTTCACTAAAGATTTTTACAAAACTACCGGTTTCGGTCTTACACCATCGTCAGGGCTATTTCATAACTGTTGAATTTTGAATTGAAGTTGAATTTTCCTTGGAATTTTTTGAAAATGAAAGAAAAAAGAAAAGTCGTCGGTGAATCAACGGTAATATACTTCCCCAGACTGAATTAAACAATTGACTTTCTTACTTAGGGGCTTCCTCATACTAAAATGTTTTTGAGTTAAGCCTCCTCCCCTGAAGCCCCTTCAATTCAGCCGATTTGGCTAGTTCATAACTAGACCTGACGATGGTGTAAGACCGAAACCGGTAGTTTTGTAAATACCTTTGCTGGAGTAGACAATATTTCAAAAATAAGTTTTTATTTATTTATTCCTATTAACCTCTAATAGTAACAACATTAAACACAAAACTAATACAATTGTATCCATCTTGTCCCACGAACTTTACAATACTGAAAGGATAGCGTCCCCATGCTTAGTCGGCCATCTTTCTTCTAAACAAATAAATACTTCATAATTTACATAAATTATCTATAGCAGCGCCGGTATATCTTGGCCCTTGGGGGGGGGGGGGGGGGGGGGGGGGGGGGGGTAGCCAGTTCGCTTGGAGGGGTGAAACGGGAGAGGATAGCCAATAAGAACCCATGGAAAGACGTGGTCGCCATAGGTACGTCTCCCTATTGGCTATCCCCTCCCGTTTCCCCTCTTCAAGCGAACTGGCCACACCCCCTGAAGGGCCAAGATATACCGGCGCTACTATAAATAACTAAATACTATTTTATTATATTTAAAAATAATATAAATTAGTTTAATCTATTAAAAAATATAAACATAATAAATATACTAAAAAAATATATATGGGTTCGCTAACAACGCCAGGATTAAAAAATCAATGGCCATGTACATCCCCAGCATAAATTAATCAATTAAGTATAAATCTCTCTCCATAGACAATCAACCATTCGGGCTAGAACCAATAGATTACACAGGGGCTTTTGAATCTTCAGTAAATTTCGTGTCGACGCATTCATTACATCGGCAGTTAGGGTTTTTGAGTTGAGCCTTTACAGGACATTCTTATACCGACAACGCTTACATATAACTTTCACTCAGTCTCCTCTTTTCAAAATAATTTTATATTGGCATTACTGGGTATAAGAAAATAAGGTATTTTTTTGTAATTCTGAAAGTGACTTTCTTATACCTACCAGTATGAAATTATTTTGAGAGAGTGATCTATGAGGTAATAAGGAGCCGGTAGTTCAGTGGTTTGCGTGCTAGTCTTCTGACCTCAAGAACGTGGGTTCGAAACTCGACCAAGGCCCTTAGTTTTATTTTATCTGGGAGGTAAAATAAACTTAAGCACGCCGTCCTTCGGATGGGACGTTAAGCGATGGTCCCGAGCCTGTACGATGTCAGGTACTCGTTAAAGACCCCTGCCCTATATAGTAGAGTCGGGCTCTTGAGTGGGGTTTTTGAGTTGAGCCCTCTTCTGATCCCCCATTTTCTTTTTGCCAATCCAGCTGAAAATTCTGAAAGTATCGTCCTTTTTCCGGGATTTTAATTTACATATGAAATTATGTGTCAATAAATTCATTACAACTGCAGTTATTACAACTTTTGTGTTAATAATATATATATCCGCCGGTCATCCGTCTAACCTTTTGACGGTCTACCGAGGGACAATAAGAAGCATAATGGACTATGGATCAACTATCTACAACCTGGCCAGCTCACAAACTCTGCGAAAACTAAACACTATACAAAACAATAGTGTGAGATTATGTTTAGGGAGTTTTAGAACCACTCCAGTCAATGCGCTGTTAGCAGAAGCCGGGGAACCTCCTCTTCAAATTAGAAGAACATGGCTGACAGGAAAATGGCTGATAAAAATACTAGGAGACTCGTCGCATCCTTTGCATGAGAAATACAGGTCGCAGCTGCACCATGGAGAGCAAGTCCCTCTGGCCTCCCTTGTCTACGACATCCATCCCTTTACTGACATCTTGAGGAACATTCCAGCCCACAGGGGCCTACCTGCATGGAGCCTTCAAGTACCACCGACCTCCATTCAACTTGATTGTGTTTATACTTTAGACAGTAAAAATCTCTCAAAACAACACACTCCTAACATTCTTTCCTCGATAGCGCAATCCGTTCTAGCCAACTCCTACGCAAACTCCTACAAAATTTTCTCAGATGGCTCAAAACGTAACGAATATGCAGGCTCAGGCGTCTATGACCTGAAAAAAAACATCTACATAAAAAAAAAACTGAACGAGTATTTTTCTGTTTACTCAGCTGAATTGATTGCGATTCTCGATGCTCTGGAATATGCTATTTGCATACAGGATGATGTTCTTATTTTAACGGACTCAAAGTCATCCATCCTCAGCTTAAACAACTTCCACCGGGCCAGGGATCTCACCGATCACATTCTATGCCAAGTAGTTGATAGATTTATAACAAACAAAACAACGCATAAGATTGTGCTTCAGTGGATCCCCGGACACGTAGGCCTCCAGGGTAACGAACTGGCAGACACCGCTGCCAAAGAAGCTGCAACAGATGTCGGTGAGCATGCTCAAATACAGCTACCTCCACGAGATGCAAGACGTTCTTTAAGGAAGATTGTTATGCAGAACTGGCAACAAGCATACGTTGAAGAATCTACAACAAAAGGAAGAGAGCACTATGCTGTACAAAAGACGGTAGATCTAAAAACATGGTTCCAGGACATGGGCTTGCGTCGTCGGGAGGTAGTTCAGTTGAGCAGGCTTCGGACGAACCACGGGCGTGTCAATAGAAACCTACACATCATCAAGGTGACCAATAGTTCTCAGTGCGACCGGTGCGGCAGCACAGAGGATATGGACCATGTGATAATGAAGTGTCTGAAGTACGAGGAGACTAGACGAAAGTATCCAGATCTCAACCGGACGGACACCCTCCAAGTTTTCCTGAAGAACCCCATCAAAGAAAAATTTAAAAAACTAATAGACTTTCTTAAAGACATTGTTTTCACATGACAGTATAGTTTGTAATTGAGCTGTTGTCAATAAATAAAATAAAATAAAAAAAAAAAATAAAAAAAAATATATATATATACATGTGGTGGGCTGGTGTTTTACACCAAGGGACCTAAGCAGTGCTCTTATCCCTTCCCTGGAAGCGCTGGGCTTCCCCCTTATTATATTAACTGTATACTTATACTACCTGAACCAAGCCCTTCATGAAGTGCTCAGTCTCCCAGTTTCCTTAATGAACCTGAGAATGCTCTCATAGTCCAATCTTCTAAAGTCCTCCTCTGCAATTACATCTCTACCAATGATGCGGAATCTCGTTCGCGCGTATCCCGAACAGCCGCCATTTCGTCTTCTTCCCTATATCTATCGCAAGTAGGGCTGTCCTTGACTCCCACAGTGTGTAGGTGTCTATTGAACGGACCATGTCCTGTGGGAACTCCAGTCAGTTGCCTAAGCTCGTTCCTTTTGTTGTTCAGGATCCCGTCTCTCAGAACCCTGGACTCCCCTGGACTGCCTGCATGTGGTCTTTTCTCTCCATGTACGCTCCCACTTTAATTCGGGTTTGATATGCCTCCCTAGACTTTCGTGTTAAGCCCTTTCCCCTAATCTCCCCTTCCCTCTGGCCGATATGGCTGAAAAACAATACAATTCGTCCTTATACATTCATATAAGGAGTTCTCGTGTTCACAGATACACACAGAAAACATGAAATTGTAGTAAAAACTCAAATTTTTGACTGATGAACTAAAGTTAGGTACTTCCTCTTCAGTTCATGGAAGTAAAATGGGCTGAAGTTGGAACCAATGTAACCAAATCCTTAGGAAAAGCGATATCTGGCCTTAGGTGTTTTTTTGTTACCCATCATTATCCATTTAGTCCGGGGAAAAGTTTTCAATATAATTCTGAGTTTGGCTTCTATTAGGAGAATGGGGAAAAATTATTTTACCCTCTTGATATCATTAAAGTTTTCCCCTTTTTTAAAAAAAAAAAAAAAAAAAAAAAAAAAAAAAACGGGATAACCCCCGCATAATGAGAACAATAGCTTAACTCAACAACTATTATGGAAAATGTGCAGTAAAAAGAAACTTTTAATGGAAAGTATGTTATGTTTGTTGAACAATGGGAAACTGTGGAATTAGTTTCATTTTCCATTTTCCAGATTATACCTGGTATAATTCAAGTGTAAGTATTCTTGTTTCCGGGATGAGATTTTCCCGGGCCGATGGAAAAGCCCTATTCTGATATAACTTTTCCTCGAGATAACATTGAGATGGTTCGTGGCTGGATTGAGTTGGGTGACTACACCCAACTCCCTCACGGCGTTTCAGAGGTAGAAACTGCATACAGCCTACATTTCTTATGTCACACCTTCTAGATTCATCTAGTGTGAATTTTCCAACTGTCTATTAATCCTAGAAAATTCTATAGAATTTTTTTTTTGGCAATGGAGGTCGAAGAGGGATATTCACGTAAGTTTTTTGGTCGATAGATCATTCTTAGTTAAGTATGAACTGATTATCAAATGATTAAATTCTACAAAAAGTAGTTGATTCATTACATCGGCAGTTATTTTAAATTGAGTCCCTTCCTCTTGGACAATATCAATTATTCAATACTACAATACTGACAATGGCCAGGGCCGTCTGTCAGGAAGGTCAGAGAGGGTCATAAAAGGCAAAAAAAAGTAATGAAAGTTCATACTAAACAAAGAAAATTCCTGTACAATTGTACCAATAAAACATATAAAAATAAAATAAAGAAATTAAATAGAAAAATAATAATATTTTATTATAATTAATAATACCAAAAACAATTATTGTAATAAAATGAAACAATAAACTATAGGGCACTGTAATAAGAAACTTTGGACGATATTGCTGAGGACGATACCACGTTGATGTACCACTGAGGATGACGCAGTAGTTTCACAGATTGTAAAATAAAATAAAATAAAGTCTGACCTCTCATAGATTTTATTTATATTTGCTAGCTGACTTTCGAGGTTGCCCTATCATCAGGCAGTCTACAAAAAAACCATTATCATTAAGCAACAAAGAAACAGGTTCCGTTAGTTACAGCCCATAAAATTTTGAAAATAACATAATTAAAATGTTTTTTATAAATAAAATTATATTTTTTTTTTTAAATTAAAAAAATTAAAATAAACGTGCAAACAAATTTGAGGAGAGGCAACTCTGAATTCTTCCAACACCTTCAAAACACAGGACATGAGGCCGGCTCAGCCTCGTTGCTTGACCTTGTCCAGTCTCACGTACTCCGTTCTCCCATTTGTGACTCGGATGGAGGACAGGAATAATGTATCTGTCCCCATTCATGAAATTTTAAGTTGTTAATGTTGTTAGTTTAAAAAAAATTTTTTTGCACGTTTATTTCAATTTTTAAAATAATTTTTTTTTTTTTTAAACTTTATTTAACAAAACTTTTTTATTATATTATTTTCAAAATTATTTTATCAGGTATATTTATTTTTAAACTCTTTATATCCATTTTATTTTATGGACTGTAACCAACAGAATCTGTTTCTTTGTTGTTTAGTTATGTTCTTTTATAGATTGTCTGACGATAAGGGCACCATCGAAAGTCGGCTAGCAAATATAAATAAAATCTGTGAGAGGTCAGACTATATTTTATTTTAAAACCTGTGTTGAATAAAATAAATAGTGGGAATACAACATATCTTAGCGTTAATAAAATATTCTATTAATCTTAAAGTGGTAATCTTTGTCGGTTGAATGTGACTATAGTGTGTGGTGTTGCTCCAATGAGAGCCGTGTTCCAGAAGAGCTGTGGATCCTCTCTGGGGGTGGTTTGACATCTCCACTGATAGAAGTTTGCCTAGCACCACCTTTCTGGTCTCCTTAACAATGGCACCCTTCTCTGTTAGCTCCACCTCCCTTCCTGGACATAATGGGGCGGGTAAAGGCGGCAACTCGAGAGGTTTTTGTCAACCTCCCTAAAGACGTTTAGCTTCGACTGAGTGCTTCTACATCCTACCACCGTTCATCCACTTTCCTGTCTTGTTCGTGGAAGTACTTCTAGGACAATGGCGTAGTGACTATTTCTGAAAGACGACGAATCTGAATTACAGTTAAATTTAAATTGTCCGAGTCCTTTTTAATAATATATGTGTCAATATAGTGAAAAGCTAATACAAATAAATAAAAGTTACAGGACTTTCTTATACCGACACGCTTAGTGCAGCATTTATATTTGCTAGCCGGCTTTCGAGGTTGCCCTATCATCAGGCAGTCTACAAAAAAACATTATCATTAAGCAACAAAGAAACAGGTTCTTTTGGTTACAGTTCATGAAATTTTGAAAATAACAATGTTTTAATAAATAAAATAAATTTTGTTTTTTTTAAATTTAAAAATTAAAATAAACGAACAAATTTGAGGAGGGGGGACTCTGAATTCTTCCAACACCTCCAAAACACAGGACATGAGGCCGGCTCAGCCTCGTTGCTATCCAAAAAAGTAGAAAGATGGATATCTTGAATTACAGTTAAATTTAAATTGTCCAAGTACACTTTAATAATATAAGTGTCAATATAGTGAAAAGCTAATACAAATAAATAAAAGGTACAGGACTTACTTATACCGACAAAGGTTACATATAACTTTCTCTCCGCCTCCCCTTTTCAAAATAATTTTATATTGGCATTACTGGGTATATGAAAGTAAGGTATTTTTTTGTAATTCTAAAAGTGACTTTCTTATACCTACCAGTATGAAATTATTTTGAGAGGGGGAAGGGGGGAGAGAGAGTGATCTATGAGGTAATAAAATGAGACACTATAGTGACCCATAGACCAATAGCTATTGGTCCTATCTGAAATGCTCCGTAAATGCATTGAAATTGTAAAAAAAAACGAAAAATTTCAATAAAGAGGATGGTTGGGTTCTGATCGAGATATGGAAGCCGGTATTATCCCGGCTCAACGCTAAGAAGACCAGACCGGGAGTCGGGCACCAACATGAGCGCCGCCTGGTGGTCGACTTATGAACATCAGTTTAATTAATTTTGGGATTGATTGTTGGGGGAACAAATCAAAAAAATCAATGAGGAACAGCATGGCTGCCATTATTTGAAGGGGAACTGAGGGCGCCACGGTCGAAGGATACCATCAGAGATGGATTTCAGAATTATGATTGGCTGGTGGGCGGACCAATCAGTAAACTACCTCGAACTTTTTAATCATTAGTTCTTGGAAGAGAGAAAGAGAGAGAGAGAGACCGCCACTGTCAATGTTTTGGCTATAAAAAGGAGGGTCCCCAGAAGGAAAATGATCATAGTGACCAGAAAAGACGTGAAAGTGTCCCGAAAATATTCTAAAAAAAAAAGAAAAAATCAACATGGAAATAATTTTTCAATAGAACAGTTTTTGGGTAAATCAAGGAAAATATGTATGTATTTCAAAACGACATTTCAGGACGGTTTTCGAAATATATTTTCTCAACCTGAGAAAAGTTGTATTGAACATAAAAAGTGTCTTTCAGTTTTCTCTACAACTTTGACTTGAAAAGATTGCTGATAAAGTCGTAAATATAACCGGTATCTTGTAAAATGTACTTAGGCCCCGAAATAAAGTAATCTTAATTTTTGTCCGATTTCGGTAAAAATCTTATCAGATGTACGTTTGCACATGTGACTTCTTCATTCAAATTTCAAATTCATTGCTACAATCGTGTTTACGTTAAAGCGTTCACAACTTTCCATCACATTCACACTCATCTAGACAACATCTTGAAAATGGTCAAACGCATTCATCATTATACTATTGATATAAAAAAGAAATAAAAGTAACACTACCAACCACGCTTACAGATTACTATCCTCCCATCCCCCTTCTCAAAATCATTTCATAGCATTTATTGGATATACAATGAAAACGGGGGGAATGCGTGCTAGTCTTCTGAGCTCAAGAACGTGGGTTCGAAACCCGAACGAGGCCCTTAGTTTATTTATTTATTTATTACTACATTGAAGCCTATTAAGGCTTATTGTAGAGAGTTGGGGTACAATTTGAATATACATTCTATATAATAAATAATAATGTAAGAATTTCACAACTTAATAAATTTCTAAATAACTAAACATTAAAATAAACGTGCACATTTACTTATATATTGTACTTAACTGTAAATAACAAGTATATAACAAAAACGTATTATGAAAATCTCAGCTTTAATTCATTTCCCATTATCTTTATTATTTTTTTTGTTCTCTATTCTTAATTTTAATTTCATTTTTTTTTTTTATTGTAAGTTAGATTTTTTTTTTTTTATAATGTTTGCTTTTTCAAATTAATAGCATTTAGAATATAGTAATAGACATAATTAATTTGCTCCATAGAAACAATCTCTAATATTCTAATAATATTACTTTCGTCTTCATCAGAGTTTTTAATATATTTAGATAAATATCTTTCTCTAATATTATTATACAAAGGACAGTTTAATAAAAAATGAACAATATCTTCTTTGAGTTCTCTAGAACAACATCTACATTGATCCTTTTCAAAAATAATTTTTTCTTTATTTATATACAAACTTATATGGTGTTTAGAAGCCAAACGTAACTGACCTACTGCTCTAATTTTATTGATACGACAATTAAATAACATATGGCAACTCACAGAACCAAAAGAGCAATCCCTTAGTTTATTTTATCTGGGAGGTAAAATAAACTTAAGCACTCCGTCCTTCGGATGGGACTTTAAGCGATGGTCCCGAGCCTGTACGATGTCAGGTACTCGTTAAAGACCCCTACCCTAGGTGAATTAAAATTTAGGATAGGAAAAATTTAGGACTCCACAGTAGAGTCGGGCTCATGTCCACCAGAGTGACGAAAGAGCGCTCTGGTAGTAGGTGATATGACCTCGTAGTTAAAGCCCGTGCATGAGTCATAAAACCTAACCTACAATGGAAAAAAAAACCTCTAACGCACGCAACTCATTAGTTTCATATACTGTAAGCATGGTATAAGAATGTTCTGTAATGGTCACATCACAAAATATTTATTTTATTTTTTTATTTATTTTTTTGAAGAAGTGCGGTGACTGAAACAACTAAATAATTTCAGAAAGAGGAAAGACCAAAGCCTGGGACAGACGTATCGACAGAAGGATTGAGTTGAAAGGCAGTAACTGGATAGCCTGGGGGGGGGCACTTCCCCCTCTCAAGACATTCCCCCCCTATTCCCAGTTTTTCTTTGACCCCCCCCCCCCCCCCTCCCCCTCAAAGGCTCCCCCCCCCCCCTCCAGCTCTATGGAGAGACCACTCACAAAGTAACTCACTTCAGCTTGATCCGCTTCTCGGGATTTTCAAATTTACATCTGTCAAGGGCGTATCCCTGTACGGGGGGAAATTTGGAGGGGGCTTTCCGAATCTCAGAAATCATCAAAATTATCTTCTTTTTTTTTGTTAATAATTTATTTATTAACTTTATTGGTGCACCTTGCACATAACCCGTCGCACACTGGGGCAAGAGGCCTCAAAACCTGGCCAAAATATAAAAAAACAGATGCAGATTTTAAGGAGGGAGTGAAGGTGTGTTTACTTCCATACACATGTACAAACATAAACAAGACCTAACTAAGGCGGGAAGACTCACGGTTTTTACAACACATTGTGTCGGAACACCATGCACAGCATATAGAGCACAGGGTCCAAAGTCTCCACAGGGCTGGAAATAGCAAAAAGTTGAATTCTCTTGAATCTATGGAAATCAAGAGAAATTTTTATCAAAATTCCCAAAATCTTAATACGAGATTCGAGATTCCATTCTCTCCCCTCCACCTCTCTCTGATATCCCTGGACCAGTCCAAGATGTGTAGTGGCAATCAGAGGCTGTTGGAGACCACTACCTTTGTAAAGAGGTAAGTTTTGTTGTATACCTGAGAAAGTACATTTTTCATTTTTATTTTTTTTTCTTCAGAATTTGTTGAATTATTTAACTTGATATTTTAATGACCAAACTGTGACTTGTTTGATTTGTTAATTTATATGTGTTGTTTTTGTATGCACATATTTTTATTAAAAAAAAAAAAATTTTTACCTGTCTATTGTAGTTAGCACTGAAGATGGTCTTATAGGACCGAAAGCTGGCTATACAAATAAAACCTGTGAGTGGACAACAACTCTGTGTCTTTCATTAAATACAGCTCACAACAACCTCCAAGAAATTCCTCATAAACAATACCATTGCGCCTTTTAATACCTTCTACATTGTCTCAGTCTATATTTATAACGTGTTAAAACCCAATCTTTTTAATTCTTTTATTATCCTAAATATGGAGATCTCTTCTCAAGGTAAGTGTACTGAATTATAATTACTATCATTAGCGTCACTGCTTAATAAAAAACTGATTTTTTTGTTGTTGTCGGGCACTCGCTATTTCTGAGTTATTAAATTTAGATTTTAACATTATTTATGTCTGTCATAAGTTTATAAAGAGTATTTCGTGGTTGTGTTTAAGTTTTTCCTTAGACAAGATAAAAGGAACGAGATAATACCGCCACTACATGTAAGGGTCTTGAATGTTGCCTACGCATGTGAAAAGATCTTTAACGAGTACCTGACATCGCACAGGCTCCGGACATTGTTTAACCTCCCATCAAAAGGACGGTCTGCTCAATGTTTTCTATACATCTCATATAAAAATATGTCTTGCCCAGGTTTTGAACCCGCTAAATCCTACCTGCAGCTCGATCTATGGCAGCTGGTGACGGAGACAAGCTATTCACTGTTCAGCTGATGTCGCCTCCTGGTGAAGAAAGTAGGGTAGACACACAGCGCCGCACCTTCATCCCGATCTCTCTTAGCCTACTGTTACTATGGAAGTGAGTTCTGACGAAAATGTGTTCTGACGAGTTCTGACGAATTCGTCCGAACAAACAAACGCCTGTTTTCCAATGAGAGTGTTTACACTGGCAGCGACGAACACGTCAGAACATGCACGACGTCGTCAGAATCAGTTGAGCGTTCAAACAAGTTTGATCTTTTCGTGCGATCTGCGTCTGTTTTGGGTGTTTTCGTGCGTTGAATTTTGACCACGGATGACGATACATTGATGTCTTGTGTACGGGAACAGGTGTTTGTGGGATATAAGAGACAAAAATTATCATAACAGTATAATACTCGAAAAACTTTTCCGGTTGGTCCCACAATTCTTGAAATAACATTTTAAACTCTCCTTTGTCGTCTCTGCTAAAAAATAACTGGTTGACATGCTCTGTTTTTCCACCAATTAACAACAATAACTTCATTAACGGACTTTCAAGAAAATAAAATTCATCAAGTTCGTCCATTGCTGGGCGGCAGAAACGTACTGACTATCAGAATATCAGAAAACGCGCACAGTGTAACCGCCTTGTTCTGACAAGGATTTCGGACGTACTCGTCCGAACAAATTTTCATCCAAATTCTCATGCACAGTAACCGCTGCCTCAGAGCGCCAAGGAGAGTCTAAGAACAAAGAAAGATGGTCTGGGGATTACCACCGCTCATCGCGGTTGCTCCCAGCAACAGATTTATATTTTTATTTTTTAATGTATAATAAACAGTTTTCCCTTTTCCCGTCGACTCGGCGAACGAGTAATAAAGGACGACATATATTAATTTTCAGCGGAATCGGCCTATGGGAAGGGGGATCTGAGGGGCTCAACTCAAAAACCCCAATAACTGCTAATGTAATGAATGTATCGACCCAACATTGAATATAAGGATTCATTCTCTATTCAAATCCAAATCAACTATTGATTTTTAGTCAAAACGGTTTATTAGTTCCAGAGACAGAGCAAAAACTTAATTGATTAATTTGTGCTGGGGAAGTACATTGCTGGTGATTTGCTGACGACTTTTTTTTCATTCAATATAACTGCAATTAATTTAATAAAAAAAATCAGTTCGGAAAGACGTTAGAGATGAATTGGAGACGAGAATTCCATAAACAGATTGAGATTTTTTTTTCATTGCCTTGAAATCTAAAATGAAGTGAGTCATGTCGAAAGTCTTTCTCAAGAAAGATACTTACAAAATACTTATTAATTTTAAGTTCATCAAAGAAAGTCTTGTAATCAACTTTTTTTTTATTATTGCCTGGAGAATGGGCTAGAGAAGAAAGTAAGAGAGGGTCTCGTAAAACTCGTCTCTCTTTGTCGTGTCTCTGAAGACTTCTAAAACCCAATTGGTCTTCACGGACCAAGGAACTTTCCTTTGGGAGGGGGGGGGGGGGGTTTAAAGAGGGATCGGCAGGGGTTAAAGAGGGAATCGGCAGGGGGCAAGGAAGGGATCGGCAGGGAACCGGGAAGTTGAAGGAGGAATGAGGTTATCCTATCATCCTGTTATACCCGGTGTACACGAGCCACAGACTGAAGATCCCTTTGACGTGCATTTTAGAAACACTCTATTTTACATACATAAATACCTGGGGAAATAATCTATATTAATAAAGCTGAAAGGGGGTTTGTTTGTATGTTTATTTGTTTGTTTGTTCCAACGAGAGGGGAAGGTTGGCTAGTACACCAACATAATTGAGCTGAGTTTACGAAGCTCTTTCTTAGGCGACTCATGTATTTCGTTGTACTCGTACTCCTCCTAAACCCCTTTACCGATCACATTGAAATTTGCCACGATGGTAGTGGGCACGGTGACGATGGTTTACTACTAAAAAAATTTGAAATCGAACATTCCATGGAGGAATAATCACCGAAAAACGAAATCCCCATTGAAATCAATTGAGAGACAAAATTCTCGCGCAAAATAGAATTTTTCGATTTCAAATGTAAAATTCCGGGCGAAGCCCTTTTCGGTTTACCATCGGACACCACTTTTTTGAGCCATTTTTTTCAGTGTTCTAACGTACAAACTTCGACTTTTTTTCGATAAAAATATTCATAGCTATTGTTGCCTACAAAAAGGCTAGAAAAAATCCATTGAATTCAATTGAAATCTATTTAAAGTATTAATATATTCATAAAGAACATACAAGGTGAGAAGTTACTGATAATTATTAAAACATTAACTGAGTTTTTTTATACAGATATGCCTGACTCAGCTCAGTTTTTTGCAAACAGCAGAATGTATTGCAAACAGCAGAATGTATTGCAAACAGCAGAATGTATTGCAAACAGCAGAATGTATTGCAAACAGCAGAATGTATTGCAAACAGCAGAATGTATCGCACACCTAGTATGTTAATATCATATTATGATAGAATTGTCATGGAATTTCATATGTAGTATTCTTTGAAGCAAAATTAAAAAATAATTCTCTAAATTTTTAACGAGAGGGGAGGGTTGTGGGGGACCCGTAGCCTAAAGATAGTGGTAGCTCATTAACATATGATAGGATTGTCTCAAAAATCTTAACAGTGATGAGAGACAAAGAATTAGCGTACGAAAAATGCTTATCGATCGCATGAGACCAAAATAAATAATTGCAGGTACTGAAAACAAAATAAATAACAAAAAGATTTAACGATGCAATATACTCGACACACGAAGTAGTAAAGAATAAATTAGACGTTGGACTTTATAAGCAAATAAAACGGACGTGAATTTTATTATATTAGCCATGGTAGGTCCAAAATAAAGCTTCTTCTGCTATATAATCCAGTGCCATTTAGATCCAGGACAATTTTAATTTAGATTCAGTAGCGGATCTATAGTTTTAGGGGGGTTTTAATCTAGGAAGAGCACATCTTAACTTCTTTAAAAGGCTCCTCTCCCTATCTAGAAGTACCCCATCTAAGACTTGCATTTAACTTGACGCACATAGCCTGGAGACTGTTGAATTACTCACTCAGATGGATAGTTAGCTTGCTGGAGGTGGTTAACAATAGGTACCCCAAAATTTGTTACATACAACCAAGAGAATTAAGCTTACAGAACCCAAATGCAACGAGATTCAATTGGGTGTCCCAAGTAAAAATCATTAATTTTAATGAAATTAGGGAGAAAGTATTATTAAATATATTGGATCAGGCAAAGCTAAAAAAACTCTGTTCCCAGGGTTTCGGACGCATTTGTGAATCATCTGAAGAATAAAAATAAATATTACCTTTTAGAATGCCGTTACAACACCTTTTATCCTACTATTTACAACCCAGATCAACTCCAACCATACCTAAACCTGAATGCTCTTTTCTCACACATCAAAGTATTCAACTCCATCTATCTGGTAAGTATTGTCTCAGAATTAGTAACAAAAATATATACACCCTTAATCCCCAGGAACTTTGATCAGTAAGCACCGACGACTGACATGGAACCCCCAGCTGAACTGTTTGGTCTGCTCTACCGGCTGCTCAGCAGACAATCCAAATTTTCTATTGAAAACAAACTTATTTGAATTATGGGATTCTGCTAAGCAGCCATCTAACATCTATCGTATACAATCTTTTCAATCCAAAGTCTTGAGAACAATTGTCGATGCTCCGTTCTATGTTTCCTATCTTACCCTCCATAATGACATGGAAATCCCTTATGTTATTGACCTCATCAAGTCCCGCTTCTCCAAATTCCACTCTAACCTTCCTTCTCATGTCAATCCAGTTGCTCGACTCTTGTCATACCGATCTCATCCAGATAATCCCCATCGAAAACTGAGGCGGCGCTGGCCGAGAGACTGATCAGCTTCTCCCCTCATGTAATCCTCATACCTCCTGCTCTCCTTTCCTTCTTGTTCTGGAAGGGCTTCTTATGTTTATTTTATTTCATTTGTATTATTATTGTTTATTATCATTTAATTTTAATATTTTCACATTGTTGTATATATTATATTGTTTCGTACATAGACCATTATTTTGTTATCATGTATATAATTTGCTTATACTTTATTTTTTTTATTGTATATATATTTTTTTTTGTTTTATATAATTTTTATTTTTTTATACATATATCTTTTTTTTTCAAATTATATCACCAAATTTACTTATGGTCATATTACAGACAGTGGCGTAGCTAGAGAATTTGGGCCCCAATGCAAGCGTTGGTAGAGGGCCCCCTCCCCTGAATTTAATTTTTTACATTTAAAACATGAAAATTTACTACACATTACAGATTACAGGTGGAAAAAAGAAAAACTAGAAAAGTTTGAAATTAAAATTTTTTCTTTCTCGATTTTGCTGAAGCAAATACATCTATCAGTTTGCATGTTCATTAATCAATAAATTTTCGACTAATACACAAAACTACACTAAAAACACAAAACTTGTTGACACAGCGGCACATGGTAAATTTCCTGTCGGGTGAATCCGGCCGTTTTTAACTGTGACATCAACACACACAAGCGTCTGAGACAAGCTGGGAAATAGCTTCCTGTACATCAACGCCATCTAGTGATTCGTGATTGAAGTAACTCCTAGTGGACTGTGCGCCCGCATTTTCTCACTTCCATTTCCAATCGAACATCTTCGACTGGGTACAGACATGCAAAAATATGTGCCATTGCCATTGTGAATATTAAAAATATGGATGATATTAATTTCATCATTAATTATTAATTTAATTTTTTAACATTTTTTTCACAAAATTTAAAATAAGCAATTTTTTCTCGGAGCCTTGACTTGCAAAGGGCCCCAATGCGACCGCATTGTTTGCATTGGCATCGCTACGCCACTGATTACAGATTGTAAATATACAAAATGCACAGAATATACTCCTCTATTAAATTGGTCTGAAGGGCTTTTATATTTTTATGTGTATTACTATTTTTTATTTTTATTATTTATCTTTATCATCTGTGTTTATCTTCATTGTTATTATTATTTAAATTTAATATTTTCGCTTTGATTTGTAGGCATATATTATTTTGTTACTGGTGTGGCGTCAAAAATCTAAGCCATTGAGCGGCGACAAATAAAGTTATTCAATTCTATTATTTTGTTTTGTATATAGACCATTATTATTTTATTATACATATATATATATATATATATGTATATAGGTATATATATCTTTTTTTTATCGTTTTAATTTTAATTTTATTTTTTTAAATTGTATCATCAAATTTACCTATTGCAAATATTCAAAATAAAGATTTACCTATTTTACAAGCTGTGAAATATGTGAAGTACAAATATATAGAAAGTATATAAATATACAGGTCGAATTGGAAGCTTCCTCTATTTCCTGTCAGTAAAAAGTAAATAAATAAACAAGAATAGACAACAATAAAAAGAGAAAAATAGCTGAAAAAAGGAAAGAAGGAGTTAGAGCTCTTGTTGAGGAGAGAATTAATTGAAAATAGGAGAGGTCCACTTACAGAGCCTTGGGGGTAGCCTTATTTTACATTCAGCGCATCAAGATTCATGTAAAATCGTATAAATACAAGAAGGAAGAGAAGAGGAAGTGGTTGTGGTTGTATGAATATGGTATGAGGGGGTGTTGGTTGCTGAGGGAAATTAAATTAAGAAGAAATAATACCAACGAGGTATGGAAACTATAGATGTTTCATAATGGCTTCACGTAGAATACAGCAAAGACGGGGGTACTGTTAATTGTCTTTCTTGGCTTAATTCCTTGCCCAGCCATCGCTAATTGTCGTGAATATTCATACCAAGTCCGCTCCTTGTGGCATCCCCTTCATTCTCTGTGAACCCTTGAATTATATTGAAGGATTTAACAGTAATCATTGTCTTTACTCTGAAGGCCACAGATAGCAGCAAAGACAGTCATTGTTTCTTCAGTTTAATCTTGAGATTAGCCTCCATCTTGATTCGATAGAAATTATTGATTAATTGTTTACAGCATATGTGGGCAACAGTCCGCTGTAAGATTCGGTCCGTCCCGCAAGACATTTTGAAAAACCTAATTAAAAAAAAAAAATAATATTACACTACTTACTCACACTAACTCCAAATTAGGAAAATCGAGTAGAAGGGGGTTATTCGCTTCCTGCCGGAGAAATTTTTGAACAGATTTGGCGATTTCAAAAACATGGAAGACTGTTTCAATTTATTTGCTAATCCAACAAAAAGTAATGTACAAAATGCTCCAATAAACTTGCAAATGGAGTTGATCGAGATTCAAGAAAACTCACTCCTAAAATCTAAATTTGAAGACGTGGAGTTGTGCAATTTCTACAAAAAATACCTCGAAGAAGACCATTTTCCGCAGCTTAGAATAATCGCAAGAAGATTGATTTGTGCGTTTGGCAGTACTTATAATTGCGAACAGTTCTTTTCAATGATGAAAGTTAATAAATCAAAACATCGTACAAGGCTCACTGAAGATAATTTGGAAAATTCTTTACGTCTTAGTATCAGTGGAATTAATCCAAACATCAATGGATTAGTTTCCCAAATTCAAGCTCGTGTCTCATTGATTTCGGTGTCGCTACTTAACTTTCGTAGTTTGTAATAATTCCAAATTTCACGATTTAATTATAATATTGTACCTATTTTTTTTCATTTCATTTTGTTATTTTAATAAATTGTATTAGGTTAGGTTAGGTTTTATGACTCATGCCCGGGCTTTAACTACGAGGTCATATCGCCTACTACCAGAGCGCTCTTTCGTCACTCTGGTGGACATGAGCCCGACTCTACTGTGGGAGTCCTAAATTTTGCCTACCTTAAATTTTTATTCATCTAGGGTAGGGGTCTTTAACGAGTACCTGACATCGTACAGGCTCGGGACCATCGCTTAACGTCCCATCCGAAGGACGGATAAATTGTATTATAATAACATTGTCTTATTATTTCATGTCTGATATCTATCGCTAAAAATTTTGAACACTACTTTAAAGTCCGACGTTATTTTATTTTGAACCATCTATGCAGCCCACGAACGTATTTGCACACTAAAGTTTGGCCCGCAACATGTCAAAGGTTGTCCATACATGGTTTACAGGGTTGGGTTGTGTACCCATGTTTTTCTAAATAGAGGTCAAGAACTATCGATAGCTTCCACTATCGATGGGAACATCCATCGAATACAATCAATACTATTCGATAGTTAAATTTTCCTGTAAAAAATGTTACCTAAAATTGTACATACCTTTTTATTTTATAAGACTTAATACATGACAGTAATTTAAAAAAGGAAATAAATTGTATTTATAGTAAATTTATTTGATATTTACGTCATTCACCGAATCACTTGCTTTTTCAATTAAAAACTTATCCATAACCACAGATTATAATAAATATTTACGTTTAAAACTTTAAGAATAAAGAGGAAAATCCTTGAAAAAAATCGGAATAAGAATCAAGAACAAGAAGCAGAAGAAACTTAAGCACTGAAGGATAAACGGATAAAGGAACAAAGGAAGTATCATTCGACAATATGGCACGGGCATCTCTACGTCACGATACAGGTTATGGAGAAGGCGGATATCACAAGGACATTATCCTGCGTAAAGCTATACGAGCTATTGTGTTTTTTTAAAAATGTTATGGCTAGTTCAATGTATACCTATTTTCAAATGAGCGCAGTTAAATACAAGAATTATGTGGAGGAATACGATTTGGTGCAATTCAATACCGGCCCTTTTTTCGAAGTTACATATTTTCTGGTCTCAATCTATTCTATAACCAAAGAGCGGATTTTCCCTGTTCTTTCTAGGATATATCTCATCTCAGTCTGTCCATTGCAGAGATGGGAATAATCGTAATCAATGATTACATGATTAAAGAGAAAATAAAACTTAATCATCATTGCTATTTTATACTTGATACTATCGCACTGTGAATAATCGTAATCAGAAATCGTGATTACGTTTGCAATCATGTAATCATACACTCATAATCAAGTAATCATGTAATCATAATCATGTAATCACAATTACTGTAATCGGGGGATTTCGTGGGTATCAAATTTAAAAAAAATGGTAATAGCACTTTGGTTACGTAATAAACTTAAAAAAAAATTACTTATTAGTGTAAAAAATAAAACAACTTAAAATGAAAGGAAATCGCAGGCGATGGTTTGCGCTGTGAAATCATGTGTACATTGTGATTAGATTTCATGATTATGATTACATGATTACGATTACATGATTACTCGATTACAATCATAATCATGGCCGTGATTACGATTACAATCGTGTAATCAAGTAAGCACCCAATTTTTTAAATTATAATCGTAATCTTAATCATTGATTATGATTATGCCCATCTCTGGTCCATTGGTTCGACACTCTTTGTACTCCAGCGTTCTCTAATTGATGTGAATATTGACTCCAAATTCAAGTTGATCGCGATCACGTCATCCAGCATCTCTCTATGTCCTCTTTGGCCAGTCTTCATCCTCTGCGGCTAAACATAGACTATCCGCATCAGCCAGACGGCGGTGTGAATATTCATACTCCGACTACTCCTTGCGGATAAGCCCTAGTCATCCGGACACTCATGAATTATATAGAAGGGTTTAAGAGAAATCATTGTTCCGGTTTGCCTATTTAGACTCTCCTTTGCCTAATTGTCTCAGAGGGCAAATATGAGACTCTGGTCTTTGTTGGCAAAACGGTCAGCAAAGCGAATAACGCGGGTTGTTGCTGATTGTCTTTCTTTGATTAATTCCCAGAGTCAGAGCCCAGAGTCCTCTAATCACTGTGAATATTCATACTGACGAATATTTATTCCTTGTGGACATGCTATAGTCCCTGACAACTTCTAAATTCAATTGAAGGATCTAACTGAAATCATCTTTAGGACCATTCGCGCACATATGCAAACATATATTTTAATCTATATATCATTAATCGTACGCAATATATCGCATACATATTTCTAAAGTGACACAAGTCAAAAAACTGTATTTTTGAATTATCACCATGGATAAGAATATCAAAAGTGTACCAACTTAGCTTCAAATCTATCCCATCAGAGAGCACTTGTGTCTCTCTTCATGTTTAGACGCTCCCCCCACTGATTCGGCAAGAGAGAACTTCGTTGAAAACTGTCTCTATAAATTTTGGGAAAAATATTATTTGTATAATTGTTTTTTTGTTAAGCTCATTAACAGCTTTTCGCGATTTTCTCCAGACTTAAAGTATTGTAAGCATGTGAAAATCGGAGATCGAGTTTTTCAACGAATTTTCACGTCTCAAGGTCCCTGAATACGTTCTCTGTGTATGGGATTGGAATATTGTGAGGGCTCTATCGCGGAAAAAATGTTATCTATGAACTTTGAAATTTGAAATTAAGATGTCTGGTGGAATTTTCTTATTTGGACTATTGAACCGATAATATCTAATGTCAATTAAATTGTGGAAATTAAGAGAGGAACTGAAATTTTTAAATTCCAAAGTTATTATTTTTTTATAATATGTAGGTAGTACCTAGTGTAATATGTATAATGTAGGTTAGATATAAATAATTATATATATATATATATATATAATTTTTGTTCTCGATTCTATGCTATTCATATTTCCCTGTCAACCAAAGACTGAACATTTTTTGCAAATTTAGAAAAATTTGATGGCATCTCAAAATTATATATTTAGAAGAATCTAAATGAAGTAATTTTTAATAGAAATTTTGTTATTTACGTAAATTTTTTCAAAATTGCCCGACATAAACGTGTTTTATATATATTTTATTAGAACCCTTTTCGAAAACTACTGTAAAAACCAAAATTTATTAGAAGACCTGCAACAATATCTACATGAAATGTGATGATTTCATTTGTATTGTTTATTTATTATCTTTATTATTTATATTATTTAATCATAATTTTTTTAATTATCAAAGTATACTTTCATTTTTTTTTTTCTATTATTAATTTATTCATTATATTTTATTTCTTCAGAATTAATGTTATTATTAATCACATGCTTGTCTTACTGAATAGACAATTTAATAACTATTCATGTATAATTACTACTCCTGAGAGGTAGCGTGGTAGCCTACTGAGCGCAAGATCGCTGGTTCGAAACTTAAGTTTTATATCTGGGGGGTGAAATAACCTTGAGCCCTCCATTATTCGGAGGTACTCGTTAAAGACCTCTCCCGTGACTATAGACCCTGAGTGAAAACCAAGGTAGGCGAAATTCAGGACTCCCACAGTGCGAGTAACACTACGTGCACCAGAGCTACGAAAACCGCTCTGGTAGTGGGAAATATAGCCTCATAGTTATAGCCCGGGCATGAGTCACAATAACTTCTATTTATTGTTTTCGAACAAATTGGAAAATGAAATTGAAAAAAATTCTTTTTTTTTTGTCTTTTATTTATAAAGAAGCAACTGTTGCTAGGGTGCAACAACCAGCATCTATGATGGTATTGATATGTTGGCGTGAATGGCACGTGAGAGGAAGGCCACCCAGTGGTAGGTCCTCGGGACGAAAATTTATATTAATTATTAGGACAAAAAAAGGAAAAAAAAATAAATAAATAATAAGGAATTGGAAGACAATTTTGATGAAATGGGTAAGAGAAATGATAAAAGTGAAGGAAAATAATGTAAAAAAAAAAAAATGTTAAGAACGAATAGGATTTAAGGTGGCAGTAAGTCGCGGTTCCATCTTCTCTTCAACCTTCGTGGGGGGTTTTGTGGTAAGTGTTGTGAAGATAAAGTACGTATTTCTGGGTTTGTATGTGTGTAAAGTTTTCTAAAAAAACGTATGTAAGTAGTTTGTATTGTGTCGGGTACTGTGTGTATCATAAGATCGTTATATCTGTGATCCGTATGTCCATAATGGTCAAAGTAAGTAAGTGTAATAGTTCCGTTTTTGTGTCATGTCTAATTTTGATCGTCTATTTAGAAGTATAGTATTTTGAGTCGACGGTTCAGCGTGTTTCGTGTGAGACGTGTGTGAGGATTCCATGTCAGTCTTCGATCCAATGTCAGTCCTAGGTATCGTACAGTATTAGTTTGAGGGAGGGGCTTGTCGTAGATGAAAACGGGAGGGCATGTTTCTCGTCGAAGTGTAAATGATTAAAAAAACTAAAAAAAAACTTCAGAATTGTTTTTTTTTGAGATACATAGCCTGCGGAAGTGGAGGTTGTCCCTAAAGGAAATGTACGGTGCGGCTCTGGTCTGTAGTAAGCCGACTTAAAAGGAAGATGATCCTGATAGATCAACTGGAGACGATCTGAATAGTCTGAAGATATCATCAGACTCAGAAGGAGCTAAATCTATTGAATAGAAACGGATAGCCATGATGGGAGTATTGTGTAGAGATAGGTGATCGTTGGCGCTTATAGAAGACCAATTCTGTAGGTAAACTACCCTTATTTCCATAGTCCCTCCGTCTAATATTGATTATATAATCAACTTGTTTTCATTTCTCTTTTTTTTTATTCCCAGTCTCAGTTAACATAAATGTAATAAGCTATTTCACAGGCTCCAAAAGTCCATCAATGTTCTTCCCCAGCATCAATCAATAAAATTGTAGCTATCTTCAAAAACAATCGACAGTACCGAATAATCAATAGTTGACAAACATTGACTTCTGAATCATTATATGTCCTCAATTTTGTATAAACATTCATTATATTGAGAATTATTAGAGTTTTTGTGCCCACCCTAATCACTCCTTCGCTTGGCCGATTTGGCTGATAATCAGAAGATTTCGTTCTTATGGGATTGTGGATATTGAATGAATTCATTCTATCGGAAGCTATCGTGTTCACAGACACACACACACACTGACAAACAGCAATTTTTTTTTCTACATTTTTTGAATCAGAGATTTAAAATATATGGAATTTCGGTGAAAAATCAATTAAAAATTTTTGACCGATTACATAAGTTTCCTTAGACTCTTGATGACTGAGAAAGTAAAACGTAGTCTACCTCTCACAGATTTATTATTTCGTAAGCTAACCAGCTTTCGAAGTTGCTCATCATGCCACCTTACACGGAAACGGAATTTTATCCTCACTGATCAAAAAGAATAATATGATCACAATAATGAATCGAAAAACATTATTTGTTACAAAGCTTTCATTTTTTATTTTTTGGACAGAGTTCCTCCTTATTAAACATCTTAAAAGTCAGTCGAATGTACGTTATGTATTTATATAATTAAATATTTTATAAGATATTTATATAATAAAATTAGAGGGCGCCAGTAGCTCAGTGGTATGCGTGCTTGACTTCTGAGCTCAAGTTCGTGGGTTCGTAACCCGACCGAGGCCCTTAGTTTATTTTATCTGGGAGATAAAATAAACTTAAGCACTCCGTCCTTCGGATGGGACGTTAAGCGATGGTCCCGAGCCTGTACGATGTCAGGTACTCGTTAAAGACCCCTACCCTAGGTGAATAAAAATTTAGGGTAGGCAAAATTTAGGACTCCCACAGTAGAGTCGGGCTCATGTCCACTAGAGTGACGAAAGAGCACTCTGGTAGTAGGCGATATGACCTAGTAGTTAAAGCCCGGGCATGAGTCATAAAACCTAACCTAACCTATAATGAAAATTAAATAATATATTTATATAATTATATATTTAAATATTTTATATAATGTAGTCCAGTATATAATATAATATTCTATAATATATTTATATAATTATATATTTAAATATTTTATATAATGTAGTCCAGTATATAATATAATATTCTATAATATATTTATATAATTATATATTTAAATATTTTATATAATGTAGTCCAGTATATAATATAATATTCTATAATATATTTATTATATTATAATACAGTCTAGTTCAATAGTTTTTTGTAGTGTGATGCTTCTCAAAACATTCGACGACTTTTTTTATTTACTTTTTAAATTTTTAATGTATTTATTATTATGTTATATTTTTAGGTAGAAAGCGTCGATTAGTTTTGGCGGGAGAAAACTTAATAGATTCATGCTATTTCTCATCAGTTCTCTCCGCAAATCTGTCTCATCACTATGATGTTATCATCAGATAGGGATGAGGAGAATTACTTAACAAACTAATTTGACGGTACATTTAGTTTGGGATCATTGATTCCATCTTCTCATTAACAGTTAATTACTTTTATGGTTTCTAGGTTTGAAAATTGCTGTTTTTGGGGTTGTAAAGGAAGAGTATTTGAGTTGAAGTACGTATTTTGAATTAAGATATATTAATTTTAGGCTTTATTTAGTCTACTTTAAATTTTTATTCACCTGGGACAGGGGTCTTTAACGAGTACCTGACATCGTACAGGCTTGGGACCATCGCTTTACGTCCCATCCGCAGGACGGCGTGCTTAAGTTTATTTTACCTCCCAGACTAAGGGCCTCGGTCGGGTTATGAACACACGTTCTTGATCTCAGAAGGCAAGCACGCATACCACTGGTTACGTATTTTTGGGTTTGTATGTGTGTAAAGTTTTCTAAAAAAACCGTATGTAAGCAGTTTGTATTTATACTGTGTGTATCATAAGATCGTTATGAAGTGTTCTGTTGTTTATGTATGGGGGGCACTGTTATCAGTCTGAGGGTTTTTGACTGAAACGCCTGAATTCGTTTGATGGATGTTTTTGCTGAACCGTATATCTGTGATCCGTATGTCCATAATGGTCTAAGTAAGTAAGTGTAACAGTTCCGTTTTTGTGTCATGTCTAATTTTGATAAGGTGTCCGTATAACTGGAGGTGAAGTAAAATTTAAATAAAAATTCTATGAAAGAAAAAAATTGACATGGGTTAAAATATTTATGTATATCATAATAAAAAAAAAATAATAATAAAAATAAAAAACGTTCAAAGGATCTCTTTGAATCAATCATTATCTATTTCTGGCTCCAACGTTCCTCTGTAAACATTTAATAAAAATCTAAAAAAAAAGAAGAGCTTTTGAAGCTTATGAACAACGTTGATTGCCTGATTTTCAAATCTACCTTAGGCAAGTAGAGTGAGTGAGGGCTTTGAAGTTCACCTAACTGAATAAGCGAGGGGGAGGGGGGAGTGAGGGGGGGGGGGGGGGGTCTAAGTTGGAATATGTACGGGACTTGGGGCCTCATTAAAACTTGAGCTTTTCTCAGGTTTACAAGATGAGCTTATGTAGTACTGCAGTTGGGTTCAAAGCTTAGGCATAAGCCATGTTGTTATGCTTTCAGGGTTGGTCGGTAGATCATCAGAATTGTTCCTCCCCAGCATGAAATTACCCTCTAGTACACTCACCTTGCATTGTTACATTAGTACACTCGCGCGGCACTCAGTACCGCATGCTTATCTATTGAGTTTTTCAGCAGTTTTGCACCCCATACAACTCCAAAAAGTTATTATTAGGCGTACTGAATGCATAACAATGTATTTAAAAACTTTACTGAAAAAAAAAAATACAAAATTGTTTATAAAAAAACGTAACAAACATTGAACCTTTTAAACAATTTTTAAGAATTACATATATTGAAGTAAAGAAAAACATCTTATTATAGTACAAATTAAGAACAATATAATTAATTATAAATAGTTTATTTTTATTATAAATTAGCCGTAGGTACAAGGAAAAAAATAAAAAAATAAATAATTAATTATTTTTTTAGTTTTTTAATTAATTAATTAACACTAATTATTAATATTTAATTATAAATTAGTAGTTCATGAAAAAAATTAACTATAACATAAAAATATACTTAGTTATAAAGAAAACAAATACGAAATAAAATATAAAAAAATACTTACATTTTAACACAGGTACGGTATACAGTGCCGCAATTGTTGTCCCTTACACTTTGACCTATTGTTACCGACTGATAAAATATCAGATCAATGCGTTACTTGTTGTGTTCATTCATAGACATGTCATTGAAGAATAGAAATGGGGATTACCTTGTTATTAAACATAGGGACCGCGAAAATTTGAATTTAGTAAATTTTCGGCACGGAGTGCCGCGGCGATTGTACTAAAGGGTTGACTAAATCGCTTTTCCTCCTCAATCGTTTTGGCTAAGGATCAGTAGCTCCGCATACACAGGGACTTCTAAATTCATATACTAGATTTCAAGGCGATATATTCATTATTACAGGTTGTAAATTTAAATATAGTCTGATCTCTCACAGATTTTATTATTTTTTGTTGGCCGGCTTTCGAGGTAGCCCTCATCATCAAGCAGTTTACAAAAAAACATCATTTAGCAACAAAGGAATAGGTTTAAAGTTCTGTTCGTTAAAATTCATTTTTTTTTTTTATATAAAATTCTTTATTTACCAGATCAACATGAATTTGTTTTGCATGGTATAATTACATAATTGAAAATCTATGAGTTAATAACAATTGGCAAATGAAAATAACTTTTGGGATACATTTACCCCTTAAAGTATGTTAAGCAATTAATCAATAAAAGAGAAAAAGTAGAAAATGAACAGATATTTAGAACATACAGATGGCTGGAGTAGCAGTAACATAATGAACAATTTAAGGGGGGAAACTGATAGTAAAAGTTCATAATATAATGTCCTGAATGAGACGCGGTTTTAAACGAAGTGTTTCGGAACGAACCCCTAACTTAAACCTCCTAGCACCTTTAACTGATGGTAAGTTATCATGATATTTCCTGAATTTCCTCCTGATGAAGTCATCTATGGTCTCAAGGTGTAGCTCCCTGTGTAACTGGCAGTTTCGAACGAACCAGGGGGCGTCCACCGCCATCCTCGTCACCGTATTTTGGAAGGTTTGTATCCTCTTTATTTTGGAATTTGAAGCTGCACCCCACACCTCACACCCATACAGGAGGAGCGGTCTAAGAAATTCATAAAATATTATGCTAATAATATATTTTCTTTTTTTTTTTTTTTTGGTCTTATAATGATTGTGATGATTATAATGATTATTGAGAGTGGGGGGTTTGCAATTTGGGATTATAGTAAGTCACGGTTCCATCTCCTCTTCAATCTCCTGGGACGATTGTGTGGCAAGTGTGATGAAGGAAGTGAGTGGATGTATGGATTTGGGTGTGAATGCAATTTGTTGTGGAATCGTCTGTAAAGGTCCTGAATTGTGTCGAGTACTGTGTTTATCATGAGGTCATTATGGAGTGTTCTGTTACTTACGTATGGTGGGCATTGTGTAATGAGTGTTTTTGACCCTTAACACAAAAGCGTAACTGCTACACATTTCTACTAAAACCACTCTGGATGTATGGCTCTCAAAATTTAGGCTCTCAAGATTTAATCTACTGTTCGGCTAAAATATCTAACCTGAAACGTATCCAGGTTTTCCAGTCAAATAATATATTAAATTAATTATTTGAATAAAAAGTCACAACAATTAAATTATAACCTACTAAATTATGCTGTTTTCAAAATTATTTTTGAAGCTTTTTTTATCAATTTAATTTTTGTTACTTTTTATACATATAATTTATTTAATATTTTATTACTACAATTTTTTTTTTTAATGTGAAATTGCTGTATGCGTGGGTGTGAGCACGAAGTCAAATATTGATTAAAATTGTCGATTGGTGTTAGAGGGAGAGTGAAAACTTTGTAATTTGTGTTGGGGATGTACATCGCCGGTGATTCAACAAGAAGTTTTTTTTTTAGTAAGAAGTTGGAAAAGTTGTCTGATAGTTGATTATTGTTGATTATTATTTACTAGAATATACAAACTGTTATAGTTATAATTTCAATAAATAAATTAAGATAGAAACTGATAAAATTCTACTATACTGTATGTGTGGAGAGGCCCGGGATTGTGGTTCCTGGTCCCGTGGTCCCGTCTCGCCGCTCGTTGGGTTCCTCGGGGTTCTGTACTATATTAATTATAATTTATTGATTATTAATTTATTTTATTATTTCTTATACATTAAATTTATTTCATCTTTAATTTTCTATATATACAATCTATTTCTGTATTTTTATTTTTTAAATATATATATATTTAACTTTTCTAGTGTTATTATTTTTCATTGGGTATTTTCATGACCAATTTAAAATTTTACGCGTAAAATTACTTAAATGTACCTATAGAAGGGCAAACAGAAGCGAGGAGACTCATCTTCAGGTCACGTTGGGTGCTGACTGATTGGGATCAGAACGGGTTGTCTCACTCCCCTCCCACCAGTGTTTCCCAAAGAAAACTCATATCGCATTATCTTGGAAGAAACATTGTCAGTTGTAAGATTTGACATAAAATTATGCAGTTAAATAAATAAGAAAATATAGTACTATGTAATAAAAATCCGTTTTTCTTTCTGTCGAGATGTTCTTCTTTGTTTTTTGTTTTTGGCGGGAGAGGACGGAAATGGAGTTGACGCTGAGAGTCATTACGAGGGAGATGATAGAGATGAAAGAGAGGAGTAGGGAAAACCCAATTTGAGAATGAACAAAGAAAGAAAACATGTCCTTGAGGGAGAGGGAATGTTCTTTGGGAGTGACCTGGGCCACTTTGTGGTGGAGAGATGTCTTCACAGAGAAGGAACCTTTGAGGTTACCTTCTGGGCTAGCCGTTATCCAATAATAATGTCAAAGGAATATGAGAAAATATGATAACATGTCACAGGATAGATAAGCCGAATTTGGTTCTGAGGAAGGGGTTAAATACGTCAGCTGTAATGGAAGCAATTATATCAGATTCGATGTAGATACAAATCGGCGGAATTGTAGTTTTCAAGATATCATTAGGAGACAGAGAGGCAGGTAAATCCCTGTTATCAGAGATTGGCATAATCTCATCATCAATAAAACTTAATCATCATTGCTATTTTATACTTGATACTATCGCACTGTGAATCTAGCTAAAATGAAACATGATTACATGATTATAATCGTAATCGGAAATCGTGATTACGATTGCAATCATGTAGGTAATCATACAATCATAATCAAGTTATCATGTAATCATAATCAAGTAATCATGTAATCACATGTACTGTAATCGGGGGATTTCGTGGGTACCAAATTTTAAAAAATGGTAATAGCACTTTGGTTATGTTATGAACTTTAAAAAAAATTACTTATTAGTGTCATGGCGCTGTGTAATTATGTGTACATTGTGATTATGATTCCATGATTACGATTACATGATTACTCAATTACAATCATAATCATGGCCATGATTACGATTAAAATCGTGTAATCAAGTAATCACTAAATTTTTTAAATTATATTCGTTATCATAATCGTAATCTTAATCATTGATTATGATTATGCCCATCTCTGCCTATAAGGGTTTCATTTATAGTTATAGTTTTTGTATTCTGTCCATAATAGCCTTAGCGATATCCACCCTCTAACTCGTTTTGTGCGTTGGTCTACGCAGATGATATAGTGCTGTGGGGAAGAGGAAGAGGTGACTCATGGTACGAGAAAGTACTGGAGATCTTATGGAGGAAATCAAAGTTGACCAAAGGAAGTTCCAGTGAGTTGGCAACATCAAGTACCTAGGCTCTACAGTGACAAACACCAACCTCTACAGTAACAATGACCAAAATACACTTGTAGCAACTGATTCAGTATGCCTACAGGGCTTTCTACGTTGTCCTGAAGGCCTAGCGCATGAAAACTTTGCATCGAATTACTGACTGATTACATAACTTTCCCTATTCTTTTTATATCTGGGGAAGTAAAAACGTAAGAATAAAACCTTCAGGAAAATTGTTGGGCTCTGGAAAGGAAGCTCACACAACGTTCGGGAATCCTTGGATTATTTTAAATCGGTTTCCAGCGAGTTTCGGGTGTCGGTTTAACTTCTCATCAGCAAAAGTAGCAGCTTTAATAGGTGCGGGGGTGTCTTGGCGCAGCACCAGTTGTCTATATTGTCTATCTATAAGTGATGTGGAACTATCATCGTGAAAAGAGCCAGCGAGTAGCAAAAAACTGTACGCGATGTGCCAAATCAGTCTGTTTACACCAGAGATAGTCTAGAAGACTCCGAGCGGGTCTTGTTAACGAAAGCGATCCCAGTTAGCTGACCAGCAGATTCCTGCACCAGGTTCCGGTGGGAAGACTTGAAAAGGGATGATACTGAGTTTCACATGGTCAACAAAAAGGCGGCAGCCCTGAACCGGGACAAGTGGAGGCGGTTGGTTTGGTCAACGAAAGATCACTTTGGTGGTTTGTGGCCAACGGAATAATTAAATACATCACTTTGTAGGAAAACCGCAGAGCGTAACTTCTAGAACGAGTGCAGTTAGGAAGATGTACCCAGAAGATCACTCAGCCTTTGAGGTATATATAGGAGCTGCCCTGATCCAATAACAGTCAATGAAAAATGAAAAAAATATGACAAGATCAGGTAGTAGACTTACTGACGACGACAAATTTAGAGAAGATCGATATCAACCACAGTAATCGTTGCCCACTTTAATCAAAACATCCCCCAGACCTTGCAGGGTGCCTTAAGACCGAAGGCAATAGAACCTTTAAACTGTCTGCGTTGCTTTTCCCCTCCTGGGAATGTGTTTCCAGAATGATTTAAACGACTTTAACTCTGGTCTCCGTTAAACTTATTTCTATATATAAATACCGATACCACAAAATTGCCAGGAGAGCGGAGTATAAAATGGAGGATATTAGTTATTATTATAAATGAAAAATTGATAGGCATATTGTGGAAAAATGAGTTCAATTAATTTTTTTTTCTCCAACAAGAGGATCATTTTTTTCGATAGCAGCTTATCAGCCTGGCTCCAGGAAAACTCGGCCACACAATCCCTTTTAAAATCAAATTTATCCCTGATTATTTTTTCTCTCATTTTTTTCCCCCTTTAGCCATATTACATGGTAATATACTTATTTTGTCTTAAAATTATATTCCTTTTCCTTTCATTCTTATGAATATTAAGTGAAATTTACCATTTGTTTAATATAATTTTTTTTAATATCTCGTAAAAATGAAATTTATCGATACACTGTTAATAACTATCGGAAATGAGATGGATAAATACTGATTATTCGGGATAAAATGTGAAAATTTCAAATTTAAAAATGAGGAGTGTATTATAATGTTGTGGAGCGATTTACAACATGAGCTTACCTAGCTGACATGAGACGAGACCCTTATGGGGCCACGACCACCCGTCCGCCACGAAGAGGGGAAATAAGTATTTTTAATTTGTATTTGAACTATATCCATGTTGGTAGGACCCCGCTATCGAGGTAGGTTGGGGGACCCACCTTATCGGCGTTTCCCGAGGGCATATATGTTTTATGGCTGCGTTGCGCCGGGGATGGTCTCATGCGGGCCGTGTTACAGCACCCAGCGGTCATCCCCGGCGTTATACTGTCTTCTTTACCCACCGCCAGAAGGCGATGAAACTCTGGGAAATCAGCCTCACTCATCACCTACCGAGGATTCAGTCCCAGGTACGATCCTGTCCGGCGTATCAACTCCACCCTAGGCCCGTCGTACAGCTGACATTCAAGAACGATGTGTTCTGCAGTCTCAACGCCGCCGCACGAGCAGTTCAGGCTATCCTTCTTGAAAAAGTAGAGCTTGGAGTTGAAATCCCCGTGACTCGATATCTGGGACGTTCAATGGTAGCAGATGGTGAGAAGATGTGTATGTGGTTCACAATATGAGCATGCAGCGATCTGATATGAGAAGTACTGCTTGTGATGTACAACATGAGCATATGGCTTCCTTGGATTAGGTAGCATGAACTGAGAAGAGGTGTATATGGTATATAGCATGCAACGATCTGACATGAGAAGTACTGCTTGTGATGTACAACATGAGCATATGGCTTCCTTGGATTAGGTAGCATGAACTGAGAAGAGGTGTATATGGTATATAGCATGCAGCGATCTGACATGAGAAGTACTGCTTGTGATGTACAACATGAGCATATGGCTTCCTTGGATTAGGTAGCATGAACTGAGAAGAGGTGTATATGGTATATAGCATGCAGCGATCTGACATGAGAAGTACTGTTTGTGATGTACAACATGAGCCTTCCCATGGAGAAGCTCTTCATGCCCTCCAGTGTGTAGAAGTTGGGCCTCCTGTTGAAGTTTACTGACATCATTATTCATACCAAACCAGAACACATTCCGTTATTTTATTTCTAATCTTATTTATGTCTAATAAAGTTGTTACCGTTCTTTACATAACTATATATTCTGATGTATAACGTGGCTGCATAGTTATAGTTCATATTTGCCTTATGTTCACTCATGCCAGAGCTTTAACTGCGAATTCATATCGTCTACCAGAGGGCTTTTCGTCGTTTTGCTGGATATCAACCAGACACAACTCTGGGATTCCTAAATGTTGCCTACTCAGGTATCTAACATCGCATAGGCACGAGACCGTCATTTAACGTTTTCTCCGAAGGACGGCATTCTCAGAACCAGGCCAAGGCCCTTAGGGATTTTTATTTGGGTGGGATAAAAAACCTAGAGCGAACAGTCCTTCGGATAAACGGTGTTGATTACTGGTTAAAAGAACCCCTTCCCTAGGTAACAAAACATGGGCAGGCAAAGTTTAGGTCTTTCACAGTTGAGTCAGGCTCATGTCCACCGAAGAGGAGAAAGAACGCTGTGGTAGTAGGCGATATGACCTCGCGGTTAAATCACGGTGTGAGTCACAATAACTAATTCTATAGAGAAACAACGGGTTTATAACGGAAGTGTTGTGAATCTTTTTTTTTTATTTGCATATTTACAATCAGCTACAAGAAAACATAAGTAATAAAATAAAGTAATACTAAATAAACTACAGTGTAAAACATAAACCAATCGGACCTCACTGTAAGGATAACCAATAAAAAGAAAATGAACACCTTACTTACAAAATAGTCTTTATTAACTAATGCATTTCAAACGCAGACGCGTTCATCATCAGAGCTACATATAAACTGTAAACAATAGTTCAGAATCAAAACTGCTCTTAATTGAATCTAACAACAATCGATTAGTTGGTACCAAAATTATTATGAATATCAATAAAACATTTTTAAAAAATTAAAATAAAGTAAAGTAAGAATTATGAAGGAAACATTGCACCTAAATATCACATTAATGAATACAATTCCATAAATTAATTGTTCCACTATAAATATTGCACTGTAAGAGATTATAACACTTCGTACAAACTAGATATGGGTATGGGGCCATTATCCAGGTTCATCAAGTTGATTCCTTTCTTCTTCGCTTGGTGGATGAGCTTCTCATCTTATTACCACAGAAAAATTAAAGTTGGTGAAAAAAGTTTACAACCCAAATCAACTGGATGCATGGGAGTCTTTGTTCATCCACTAAGCGAAGAAGAAAGCAATCAACTTGATGAACCTGGACCCATATCTAGTTTGTACGGAGTGTTATAATCTCTTACAGTGCAATATTTATAGTGGAACAATTAATTTATGGAGTTGTATTTATTAATGTGATATTTAGGTGCAATGTTTCCTTCATAATTCTTACTTTACTTTATTTTAATTTTTTAAAAATGTTTTATTGATATTCATAATAATTTTGGTACCAACTAATCGATTGTTGTTAGATTCAATTAAGAGCAATTTTGATTCTGAACTATTGTTTACAGTTTATATGTAGCTCTGATGATGAACGCTTTTGCGTTCGAAATGCATTAGTTAATAAAGACTATTTTGTAAGGATGGTGTTAATTTTCTTTTTACAGTGTAAAAGTAAAGTACATAAATAAATCATAAAGTAAAACAAAATAAAGAAAACTATGCACAAAATAATATGATAAATCATATGAAAAACTATTATTCAGCCCCGGAACACCCCCAGATGGTACTTGTGGTCCCTCGTACCCCTTCGATCTTCCTAGTCTCTGACTAGCAGTGGAGGCAGTCCGAGAAGAACAAGAGATGTGAAGAGAGGCGACAATCAGGGAAGAGGCAGCACTCCCATGAGATCTCTCGGCCAGCACCGCCTCACTCTTCGGGGAAGATCGTCTGTGTGGAAAAGTGGTGACAAGGATCAGACAAAGGAAAGACTGGAGTGAAACTTTGAGTAGCGGGACTTAATAAGATCAATTAAAATATTTTTTGATTTAAAATCATTTAATGAGGTCTGATCTAGAACATGACATTTATCTCTACTAACACTTATTATTTCCCCCAACGTCTATAGAGAAAAGTCAAAAGGCTTGGGGTTCCTCTATCAGTCGGGGAGGATGACAGCTACAGTAGACGCTTCGAGGTGTGGAATGCGGGCGTGGAGCAGCCTCTGCCTTTGTGGTACATGTTTTAGCCCGGTGATGTATGCCCGGGCCCGCCGAATGATCCGCTTCGTCGCCCCCCAATGCCACCCCTTTGATTAATGGCCCGAACACATGCCTTTTCTCGCCCCCTCACTAGTCTACCGGCCCGCTAAATACTCCCGCTTCTCATATTTTGATATATTACACCTCAACGATGTACCAAAAATATTTTTTTCACCAATCTTCTGATTCAGATCTGAAATGTTTGAAGACCATGAAGCCTCTTTGAGGTCGGAATAGTCAATGTAAATTTCAAAATGTCTTTAATAAGTCATCGGTGAATCATCGGCAGTGAACGTCTCCAGTACGGAAGAATTAACATAGTTTTCGCTCTCCCTCTGACACCATCGGTCCTATTTTGCTAACAATCAACAATTGGCTTAGGTCTGAGAAATTTAAACTTTTTCAAAATAAGGGCCACCCTAATATATAAATATATTGAGCTCTGATACACTGATCAAGACTTACATAAATAATAGCTACTATATTGGAGTCTGCTGCGGACCGATATCGGAAATCATTTTGTTACCAAATTTGGAGGCGGTATTAAAGCCTTTGGGAAAGCAGGAAAACTGCATTCAGAATGGAAAATAAATAAGGGAAAACCTGAGAGATTGAGAGGCCTTTGTGGGAAGACGATCCTTAGAATCTATTCATGTATTCAAGAAAACCTCTTTGCCATTCACCCTCGGAAGGTTCAGTTTGGTCTAATCTGTGCCCCCTCTAAGCAAGCAAATCAGCGACGAGTCTGGCTTCATGAGCAAAGACTTTCCAGCTAGTATATTGAAAGTTAAGAAGTAACATTGGTCAAGAATTTGATGTCGAGTTTTTACCGAAGTTTCCTTTTTTCCGACCCCCTGAAACTAAATAGGAAACAAAAACATTTTTGTCTACGTGTGTGACTGTGTGTTTATTGGACACTATTAGAACGGAATCTATTAATTGTCTTAGAGAAGGGGATCAGAAGAGAGAGCTCGATACGAAAACCCCCATAACTGACGATGTAATGAATTTATCGGGATGAAATTGTATACCTTTATAAAACCTTATATGGACAGGCATCTATTAATTTTTCGCCAGATCGACTGAAGGGAAGAGGGGGATCCGAGAGAGGAGTTCGATTACAAAAAAAAATGTCTGCATGTATCGACTTCGAGTTTATTGTCACAAGTGGTAACCCAGGTTTTAAACCATGGACATTATAGTTTGTGTACAAGGAGAATAAATACAATGAAACTTGTGTCTCTCAATAGACGTCACCTCTATATAGACGACACCCCACTATGGAGGGCACCCCTCCCCTTGAGGACGCTCCTTCATCAAGAAAACCGCTCTTTAGACGGCACCTCTCTGTAGACGTCACCTCTCTATAGACGTCACCTCTCTATAGACGACACTCCACTATAGAGGGCACCCCTCCCATTGAGGACGCTCCTCCATTAAGGAGACCGCTCTATAGACGACCCCTCTCTATAGACGACACATCTCTGTAGACGTCACCTCTCTATAGACGACACTTCTCGATAGACGACACCCCACTATAGAGGACACTCCTCCATTGAGGATACCCCTCAATAGAGGGCACACCTATATAAAGGACACCCCTCTTTAGAGAAAACCCCTCAAAAACTTGATAATTGCCATCATTTTAGAATTTTCAATTTAAATATAAAATTTCATGTCGATACAATCATTCTATTGGGAGTTATCGTGTTCACAGACAAGCAGACAGCATATATTTGCTTCCCCAGCAATACGAAGTATATGGGCTTATGTAATCGCTCAGAAATTCGATGTGCGATTTTCAACAGAATTTGATGTTTTCCGATCTTATGATTCCAAAAATGAATAAAAATGTATGTGTGTCTGTGAACTCGATAACTACCAAAAAAAATGTATGGACACAACATTTTATATTTGTTTCTAAAACCCTCTGAGGACAATATCTATTGACTTTGATCCAAATTGGCCAAAGGGATTCGGGGGGAGACCTAACACAGAAACTACTACTGGATGCATTGACAGGAAATTTCATATGTAACTTCAAAGCAATCTAAGGGCGACACCATATAGATTTTTAGCCAAATCTAGGAAAGGGCGGCTCAACTCAAACATCCCAATAACTGCCGATGTATCGACATTAAATTTTATATTGAAATTCAAAACCCCATATGAACGACGTTATTCAACATCGATATTCTGACCGATTTTATACAACTTCTTATAGATGTGGGAAGTAGAATTTTAATTGTAGGTATAATTATACTATAGTTAATTTCTTTTATTTTTTTACAATATCTTCATATTACTAAAATTAATAATAAAAAATATTTTTTTAAATAATAAAATAAAAAAAATTATATTGGTGATGTTTTTGAATGAAATATAGTAGGAAGAGAAATATTGAATTAAAAAAAACACAAATGTTGTCGTTGTGAATATGTTAATAGATAAATAAAAAAACAAAAAAAAAAAACAGATGGGACAGACTCGGTTTTAATATCGACTTGGGGATCCAATTCGCTACCCCTCGAATTTAATAATAATCCCCACTCCGGATACTTCTGTTCGACAAGTGCACGTTTTATTCAGTTGTACCGTTTATATATAGTTTTTATCAAACAAATTTTTTAATTAAAACTCTTTGAGGAAAATCAACTTCAAAAAAATGTTTATCCCATAGACAGAGATTGTTTGTTATTTATTTTATATACTTCATGAAATTTTCTAAATATTGTATGTACTTTTTAAGGAAAGTTTTTTTGGACTTTTTTTAATCAAAGTGTCGAATAATCTCAAAGTTAAAAAGTCGTCAGTGAATCACGAGCAATGTACTTTCCCACCCTTTAGTCACCAATCAATCGTTTTGGCTAAGAATAGTTGATAATACATAAGTGCTAAAACTGCAGTTAATAGGGTTTTTGAATCGAACCCACACCCCTCTGAACTATCCTTTCCCTTCGGCCGATTTCGCGGAAAATTAATAGTTACCGTCCTCTTGTAGTTTAGAAGAATAATAGAATTTAAATATAAAATTCCAAGTCAACACATTACATGACGGGGTTTTTGAAGTGAGGCCCTCTCTGATCCCTCCTTCCGTTCGGCGAATTTCGCGGAAAAGTATAAGATGTCGTCGTTACTTTCTAAATTTACATATAAAATTGTGTAGAGGGCACCGGTAGCTCAGTGGCATACATGCTTGCCTTCTGAGCTCAAGAACGTGAGTTCGAAACCCGGCCGAGGCCTTTGGTTTATTTTATCTGGGAGGTAAAATAAATTTAAGCACGCTGTCCTTCGGATGGGACGTTAAGCGATGGTCCCGAGCCTGTACTCGTTAAAGACCCCAGCCCTAGGTGAATAACAATTTAGGACTCCCACAGTAGACTCGGGCTCATGTCCACCAAAGAGCGCTCTGTTAGTAGGCGATATGATCTCGTAGTTAAAGCCCGGACATGAGTCATAATAACTAACTAAAATTGTGTATTCATACAATCATTACAATGGAAGTTATTTGAGTTTCAGTGTTAAGGCCCCCAATCCCCCTCCACTTTGGCTGATTGGGCTACAAACTAATAAGTGTCGTCCTTTTGGGGTTCTGGATACACATATACAATTTCGTACCGATACATATATTCTACCGGAAATTATCTTGTTCACAAACAGCATTTCTTTTTTTTTCCTTGGAATCTGAGGATCAAAAAAAATAAAATTCCGATGAAAACAACATCTGAAAAATAAAATTCTAAATTTTCAATTATCCAATAGTTTATTTCTTTTATTGTTCAACGATTTGATAATAATGATCTTCATATTACAAAAAATAATAATAAAAATAATTTAAAAATAAAATAAAATCAGAAAAAAAAGTATGATATTGAAGGTGATGTTCTAGAAAGGGAATAGAGTAAGAAGAGAAATATTGAATTAAAAAGAACAGATGGGACAGACTCGGTTTTAATATCGACTTGGGCATCCAATTCGCTACCCCTCGAATTTAATAATCATCCCCAACTGGGATATTTTGTTCGACGTGTGCAGGTTTTATTCAGTTGTATCCTCTATATACCTGTTTTTATCAAACAAATTTTTAAATTAAAACTCTTTGGGGAAAATCAACTTCAATAAAATATTTTATTGTATATTTATCCCATAGACACAGATTGATTGTTATATATTGTATATATTTAATGAAATTTTTCTAATTTCTGTGTACGTTTTAAAGGAAGTTTTTTTAGAACTTTTTTATTACTCCAGCACCAACTAATCAATAAAGTTGCTCTCCCATCAAAACCAATCAATCGTTTCAACTAAAATTTGTTGATATACATTGGGGCTACTGAATCCTTATGACGGCAATTATCTGAGCCCACTCCCCTCTGAACTGTCCCTTCCCTTCGGCCGATTTCGCGGAAAATTAATAGGTGCCGTCTTCTTGTAGTTTTGAATTTTTTTTTTATTTTTTATTTTGAATATTTACGATCGGTTAGCAACTGATTTGTTTTCAATTGAAAGTTTGTGTTAGGTTAGGTTTTATGACTCATGCCCGGGCTTTAACTACGAGGTCATATCGCCTACTACCAGAGCGCTCTTTCGTCATTCTGGTGGACATGAGCCCGACTCTACTGTGGGAGTCCTAAATTTTGCCTACCCTAAATTCTTATTCATCTAGGGTAGGGGTCTTAAACGAGTACCTGACATCGTACAGGCTCGGGACCATCGCTTAACGTCCCATCCGAAGGACGGCGTGCTTAAGTTTATTTTACCTCCCAGATAAAATAAACTAAGGGCCTCGGTCGGGCTACGAACCCACAACCTTGAGCTCAGAAGTCAAGCACGCATACCACTGAGCTACCGGCGCCCTCAAAGTTTGTGTTGTCTGCTGAGCAGTCGGTATGTTCAGCTCCTGTCGTTTTAGTCGTGTATATGTGGTTCCATGTCAGTTGTTGGATAGAACCTGAGATAGCAGACAATTTTAGTTACTATGACTCATGCCCGGCCTTTAAATACGAGGTCTTATCGCCTACTACCAGAGCGCTCTTTCGTCACTCCGTTGGACGTGAGCCCGACTCACTTTACCAGAGGTAAAATAAACTTAAGCACGCCGACCTTCGGATGGCACATAAAGCGTTGGTCCCTAGCCTGTACGATGTCAGGTACTCATTAAAGACCCCTGCCCTAGGTGAATAAAAATTTAGGGTAGGCAAAATTTAGGACTCCCACAGTAGAGTCGGGCTCATGTCCACCAGAGTGAAGAAAGAGCGCTCTGGTAGTAGGCGATATGACCTCTTAGTTAAAGCCCGGGCATGAGTCATAATAACTATATGAATTCAGATTCTCCTCATACAACACAAAAGTAATATTATTATTAATATGGCAGAAGAGCATGAGGTAACTGTTGATCATCTTAATGTATAGTCTATAGCTTCAGACTAGTTTGTCTTCAAAACGGCAGATGCCGTGGTCGAGATGGTCACAAATTTAACTGGCCGTCTCAAAAACACTGGTTTCATACATCCCTCAATAGTAAATCAATGTTGCCATTTCACACTACCGATTGATTGTTTCCATAGTTAGTAATTACTATTCCAAGTAATTTTTAGTTATATTTCTTTTATTAAACTATATGTATACATATATAAATAATACATAATTATTAAATATAAAATACCTCTTTTTATAAAAATGTCGAAGTAAAAAACAAAAATATATATATTTGGGGCAAAAAATATATATATATTTCAATATGACGGTCAGGCAACACTGGTTTTGCTACCACTTCTCTTGGGTTTGTAGTGTTAAATTTTTATAGGATTTTCACTTTTCATGAATTTACAAAAATAAATTTTGTTACAAAAATAAATATTTATAATTATATAAAGGAGTATTTAAAAAAATGTTTTTAAATAAATATGCAATTAGATAGATGGATGTGTAGTGTTCAGTGTTGTTTCATGAGTTTCTCACCGCGCGTTGGTCCCTAGCCTGTACCATGTCAGGTACTCATTAAAGACCCCTGCCCTAGGGGAATAAAAATTTAGGATAGGCAAAATTTAGGACTCCCACAGTAGAGTCGGGCTCATGTCCACCAGAGTGACGAAAGAGCGCTCTGGTAGGCGATATGACCTCGTAGTTAAAGCCCGGGCACGAGTCATAATAACTAACTATATACTTCATATAGCAGGAGAATTAAACAAAAAAGTAAGATTTGAGAATAATTAAATCGGGCGGGTTGGAATGGTTTGAAAACAATTCCTCTGCCAGCTGCAACTCTCTCCCTAAATGGATAAATTTTTTTCTTCTTTGAACCAAAAAGACTTATCCGAAGAGGAGAAAAAATACGATTAAAACTAAAATTGAAGTTACTTTGGAAAAAGGGAAGAGGAAGCCATGAAGAACTTACTTGGAGAAGTAAAAAAAAAGGAATTACTATTTTTAATTTAATTAATTTTCATTTAAAAAAATAAATTTGTGATTCACCGACAATGTACCTCTTTAGAACGAAATCAAATAAGTTTTCCCTCTTCCTCCAAAACCAATTGAACTTTTGAGTTCAAAATAGTTACATAGGTACTTATGAATCCTCTATGACTCATGTCCGGGCTTTACTACGAGGTCTTATCGCCCACTACCAAAGCGCTCTTTTGTCATTCTGGTGGACATAAGCCTTCTCTCATGTTTGCCTACCCTAAATTCACAATGGGGTAGGAGGGCTTTAACGAGTTACCTGACGTACAGGTTCAGGACCATCGCTTAGCGTCCCATTCGAAGAAGGTCGTGCATATATTTATTTTATTTCCCAGATAAAATAAACTAAGGGCCTCGGCCGGGTTACGAACCCGCGACTTTGAGCTCAGTAAGCAAGCACGCATAACCCTGAAGAAAATGCTGTTTCTCAGAAAATCGGAAAACTACAAAATTCTGCTGAAAACTCAAAATGCTGGATATGACTCATGCCCGGGCTTTATCTACGAGGTAATATCACCTACTACCAGAGCGCTCATTCGTCACTCTGTTGACTCTACTATGTTAATCCTAAATTTTGCCTCACCCTAAATTTTTTTTCTCTGACATCGTACAGGCTCGGGGCCATCACTTAAAGTCCCAACCAGAGGACGCCGTGCTCAAGGTTTCTTCACTTCCTAGATAAAAAAAATTTATCCGAAATAATTATCAGATATTTAATTTAATTTTTTTTTCTTTATATATCAGGCAATTGACTAACTTTAGAACAAAAACAGAAAAAACAGTAAAAAAACATTCTATTAATTTACATATATATTTAATTTGAGTTTCATAAAGTTTGTTTTTAGGACTCTTATTCAATAGATTAATACAAAAACAAAGAATAAAAGGAATTAATTAATTAAAAGTCAATATTTTTTCTCTTTTTATTTGAGAAGGAGAGGAAAGGAAAACTTTCATAATATATTTGTTATTGAGATAAATATGAAGTTTGTACATTTCAGAGGTAACGTGCTTGCCTGCTGAACTCAAAAGCTCGGGTTCGAATCTCGACGAGGCCCTTGTGAAAAAACAAGTGAGCACGCCGTTCTTCGGATAGGAAGTTATGCGATGGACCTGTGCCAGGTACTTGTTACCCCTGTCTAGAATCTACATATGAAGAATGTCAAAACGCAGAATTTATTATTTTTTAATTTAATTTTAATTTTGATAAGTCAACGTTTTCCTACTCTTCAATGTACTCAGCAATTATAAAGGATGAAATATAAATAATAAATTGGTATTAAGCCAAATAAATTATTATTATAGGTTAGGTTATGACTCATGCCCGGGCCTTAACTACGAGGTCATACTACTACCAGAGCGCTCTTTCGTCACTCTGGTGGACATGAGCCCAACTCTACTGTAGGAGTCCTAAATTTTGCCTACCCTAAATTTTTTAATCAACTAGGTTAGGGGTCTTTAACGAGTACCTGACATCGTACAGGCTCGGGACCATCGCTTAACGTCCCATCCGAAGGACGGCGTGCTTAAGTTTATTTTACCTCCCAGATAAAATAAACTAAGGGCCTCGGTCGGGTTACGAACCCACGTTCTTGAGCTCAGAATTCAAGCACGCATACCACTGAGCTACCGGCGCACAGTGTTTCCAAGGTGGAAATAATCAGTGAGTCCCTACAAGCCATTTTGATACATATTTTCCCTCTATAACTCGAAAAAATAAATTGAACCTCTGTATCTCGGACATAGCAATGTTTTATTTTACAACCTTTACTTATTATTTGAAACTTATTACCTCTATAGCTCGAAGGAAAATAAGTTACCGACTTTAAGAATTTGCCGACAATGTACACCATTGTTTCTTAGAAAACAATTTAGGAGTATACAATAAATAGGATTACCAATTATCTAAAGCAAAAAAAAATTACTGACTTTTTTTTAATACCTACATATACTACGTATTTTTTATTTTAAGGATGTTTTGAAATAATGTTGATTTACAATAAATATAAATATGTTTGTTACCTCTGTAACTTGAATATTTATTTATTTCACCTCTCTAACTCAAAATTAGTTAGAATGAATCTTAACCTTTACAAGTCGAATCAAAATCCGCCTGTCGAAATCCTCCATAAGTCGAAAACTCTATAACTCGAATTTTTTGGCGTCTCCCTTGATGTTCGACTGTGAAAATGCATTGCTTGTTTTCTCATATTGACTTCTTTAGGTCAAAAGGAGCTGTAAGTGAGGAACACAGAAAAACCCATAATCTTCAGCTCAGTAGGCTAGCATACCCCTGAGCTACCGGCGCTCACTTATTTGTCTGTACTATTTTTATTTAAAAATATTTTTGATTAAGAGCGTTATTTTGTAAAATATATATAGCACAAGTGACATTTTTATTTAAATCTCAAGTTCATTGATACAATCATCATTGCACAGACAGACATCATCGCAAAAATGCTCCAAACGAGCACAGAGGACGTTGAAATGTGAAATTCCGTTGAAAACTCGATTTTCGATTTAGACTACAATAGGTACTTTTTTATACTAAAGTTATAAAGTAAGATACAGAGGAGACGAACAGGACCCTCGAAAAATTATGATGGTCATACATCTTTAGAGTGCGCCGGTTGCTCAGAGGTAGTTTCATGAATCATAGCTTCCTGTGCTCAAGATCACGGTTTCGAAACCCGGCCTAGATAATTTTATCTGGCATGTTACGTCGGAAGGGACGTTAAGCGATGATCCAGAGTCTTTGATGACGGATACTCGTTAAAGACTCCTACCGTAGATAACTAAATCTGGATAGAGAAAATATAGAGTTCCCAGAGTCGGCTCATGTCCACCAGAGCGACAAAAGAGCGTTCTGAAATTAGGTGTTTGACTTCATTGTTAATGCCCGGGCATGAATGACAATGACTAACGTAGACAACCTTGAATGAATCTACTGACAAATTGGACTTTCTTCTAAATCCTCCCTTCTTTTAATGCGGATTTCCTTGTCTCTTTTCTGGTCGAAGGTTCATTACTGTTTAGAAGAGTTGGGTCTCGAAAAACGGAAAGGAAATGAATGCAGTCTGATTGCATAATGAATTGGGTCAAAGTTGGATTCACTTAGGGGACTATGGAAATAAGGACAGTTCACCCACAGAATTGACTTTTTCTATAGAGAAAGTGATTACAAATTTCTTTTGGTGACATTCTGGTAAGGAAACAAATAATTACTGGATCTAAAGAGTAAATATAATTTTTTCTAACTATAGTGAAACCTCGGGAGAGGGGAGAGAGAATATTGTATAAGAAAGAACAATTGTATATAATATTTAAAATTGTTTTTTGAAGTGGCTAATGGCTCAATGCTATAGTCAAAAATAAAAGAAAGAAAGAAAGAAAAAAAAAGAACTCTTGATCGCGTCTTGCTTGTCTCTGCCTGTATTTCATTGGCAAAAAGCCGGACAGTCCGGACTTATAAATTTTTGGCCGGACCGTAAAACGCGAAACATGTTCGGCTAAAGCCGGACATCTGGCAACTCTAGATATGGCCTCTAGATATTATGAATGGTCTCTAAAAAGTGATACTTAAAAATCCACGGCTATCTCCTGGAAAAATGATTATAAATTATCGGAATGTAGATTGGGAAGTCTGAGCAGGTCCATGTAACTTGGGGTATCCTTTGTGATCATCCGTACTTTCTTCATAAATTTGATCCTTGCATACGAATATTTACTGCAACACAAGATAATATGCTCCGGATCCTTGGTCATTGCACAGTCCTCACAGAAAGGAGTCTCACTTTTGCCGATCCTATGCAAATATTAACAACAAAGTGCATGATTTGATCTGACTCTGCAGAGAATTTTAACAAATCTTCGAGATAGGGAAGGTATTCCTACACGTGCATTGACTGCTTTATAAAATAATTCCGTATCGCTCGCATCATATACTCTTTGCCAAGCGGCTCTGAAATCTTGGTTAAAATTTATATATAGGTCAGTCACTGGGACTTTATACCGAGAGCTTATCTCCTGGTACTCAGTAGCTGACTTTGTCAAACTGTGAGCAAGAGTTCTTAGTCTTAGATCTCTTAAAAAGAATCGATCTTGAGAATCGAATCGAAAAAATATATTTTAATTTTTTTCAATAGTCTAAATATTTTTCATTTCTCTAATTGAAATGCTAAAGCCAAATAGTAGCATGTAGCATTTATTTTTATTTTTTAACGTTAATGAAGATCTTTTCGATTTTTGTACCAGAAGAATGGTTAATTTTGTCATAGAAATAAAAAACTTTGTCTTCCCAATGTTTTATTTTGAGCAGAACCGGTCTTCAACGCAACAGCGTCATCATCAGTGGTTCATACCACCCACACAGCACAGCGGTTAAAGAACAACTAGGGCCAGTTGTCCTTTAACCACTGTGTTCGTGACTGTGAATAAAACAGTGGGAAGACAACATCTTTTATTTCTATGAGAGATCTCGTCCCACAGCATCTTACTATCACATATGGGATTAATTTTGTATTTTTATTTGTTCAATGAAGAATTGTATTGTACCACAAGAGGGCTATTTTTGTTAGTTGTTTTGTATTTTTCTTTTTAATAGAATTTCTTCGCTTCTTTAATTAAGAAGACGGAACACTTAGTTGGTATTATAAAAACAAAATGATAAGGCTGTTTATTATTGTTTTTAGTTATTATATAAGTTTAATTTTGTAATAAAAACTGTGATTGATTAATAATATATAATTTAAGATACCTAACTGAATTTTTTTTTTAACTAAAAAAGGTTGTCCGGCTTTTATGGCGATATGTCTGGCTAAATATAATGCCGAATTTGGCTTTTCTATTTTTTGACCTGGCAACCTTGGCCTCATCACAAATTTTTTTTGTATTCCCACGAATCCCACATTTCAAAAATCTCATGAAGTATTTGTTATGAGTGATATTAAATAGAATTGGTTTTAATATTTGACACAAAGTCAAAACACATACATCAAAACAAAGTCAAAACACATACGTCAAAACAAAGTGAAAACACATACGTTACAGGTAATTAGGTTAGACACAAGCTTGTTGATTATGTATGAATACGGTCCACAAATTATGGATGCCCACATGTGTCTATGTACATTAGGGATAAGCCAATCAAAAATGACAACAAACATAACAATTAGCTTACAGACTCAGGTCAATCTTTATAAATGTGTTAAACATGCCGGCATTGAGCTCACCGTCCTTCGGATGGGACATGAAGCGATGGTCACGAGCATGTACGACGTAAGGTACTCGTTAAAGACGTTAAAATTATTTTCCCTTCTTATTTCCCACAATAATCCTCTAGTCCTTGCCCTCCATTCTGCCATACTTCCCCAACGACGGCTTAAGTGTCAATGGTTTAGAGACCTCCTTAGCAGCAGCAGTGACAGTGATTAGCTACAAATCAGAGGAAATCAGTGACTAGGGGGTGTCACCACTGGGTGATTTCTCCCCTCTTGACATTTTGACATTGCCATTATCTCTCTATTAGCACATTTGATTGTTGAATTTATTTTTATACAATTGTAAATTTAAAAAAAATAATAATAAAATAAAATTACAGCAAAATCATATATATAAAGCTGAAAATGTTTGTGCGTTGTACCGCTATAACTCACGAACGGCTTGATGGATTTGATTAATTTTTTTTTAAATTTGTTCGTCATCGTCTGTGGAAGGTTATAGGCGTATTAGTAACTCAATATCTGGTCCATCCCAGCATCCACCCACGCAATCTTTGTAACTCAAAAACCACTGCAATGATTAATGAGGAATCTTTTTGAATAGATAAGTGTTATCTACCGGAAGGTTAAGGTCTATTTTTTAGTCAACACCTGGTCCATCCCAGCATTCACTCACGCAATCTTTGTAACTCGAAAACCATTGCAACGATTAATGAGAAATCTTTTTGAATAAATTAGTTTTAGCTCCAAAGCTAGCGTTACTACAGTTGAAGGACTATAAGCCTTATTCCGTATGAATAATTGAAAATTATAACATCATGAATGTACTGTCGAGGAACTGAATAGCCTTATAGGAGATATTGGGAGAAAAGTCAAAGTTCCCCGGGCAACGCCGGGTATTACTGCTAGTATATAATAAAAGCCACTGCACCCCGATATAATTTGCCACGGATGGACGGTGAACCACCCAACTAATTTTACTGAAATTTTGATATAAACCATTGTCACCGGAGTGAGGCATATGTACAAGTTTCATTCCTATATCTCCATTAGAAGTGAAAAACATATCGGCAGATTTGACATCACAAAACCCAATAATATAAGGCACACAATAAAAGTGGGTGCGGATCCATTTTTTTGTCAGAAAGTACTACTCTGTACAAGTTTTGTGCCGAATCGCTAAGGTAAAATTTGCATAAACATAGATATATTGTGTACACCTAGAGACCTAAGCATCCAATGCTCTTATCCCTTCTCTGTTAACTCTGGGAGTCTTAAATTTGGCCTAATCATGTTTAGTTAACTATTGTAGGAGTCCTTAATGAAAACCTGACATCGTACCGTCATAGTGTATCTCTTAACGTTCCATCCGAATGACGGCGTGCTCAAAGTTATTTCATTTTGCTCGCTTAATTTTTTTTTTTTGCCAAATCATTTTTTCTCTTCTACATATGACCCGTTAAATTTGTGTAACATTTTAATTATACCGCTTTAAAAGTGATTTAAGTTTTGTTATTGTAACTCATGCTCGGACTTTTAACTAGTCATAGTCATATCGCCTACTACCAGAGCATTCTTTGCTCTGGTAGACATGAGCCTGACTCTACTGTGGGAGTTCTACATTTCGCCTAGTCAGGTTTAGTAATTAAAGTTAGCCGTTAACGAGTACAAGATCGGGACCATCGCCTAACGTCCCATCTGAAGGATGGTGTGCTCGACGGTGAAGGTTTTCCCAGATTCAAGAAACCTATGGTCCTTCATCGGATCTCGAACCCGCGATCTTCAGCTCAGTACGCTCCTCCCCTTCGGCCGATTTGGCTGAAGATCAATAGATGTCGCCCTTATGGTTTCCTGGATACACATCTACAATTTCTCGAGTTATGTTCACAGACACATAGGATATTTTTTTTTTTTTCATTTTTGAAATTAGGTGGTCTGAAATCATGAAAATTCAACAATTCAATTTACTGAACCCTCCTCACTTTTTGTAAAATAATTCTATTTACAACACTCGATGTCGGATGCAGCAAGAAGCAAATTTAAAAACAAAAATAAATTTCTGGAGACAAATATTAAAAACATGATTTATACCAATTCAAATAACTTTTTAATATTTAAAAAATCACATATTGTTTGATGAAACTTATTAAATATAAAACAAAAATAACAAGGCAAAAAAAAATTTTTTTGAGGCGTTATTCCGCTTTTTGCCGCCCTTTCATGAGAGCTTTTAGCGTCCATAAATAATAAACTGAATAATATTAGAGATGAAATGAATAATAAAACAAGACGAAATTAACTAACACGCCGTTCTTCGGATGGGACGTTAAGCGATGGTCCCGAGCCTGTACGATGTCAGGTACTCGTTAAAGACCCCTACCCTAGGTGAATAAAAATTTAGGGTAGGCAAAATTTAGGACTCCCACAGAAGAGTCGGGCTCATGTTCACCAGAGTGACGAAAGAGCGCTTTGGTAGTAGGCGATATGACCTCGTTGTTAAAGCCCGGGCATGAGTCATAAAACCTAACCTAACCTAACTAACAGCAAAAGTGCGGAGTGAAAAAAAAAAAAAAATTCTCTTCAAATTTTAATGTGATTTTATTTTTGTTATCTACACCGGGTTATGACAACGACACATAAATATGGAAAAAAAAATGTGAAAAGTTTCAGACAGGGCATTAGGGCAAATTAAAACACATTAAATGTTGATAGACCTCAAAATTTAATTCCTGAAAAATGTGTTGAAGTTTCATGCTATCAGCACATCGTCACCTTAATGAGATAATAATAATAATTATAATAATGATAATATTTCCGTTAAAACATAACATAGGATACGTCATAAGAAGTATACACTAAGATAGCTTAAAAATTAAATACATAAACAGATATTAACTTTTAAAGTGCGACACACATAATATCTATAATTTCAAAAAAATTGGGAATGTAGTTCAAAAATTGTGTATAATAAACAGCTATTTTTCAGAAAAAAAAAAATCTCAAATATAGAAAAGATATAAGACGTCTGTCTGTCCTCACGCTCTCTGTGCTGCGTGACATTTTTAGCTTTTCAGCGTTTATATTATCGCTACAAACAAATCCTCTAGTACTGGAAGGGATAAAAAAGATTAGTAGACGATTTAAACTTTTTTGTTGAGATTTTCAGCTTTTCAATGTTTTTAGTATATGGTACGAATCTCCTAGTATTGGAAGGGACAAAAAAGACTAGTAGATGATTTAAACTTTTTGTTGAGATTTTCAGCTTTTCAGCGTTTATAGTATATGTATGGTACAAATACCTTAGTACTGGAAGAAATAAAAAGGACTTGTAGACGATATACACTTTTCCGCAGAGATTTTCAGCTTTTTAGCGTTCAGTATACGTATGGTACAAATCTCCTAGTACTGGAAGGGACAAAAAGGACTACAAGGTATGTTTTAGAAATTAAAAAAAAAAACAAAGAGAAAAATAAAATGAAAAATGTAAGGAAAAGGCAAAGTGTTAGTAGCTATGCTAATGAAGGTGTTTCCGTAAATGGAATTGTGTTATCTGTGTGTGTTCGTGTAAGTGTGGAATACCGCTCATCCGGGAAATTACTTCGTAATTAAGGGAACCTGTGGGAGAGATGGAGGGGGGAGGGAGGGAACAAAACATTGGTGGTCTATCCCCCTCCCCCCACCCCTCTGCGAGTGGAATGGGGGGGAGAATCCAATTACTTCTGGAGGCGGCGGTTTGCTGCCCCGCGAATATCTTCTCCATGACCTCCTCTTCTGAGGACCTCTGTAAGGATTCCATGCTATGTGGGGTTTTACTTTTTTCTTCTTTCTTTTTTTTGGTACAGATTAGAGGAGAAAAGTGGAATGTTGGTACAAAGGCATACTGTTGTTAATGGCAAGAGGCAATTACATAACTATTAGTAGAAGGATTCTACTATACATTTCATGTTGAGCTGCTCTTTGTGTATTCTTATGGAAGTGCGCCCACTACGACAGTCATATCTATGTGGTACCAGTAAGGAACTAGAATATAGGAGTATTCTCGTCCGCCATTTTGGACCCAGTCGTGGATTGTCAACAATGGCATACCAATGCAATCCCGGTACTTTTTTGTTAACTTCATTGAAAATTCAATGAAAAAATTAGGGAATCTACAAAAGTGATTCGTTTTCACGTTGTTAACAGTTTGAAGTGCTTCACTATAACGTTTGAGTTTGTTTTGCGAACATTATTACAAAATCTACAAAGACTTTATGTTGAGGAATGGAACGCTACCTTTAATAGAATTGATCATAGAAAAGGCAAACATTGCTTTCACTGCTTGCTACTGCGAACTGATTCATAAAATTGTAAAACATTACTTCACAGTGTGGTCATTTAGCGTTAAAAATGACTCCGAGAACTTCAGTAGCGAAACAATTGTCTACGGTTCTGCGACGGTGAAAATAGCATGTACTGCCAAGAATTGAATGCAGACTTCTTTTATTCATTGATAACTTACTATAAGTAATTGTCCTTTTTTTATATTTAATTGTTTGTAAATAATAGATGTAAGCTGTATTCGTATGTACAAAAATTTGTAAAACATGTATATATTAATAGATATGTATGCATGATTTGTCACCTAATGAAATAAAAGAAATGTATTTATTTTGAAAATAATAAGTAAAATAATTAATAAATATAATAGAGAATACCTATCTTTTCTAGTGCTCTAGTACCAGTACAGAAACAGTTTGGGCCTTTCAGACACAATGATCTCTATTCCAATGGAGGTTCGTCCAATAGGACTGCGGCATTTGTGTGCCCTTCTCAATAAATTTCTACCATTTTCCGGTGAATGGGAGTCGCATTATCGTCCCCAAACTCATGTGGTATGGACCACAACATCCCGAAATTGATCTCTTATCTCATCCATTCCAAAATGTAAATTAGAGAGAAAATTATTTTTTTCCCTTACCACACTAAGTAATAATAAGAGACATACACTCAATAAAGTAAACAATATAAATATTTTTTTCTTAAATTCATTACTTATGGAATGACCGTTTTTGTTTTTATGGGAGATGCTCGTTAATGGTAAAGCGTGCTCGGTCTGGCCTAGGTAAGAAGGCTAGCAAACTGGATTTTCCCCGTTGAGAAAGACTACGTGAACAACACATCAATAAGGATGCCATCTTCAACTAACCCAGCTCCACTTCCACTGCCACACGGATTTATATTCCAGTGCTGGCATCCAGACACCTCGTGAGGCCAATGTTTGAACAGGTTTCTGATGTCGGTCCAATCACAACCCTCTCTAGGTTTTTTTTTTTTTTTATATATATTTCTCAGTTCCGCTTCATTTTGTTCCGACTACCAATCTGTTCGTCGGACCATGATTGCTACGCAATGCCTTACACACAAAACTGTATTCTGTTAATACGAAATGGAAAGACAATTTAGTTTGCTTCTAAGATAAGAGATGGCATAACTTTGGTGAGTAAACATTGCCCCCATGTTGTTTTGCCTATTTATAAATCAACCAATTTTTAACCTGAAAACTGCATTTGCTTTAGTATAAAAATCAAAAGGACGAGTCGATCTGCTTTTATTTTTTGACTTTTCGATATACAAATTTGAGGCAATAAGATGCATGTAGAAGAAAATCTGAAATTAAAAACATTTCGCAGATTTGAAATCGGTTGAGTAGATCAAAGAGAAACAAGTTTTTACGATTTCAAAGATCTAATTGCCATAACTCCGCCTGGTGTTCTGATGCGAACTTCCCAGGATTGGACATTTAACCAATTGTAAGTTTCCATTTTATTTTCATATAATCACAGCCAGGAAATTTTTATGTCTTCTTCGACAATTTTATGTAAACCATGTGGATAACCAACTAAAACATTAGCTGGTACACTCGAATCTATTTAATATGAAGATGACTGATGTAGTGAGAAGTGATTATTTCACAGGTTGTGAAATAAAATATAGTATGACCTTTCACAGATTTTTATTAGAAGTAGCTAGCCGGCTTTCTGGGTTTCCCTCATCATCAGGCAGTCTGATAAAAAATTAAAAAGTTTTTTGAATGAAAACTAAATAATTTTATAATAAAAATAAATAAATAAAACAATCCAAAAACTTTAACAATTTAAAATACCATGGATGGGGTCAGACGAGTTATTCCTGTCCACCATCTGAGTCACAACTCAGGTCACAAATAGAGTTGTGACTCAGATGGTGGACAGGAATAACTCGTTTGTCCCCATCCATGATATTTTAAATTGTTCAATTTTTTAGATTGTTTTTATTTATTTATTTTTATTATAAAATTATTTAGTTTTCATTCAAACATTTTTTTAATGTTTTATCAGACTGCCTGATAATGAGGGAAACCTCGAGAACCAGCAAGCTACTTCTAATAAAAATCTGTGAGAGGTCATACTATATTTTATTTGACAACCTGTGATCGAATCCATTTCTTTAAATTTTGGTGAAAAGTCAAAAAATGGAAAGAAAAACCATTTTCGGTAAATCATAGGCAATGTATAACTCCAGCTCGTATTAAACTCACACGGAGAAAAATATATTTTTGCGGCAAAGCAAATGCCGTTTTTCCTTGCACCAAAAAAGTTTTATTCTCTATTTTGTGTCGGTGATGGGAATAGTAGACACCACTAGGTGATAGGGAATAGTAGACACCAGTCGGTGGTAGAGTATAGTAGACACCAGTGGGTGATAGAATGAGAATAGAGTTTTACTACTTTAGCTAAACAAAGTATGAGAAATGTTTGTTAATTTAATTATGTAAGAAGATAATGTCAAGAAGATATCTTCTTGCCGCAAGATTATAGTTTTCTCCGTACAGTTTTATTTCTTCAGTTACACGAAATATGTAATCTGACAGAAATTCGATGATGAGTTGCCGTCGTATAGCGGGCATTCGAGAACTACGTGTTCTACAGTCTCGACGCCGCCACACGAGTACTTCGGGCTGTCCTTCTTCTTGAGAAAGAAGAGCTTGGAGTTTATATCATAAACGATCGTATACATTCAGATCGTTGCGTAATATACCGGAGGAGCGGGTAGGAGCCCCAATATATTAGCGTTGTATAAAACAGAAAGATATTGGTTAAAGTGGTTGCTTAGCTCTGTTTTTGCCCCTTTGAATGCGGTCTCCCGGGTGGACAGGGCAACCCAAATCGGTTTCCTATAACCGTCCTATCACCGCATTCCTACAGAATTCCTCCATGTTAGCCGCAGCCTGTTCTCCTCTATGTGTGGTTCTCCTAACAACAATGCCCCCCCCCCCCCCCCCCCCCCCCACCCTGTCTCAACAAACATGCCATAAGGGACTCGACTCACGGCTGGTTCTCTTTATTGAAAATTCTCATTTTGCGAACGTCGAAATTCCATTTTTTTACACATTAATTAATTTATTTTAAACCCCCAACGCAAAAGGAAGGGTGATATAATTTTGCAGCATTTGTAAGTTAGGTTAGGTTTTATGACTCATGCCCGGGCTTTAACTACGAGGTCATATCGCCTACTACCAGAGCGCACTTTCGTCATTCCGGTGGACATGAGCCCGACTAAATTTTGCTAAATATTTGCTAAAAATATATTTTTATTCATCTAGGGCAGGGGTCTTTAACGAGTACCTGACATCGTACAGGCTCGGGACCATCGCTTAACGTCCATCCGAAGGACAGCGTGCTCAAGTTTATTTTACCTTCCAGATAGAATAAACTAAGGGCCTCGGTCGGGTTTCAAACCCACGATCTTGAGCTCAGAAGACAAGCACGCATACCACTGAGCTACCGGCCCACTTTGTATGTGTGTGTGTGTGTCTATCTGTGGCATCGTAGCTCCAAGACGGCTGAACCGATTTCAAAGCGGTTTTTTTTTGTTTCAAGAGCTGGTATTTGCGAGATGGTTCTTAGCCATGTTCGGCGTAAATCGGGTACCGTTACCAAGATCTTCAGGTTTCATCGGAGCCTGTGTGTAAGGCCAAGCCCCTCCCCCCAAAGCCCTTCAAGCCGCCCCCCCCCCCCCCCCCCGCCCCCTATTTAAAGATTAAAGATTTATTATTTGTGTCGGATTTTTTAAAAATTTAATATTTTATTTTATAACTAAATTAATTAACTTTTTTTGTTTAAATAGTTTTTTAAAATATAAGTATGTTTCTTTTGCACTGGAGTGATTTTTATTCGTTACATAAAGACAATTGTGAATTTGTCAAGTTTTTTTTTTGACTTTAAGTATTTTTATACTGGAGATTGTAGGAAGTGTAACTCGAGGCAAGGATAATATTTGTTTAACGAAGTTCGGTAATTCGGACGTTGAACCTGCAAAAAGTCGTTAAGCCGTAAATAATGTGAGCTCGTCTGACAGTTTGCTAACAACGTAAATCCCTCTCCCACATGAAACATGCACACAGAGGGGGAAATTCTCTGGGAATAACGGATGAAGGGGAGGGAAGAGAAAAAATTTCGTATCAGTTTTTCAACTCATTTAAGAAGACAAATTTCCAAACTATTATTCAAAATTGACAGAATTTTATGTGCGTCACAAGATTAGCCAACTATGGAAGTTAGTTTGTTAACAATATAAAAAAGTAATCATGTTGTCTAATATTGCAATGCAAACTTTTTACTTCCGCAGTTATACGAAGTATAGGGGAAGTTATGTAAACTGTCAAAAATTCATAGGGGAATTTTCAATGCAATGTCATGTTTTCCGACCTCTAGATTCTAAATATGAGAAAAAAAAATTTGAGATAACTCCTGATAGAATGAATCTATCATGAAATTTTATATGTGAATCCAGAACTTCCTAGCGAGAACAACGATTGTTTTTCAGCCACATCGACCAAAGGTTTTGGAGAGGGAGCGAAAAGTTAATTGATTAATTCGTTCTGGGGAAGTACATTGGCAGCGTTTCACTGAAGACCTTTTTTATTTTAAATTGGTTATTCACCGGTTGTCATCCCATGAGCTCAATACTTGCAACGACATAACTCCTCAGTTTATTGAAATGTGGAGATGCCATGCAATGTACTATTTCATTCATGGGATGGGTAAACTACGGCCTCGAGGTAGCCAGTTGGAGAATTCAATAATGTACAGAACAGGAGCAGTTTCAGTTTGTAGTATTCTTATCAACTATGATGAAAAATCGAACATATCTTCAAACTAACAAATGTGAAAAGCGTTTTCATACCTATCTTGCTCTTGCATTGGACGCGATACGCCTGGTGGCAAATCAGTAAACTGATAAATCTTAATAACATCCTAAAAAGTATTAAACATTGTATAGAAAGAACATAAAAACTTGCCATTTTGGCAATGCGCCAATTTTGATTACATTATTGAAATATACTATTAAAGCTCTCATGAAAACTATTCATATTCGATAGTTTGACATGATAGGGACGATATATAATATACTCAAGCCATATATATAATTTATAATTTAATCATAACCTGTCAACTAGTTTTAGAGTAACATGTACAAAAACAGAGATAAAGATAATAATTGGTCACCAGCCGGGACTGATGACGGAGGCCTGGTTACCTGGCTTTTGGTCGGTTCGGTTTGGCGGCTGGCAGAACAGAACCCCCGAACAGATCCCGAGTTCACACGACGTGCCGGAAACCAAGGACGACTGTGTACCATAGCCATCGAGCCGGTCCACAGCCGAAGAACCCGTTTCCCCCCCCCCCCCCCCCCCCCCCCCCCCCCAACACAATAGGGTGATGTGACCGACCCCCCTCAGGGGGTCAGGAGCACCAAAGAAAAAAAAAAAAAAAAATTAATTCGCTTCGCGGTTCCACCCAATAGTTATATGGTGCGAGCTACACTTCGAGGAGTATGTGGCATGTCGAGCGATCATGATTATTGCGACACTTGTAATTGGCGAAGCGTAACTCGCAGAAAATCGTAAAAACACTCTATCGAAGGGAAAGTTTATGTTCTGCAATTTCGGAAATGTTACTTTTTTTTATGGTATCTAGGGTAGTTTACGAGTAAATAGCGAAAACCCATAAAACCACCCTCCAGATGGTCTTAAAAGTAGTTTTGTGTCAACTTTTACGTGCTTTAATTTAGTACATTCTCTCCGTTGAATGTATTTATTTCAAGAAAACGAAATAATATCATCAATAGGTAAATACAAATAAGTCGATGAATCACTTTTAAATCATCAGTTTAAATTTTGTGTCGGTACGTTCATTACAACAGCAGTTATTAGGGTTTTTGAGTTGAGTCCACTTCACTGAACCCCTGTTCCTTGGCCAATTTCCTGTGCCGTCCTTATGGGATTTTGAATTTACTTATGAAATTTAGTGTATATATTCATTACAACAATATATTCATTACAACAATATATTAATTACAACAATATATTCATTACAACAATATATTCATTACAACAATATATTCATTACAACAATATATTCATTACAACAACATACTCATTACAACCATATATTCATTACAACTATATATTCATTACAACAATATATTCATTACAACATATTATTAGAATATTAGAGATTGTTTCTATGGAGAAAATTAATGATGTCTATTACTATATTCTAAATGCTATTAATTTAAAAAAGCAAACATTATAAAAAATAAAAATAAAAAAAAAATAAAAAATAAATAATAATGGGAAATGAATTTTAAAGTTGAGATTCTCATATTAAGTTTTTGTTAAATATTTATTATTTACAGTTTAAGTACAAAGTGGTTTGACTTAATGTTTATTAGTTTTTTTTTTTTTGTTTTTTTTTTATTTAAAGTTATTATCATATGTATATGTGTATGTATGTATATAAAAGTGTATATTTTTCTGTTTTGCATATATAAGTAAATGTGCGCATTTATTTTTTAATATTTAGATATTTAGAAAATTTATTAAGTGTGAAATTCTTACTTTATTATAATATAAAATGTATATTCAAATTGTAACCCAACTCTCTACAATAAGCCTTAATAGGCTTCAATGTAGTAATAAATAAATAAATAAGAAATTCATTACAACAATTAGAGTTTTTGAGTTAAGTCCCCCTTTCACCGATTTGACGTCCTAATGGAGTTTTGGATATACGCATAAAATGTCGAGTAGATACATTCTTTTATCAGGAGTTATCAAACGTCTTCATAGACAAATTTTTTTGGTTTCAGGTAGTAGGAAAACTTGATACGACTATTTTCATTTTTTATTTTTCGAAACAGGGGTCGGAAAATATGATTTTCCGGTGAAAACTCAACTTCGAATTTCTATCCGATGACATTACTTCCCCTATACTTCGTATAACTGTAGAAGTAAAAATACAGGGATGTTGAATGGAATGAGTTTACCCAAGCTACAAAAGACAAAACATGCACCATTTGTTAATAACTGATCGTTCATAATTCATGATCCACAATCGAGATATATCGCAAATTAATATCAATCGATTAATGGAAGGACACTCTACCCCTCTCGATTCTTATCTAGTCGATTCCCGGGGCTAACGTATTCAAATTGGGTCGTAACACGTAGAGTTTAATTACACTTTGATGCAAATAGTCACTAAATCATCATCACATTGACTGATTAGGCTCCTTGTCATTGATTACTGCACAAGTGCATAGGAGCAATGATTTGCATCCTTGGCTATTATCTGAGGTTCAAATGCACCACAAAAAGTCTAATCTACATTTTTTTTTTCTCGAAGTAAAAGAACTATTTTTTAATATCTATGGTCACAGAAAATAAGTTGTTAAGTCGTAAAATGGCCAAAATGATCATCTCTCAAGCCATCTGCGCACTTTGAAGTTGGGAGCTCAGAACTCAAATAATTTCGAGATTATAAAGATTTGGGTTTTTTGGTATCTTGTAAAATTATAAATATCGATGCGTTCCCGGCTAAAGGCCCTATCCATCAATTTTTTAGATTTTCATGTTTTGGCCCTATCCCACACTATTGACTATCCCGTACATTTCTGTTAACTCCATTGTGTAATAATTTTTAACAAAATTTATAAAAATAGGAAATTAGAAATTGGAGGGTCTATGGCATTGCAAAATGTGGTCCAGGGAAAAGGCCCCAGTCTACATACTCTCACAAAACTTTAAATCATTTGAGAGACCAAAAGACCTATCCCTCAGTCCCTATCCCACTAGTTTGATGCTGTTGATTGATCCGTTTCATTTAAATCCAGCGCCCTAATCGGTTTTTTGTTAAATATAAATAAATTAAAAAATTTAATAAAATGTAATTTTTTATTTTACCAATGATAGAAGTGGGTTAGGGCTTTTGTTCTGAACATTCGGGACTTTCAAAAACTGCCAAAAGCCCTAACCAATAGGTTAGGGCTTTTGGCAGTTTACATTATGAGACAAGGCCCGTTGCTACAAGGTGACAAAGGCCCTAATCAACAAAGTGGTTCACGTTCCTGTTATTTCTTGTAAAGAGATGCAAGTATTGATGAAAAATAATTGCTCTATGTAACAGAAAAGATTCTTAAAAATTACAATTAAACTAATGTGGAAAGCCAACTGGGTTTGTTTAATAATGAAACAGTTTGTTCTTTCTCCTGTGAAGTTAACCTTATGTGGGTAAAGGGCCTTTTGCCTGGAACGCATCGATATGTTCTCGGTTGAATCAACTTAATCTACTTCTTTGAGGAATCATTCACGAGATAACTGCATTTAACTATTTATTCACTACGGCAGACGTATTTCAAGTTAAGAGGGCGTTTTCGGTTAAATTAACTTTACAGAGGCATCATTCATAAGTATTTCAAAAAGTATGGTTAATAATTAGGTAAGTGATGGGGAATGATTAGGTAACTAAGGGAAAATCCAAGAAAGGATTAACAATATTCATTTTCATTCACTCCTGTAGATTTAGAAGGTATATGATTAATAATGATGCAATCATAATTTATTTATTCCAAAAACTGGATTTACACAAGTTACGAATTTCGACATACCAATTTATTCCCTGTGACCAGAGATATATGATGTGGTTTTCAGCTTATATTATACCAACCATTCTGGGGAGTGGTGTTTAGGCTTAAGATATAAGGAACTAATTAGGAGTGAATTGACGGTGAAATTGATCCAAAAAGAAGGTACTTTTATTTGTTTTCATAATTTTAAAATGTTTTTTTCAAATCAAAAATAATAATATCGACTTTGCTTCTCAAGATACTTCGAGATATTAGATCGATTTATTCACCATCCTGTCGTAAGTCGATCATCACGCAACATTTCAGAAATTTGAATTTCTTATTCATCTTCATGGTTGGAATCAGTCAGGTGAGATATTCAAATTTACAATCCCCTTTTTCCACATTTTTTATTTTCGTCTCCTTCATTTTATTCGAAAAATTATATTTGTAAAATCATGTTTCATGTAAGAAAGCTGGAGAAAAAAAAAAAAAAAATCCAACTGAAATGTTAACGTTAAAAGTTGGAAAAGTAAAATAAAAAATAAATAAAATAAAATGAAAGTAGCGAATCAAATTACTTTCCACCTTTTTTACATAAATTTCCACCGCGTTCCTGCCTCCACCTTAAATTTCACCAAAGACAAATATTTTGAGAAATGGTAAACTGAAATATGGTTATTCCTTTGAAATTTTAGTCTAATTTGTACCACTCAGATGTTGAATTTTCAGTAGACTTTTACGTTCTTTAAATTTCAAAAAGTAAATGTCCTGTCTTTATGTATGTGTGTCTGTGAACACGATTACTCCTAGTAGAATGGATATATCGATATATTTTATGTGTATTATTAATGAGGAGAATTTTTTTTTTTTTTTTTTGGCTTTATGTACGGTGCATATTAGCCATGTCAATTATTTAAGACATCCATGGCCCCGGGAGGGAGTTCTATCTACGAAATAAAACTCACTCCCGGACGGGATTCGAAGCCGCAAACCATGGTGAGACCATGCGACCAAAGCCCTACGCTCTAGCCCGCACGGCCACCATGGCCCCCAGGAACATTTTTGGAAAGAATCATATTTTTGATAGGACTAACAGTTTTCGTGTAAATAGATCAAACTACTAAAACAGATGGGTTTAAGATATTTAATGGACTTAAGATCAAATGAGTTTGATTTCAGGAGAATGTACGGTGCCCCCCCCCCCCCCCCCCCAGAAAATTGCGATTTATGTACCTAATTAAAAAAAATTATAATATATAACAACTCGATATTGAAAGCTCAGTTCCCAGTCAAACGTTATTCGGATTCAAATTACGCTCTCTTAAAGTTTCGACACCATGCTACCAATTATGAATGGCGAATTATGAGAGTTTACCGAACGCATTGTCGTGCGTGTCACAACAAAACGCGCAGGAAGTTCAAAATCTCTCCCAAAAACTCCGCACGGCGGTGCAATGTTTAGCTAAAATAAAAAGACTATTAAAACGCATATTTTAGAATGTATTCAATGAAAGCCGTAAAAAGGGGTAAATAATTGTTTTTTAGAGAACATTTAGTGCTTTCAGCTGAACGAGAATGAAATAGTAAAAAGAGTTGGACCGATTTGCTGAAAAAAAAATAAATAAGAAAATTAGAGGATACTTACTACTACTTATTGTATAAGACTCGATGACTAGACTGATGAAAATTTTAATGGTTGATTTAAATTTGTGTTGATTATTTTGTGGTACTTAGGCCCCGAAATAAATGGGTCTCAATTATGGTCCAATTTTGGCCAAAATTTAATTGCCAAGTACATTTCTGGTGACCAGAAAGCATGAAATTAACTCATATAGAACTTCTGAACATTTGAGAGATCGATTGTTCAACACTCCAGTAGGAAAACTTGGACGAAGAACAAATTGTTTCGAGTTTCCTAAAGTGGAAAAGGGTGTACTTGTGGAAAAAAAAAAAAAAAACAATAAGCTGAGAACGGGGGACAAGATTTACGTCTCTTACTAATTGTAGTTTAGGTAAACAGAATTTACCAACCGTGGAAGGGAGCCACAATTTAGTATATATAGTGATTTAGTATTTTGTTTTCAGCTAAATGTGTGGATGGCCACTTTCAGTACTCCGCCCATCTGAAATATAGCAACACATTTCAGACTATAAAAGTTGTCGGTGAATCACCGTGTACTTCCCCAAAATGAAATAATCAACTAACGTTTTGCACCCGTTTTGCGCTTATCTTAAATTCTGATGCTAAATTTTATGTTGATAAATTCGTTACATCGGCAGTTATTTGGGTTTTTGAATTGAGCCCCCGCTGATCAATTCCTTCCCTTTTGCCGATTCTGCTGAAAATTAATTAGTAACATCCTTTTGGGATTTTCAATTCAAATAAGAAATTTTGTATCGATACATTCATTACAACGGCAGTTATTACAGTTTTTGAGTTCAGCCTCCCCTCTAATCCTACCTTTCCCTTTGGCCGATTTTGTTTAAAATCGATAGGTGTTGTCCTTATGAGGTTTTGGTCACACATGTGAAATTTTGTATCGATACATTCATTACAACGGCAGTTATTAGAGTTTTTGAGTTCAGCCTCCCCTCTAATCCTACCTTTCCCTTTGGCCGATTTTGTTTAAAATCGATAGGTGTTGTCCTTATGAGGTTTTGGTCACACATATGAAATTTCTTGTCGATACATTCATTCTTTCGACAATTATTAGAGTTCTTCTGTTAAACTTCCCCCCAATCATCTCCTTCCCTTTGGTTCATTGGCTGAAAATCAATTGGTTCACAGTTTAGGATTTACGTATAAAGTTTTGTGTTGATAGATTCAATCTATCGGGAGTTATCGTGTTACGTGTTAGTCAGGCTCATGTCCACCAGATAGCACTCTGGCAATAGGAGATATGACGTCATAGTTGAAGCCCGGGCGTATATAATATACCGTCACTCCAATACTACAACTAGATAACTCGAAAATCGGCGTGTACGGGATAATTGTACCATTAGTTGTATTTTGCAAGTTTCTTTGTTGTACTAGAAGTAGACAATTTTAAGAAAATATGTTAAGAACTTATGTAAAAAAGTCAGTAGTTCAATTTAGATCATTCTACAACTGCTGATTAAAAAAAAAAAAAAAAAAAAAATATTTCCGTTTTTTTCAAAACTAAATTTCGAGATGTCTAGCTGTAGGTGACGATATATAATAACTAAATAACGAGAATTTTTCAAAATTTTTAAACGTTTTTTCAAATTAAAAGTAATAATGTCCACTTTGCTTCTCGAGATACTTCAAAATATTGATCGATTTAATCACCATTCTGTCATAAGTCGATCACCACGCAACATTTTAGAAACCTACACTCTAGTTCTCCAGGCTACCACAGCCTTAATCTAGAAATACGTACAAAATAGTATCTGTTAATTTTTTCCGGCATTTCTTTCAGAGGTGTCTTCTTTTCGACAATACTTCGGGACACTTTCAAGTCCCAAGTCCCTTCTGATCACTATGAACTTCGTTCTGTCGTGATACTTTATGTTCCCAGCTGTATGAAGTATAGGGGAAGTTATGTCATGATTACCTGATTCCAAAAAAAAATGTTATATGTCTATCCAGAACTCTACAAGGCAAGGAGGAGGATTAGGGAGTGGGGGAAAACACAAAAACTCAGACAGTGTCCCGAAATATTGTCAAAAAATAAGAAAGAAGACACCTCTGGGAGAAATGCCGGAAAAAAATCAACATTTCAACATCCCAGAGAAATTTAAGAAACTAAAATATACTCATACTCCGATCAGTGGTGATCATACTACCTCGGAAGGCCAAAAACATAGTTGATTAATACACACTGGGGAAGTACATTTGTGGTGATTTACTGATGACTTATGTCATGAACGCTTAATCATCGATGTTAGGGGACAGTTTATTTAACTTTTCTTTTTGCAAATCTAATTCTGTGGGCTCCATGCATAAAACATATCGTAAATCATTTCATCTTGTTTATTGTGTAGAAGGAGCCAAAGGGTGTAACTTTGATATATATGGTGCGACAAATAACGGGAGCAGAGGGGAAGGGGGGGGGGGATTCATATAGCGAGAAGAGGGGGGATCTTTTCAAAACCTGCCCCCCCCCCTCCCCCCCAATTCCATTATATTCAAAAGAAGGGGTTAGAAGAGAAGGCCGTGGATCTTTAGGAGCTTAGGATCAAGTGCCAAATATAGGAGGTTGATAATGGGCCAAAATTTGGCTATCTTCACCTGGCTGCCATCTTGGATAATACAACAGCCATAGCGAAACATGGCGGTGACGAAGGATTCGAACCCTAATTCCTATATAAAAAAGAAGAAATAACCTTCTTATATTTTTTTTTTACTTACTGGCTATATACGAGGTCTGTTCAAAAAATACGCGGACGGTTTGAATTGCGCAGCTCCAGTTAGTTCCAGGGGGATTCGCTTGGTGTCGCTAGGTTTGTACAGATCAGCTGATGATAACGCTGTTTCCCGCTTGCAGATATCTTCATTTATTGATTAGCTATGCGGTTTTTAGTGAAGTGCGATTTTTTCGTTTATCGGATTTTGGAATGAATGACCTGAATGAGCTACGACTTGCTGTGAAATTTTGTATTATACTAAAGAAAATCTGCGACTGAAACATTTGCTATGCTGAACACGGCTTACGGTGATGTTGCTATGAAGCGTCGGGCATTTTTCAAGTGGTATGAACTTTTTAAGGGTGGTCAACAGTTGATTGGGACCATTGGACTAATGCCCTAGCTCTAGTCCTCCAGACTACCACAGCCTTAATCTAGAAATATGTACAAAATATTATCTTTTGCGGTATTTCTTTCAGAGGGGTCCTCTTTTTTCTTTTTTTCGACAATATTTCAAAAAATATATATTTGATTGAAAATTACTCATAGAATTAAAAGACGATGTCTTCCAACTGTTTTATTTTTGACAAGAACCGGTTTTAACGCAACAGCGTCATCAGCAGTGGCACATCCCACCGACACGGACAACTGGTCCAGTTGTCCTTTAACCTCTACGCTGTGTGGATGGGATGTAGGTTAGGTTTTATGACTCATGCCCGGACTTTAACTACGAGGTCATATCGCCTACTACCAGAGCGCTCTTTGGTCACTCTGGTGGACATGAGCCCGACTCTACTGTAGGAGTCCTAAATTTTGCCTACCCTAAATTTTTATTCACCTAGGGTAATAATTTATTTCCGTTAAACCAATACATGGTAATAGGATACGTCAAATGAATTTATACATTGAGATAGCTTATTAGATATATAACTACTTGAGTCTAACACATCTATGATTAGTAGTAACATAAAAACCATTAAAAAAGTAAAATGAAATTAATAAAAACTGTACAAATAAATACTTAAAAATATATGAGTATATATAAAATAATAATAATAATACAAGATACGTTCATAAAAAGTAGACACATTTTTCTATTTAATACAAACTAAGATAACTATTTTTCAAAAAAAACTCTTCGGATGTGTCTTTATCCCCCAACGATGTTACGGGACGTTCTTACGTCCCATCATCAGGTTCCAATGTGGCGAGATATAGAAAAGAAAGAAAACAATGTAACTATAACAATATATGAAAAATAATATATATATATATAGTCAACTATAAATGAATGTATAAAAATGTCTAAATAAAAAAAAAAATATATAAATGAATAAATAAAACAATAACGTACATTGGACTTCCTAGAATAGAAAAACAAATGTACCGTGGTACAACAATATCGTCTTATCGGGAAATGAACACTTAACTAGTAAAATATGTACATATTTGTCAATTTAATAAATGTTATCAACAAAATACATACTTTTTTATTCCTTAGCTCACCTAAAAACACTTTTTTTTAATGCTTTAATTGATATATTTTTTCTCATTAATTGCTGATTTCCGTTATCCGACATCACGTCCGCAACTCCGGATAAGGGAGAGTCTACTGTATTGAATATTAGCGCAAACGGTCGACTGATTTTTTAGGGGGAGCAAAATGTTAATTCGTTCTGGGGAAGTACATTGCCGCCGATTCACCGATGATTTTATAACTATTCTACAGGAACTGACTTCATAACTAATTACCGTTAGTCAGAGAGAGGATATTTTGAGAGGATTGTTTCACTTATTTGATATTCATCTTTGAAGAAGCTATTGACACTGTCCTCTTAGATATATTTGCATAATTAATTACCATTGGTGAAGCCTTTGCATGCGAAATCTCTATGGTGGTGAATCAACAGTGAATAAATATCTCTCTTCCTCAAATTGCACTCATATTAATTTGGTTTATTCCTATTCACTGTATGGTTTATTTTATGATCACTATTTTGAATGAATTCTTATTAATTTATGTAATTTATGATACTTTATGGTTTCCAGATTTACTTTGTGAAGCTCCATTCTAGGAATAGATAATTAAAATACACAATTTCTTTGTCAAACTTCACTATATATTCTCAAATACTCACCTAGTTTCGCCGTGTTAAGGCATTATCAAGAGTCACTTACAAACTGACAGAATTGGTTGACAGGGTAGAAGGTACAGTTATGGAGGGGGTTTTTAGGTAGTGACGGGGAATCCCTTGTTTTTGTTACTCTATACATTCCAATAAACAGATATTTACAAGATAATAATAAATATAAAATAAAAAAGAAAATATATAACAGTAAAGTGTTGCTATTTATATAGGTATGACTCATGAATTATATAAATGTAAAATATAATAAATATTAAAGTGAATAAAAACAAATACATAGAATTTAAAGACAAATTAAAACATCAAATGAAAATTATAGTATTCTCTGAATGTCAGTTGGCAAAACATTTCTACAATCATCAGACTCTTAGCTACTTGATATTTAAATTAAGAAGGGGGGAATGGTTCAGTTCTATTTGTTCATTTAGCATTACAATATCGTTATTTTTGTTCGGTTTATTTATTTCTACCGCTTCCAGTAAATTCAAAAGTGTTCCTTTTTGGCAGATATGTATTATTCTTATTTTTACTAATATACTTTTCTTGGTTAAATTTAAGGTTCCCTCTATTCCTCTTGAATAAAATAAAATAGGGACAAGCACGTGATAGGGAAACGGAGAACAAAAATATAGGAGACCAAAATAATTATAATACTGAAACAATGTAGAAAAAATATATTATAAGAAAAAAATATATATATGTTTATTCAATGACGCAAAAAAGAATAAATTTTGTTAATCAAAATAAAATTAAAAATTAACTTAAGTTTAAAAAGAAATTCTTATCAAAATATGTCAAAAAGATTGGGTGAATAATTATTATATATTATCGGTCATATCGGATCTATAATAAAAACAAACAGAATATCAATTCTTAAACCAAAAAAAAAAATGTATCTATTTATAAATTTATATTGTTAAAAAATAATCACTGAAAGTAATATAATAAAAAATATAGTTGACTATGGACTACGTACAACGAAAGTAGTTCTGTAAGAAACAATGTTTAAATACCCCATATGTAATTATAACTGAAAATATAATGATGATCTTCGAAGGATGATGGAACACGAAGAACGGTGAGATCAGAAGAACGAATCTCATCGGACGAACGAAGACAAAGCTGAACGGGGACACTGGCAGATCGCAAGACCAAAAAGAAGTTCGAAAAAACCCAAAAAGGAAGGAGGGCCGTAATAAAATACGGCAATAAATCGAAACTTAAAATAGGTCCACTCTCGGGCAACTATGGCAGGGGACTGACGGGGACTGAGTATCAGACTCAGAGAGGGATTAGCCGTGTGTTTACATTACGAACCTTGTTGACTAAACAATTTTTATTATATATATTTTTTTAGATTAGTTTGTTAGTTACTACGACTAAGGGCTTTAACAAAAAGGTCATATGTCCTACTACCAGAGCACTCATTCGTCACTCTGGTGGACATGAGGCTGACTCCTATGGGATACCTAAATTTTGCCTACCTAGGTTTCTTCACCTAGGTTAGGGGGTCTTTAACGAGTAACTGACAACGCTCAGCCTCGGGACTATCGCTTAATTTCCCATCTGAAGGATGGCGTGCTCAAGGTTTTTTCACCGCGAAGATTAAAAGACTTAAGACTCGCTCGACCTCTGAAATATCGGCGTCCTCTGCAAATAAATAATTTACTATATTATAATATCAATCATTTATTGTATTTTACTTTCCTATAACTACTACCCTATAATTTTATGGGTAGTACCCTATAACTATACAAAGTATAAGGGAAGTTATATATTTGATCTCCCGGAATAACGTTCTATCTCCCTGAAAATGTTGAACAATAATTATTGTTCAATAATATTGCATCACTCCGTGAAATCGATTATAATTAATCATTTTTGGTTGTTTCCGGCATTTTTTCCTCCAGAGGTGTCTTCGTTTTTCTTCGTTGGACACCTCTGGAGGAAAAAATGCCGGAAACAACCAAAAGTGGAACATACCAGAGAAGTTTAAGAAACATATAATTAATCAATTAATGCAATATTTTCCTGAAAATGAACAGTATTTTATCCACGAATAATGTTCGATCTCCCGGAGCAATGTCTTATCTCCCTGAAAATGTTGAACAATAATCAATTTCCCGGATTAATTTCCTGAAAATGAACAGTATTTTAACCACGAGTAATGTTTTATCTTTCTGAAAATGTTGGACAATAATCGATCTCCTGGAGTAACGCTCGATCTTTCTGAAAATGATGGACAATAATAGATCTCCCAGAGTGTTTCAACATCTTCCTGAAAATGAACAGTATTTTATCCACGAGTAATGTTTTATCTTCCTGAAAATGTTGAACAATATTCGATCTCCCGGAGTAATGCTCGATCTTTCTGAAAATGATGGACAATAATAGATCTCCCGGAGTGTTTCAACATTTTCCTGAAAATGAACAGTATTTTATCCACGAATAATGTTTTATCTTCCTGAAAATGTTGAACAATATTCGATCTCCCGGAGTAATCCTCAATCTTTCTGAAAATGATGGGCAATAATCGATCTCCCGGAGTGTTGCAACATCTTCCTAATAATGTTGATACAGTATTCGATCCACGAATAATGTTAACAATATTTGATCCCCCTGACAAATTGTGCCAATATTCGATCCCCCCTCCTGCTAAATTTAGACGATATTTTCCATCGAGCTCATCATTATCCTCCTGAGTTAATTACCCACCTCTATAGCTAGCCTAATTATCTCGAGAGTCTACCCCTTGTGATTTGACAGCTATTTATTCCGGAAAATTTAATTTTCTCTGGAAATTAACTGCTTATAGCTTGACTAAGACAGGCCCTACTTGTCGAGCACACAACTTCAATTTAAAACTTTTGAAATGATCAATCCTGGTGATTGTTTATTAAATATAAATTAATTAATAATCATTAAATATAAATTGATCTGTTGTAGATATTACAATTTTTTTTAAATATAATAACTCTGTATAAAAACTCTATATATAATATCTGGCCCATCAGAGAAAATATTGACGAATGGAAAGGACGGAGGTGTGTCTGATGCGGCTCTGCTAACCCTTAGCCATCATCAACAGGGTGGCACCCCCTGGCTGTGGCAGGTGTGGGGCCTGGCCTCTCGCAGTAAGCCACATCCTGGATATAAGGAAGTAATAACGGAAATGGGGATTCAAACAAGGCACCTACAAGGGATGCTGGGGTACAACAATTTGACTCCGGAAGCCGTCCTAACAGCAATAAAAGAAAGCCACCCCTTCGAAACTATCTAGTTCATGATTGCACGGCGTAAAAGATCTTGTCATCGAACGCCGACAAATAAATCTATTCTATTTTATATAATATTTTATTTTCAAGATCGTGGGTTCGAAACCCGGTCGAGGCTCTTAGCCCCAAGGATAGGCAAAATTTAGGACTCCCACTGTAGAGTCGGGCTCATGTCCACCAGAGTATACTTTTCCAAGAATATCATAATACAGAACTGCTTTGGATTACTCCCAGTGGACGGGATCTTTTCCACCGAGGGGTGAGGGAGTTGCTGTCTGCTATTTCCCGTCTGGAATGTCCGGTGCTTTAGTCTTGCAGAATAAACATTTTCAGTAAAATCTTAATTCAGAACTGGTTTGGATTACTCCCAGTGGACGATTCTTTTCCACCGAGGGGTGAGGGAGTTGCTGTCTGCAATTTCCCATCTGGAATGTCCGGTGTTTTAGTCTTCCAGAATAAACATTTTCAGTAAAATCTTAATTCAGAACTGCTTTGGATTACTCCCAGTGGATGGGATTTTTTCCACCAAAAGGTGATGGGATTTGCCGTCGGCAATTTACCGTCTGGTGTGTTCGGTGCTTTGGTCTCCCAAATCCAATTAAGAGATAACTTACAGTTTGTCTCAAGTATATTTTATTTTATTTTGATTAGGATATGACTTAGTTTCAGTTCTAGGAATGCTCTGTCTCAAGACTTCCTTCCTCTGTGGCACTTGGAATTTTCCCTGATGAAAGACTCCGAAATCACTTCATGGATTTATGGATCACTCTTGCCTCTTGCTTTTTGTTGTGTAAAAACTTTAGCTCGCATCCCCCCCCCCCAAAAAAAAAAAAAAAAACTTATTCTGTGTCAATAAATTCATTACATTGCCAGTTATTAGGTTTTTTTATTGAGCCCCCTCCTTTTGGGTTTTGACATGAAATTTTATATTTAAGTTTTGGGTTAAGTTTCTCCCCTAATACACCTTTCCCTTGGGTCGATTTGGCTGAAAAACAATAGGTGTCGTTGTGAGAGAGCTCTGGATTCACATATAAAGTTTTATGTTGATACATACATTCTATTAGGAGTTATCGTGTTCACATGCACACGGACTGACATTTTTTTTAAAACTCCACATAGAATTTTCAGATTATTTAACTCCCCCTATACATAAAATTTATGTCTATTGGGAATATAATAAGAAACTAACAATTGCCAATATGGGCGGCTGCACTATGAAGGTACATTGTTCATAACAGTAGGATATTGGAAGATACCGGAGCTATTAAACCATGCCAAGCTCGGCCCGGAATGTCGACATCTGCTCCTTATATGAGATGTCTCCATGGGCGCTCAGACGTGCTGCACTCTGTCCGACAAAATTAACACTCCTCTTCAGGGCGTAGGCAACACGAATTAAGTGGGGATCATCAAATTTTTTTTATAAAAGCTGGTACAAAATCTCACTTATTTGAAGAAGGGAAAAATGGAATTAGCGTCCTAGCCAACTGAGCTCAAGATCGCGGATTCAAAACCTGGCTAAATCCCTTAGGCTTTTTATCTGGAAGGTAAAAGCCTCGAGCACGCCGTCCTTCGGATGGGACGTTAAATTATGGTCCCGAGCCTGTACAATCACAGTAGCATCACTTGGGTAGGCAAAATTCAGGACTCCCACAGTAGAGCCAACAGGAAAGGGATGAGAACATAGGATGCTTAGGTCCCTAGGTGTGTACACCAGCCCTCACAATTTATATATCAGGGGGCACGATTGAAATTAGTTATTTTAAAAACTAATATATGAATATGGCCATAACAAGACATTCTCATCCCAACTACTTTTTTACAAATCGCTCCCCCCACTCCCCTTTCTGTCTCTCAAATTCATTTCGAACTGTCATTGTTGTGTATAGTTCGTTAATTATTGTGACTCATGCCCGGGCATTAACCATGAGGTCATATTATCTACTTCCAGAGGGCTCTTTTATCGTTCTGGTGAATTATTGGATATAAAAAAGTCCTAAAAATGGCCACATTACAGAAAATGAAAACGTATTTTAAAATTCGTTGCCATGCTTTACAATTTATATATTTTACATGAGGGTGCACGTAGCTCAGTGGTGTGCGTGCTTGCCTTCTGAGCTCAAGAATGTGGGTTCCTAACCTGACCGAGGCCCTTAGTTTATTTTATTTGGGAGGTAAAATAAACTTAAAAACGCTGTCCTTCGGATGGGACTTTAAGCGATGGTCCCGAGCCTGTACGATGTCAGGTGAATAATAATATCCTATAATATAATGTATATTGTCATTAGTAAACCCGATTATTGTTCTCGATTCTATGCTATTTGTTTTCCCCAACCAAGTAAGATAATAACTTGAATTATTTTGAACATTTTGACAAATTTAGAAATATTTGTTGGCATCCCAGAATTATATATTTAGAATAATTCAAATGAAGGAATTGTTAAATGAATTATTTTTAAATACGTGCACTTTCTTAAAAATTGCACGTCATAAACTTTCTATATTTTTATTATACTGTAGAAAGCAAAATTTAGTAGAAGACCAGCCAAACAATTGCTGCAGGAAATGTGATAATATTATTTTTATTATTATTTTTTTTAACTACATTTTTTTAATTATTACATTCGCCATACTTCATTCAATGTGGAGGAGTCATAGTGTTCTGTATCAGTCTGTCTGTATTTCGTCTTCAGTCTGTTTGTCTGCGTTGTAAGTGAACCCCCGGTAGATTATTTTGGAATAAGGTGTCTGAAATTAGTAGCTCTGTATTAGACCTGAGATTATGTTAATTTAATTAGGGTATAGAACCTTAATATAAAGGCAGGCTTATGGACCGGCATTATTTTTAATGGGATTCACTTAGTTGGTATTATGGGGAATTTATACAGCGAGGGAAGAACATGGCAACCTGCTGTGGGAATAGAGTTTGGAGGGCGTCGAGTCGGACGGTAGGAAGCTTTGTGTGCTTTTCAGGGGCATTACTTTTAAATGAATATTTTAATGCTTTTCTAACTCAGTGAAAAGTTGACCCTTGGGATGGCAAAAGCCCATTTTGTGCTTTTAAAATTATCCTTAGAGAAAGTGAAGGAAATATCTTACTTTACTGACGTTGGCCTAGTCCAGTGGTCGGCAAACCGCGGCTCTTTGGCACCTTGAGTGTGGGGCTCTTCCACACGGGGGCGCGCACGAACTGGTTTTCTTATTTCTATGTTTACATACTTAGTTGGTGTTTATGTGTCTATATCTTTAGGCGAGTGCTCTGAAGCGACATGATAACACATTTCCAGAAAGATTCAATGTCAACGCGTCTCGTCAACATACAAACCTAACTTTACAAAGAGATGCAAGGCCATTGTTTACATTAGTGTTTGTCAGTTATTGCAATGATTTAATTTTATGGATACCTTACAATTTAATTTTATCAATAAATAATATCGTTATGAAGTATGATATCAAGTTTTATTCAACGCACCTATAGTTTAAATAAGACTTAAAACTTTAAGTAAAGTTTATTAAGTTAATTTTAGGGAGCGTTGTGGAGTGAAAGAAGATGTAGTGTGGAGGATTGAGAAAGGTATGTTGAGAAGATTTGGACATATAGAGAGAATGAACGAGAGATCAGATTGAGGACGTTTTTAGCAAAGGCCAGCTTAGGAGTACCCTAATTAAGTTTATAACAATGTACCTACCTGTATAGTTTAAGTTTAAATAATTTGGCTCTCAAAAGCAATTTCAATAGTTGTACTGTTGATATTTGGCTCTGTTGACTAATGAGTTTGCCGACCACTGGCCTAGTCCATAGCTTGACTCCATTGTCAATTTCGTCCTGTCTCCATCTCCGCACGCCCATCGGCCAGAGCTCCGCTTTCATATCGTCGGGTATCCTCCCTCCTTCGGAAGTCAAAGTTCATTACTGCTACTAAAATGAACCTCCTCTGAGATGGAGATTCCTTATTTCACTGACGTCTGCTGATGTCGGAGGGGGATGTAGGGTGATGTACTGGCCAGCAGAGCCGGCCGCCCAAAAATACCCCGGAAGGCGTGGGGGGATGTGGAGATGACTCCCCTTGGCTTCACAGCTGGATAGAATAGACTGGAGACTGGTTTACTTCAACTGGCTTTGTCCTCTGCACTCTGCTTCTGTTTTTCTTGCATATATGTCGAACCCCGAGCGAGCTGGGCAGGGCACACTAGTTGGACCAGTGGTATCAAAAGTTCCGACTAGCGGCCCCTTAATCCAGAGCTGCTGAGGGAGTGGGAGCCGATCAGGGGTAGGGTCAGACGTCAGCTGACCCCTGGAACCCTCTAGCACGGATTCCCAACCGCTCAACAGCCCCGGAGCGCACCCGCGCTCGCCAGGGGCCTAAAAGGTTTGGGGACAGTGGCGTGATGGTAGTTCCACCTAGTAGCTTAAAGGTGAACTACCATCACGGGCCAATCATGATAAATTGGGGAAGTTTTTATACTGGTTCTCGGCACGTGCGAGAATGTCACGGGAAGAGAGTTGGTATCAATTTCCCCCACCCCGGTTGACTGTTCTCGCACGGCCGGCAGGAGCAGGTGCGGGAGGACGAAGCACCTCATTTATTAAATATAACAATCGGAACACAATAATATAAATAAGAATAAACACTAACACAACACAACACAAAACAAACCAAGGTAAAGATGTCCGTCCAGTCAGTCGGCATGGTACGGTGGCTGATCTCCTGGATGCTCTGTGTCTGGCTGGGAATGACCCCGCAGGTTCCGCCGGCGTCGTCCCACGGCACGAGGATTCCCTCCGGGCCGGAAGTCAGGATCAGGTTCGGTAGATGTGGTGGCTCTCCAGTCGGGGGTGGGTTTTAGTAGCGACGAGTGAACCTTCATCTCCGCTTCCCCATACCGAACGTTGAAAACGCCGCTACCGAGGTCCTCCGTTACGACGTAGGGTCCCAGCCATTTGGGTTGGAAAGTCCTCCCTTGGGCCATATTTTTCACTAGGACTCGGTCGCCTACCTTGCGGGCACTCCTCGTGGAAAACACCTTCGCTCTCGTGCTATTTAGGTAACCGGCCTGGTTACACCGCCCCACCTTCTGGATCGCGGTCCCCTTTGGCCGCTGAACCCGCCATTCGCCTGGTCTCTGGAGACGATGGCCGAACAAGACCTGGCTAGGGTTGAAGCCAATGACGGCGTTGTTCCGTGTTCGGAGGTTGAACAGAACCGCTTTTTGGCCTTTTGATTGCGGGGTCCTCGTCGGGCGATCTGGTCGATCGGGGCAGTCCTTATTTCGGTGGTATCCGGGACAATACCAACATCGCTTCTGTCCGTTCAGATCTATTCTGGACTGCTCCGACTTCATGGGGTCCATACATCTTTGTTCGGGCTGTCGTCTCGTGGCCACACTTACAGTTGGGAGAAGTCGAGGGTTCCTTCCGTCCAAAGTGAGTAGCTCGGCAAAACTCCGTGCATTGACTTTTCTAGCCTTCTCGCGGAGCTCCGGGGTCAGCTGAGGAGTTATTACACCAACGATGAATGCTTCTGGCATAGATCGAAGGAGTCTACGTATAGGTCGGACATCCTCTAAAAACTCGGCCACTGTTTCCTCGGGTCTCTGTGTTCGTTGTTGCACGATGTAGAGTAGTTCTCCTCGTCGACAATCGTCATCAAACGTGGCCTTGAACTGTTCGGAGAATATTGAAAACTCGGGCGGTTCGAATGCGAACTGACGAGCCCACTCGGCCGCAGGTCCTCGGAGCATGGTGATAGTCCGCCGGGTCCACTCGGATGTAGCCTCGTCCATTCGTTCCAAATAGTCTCGGGCTTCTCTGAGAAACGTTTCTGTCTCCTCCACGGGATCCCCAGCGAATGTTGGAGGAAGTTTTTCTGGGGTCTTCAAAGCCTTCACTGTGCTTGCCACGATTGTAGCGGTGGCCTGAGCTGACGAATCAACAGCCTGGTGAAGAAGGTACGGGTGTTTAAAGCCGTACTCCCCACATGGACAGGGAAGGGCCAGTGCGGCCTGTGCAGTAGTCGGTCCCGCAGCAGAGTTGGGACTGCCTTCGTGGCTGTGGGAAGCTCGGGGTGTCCGTCTAGTCATATCCAGTGCCGGGTGATCACTCTGTTCCGTGCCCCACGTTGGGCGCCAAAAATGATGTCGGAGGGGGATGTAGGGTGATGTACTGGCCAGCAGAGCCGGCCGCCCAAAAATACCCCGGAAGGCGTGGGGGGATGTGGAGATGACTCCCCTTGGCTTCACAGCTGGATAGAATAGACTGGAGACTGGTTTACTTCAACTGGCTTTGTCCTCTGCACTCTGCTTCTGTTTTTCTTGCATATATGTCGAACCCCGAGCGAGCTGGGCAGGGCACACTAGTTGGACCAATGGTATCAAAAGTTCCGACTAGCGGCCCCTTAATCCAGAGCTGCTGAGGGAGTGGGAGCCGATCAGGGGTAGGGTCAGACGTCAGCTGACCCCTGGAACCCTCTAGCACGGATTCCCAACCGCTCAACAGCCCCGGACCGCACCCGCGCTCGCCAGGGGCCTAAAAGGTTTGGGGACAGTGGCGTGATGGTAGTTCCACCTAGTAGCTTAAAGGTGAACTACCATCACGGGCCAATCATGATAAATTGGGGAAGTTTTTATACTGGTTCTCGGCACGTGCGAGAATGTCACGGGAAGAGAGTTGGTATCACTGCTTATTCTACAGAATGACTGTAAGCCGCCTCCTATCTCCATCTCTGTATGTCTTCCCCAGGTCTTCCATTCTCCGGTCTACCGGCAGAGGCCACGGTTTGCCTCCTTTCGCCTCTCAACTCCGCACGCTCATCGGACACATTTCCTCTTTCATGGCTTTTCCGTTTCCTGTACTCCGGCCGACTGAGCCTCCTGTCAACATCTCAGCCCCTCCATCCTTCGGACACCACTTTCCATGACCTTTCCCTTATTTTTCTTCTGACCTAACGGTCAATACGTTCGGTTCTCTGATGGAGATACTCAGTTTCTACTTACGTTTTGTGTTTCATCAAAATCAATCAATCAGAAAAAGTCATTGTCGTACATTCAACATAAACGTCGAGACTTTAGGTAAGGCGTCTCAGGACGAATTTTTTAAATCGCCGATATGACTGAATTTGAGTCAGGAAAAAAAATACAATATAAAATAGTTTTCTATTTTTGTGTTTGCAATTTCACAAAATTCTTGTTGTGAGCTAAACAAAATCAAGGTTCTATTTAGATAAGTGACCTTTCAACAGTTAACAGGGTCGATTTCCTGTTGGAATGCGTCCAAAGTGGTCTTTTGTGAGGCTCATGGTGTCTAGAAGAATCAGGCGCTTCTAAAGACTATACATTTTATTCCCATCCTATCCCCATCACATTGTAATCCCAGAAACTAGTTCACTGTTTCTAGCAGCTAGACTGTAGTTGTTGCTACCCTGCATTCCCATTTTGTTTAGAATTCAGGCTTTTTTGAGCATTTAAACTTATTGTCATGTTTTGTTAAACTGGTCTGATGAACAAGACATTATTACTTCTGGCTCTCATAGCACCTCTACGAAAAAAATATATAAATATATTATTTATATATTGGTTAAGTGACTAATTAAGAATGTAGCATGTTGTTCAAAAACTCTTTATGAGAATCAGATTATATCAAGATTATTATGTGAACGAACGAGATGTCATTCTCTTCAGGGCGAAGCTATCTACAAAATGATTTAAAACTTTTTTCTATAATCTTTTGATATTTGATTTCATAAAGAATTGTTTCATGACAATATTAAGCACTTGCCCTACTTTAAAAATCGATTCATGATCCAATGAATTTTTTAGAATCAAAAACAAAAAAAAACCGAGTAGCCACGAAATGGATTCTACGATAATGGGACTTTTTCTGACTTCTAAAATCGATTCTGTTTTTCCTTAAGACGAAAGGAGACGACCGTCAGAAATGTCCTATAATCGTAGAATTCATTTCCTGGCTACTCAATTTGTTTTGTTTTTGATTCTAAAAAATGCATTGGATCATGAATCGATTTCGAAAATGGGCTAATGAAATGAAAAATAATCTTTATTCTGGGGCATACATACCCTAAGAATAATAACATAAAGAATAAACAAGAATATGCAAGTATCAACCAGTTGAGAAGAATAAAAATAAAATAAAAGAGGTCTCTAGGAATAAATAATAAATGTTAAAAACAGGCAATGAGTAAAACAATATAATAAAGTTATGAAAAATGATAACAATAATGACTTAATATGAATTGTAAAAAACTGGAAACAGAAGAGTGACAATCTGTCCAGTTGAGAGAGAGACTTATAGGAAGACGAGAACTATCTCATAGGAGGTAGCCTTAGGAATCAGGGTAAGTCCTTAATACTATCATGAAAAAATAATTTTTCTAGTCAGATGGCAAAAAATTATAGAAAAATGTTTTTAAAAAAAATGCAGCCGGAAGTCATTTTGTAGATAGTTTCGCCCTGAAGAAAATGACTTATTGTATGTTCACATATGTTCAATAGAATCGTCGGTATCTTTTGCAGAAAATGAAACAATGGTATAGGTTAAATATGAACTGAGATTGTGAGGACCCCTCTCAACACTGTCTCTTTCAATTAATCGTTTGTTTGTTGAAAATATGTAGTTTCGTGATGAAACTTTAAAGTAAAAGGCCCTCCTTTGTTGATGCCTTTAGTTGAAGGGATATCTAATGCGTACTGTGGCCCTTTGAGGGCAGAGGGCAATATACTGTAAAGCTGAAAAGCCAAGGGTTTTAGGGAGAACCATGAATAATGGAGAGGAACGGGGAAAATATTGAAAAGGAAAGTGGAAAGGGATCTTATAATAACTTTAATACGGACGGCTCTGGAACAACTTAATCCAGGAAGCGTTCACTTCTCCAGCAATCATCTCCAGCTAGGAGACGAATCAGGGAAGAAGAATCCTTTTGGGGAGCGAAAGAGACCAGCCTATTTTTTATTTATTTACCCCTAGATACAGTCTATTACTGTAGTTATTGTATGGGTTTTAACTTCGAGGTCATATCGCCTACTACCAGAGCGTTCCTTCATTGGTCTGGTGGACATGAGCCCGACTCTACTCTGGGAGTCTTACATTTTGCCTGCCCTAAATTTTTATTCAACTAGGGTAAGGGGTCTATACGAGTGTCTGACATCATACTGTCAGACTCGGGATTATAGCTCAACGTTCTATCCGAAGGACGGCGTGCTTACATGGTGAAATGTGGTTGAAAAATATCTCGAGAAGATAATATGAACGTATTGAATGTCGTTGAAAAGCTAACTGGCTAAATAGTAAACTTATTCAGGCGATTTTACGATACATTATTACTCCTAGAAACACAAACAAATATATCATAAAAAGTATATAAATAAGCGCTTATCTTTTTACAACACGGTGTGAGGAAATGACAGCCGAAAATGTAAATTTGAAAAAGTTTTCATTTAAAATAGCTTTAACGAAAAATCTCATCACTCACACTCCGGTCTGCCATATTGATAAAAATCAATATTGCCAACTTCTGAAATCAATAAGGCTGCGTTCAATATAATTATGCTCCAATTCTGTTACACAACTGTGAGGGAATGACTAGTTTTTTAAGGACGAATTTAAAAATATATATTGTGATTTTTCCGTTTGCCGTTTTTGAACTATATACACATTTATATACACCCAGTACTATTATATATGAATAAATAATAAGATAGCAGATAGTTTTAAAGAAACTTTTCGAATTTGTCGGTTGGGACACAATGAGGGAATGATTTTTAGGGTATCTTCTTAAACATATATTGTTTATTTATGATAAAAGAGATACATTTTTTTCATAATTTGGTACGCCTAGTGATGTAGTTTACGATTCCGTTTGACAAGAATCATCAAAGACATAAATTTCGAGTTTTTTTTTGAGAATCAGTCTTTTATGGATAATATTTCGGTATTAGGCTTCAAAATGCTGGCCGAAAATAAATAAAGGAGTTCCTCCAAATTTCAAATGTTTACATGACCTAGTTTACTAAGGATGCATGTACGCAATATTGTCACGTTTAGGACATTACCTGTAATAATGTATTTGTGTGTTATCTATCTCTACCTCTTAGATAAACAATAATAGAATAGAATATATTATCGTTGTTTTTGAATATAGTGTGCGAAATTCCAAAACGTCTGTTTGGCAACCAACACCGTCCAACGCAAATATTTGTTTTTGAATTTCTTTGTATAATTATGTGTTAGTTGCGGAAAAAGTGTTATAAGTCACAAAATCAAAAATTTTCAGGAAACTAATTTTCAACTTTTAAATGAAAATTACTCTTGATACAATTTTTAAATTGTAAAATAAAAATTTTTAGTTAACTCCAAGAAGTTCAAGGTGTAAACAATTTCAGAAGTTTTAAATTATTTTAATTTTAATTTACGAACTCGTCAAAAACATGAAAAATATTTTTTATTGATTTATTATTATAGTTTTTTTTTTTTTTTTCAAATAAATTAAGAATTTTTTTGTAATAGTATTATATTTGTACATAGTTATTACACCACATGTTTTAACTACAAGGTCATATAACCTACTACCAGAGCGACGAAGGAACGCGTAGCTGCCATGTAATGACGTATCTAAACAATATAATATTTTATATGTTGGTCCAGAACCCTACGGGATCATAGGAGGGCACTCAACTCAAAACTATCAATGTACTGAATGAGTCGACACAAAATTATTTTGAGAATTCAGATATCCCTGAGTAGTAGCGGGTGCCGGTAGCTCAGTGCTATGCAAGATGCTCAAGATCGTGGGTTTAAAACCCGACCGAGACCCTTAGTTTATTTTATCTGGGAGGTAAAATAAACAAAAGCACGTCGTCTTTCCGATGGGACGTTAAGCGATGGTCCCGAGCCTGTACGATGTCAGGTACTCGTTAAAGACCCCTGCTTTAGGTGAATAAAAATTTAGTATAGGCAAAATTTAGGACTCCCATAGTAGAGTCAGGCTCATGTCCACCAGAGTGACGAAAGAGCGCTCTGATAGTAGGACCTCATAGTTTAAAGCCCTGGCATGAGTCATAAAACCTAACCCATCCCTGAGTAAGTTATCTCTCGATAAATATATTCAACCAAAATGGTAGATTGGTAGTAATGTCATGATAAGGGAAATTATGTCAGAAACTCTATGTTTTTACCGAAATTTTATGTTTTGATACTCCTTCAAAAATTCCTGTTTGTCTATGTCTGTGATGAACTTATAATTTTATATGTGTTCCCAGAACCTCATAAGGACCTATTTATATTTTTCAATTTAGTATGAGGATTCAGAAGTCAAATATTTATTCACCGATTTTCTTTTCTTTTGTAATTACTTTCTGAGAAGAATCCGTTATGGAGAATGTAAGTAACTGTGGATTTGTGTGAAAAGAGCCCTATTTGCCAACTAGTTGAACGTGATTCTGGTAGTTTAGAGAAGGGGAGGGGGGGAGCGTGCTGAAACTTGGACTAACTTCTCTCCAGTCTGAAGTTGAGGACAACTGAAGGACTGGTCATCTGGGAACTAAGGACAATTCAATCCATTCCTGGGGATCCTGTTCAGCTATTCAAATACAGTTTATATCAGTGAGGGCCAAACCATGGTCTATGAGGTCATATCGCCTACTACCAGAGCGCTCTTTCGTCAGTCTGGTGGACATGAGTCCGACTCTAATGTGGGAGTCCTAAATTTTGGCTACTTAGTTTTATTCATGAATTATTATCTACTTGTATTTGTACTTACTTATTTGTTGTTTTGCCACGTATTAGTCTAGTAATATTGTTTTATGTAAATTTAGAACTAGGTTTCGTTAGGAAATATTTCATGAGTTAGCTAACGGTACAGCCGGGGGACTCCCAAGTTTTAATAGCACCCTTTCACCTGAGATGTATTAGAAGGTTCGCTCTCTGCAAACTTACTTAGTTCATAACTAGACCTGACGATGGTATAAAGACGAAACAGGTAGTTATATATATATAGAATAGATATATTAGTGGAATAGACAATATTTCAAAAATAAGTTTGTTTTATTCATTTATTACAAGTTTCCACAATATGTCCGCGTTCCTTAACTTCGAAGTTGTTAGTTTTATTCATCTAAGATAGGGAAGGTAGTCTTAGAAGGCTTAGGAACATCGCTTAACGTCCCATCTGAAGGATGGCGTTCTCAAAGTTCTTATCTCTCTTCATCAGGTCACAATGTGCGAAATATAGAAAATATAACAGAAAATAACAATCACAACTATCGAAAAAAAAATTATAGGTTAGGTTTTATGACTCATGCCCGTAGTTAAAGAACTACGAGGTCATATCGCCTAATACCAGAGCGCTCTTTCGTCACTCTGGTGGACATGAGCCCGACTCTACTGTGGGAATTCTAAATTTTGCCTACCCTAAATTTTTATTCACCTAAAGTAGGGGTACCTGACATCTTACAGGCTCGGGATCATCGCTTAACGTCCCATCCGAAGGACGGCGTGCTTAAGTTTATTTACCTCTCAGATAAAATAAACTAAGGACCTCGGTCGAAAATATTTATATATAAATAAAAAATAAAATGACGAATAATGTTTTTGAATATGAAACACCATTTTTACTTTCTTATACCCATTGTATAAGAAAGTATTGTAATCGTTCGAAAATCCGTAATCGAGTTTTCAATAGATTTTCACCCTTCAAGGTCTCCTGCATACATTTTGACCATTTGATGTATGTCTGTGTGTGAGCTCTCACCACAAAAATGATTGTAGTTATGAACTTGAAATTTGGAGTGAAGGGGTCGCTTGTGCTAACCTAGATCTGATTTGATTTTAACTGAAATCAGACGCAAAAGAAATGGTGTTATAAGTTTGAAGCCTTTGTCTGTGTGTGTGTCTGTCTGTGGCATCGTTGCTTCAAGACGGCTGAACCGATTTCAAGAAGAAATCGGGTATGCCGTTTCCAAGATATTCAGGTTTCATCAGGCCTCTATTACAGCTAAACGACGTTTGAGCTCAAATTTTTATAAGGCTAAGCCCCTCCTCCCTAAGCCCTTCAAGCCCCCATCAAGGTTTAAGTTAAAAAAAAATGTCTTCGGTTTTTTTTTTAAATTTTTTATTCAACTTTTAATATTATTATTGGTACATAGTTTTTATGAAAAATTATAAAAAATAAAAATGAAAGCTATGTATCAAATAATGTTATTATGGTTATTTTAATATTTTTGAACAATTAGAAAATATGTATATCTGAGTTAAGTAAAAATAGTGTAATGTACATATACGAAACATAGTGTAACATATAGGTATAGAAAATAGTGTAATGTACATATATAGAAAAAGGGGTCAACAGTTGGGCATAATTTGACAGGTAACACGACAGAAGATCTTGTACAGAGAAGAGAAGTGAGATAAATAAAAACAAAGAGGAAGAGAAGAAAGGTATCAAGGAGTGAGCCTTGAGGTACTCCGTCTTAATATTTCACCAAGGGCCTTGTGCCGGACGGGGGGGTTGAATCTTGCAACGTCCCTCCTCACCCCAACTGAATCATTTATGGATCCTCTCGCCCCCCAGAGACCGGGCATTCAGAGCCGTCAACCGTTTTTCAACGCCTTGTTGAACAGTCAACATCCCCGTGAACAACCCTTTAGACTACAATTCAGGTCCCTCTGCAACCCCTCTCTAGCTATTCATTACTGATAAACCTCTTACTTGGAGAAGTCTTCCAGATGGTGGGGAGGAGGAAGACTTATTTTTTAAATAATCATTTCGGCCCAAAATTCATTAAATTCGACCTAAAAAAAAATAAAAAATGTGTGAGTGACGCGGACTGATTTTGATTAAAATTCGTTTTATAATGCTACAATAAGAAAAGTAGTATGAGGAATTAAACTTTCAAATTTATTGTTCTTCAATTTCTTTTATACATGAAATTATAGGTTTGTGATAGCTAAAATAAGATATATACAACTGTGATTGTAGTGTCTCTAAATTCAGCGAGAATCCTTTTGTTGGTTAAGTTTGTCATTTAAAAATGAAATAAGCTGTCTGGTATTTCCTAAAATGGGTAAAAACATTATATTATTTGTTGTGACAATATGACAACAAATATATTATTTATTCATAGATATTTTTAGCAGTTATTATTATTATTTTAATAACAATATTATTTAATATATTTCTTGTACCAAAAATTTTATTTATTGGGACAAATGTAAACTATCGAAACATCTTAACCTAAAGGTTTCTTACCGAATGATCACTTTATAGTTCATAATATCGATATTTTAGTTAAATTCACTATAATGGTAAATATGATCAATAATGTTGTAAAAATACAATGTTTTATCTAGTCATTGTTATAGGTATACATCTGTTATATTTAATCATTCCATGAACGTAGAAATGCTCAAAAACAGCTGACATTACAGATAAAGAAGTGCGTAGTTGTGTGTGTGCGCTTCGCGCGCAACCTTCCGACTAACAAACACACACACACACACACACACACTCTTACGCATGCACATCAACGAGACTTACGCTCTGACTGTGTGACATAACTCAACCGAGAGCTAAGATGTTTCCACATCAAAATCCCTACCTATTTAACAATTATATATTTATTTATAATTGATTACATTTTTTTTTTTTATATATTGTTATTGTTACATTTTTTTTTTTTTGCTCCAAGGCGTAATTACGTAAGGGTAATTACCCTATATAGCCTGACACAAGATGTTTGAGTTCTTTGGGGAAACCCAGGAGGGATAGAGACCAAGGGGCGGAAACAGATGGCCCAGAGCGAGCCGCCCGACCCGGCCAGGGGACAGAGGACGGCACCACCAGTTCATTGTTTTCTTTCTTTTCTATATCTCGCACATTGGGACCTGATGATGGGACGTAAGAACGTCCCGAAACATCGTTGAGATAAAGACACTTCCGAAGAGTTTTTTTAAAATAGTTATTTTTTTTTATTATTATTTTTTTTTTTCTTTTGGCTTTATGTACGGTGCATATTAGCCATGTCAATGTGTTATATATAATTATTTAAGACATCCATGACCCCGGGAGGGAGTTCTATCTACGAAATAAAACTCACTCCCGGACGGGATTCGAACCCGCAAACCATGGTGAGACCATGCGACCAAAGCCCTACGCTCTAGCCCGCACGGCCACCATGGCCCCCAAATAGTTATCTTAATTTTTATTAAATGGAAAAATGTGTCTACTTATTATAAATGTATCTATGTATAATTTTTTTATATACTCATATATTTTTAAGTATTTATTTGTTCAGTTTTTATTAATTTAATTTTACTTTTTTTAATAGTTTTGTTATTACTACTAATCATAGATGTGTTAGACTCAAGTAGTTATAAATCTAATTTATAAGCTATCTTAATGTATAAATTCTTTTGACGTATCCTATTACCATGTTATGGTTTAACGGAAATAAATTTATTATTATTATTATAAAGTCCGATAGAATGAATGATTAATTGATTATTTCGTTTTGGGGAAGTACATTGCCGGTGATTCCTCGACTATTTTTTCTCCTTATTTATTAGACATTACTTTAATTTATCTAGTATGTAATGAACGGAATGTGTTCCATAGGGTTGAAGACAAGCCTTCCTCTTCTCCAGAATCTGGAGCCAGGGTTTTGTTAGGAACTGATTGTCTCAAGTCGTTAGTCGAGTACTATGAAGCATGGTACATTACCGTGTATATCGGCAAAGTCCACGGTACATTACCCAACTTATCTGCAGTATGATAGCGGTGGTGAACATGACCGATCTCCTTCGGCTAATGTGGGGTGAGTCTGTTATCCCGGCCACTGAACAGTCTCAGTCCTCCAGATCACATCACACAATGGGAACTACACAATGATTGCGTACACATCCCCAGTGGCGGATCTACTGGAGAGGAGGCCCCCTCCAGAAATTTGTTGAAGAAAGAATTTTGAATGAGGTAGGTTGGGGCAGGGCAAGAAAAGAATAAATATTTAAAAATATGTATTTGGTCTTATACTTCGATCTTATCTAGGGCCGCATTTAAAATTCTGAGGCCCATTATTTGCAAAAGTGGTTATAAACTCAAAATTGAAATTAAGAATATCACTTTCTAAACAGAGAAGCATGAGATTCGTTCGGCCATTTTGATTCATACTCGTTTGCAATCTGTTTTTGATGAGCTTCAGTTTCGAGTTTCTTTCCCCAGTTTCCATTTTTTTACCATCACTGATAAATACATGCGAAGAGCTATTTCTGCATTGCAAAAAGTAGATTGTACATTATTTTGCGAAATTTTCTTTCAAAACGATTTTATGGGTTTTCGGTACTTTGTTTTTTATTATTTTTTTTTTGTACTCGAAAGTAAAAAATGTTGGCTACCACTTGTAAATTGGTGGAGGCCCCGGGGCCATGGCGTGCTAAATCCGGCTATTTACTATCGTACTCTTTCCCATATTTATCATTATTAAATTTTTTTTTTTTTTTTTAATGTTTGCATATAATTGGTGCATATCAGCTATGTCTCTTATAATCTAGTATTATGGGAATAATATTCGGAATTTTGTATTCATGTATTTTATATTATTTTTTTTATTTTTCTAATTAATATTATTCATCTCATATGTATTCTAAGATTTGATATCGGCACAATGTATATAATTTATTACTAACTCTTAATGATAACTTCATTCATTTTGTTGATGAAGCGCAGATTTTTTTAATTTGAAGATGTCTTTTCTTTCTATGAGAAATGGTACGTTAAGGGCATACGAATTGGCAAATTTTTGGAGAGCTAATATTTACATATAAAATTAATATGGAGATTAAAGCATCAGGCACAGAATAATAAAATTAAAAAAAACTAGCTTAAGGCTGGGGTAATGATTGATTATTGTTACTTTCATGTGCCTATAGTAAGACGTATTGTAATCGTGCGAAAATCTGAGATCGAGCTTTTCAAGATCCTCTGAATACGCTATGAACATTTTCTTGGTTATCGACTATCTGTGTGTGTGTACGTGATTGGAACATTTTAAGCATGAAATTTGGAATGGACTTAGATCTGATTAGTTTTTGGCCGAAATCGAGCCTAAATTGCCTAAGTACATTTTATATGATATTGCCTATATTAATGACCTAATCAAAAATATTTTAAGGTAAAAGTTGTAGCTGCATAAAGGCATATTTTAGAGTGAGCGTGGTTTGTATAATAATGTCCAGTAATGCCCATATTATATATATATATATGACGCAGTTGTGTTGGAAACCTGTTCTGGTTGGAAATAGAAGAGTAGGAAGATGGTCTTTTATTTAAATATGTAAAAAAAACAACTGCAAAACCACTCTAATCAAGCAAAAAATGTGATTAAGTCAATAAAAAAATAAAAATTGGGGAGGGTGACAAAAAGGTTACGAGATAAACAGGGTGGGGAAGAAGGGTTACAAATTATTTATTGGACCCTAAAAAAGGGACATTCAATTAGAGAAGGCTATCCCCAAGACCTTTTCTTTATATCTATCAAGACTTGAATTGAGGCCGTCCTGGCGTCTTGTTGCCGGCGGAGAGGTCTCGTTCCCATCTTCTTATAAGAAGAAGTACAACTTAATTAGTTTCCAATGACTGTTAATTTTTTTGAATCAATCATTATGGTTCCTTGATATCAGAACGGTTTGTAACTGTGGTCCCATGCCCGGGCTTGAACTATGAGGTTATGGAGTCTAATACCAGTAGTCAAGAAGTGCGGTCTTTAACGAGATACCTGATATTTTACAGGCTCGAAACTATCCGAAGGACGGCGTGCTCAAGGTTTTTTTCAGGTTATAGATCTTTGAATTTACATATGAAAGTTTGTGATAAGGCATTCGGGTAATCCCCTATTTTCTTTTGGCAGATTTGGCTGAAAATTAATAGGTGTCGTCCTTACAGGGTTCTGGATACACATATAAAATTTCCTGTCGATATATTCTTTCTATTCATCATAGACACACATACATTTTTTTTTTTTAATTTTTGGAGGAGGTTGGAAAACATGAAATTCCGTTGAAAACTCCGCATCGAATTTCTTGCTGATTACGTAACTTCCGCTATACTTTGAATAGCTGTAGTACTGGAAAAGTAAAGCGAAATAGTAGAATTTGTGTAAATGAAAGCAAGACTTTCAAGTTTATTAAATATATCTCTGCTGCTTGTTGTTTGATTAATATTATTTATTATTCTCAGTACTTCTTTGCTTGATAACTGGAAACAGAACTCTTCCAGAGGAAATTGGCTCACAGAATAAAGTCCTCCAAAGGAGTTTGATAAGAGACCCTGAACAGGAAGAGGGAACGACAACAAGAACGGATATGACGAACTGATATTGTCGAGAAAGTTGTGTCTTACTAATAAAAAGTTCCTTGTGCCAGCATCATTACAGAGAAGAGAGCTTCGCTATTGCCAACATTACAAAGGGGAGTTTTATACTGTCTTCCATCTTTGGAAAGTTAGTTCACAATAATTGGATTGGTGGATCGGTTGTATTGAATGAATATAAGAACACTCCATAGTTGCTATGTTTCAACTTCTTGAATGGACCATTTAAACGGAACAGGTTCCATTCTTACTGGAGTAGAGAGGAGAGCAGGTTGTCATGACAATATACAGGTGAATAGTGTCATCTTTACTTCCCCAGCTAGAAAGAAGAATAGGGGAAGTTATGTAATCGATCAGAAATTTCATGTTTTCTAATTTCCAAAATGAATGACTCATGCCTTTAACTTCGAGGGCGCCTACTACCAGAGCGCTTTTTCTTCACTCCGGTGTGCATGAGCCCGGCTCTACTATAGTACCTTTTTTTGTGGGGGGGGGGGGGGGGGGGCAGGAGGGGGAAATGCAATGATAGTGTGGGGCTCGAGCCGTGGCCCCCATACCCACTAAAAACCTCCTCCTTCGACGATCCTGATGTTCCATTCCGCGGAACAAACGCCAGTCATTACTTCGCGGAAGGGAGGATCGATGCCTGGTAAAGCCCCTTCTTCTGCTGGAGGGCCAACTCACCCATAATGAGTGCTCTGCAAATTCGCAGCCCTCAATTCCACAACTCCTGCGAGCGCAGCGTAGCGTCCACGTAACTGGTATCAGTCAGTGGGGCATGCTGCACTCCAGATTATCCCTTCCCTCCTCAAATCTGGGGCATCTACTATGGTACCTAGCGTAGGTCATGAGTACCTGAGTTTTTACAGGTTGTAAAAAAAAATATAGTCTGACCTCTCACAGATTTTAATAATTTTTGCTAGCCGGCTTTCGAGGTTGCCCTCATCATCAGACAGTTTAGCTTATTAACGGCTGATCTAATTTTCATGAAATTCCACATTTAGTATTTTTAAACGCCAGATTGAAATAGTACAATATACGTATTAGCTGTAGTGCCCAGAGTTCGTGAGTAGGGTGGGTGACTACCGTTGCTCTGCACATAGTACCTGTCGCACGTCAAATAGTAGGTGTGGTGCCCATCGTTCCTCAGTATTCGCAGGTGCATCCACCGTAGCACGGCAAGTACGAGTTCACGAACATTTATAAAATTCCAGAAACCTCTAAGGATTGCTTTTCAGGTGAATCTCCCGAAGGGATTTGAGAAGGCGACTCGACTCAAGAACCCCAATAACTTACTACGTAATGAACATATCGACACAAAATTTGGTTTTTATGTTCGTATCCATGTAACAGATTGCTTTAGATCAAGTTGTCCAATGTTGGATCAAAGAATGCAGTGTACATTATAAAGAAATTTTTAAAAAAACTTGAACCATATGGCATGTTCAAATTCTCTTGGCCATAGTAGCCCATAAATATTTTAAACGAATAAAGAGGAAGTTATCAATATAAAAGTAATAAACTGAATGAATAAAAAAAAAAAAATTTCCACATCAAATATTCCTAATGGTGCGTGAAAACGAAAAAAAAAGGAAATGGATAAGGAAAAAGGGAAATGGTGGAAATAATTGCTTGATTTTCCTGCAATATAGGAAAATTTTCATTGGTTTATAGACATTATTTTTAAATGTTTATTAAAGACACTAGTTGGTTATTGTGACTCATGCCTGGCTGGGCTTTAACTACGAGGCCATATTCCTTACTACCAGAGCTCTCTTTCGTTGCTTTGGTCGACAGGATACCGACTCTACTGTCTGAGACCTACATTTTGCCCAACCACGTTCGGTTACCGACGGTCCAGGGTTCTTTAACGAGGACCTGACATCGAACAGGCTCGGGACCATCGCGTCCCATCTGAAGCAGTTCATTGTATTTACTTACTTACTACAGGGCGACGGTAGCTCAATGGTATGCGTGCTTGCCTTCTGAGCTCAAGGTCGTGGGTTCGAAACCCGGCCGAGGCCCTTTATCTGGAAGGTAAAATAAACTTGAGCACGTCCTCCTTCGGATGGGACGTTAAGCGATGGTCCCGAGCCTGTACGATGTCAGGTACTCGATAAAGACCCTTGCCCTAGGTGAATAAAAATTTAGGGTGGGCAAAATTTAGGACTCCCATAGTAGAGTCGGGCTCATGTCCACCAGAGGAAGAGCTAACTATAATACTTGAGTGTTGAGATCATTTGTATACCTCGGAACATACAATTTTCTTTGTATAATTTTTTTTCGTATTTTTGTGAACTGTATCATTTATAAGTGTCGGTAGGTCATTTCTTCTATTCATTGTTGATCTAGAATGGCTTGGGACATTTTGTAACCTACTGTTTTACCATTCATATTCCATTTTTCATCTGTTTACTTTCATTCAAACGAACTGTTTCATTCGTTTTATGTTCAAAAGTACTTTATAAAAAAATGTTCATGTTATTTTAATTAACATTTTTAAATCTTTTTTTCCTTCCTCAGTCATTCGAAATATAGGGCTAGTTATGTAATTCTTCTGAAATTTGATTAAGAATTTCACCAGAATTTCATGTTTTCCGACTCCCTGATTTCAAAACTCAAAAATGGGCTCAACTCAGAAACTCGAGTCAAATTTGAGTGATGACTGGAGTGAAAGGGTGGTTCAGGGGAGGGGCCTAATTCAAAAACCTTAATAACTGCCGATGTAACGAACGTATCGACGTCAAATTTCATATTTAAAGTCAAAACCCAATTGGGACATAACCTTTCAAATTTGAGTGATATTGACTGGAGTGAAAGCGTGGTTCAGGGGAGGGGCCTAATTCAAAAACCTTAATAACTGCCGATGTAATGAACGTATCGACGTCAAATTTCATATTTAAAGTCAAAACCCAATTGGGACATAACCTTTCAAATTTGAGTGATATTGACTGGAGTGAAAGCGTGGTTCAGGGGAGGGGCCTAATTCAAAAACCTTAATAACTGCCGATGTAACGAACGTATCGACGTCAAATTTCATATTTAAAGTCAAAACCCAATTGGGACATAACCTTTCAAATTTGAGTGATATTGACTGGAGTGAAAGGGTGGTTCAGGGGAGGGGCCTAATTCAAAAACCTTAATAACTGCCGATGTAACGAACGTATCGACGTCAAATTTCATATTTAAAGTCAAAACCCAATGGGGACATAACCTGTCAAATTTGAGTGATATTGACTGGAGTGAGAGGGTGATTCAGGGGAGAGGGCCTAATTCAAAAACCTTAATAACCGAATGAATTTATCGACACAAAATTTAGTATTAGGTTTTATGTAAGTCAACTGTTGAATATTAGCGCAAAATGTCAACAGTTTTTGAGGGGAAGCGAAAATTTATTACATTAATTCGTTGTGGATGTTATAAACATTGGTTTAAATAACCTCCTTACTTGGTCTATTCAATTTTAAGATAGTTCTAACTCACCTTAATACCGTTTCCTTTGGCAGATACAACTTAAGCACAGCGAGTTCCTTTCTTCCCTTATTTTGTTACTTTTTCTTCTTAAATCCTCTTTTCCCTTTTGGTATTGAGCTTGAAAAAAAATAAATAAATAAAGACTTTTTTCCAGAGAGACTCAGCTCAGTTGCTTCAACTCTGAACAACCAACTCTACTAGTGTGTTTTTAATTGAAACTTTTAGTGCTTCTTTGCTAGGAACTGGGGCTTTTTCTCCTAACTAATGTTACAAAGGGGCTTAAATGTTTTGTTTTTTTCAATCTAAATCGAAATTGAGTAACTTGTTCAAAAGGAATCATTATTAGCGACCTTTCTAGGTCCTATATAAACAGTGAATCATCGGTACTTCCACATAACGATATAATCTATTAACGTTTCGCTCTCCCCCATTCAACGGTTGACTTACAAAGGGACTTAAATCCTCATACTAAATTGTATGTTCATAAAATCATTAAATCGGCAGTTCGATTTTTTTGAATTGAGCCCCTTCCTTCCTTCAGCCGATATCACTGAAATTTGACAGGTTATATCCTCATTGGGTTTTGAATTTTTTAATGAAATTTTGTGTCGATACGTTCATCACAACGGCAGTTATTATAGTTTTTGTGTTAGGCCTTCTCCCTAATCCCCGCTCTCTTTTTGGGGTTTAGGTCAAACATGAAAAATGTTTTCAACTGTTGGAAAAGAGAAGCTTCCAGGTTCATCTCTTGCTCCAGGTGGATATCCTTACTATGAGGATATACTTACTATGATATCTTTATTATGAGAATAACCTTACAACGATATACTTACTATGAGGATATCCTTACTATGAGGATAACCTTACTATGATATACTTACTATGAGGATATCCTTACTATGAGGATAACCTTACTATGATATACTTACTATGAGGATATCCTTACTATGAGGATAACCTTACTATGATATACTTACTATGAGGATATCCTTACTATGAGAATAACCTTACTATGATACACTTACTATAAGGATATCCTTACTATGAGAATAACCTTACTATGATATACTTACTATGAGGATATCCTTACTATGTGAATAACCTTACTATGATATACTTACTATGAGGATATCCTTACTATGAGAATAACCTTACTATGATATACTTACTATGAGGATATCCTTACTTTCCGCTCTTGTTGTCATTAACCTGCGGTCCTGTTCTACCGTTGTGCTTATATAATTTGCCCGCCTTACTTGTGACGTCTGGACTAATTCCTAAGAAGGCAACATCATCCGCGTACCCTTGATGTTAGTCTTAATATAAAATATTAAATATTGTTGAAGGCGCCGGTAGGTCAGTGGTATGCGTGCTGACGTCTGAGCTCAAGGTCGTGGGTTCGAAACCCGGCCGAGGCCCTTAGTTTATTTAATCTGAGAGGTAAAATAAACTTAAGCACGCCGTCCTTCGTAAGGGACGTAAGCGATGGTCCCGAGCCTGTATGATGTCAGGTACTCGTTAAAGTCCCCTATCCTATGTAAATCCTCCCACAATAGAGTCGGGCTCATGTCCACCAGAGTGACGAAAGAGCGCTGTGGTAGTAAGCGATATGACCTCGTAGTTAAAGCCCGGGCATCATAATAACTAACTAACTTAAAGATTGTTTTCAGTAAGAAAGAAAAGTCAGAATAATAAAAAAGATGTTTGTTTGGCCAGAATATTGGGTTCCCACAAAACAGGATCTTCAACCCTCCAAGTTAGTCGGGGTATTAATTCAAAAAGCAGAGATAAGACATTTATCAAAACGTTGTTAGGGCCCCCAGCCGCCATATTAGGACATTTCTCCTCAACGTGTGATTTATGGAAGTTCAAGGGGGGGTGGGTGAATCTTTAAAAGTTTCCAAGACTCTGTTACAACACAAGTTTGCCCCATCCTTCTAGAGGTTCGCATATTTTAACTTATTATCTTACATCTTTTCCTCTCCTAATACGCTATTTCCATTTTTCTTGTTCTTTCTCGTCTACAACTTCTGTTATTGCGTTAGTTTGTTGAAATCTTCTGTTTCAATGCAACTTGATTCATTCATCTCTCAATACAGTGCAGAAATCTGAGATAAAGTTTTCAATGGAATGTCACTTTTCTAGGTCTTATGAATAAGTTTTGATCATTCTCGTCTATCTGTTCGTGTGTTTGTGACTGGAACATTGTGAATTTTCTAATTCGGAAACGGTTGTAGCTGAAAGTTGAATTAAAGAAGACAAATGAGCTAATCAAAAAATTTGAAAAATATGTTCCAACCTCCAGAATCCTGTATCTCCAGAATCCTCTACCTCCAGAAAAATATGTTCCAATATCCAGAATCCTGTACCTCCAGAAAAATATGTTCCAACCTCCAGAATCCTGTACTTCCAGAAAAATATGTTCCAATATCCAGAATCCTGTACCTCCAGAAAAATATGTTCCAATATCCAGAATACTGTACCTCCAGAAAAGTATGTTCCAACCTCCAGAACCATGTACCTCCAGAAAAATGTATGTGTCTAGGTGTCTGTATGTGTGAATGTATCGACAGGAAATATAAGTGAATCCTGAAGTCCTGAGGCCTATTTTTTCAGCCAAATCGACCAAAGGGGGGATTTGGCGAGGTTCAACACAGAAACTCTAATAACTGCCGATGTAATGAATATATGGGAGCCATGGTGGCCGTGCGAGCTAGAGCATACGGCTTGGTTCGCATGATCTTACCATGGTTTGCGGGTTCGAATCCCGTCCGAGAGTGAGTTTTATTTCGTAGATAGCACCCTCCCGGGGCCATGCACGACGTAAGTAAATAGATAACACCGTGACATGGCTAATATGTATCATAAGGCCAAAAAAAAAAATTTAATATATTGACATGAAATTTCAAATTTAAAGTCAAGATCAGACATAACCTGTCAAATTTCAGCAATATCGGCCGAAGGGAAGGGGGTTCAGGGAAGGGAGCTCAATTCAAAAATCTTAATAAGTGCCGATGTAAATGAATTTATCGACACAAAATTTAGCATAAGAATTTTTGAGCCCCTGTGTAAATCAAATGTTGAATATTAGCGCAAACTTACTAGTTTTGAAGGGATGAGCGAAAACTTGATTAATTAATTCCGATCTCCAACATTACCGATAAGACTTTATTTTTTATTATAAGTGTATTCAGAACCCCTTAAGAACTATTTTACAAACAATAACCAACATTTATTTATCAAAAGTACTATGATGTCTAATGAAGTTGTCAGTGAATCACCGGCGTTAATATTTTCGTTAAAATGCACCTCATAATATCCTATCTCCTTTCATCGTAGCTCTTGCAATACGCACTACATCTCTTTTAGAATCCTAGTTTCCTCTCTATCACCCTGAAGATGTGATCTATCCTTCTAATTATGTTTATATCTTGTTCCAGATTTCCTGGGTGAGACAACAAGAGGTGAAGAAAAGACACAAACGAGAACTGGAAGAGACAGAGCCCAGTTCAACGCCTCACACTTCCTTCCCAGACCCACTCTACCAGCAGCAGTGGTACTTGGTCAGTTACACATTGTTTTCATGTTTTTAAGTTAGTTATTGCGACTCTTAAGACCTATGTGGACAATTAAGTCCTCAGAACCATTGTTGATGCTCCCTAATTTGTTTCCAATCTTACCCTCCACAATGATCTCAAAGTTTCTTTTGTCGTTTACCTTATTAAGTCCCGCTACTCAATGTTTTACTCCAGTCTTTCCTTTCATAATAATCCCGCTGCTTGATCCTTGTCATCACGTTCCCATCCAGACAATCCTTCCTGAAGACCCCCGGCTGAGAGACCTATGATAAAATGGCGGTCCTGGAATGGGCTGATAGTGATCCGCCTCTTCCCTCACATTGTCGCCTCTCTTCAGCTCTCCTGTCCATCTCGGTCAGCCTCCACTGCTAGTCAGAGGCTATGCAGATCCGGATAGATATATAGATATCGGAGCTAAATAGTTGTTTTTCTTATGATATTATTTTGTAAAGTTTTCTTTATTTTGTTTTATGATTTCTTTATGTACTCTATTTTTTTCACCTCATTTATTTTATTTTTAAATATTATTTTATTATTTTCTATTTGAAAGAAAACTCCTCCGACGAGTTTTTGGCCCCGTTTGCGACGGAGGAGAATGGAGGCGCAGGAGCAATCAGGAGGTGTACGAGCTGTACAACGAGTCAGACATTGCTACTGTGGTAAAACTGGGCAGACTTAGATGGGCCGGTCATGTCGCCAGAATGCATGAGGATATGATCCCCAAGAAATTTCTATCGAGCCCTTATATGGACGTCGGACAGTGGGAAGACCGAGGCTGCGGTGGTCTGACTGCGCCAGGAGCATCGGGATCCGTAACTGGATGACAGCAGCACAAAACAGGGACACATGGCGATTGATGTTGGAGGAAGCCAAGACTCGTCTACGGGTTGTAAAGCTACACTAAAAAATTTTTATTATTTTATATGGACGCCACCTATTGATTTTCAGCCCAATCAACTAATAGGAAGGGAGCATTAAGGGGGGAGACTTAACTAGAAACTCCCAATAACTTCAGGATATGATGATGGTATCGACATGAAATTTTATATTTACATTCAATATCTCGATAAGGATGGAAGCTAATTGATTTTCCACGACTCAAATACCCTAATAACTATCGATGTATTGGAAGTATCGACACAAAGTGTAGTATGAGGATTCAGAAACGACAATGTAAGTTCAATATTGAGTTTCACCCCAAACGGTCGATTGAATTTGTAGGGAGAGCAAAAACGGTAATAATTCGCACTGGGGAAGTACATAGCCGGTGATTCACCTAATTTGTATATCTCATTTTAAATTAAATTTTAATTTAAAAAATAACATAATATTTTTAACATAGAAAAGTGAAAATGAGGTTAATCCGTGAGTAAAACTTAATAAACATCATCTCATCATGTCTGTCTGTTAGTTTGTAATATAACTTTTAGACGGATTGAATCTTTACTAAAATTAAAGACTTTGTAGGAAACGAAGATGGAGGTCACGAACAACCATTTATACAACATAAAAGGCAGATGTATACTACAAAATCAATCTCAGTTATAAAGTTTTGACAATAATTAGGTTTGGTTAGGCTTTATGACTCATGCCCGGGCTTTAACTACGCGGTCATACTACTACCAGAACGCTCTTTCGTCACTCTGGTGGAAATGAGCCCGACTATACTGTGGGAGTTCTAAATTTTGCCTACCCTAAATTTTTTTTTATTACTGGCTCGAGACCATCGCTTAACCGAAGGACGGCATGCTTAAGTTTATTTTACCTCTTAGACAAAATAAACTGAGGGCCTCGTTCGGGTTACGAACCCACGTTCTTGAGCTCAGAAGTTGCATACCACTGAGCTACCAGCGCCCTGTTGAAGAAAAACACGTCATTCAAAGAAACCAACGATATATCGCCAGGCGGTGACCACCTCGAGGTCACACAAACCATTATCGGCTATATGGAGTAGAGGGAAGAGGTGGGTGGGGACTTTTTTGAGACAAAAGTCTGCTCAGGCCGTTCTACTGGTCGTATCAAGACGAAACCAACGTTATTTTTTTCAGAAATGAATTCACTTTCACTTCATGCAAACAATAATTTTTATCAACTTATAAGAACATTATTTTATAAAGAAAATTATAACGTTTTAGAAAAGTTTTGCAGATATTTTGGAATAAACATAACAAATAGATAATTTTTGGTGATTTTTTAAAAAATATCTATAGAAAAAGTATTTGCTGAAATTTTCCGAAAACGTTATAATTTTCTTATATAAAAAATGTTTTATGATATTGTTGTATAAATCAAGTGAAAGTGAATTCATTTCTGAATAAAATGACGTTGGTCTCGTCTTGATACGATCAGTAGAACGGCAGGCTTTTGTCTTGGACGTGGACGTCAGAGCTGAATAAAGAATGTCGTCAGTGCCCCCCTGAAACCAATCCATCGTTTCTGCTAAAATTAATAACTAATTAATAGTTGAATTACATTACAAAGCCCTATCATACTGACTCTTATGTTACAAAAGCCTACCGTACTGTCTCCAGCGCTGCGCGTATAGAATGTCGTCGGAAAGCTAATAATTTTGTGGATAATATTTCGGTTTTAGGTTTCATATGTTGGCCAAAAATATACAAAGGCTTTCCATCAAATTTCAAATATTCATAACTCTACTGCAGCGCATGCATTAATGCAACATTGCAACGTTTAGGACAATACCGGTAGCTATATAATATATATTTATATATTATGTATGGAATATAATATATTATGTATGGAATACAAGACATTACCATTGTTTGAGAATACAGTTAGTACAATACAAGCTCTCAAATCACAACGCACTGATTGATTTTTTTTTTTTCTGAAACTTTTAATGCTCTGAACATAAATTGTAATCATAGCACAAAAATTCTCTGTAATTGACATGAAATTTCATATGTAAATTCAAAGCCCTTTAAGAACAACACTTATTGATTTTCAGCAAAAACGGCCAAACGAAAGGGGGGATTAGGGAGTGGCTTAACACAAAAACTCTAATAACTATCGTTGTAATGAATGTATCGACACAAAAACTTAATATATATATTTATAAGTCCATTAATTAACCCCCTATTAAATCGGTCGAAGGGGGTCTAGACTCTATTTAAGTCAAATATTGAGTTCAAATGGTCGATTGGCTTTGGTTAGTTATATAGTATATGTTCTGACTCATGGCTGGGCTTTAACTACGAAGTCATATCGCCTACTACCAGAGCTTCTGTAATGTAATTAAAGTGCGACATGTTTCATTGATTTTTTAGTAGGGAGATGTTGGGGGACGCTGTGGAAAGAAAGGTCTGGATGTTTGGCGTGACCTTGTCCCGTCCCCGTTGTGGAAGTGAAGTTGAAGTTATGAGTGTTGCTGATGTTCGTCCCCTTATAAGATTCCCAAACTTTTATGTCGTGTACTGGTAAGCAAGATCGAGGAAAAACCAGAGAAGAATTAAGAAAAGAAGAACTAAAGAAAAAGAGTCGTGGAACGTTTAGGCACGTGGTGCACATCATTTCATTTATTGTGTGTATGTTTTTTTTTTGTTTATATTATTCAAATATGTTTTGATGTGAGTTTTTAGATTTTAGTAGTTTGTTTCCCATGCTCAAACATAGTCAATAGTGATTTAACAATTTACTTTTTCAAAACTTTTTTAGCTGATCGAACTTTCGCCTTTGGTTTATAGAAATCCAATTTATACATTAAAATCAGTAATCGAGAAAATCAAGTATCGTTCTATTAGATAGGCGATCTGGCATCCCATTAATATTTTATTTTAGAATTGGTTACACAACATGAGAAAATCTCCGCGTATTTAGCATTTCATAAAGCGCGAACAGTAGAAGTATTACACTTTATTTTGTCGCTTTGGTGGACATGAGCCCGACTGTACAATGGGAGTTCTAAAATTTTCCTGCCCTAAATTTTTATTCACCTAAGGCTGGTGTCTTTAACGAGTACCTATGACATCATACAGGCTTAGGACCATGGTTTACCTCCCCGTCCGTCGCGTGCTCATGATACAAAACCTAAGGAACTTGGCCGGGTACTAAACAATTGTTTAACCTTTGATTACCAAATTGTAAGTTCGAACATTAACGCCACAACATGGAACTTAGTCCCGGGCGAGAGAATTCATGTTTATCTAATTTTCTAGATATCGGCTAGCTAGGGAGAACAGAAGCCGGGGGATGTTTGGTGTACTGGAGTCAATAATGTATGAAGAGAGAAGTGAATTATTTGGATTCCCTGAGTGCACCGGGTGTGGTCTGTATGATTGTGTTTCGGGCTTGGAAAGCAGAGAGAGCCCGGGCTTGTTATTAGTCGTGTATCTACTCGTGGTCTTGTTAATTAACAACACTACACTCCATTCTCCTGTCAGGTAACCAGAGTCGAGGCGTGTGGCGGCTTTGAACCTCTCCGCTTTCAACAAGAGACTTCTGTTTTAGTCCCTTCCTCCAAGTACCAACTTAACAACCTCTGTGTCTTCTCAACTTCCCACTTGACGCTGCCATTTATTAAATCCTTAAAAAGTAATTTAGAACACAGAAAAAAAAGTGAATCATCTGCTATATACTTCTCTAGCAAGAATTAATCAACTAACTTTTTCTCTCCCCCAAAACCAGGTGATCCCCCCCTTTCCCTTCGGCCGATTTCGTTGAAATTTTACAAGTGTAGTCCTTATAGGGTTTTAAATAAACATATGAAATTTCATGTCAATACATTCATTACAACGGCAGTTATAAGAGTTTATGTGTTCATTCTCCCCCAATTGTTGTTTATGTGTTTATCTTCCTCTTCCATTTAATTTAATAATAAATTTATTTCCGTTAAACCAATACATGGTAATAGGAATACATTAAGATAGCTTATAAATTAGATTTAGGTTAGGTTTTATGACTCATACCCGGGCTTTAACTACGAAGTCATATCGCCTACTACCAGAGCGCTCTTTCGTCACTCTGGTGGAAATGAGTCCGACTCTACTGTGGGAGTTCTAAATTTTGCCTACCCTAAATTTTTATTCACCTTGGGTAGGGGTCTTTAACGAGTACCTGACATCGTACAGGCTCGGGAACATCGCTTAACGTCCCATCCGAAGGACGGCGTGCTCAAGTTTATTTCACCTCCCAGATAAAATAAACTAAGGGCCTCGGCCGGGTTTCGAACCCACTATCTTGAGCTCAGAAGGCAAGCACGCATACCACTGAGCTACCAGCGCCCTCTAAATTAGATTTATAACTACTTGAGTCTAACACATCTATGATTAGTAGTAATAACAAAACTATTAAAAAAAGTAAAATTAAATTAATAAAAACTGAACAAATAAATACTTAAAAATATATGAGTATATAAAAAAAATTAATACAAGATATGTTTATAATAAGTAGACACATTTTTCAATTCATAAAAATTAAGATAACTATTTTTGAAAACTATTCGGAAGTGTCTTTATCCCAACGATGTTTCGGGACGTTCTTACGTCCCATCATCAGGTCCCAATGTGCGAGATATAGAAAAGAAAGAAAACAATGTAACTATAACAATATATGAAAAGTAATATATATATATATATAGATTAATCAATTATAAATGAATGTATATAAGAGTCTAAATAAATAAAAAATTATAAATGAATAAATAAAACAATAACGAACATTGGACTGACCTTTAAGGTGTGGAGGAACTCTGCCCAAAAAATAAAAATGAAAGCTTTGTATCAAATTATGTTTTTGGATATGAAACACGTTTCTTTATTGTGATTATATTATTCTTTTTGAACAGTGAGAATGTGTAAAGGGTTTCCTCTAACATGAACATTTTTAGTTGAAATTTAATTTTTTTTATTGTATCTATTGACTTCAAGAAGTGGAGAAGGGCATTAAATAAATTAATTCCTTTATGAGTTATACTTTTTTCAAAAATACATTTGTACGATTTGGCTGAAATTCAACCGGTGATGTCCTTTAAAGATTCTAGATACACTTATAAAATTTAATTTTAATTTATTTGTAGACTGCCTGATGATGAGGGAAACCTCGAAAGCCGGCTAGCTATTACTTAAATAAAAAATCTGTGAGAGGTCAGACTACCTTATATTTGACATCCTGCCTTATAAAATTTCGTGTCGATACATTCATTCTTTCGGGAGTTATCGTGTTCATAGGTACATAGACAGATAATTTTACTCCCTCATCTATATGAAGTATAGGGGAAGTTATTCCCGGTAGAATAGACACGAAATTTTATATGTGTATCTAGAACTCTCTATGAACGGCAATTATAGATTTTCAGTCAAATCGGCTAAAGGCAAGGGTGGATGGATTAGGGGGAAAAATAAAACTATAATTGTTGCCGTTGTAATGAATGTATCGAATTTTTGGGTTAATGCGCTACCATTGATAAATCGATTTCATTTTTCCGCAGGGTATAAAAGTGGGTCAGGGTCGGACACTTCAATATTGCGAGCAAAGGCCCGATGACCCGAAGAACCCAGAATGTCAGGGGAGTAAAATGTGTGAGGAATAAATGCGGAAATAGTGAAAATAAGAATTCTAATTGGAACAAAATAAATTAATTGGAATGAATGTCACTTAATCACTGTAAGCAGAATGTTCTGGTCGATTCGGCTGTGTCGATCCTTGATGGTCCATGATGATAGACGAGATCGGAGGGGGTCCTCACGGGGAAGTTTTCATGTGCCCGGGGGATGTCCGTGAGATGTTCAGAGGTGATGTATCCCGAGCGGGCTGTGGCGTACGTGCAGACTTCACGATGAATGGTGAGGGGAGCGAGCGAGCTAGACGTGGCGTAGGGCCCATAGTGGGGGGCGCGGGCTCATCTCATAAAATTTTTTTTTTGGCTTTATGTTCGATGCATATTAGCCATGACACTGTGTTATCTAATTATTTACGACATCCATGGCCCCGGGAGGGAGTTCTATCTACGAAATAAAACTCACTCCCGGACGGGAATCGAACCCGCAAACCATGGTGAAACCATGCGACCAAAGCCCTACGCTCTAGCCCGTACGGCCACCATGGCTCCCTTAAATAATATTAACTAAAGTGTTTTTCAAACGAAACGTAAACAAATGTGAATTATACCACTAACTAATTTTTTACCTAGAAATTTCAACAGATGTGTTTTTTAACAGTTGTAATTGAACAGCCGTTTTAATGAATGTATCGAATTTTTGAGTTAATGCGCTACCATTGATAAATCGATTTAATTTTTTCGCAGGATATAAAAGTAAATATATTATGAAATGTTTTTCTTCTCAAGTATGTGCATACACAATAAGTTTTCTTGTTTAGTGCCGCCATTTTTGTAGGGAAAAACCGTACCTTGTATGAAGGGGTGGTTTATTTACAATTCAGGGACGAGCCATGAGTTTAAAAGATTATTCAAGGTCTCAGATGTGAAGCTGGAGTAAGTGACACTTTTAAAAAGAGACGCTCCATTAGGCTGAGTAAAGTGAAAAAAACGGAGAGTTGTGAGTAGAGAGAGCCCTTGATGTTTTCCTGATAGCCTGTTTACCATCTGGATCCTGAAAGATATGCAGATCTTCATTCTCGATTATACACAGTGGAGAGGGGATGAAAGTTAGATGAACTAGGAAATGGAAAACGATAACTCGACTGGCTTCTAGCCTCCGGAAATAACTGTTTAACGCTACCAACGATAGATGGGACGTTAAACGGAACACTATCTTTAATCTTTAACCTCCTCAACAACTTCTCTGTTTTAGCTATTTCTTGCCCCAAAATACAGGGTTTTACCTAATATTTTTTGCGATAGTTTGGGAGTTGAGCCCTCCTTCTGATACCCTTTCTCCTAATCTCTTCTTTAGCCAGTTTGACTTTTAATCAATAATAAGTCCTTAACCCGTAACTGGTGACGTGGATTTTTTGTAACGTAACTGGTGACGTGGGGTTATCTATACCCAGAACCTTTCCCCTCTCCCACGAGCTTAACTTGCGGGGTAAAAAAAATATTTTAATTTTAATTAATTTAGTGACATGTATTTATGACCTCAAAAACATTTAAACACAAAAAAAAATTTCTAGGACCCCAAAATGTTTTTTTATAAAACTTGCCAATAAAAACCAATTTAAGCTATAGAGTTGCTAAAAATCTCAAAATATAATTTGCAACACCTTTTGGAATAAAAATGGCAGCAATACTCTATTATTTAAATATAATAAAAGTAAAAAAAAATAAGAATTAAAAAAAAAGTGAATTTTTAATTAAAATTCCGACACATCATTCAGCACATTCTTTACAGACTGGAATCATACAACTTCCACATATTGGCACTTTGCAACCATTGCAGACTTTTTTGTTTTTTTGTCAGATCCTCTGGGGCACTTCTGGCATCTTACTTGTTTGTCCAAGTCTTCCGGTTTTTTCCATAGTATTTAGTTACCTTTTTTTTTACTTTTTTTGGTAGAGGTTCATCATAATCAGACCCAGACGAAAAATCTGAGTCCAAAATACGCGGCAGTGAAGTACTTGCCATTGGTGGTGATGTACTTGCCATTACCGATGGAAATTCGTCATCAGTCAATTCTTGTTCTGAATCAGTTTGATGATCACTAACATAATCACGAGATACATCTTCATCACCACTGCACTCACTTTCTCCTTCAAATATTGACCATCAGAAACGTTTTTTTAGATGCCATAACAATAAAATTATATGTAAAAATTATTCATAAAAAGTTATTTATAAACACAGTAGATAATACCAAAAACCCACAGAAAAAATAATAAAATAAAAAAATCGCGAAGTGCAAAAAAGTTACGTATCTGTGTAAATTACCCTGAACTTACATTTATTTGGAGCTGACACGAAATAACACACTAGAGAATCAAAATAATACACTAGGCAAGGAGGGCATAGACCGACTGGAAGGTATCTAGTCGGACAACAAGTTACCCCCAACCCTCTGGCCCCAGTGGTGAATCATAGTTTTCGCTGGGTATCACACACCCCACGTCACCAGTTACGGGTTAAAGGGCTTTGAAGTTACATATGAACTTTCGTGTTAAAACATTCATAATAGCAACAGTTATCAGAGTTTTTGTGTTAAGCCACCACATCTTTTTTTTCAGCAATTCACATCACAATTTCTTTGTCAAACTTCACTATATATTCTCAAATACTCAACTAGTTTCGCCGTGTTAAGGCATTATCAAGAGTCACTTACAAACTGACAGAATTGGTTGACAGGGTAGAAGGTACAGTTATGGAGGGTTTTTTTAGGTAATGACGGGGAATCCCTTATTTTTGTAATAAAAATTCCCCGTCATTTGAAGTTTGACAAAGAAATTGTGTATTTAATTATCTATTCCAATCATGACAGTTTAAAATCATGGATGGGGCAGACGAGTTATTCCTGTCCACCATCTGAGTCACAACTGAAATTAATTTCTTCATTTATTTTTATTATAACATTATTTAGTTTTCATTCAAAAATTTTTTTTAAATTTTTATCAGACTGCATTTTTTATCAAGAAGTAACAGTTATACTTAAGAAATAATTTAATTGTAGGATTGAGGTATTTTGTATGTATATTACCAAATTCTGGTAGTGATGTAAAAAATAATTATAAAAAGAAGTGCTTTAAAATATGGCATAAGGATTATACGTTATCTATGAATGTTAAAGGGAAATTCTATGCCTCCATTCAAAGATTTATCCCAATTAAGTCTTGGTATGATAAATTTTCAGAAGACAGAAAGTTTTACACCACAATATGCAGACTGAGATTCAATCACAATTACTCCCCTATTGCACGTATTGGAATCCAGATGGAATCCATATGTCCTTGCGATTTGGAATCGGTAGCGGATGCCAACCACATCATCTTGGCTTGCAACAAGTACACTAACGGTAGGGATCAACTGTGGAGAGCAATAACACAGACTGACTGCCCACTACCGGCTAACTTACAAACAAAGAACACGACTTATACATGGAATTATACAGCTACATTAAGACAAACAACATTACTCTGTGAACACACATACATACGTACAGACACAAACAAGAACACACACTACTGACTTTAAGACACACTGATGACTTATAACATATTAATTAATAATGGCCAATGTGCACGTTCAATAAGGCCAAAAAAAAAAAAAAGAAAGAAAAAAAAAATAATAATAATTTAATTTATTGTAGGAACAATCGTTAAATTCTTTTCTGATTTCTTCTGTTGAGTAGACTCAAAAACTCCAAAAGGAGAAGCGTATGTTCTAAAATAATGTCAATAAAGCTATTTTATTTTTTTTTTAAATTATTTATTTTCTAATACAGTCCACTAATTGCTACCAGAGGTTGCATTTATGTTTAATACATAAATTTCCTATCCAAGTGTTTTTTTTGCTCCACAATTTGAAGCCCTCCCCTCAAAGGCGTATACAATAATATTTTCGTATTGATATCACTTATCCTTTTTTCTTTTTCTCTTACAATTTGTTGTTCAGAAAAAAAAAAAAAAAAATGAACTAGGGTTGAAGTGAGTCCATTGTAAAAACAGGATTCAGAATGTTCAGTCCTGTCGATGCCTATTTTAACGACATGACACAGCTTGCATAATAAGTAGGGAACCCCCCCATTGACATGTCACACCCCAGTCCGCACTCAACCCTACAACAAAAAAAAGGGCTGATCCTCTTTTTAATTTAATAAGGGATATTGTACTGGACAATGGTTAATTAGTCAAATTAGCCCAAATCCATATAGATCTGGGGAGTTCATTGACAATGTTTTCAGAAAAGGCCATACAGAGGTGAAAGAAGTTCCGTTCGTTCTCCCTCAAAAGCCAATCGATTGTTTTGATTAAAACTGAATATTTACTTATACAGTGCCTTCTGAATCCTTATACTATATGTTTTGATACATTCATAACATCGGTAGTTATTGGGATTTCGAGTTCATCACTCTCTGCTGATCCCCGCCTCCCCTTCGGCTGATTGGTCTGAAATTTCATGTCAATACTTTCATTACAACGACAGTTATTAGAGTTTATGTGTTAATCCTCCCCCAATCCGTACCTTCCAGTTGTCCGATTTGGCTGAAAATCAATGTGTTGTCCTCAAAGGGTTTTGGATTCACATATAAAATTTCATGTCGATATATTCATTATATCGGGAGTTATTGTGTTCACAATAAAAACCACAGACAGACAGAAAGATATATTAGAGATGTTTTCGCCAGAGATCTTGTGGAAGTTCATTGTAAATAATAAAGAATAAAACACTCAGAACAAGTCAAAAAATTCCATTATATTTATATAAAATACGGAATATATTTCGCTGGTTAGAGCATTGTCAGGTGTACAGGATAACAGATATCCTGTAGTATAGACAAGATATATCGACATGAAATTTTATATGTGAATCTAAAACCCTTTAAGGACAACACTTATTGATTTTCAGCCAAATCGGGCAACTGGAAGGTACGGATTGGGGGAGGATTAAGGACGTCCGCACACGGTGCAACTCAAGTTGCAAACCAGTTGCACGCGCAACTGTTTTGCGACCTTGCCCATGTAAGGTAGTGGGGGTCCGCACACGGGGCGACCAAACGAAACCGATTTGAAATCAGTTGCCAACTGGTTGCGTGCGATAGTGCTTCCCAGTTGCATGGTTGCAGGTGAAAAATCACATTTGTTTCGAAATTATGAGTGATCAACAAATTAATATAACATTTGATGGAGTGGTTATGAGTGATTATGATGGACAAGAATTTTAAGGCTTTTTCTATGTATTTTTTGTTTCTTTAAATTGGAGTTGTTGCCGCCAATTAAGTTAAGTTTTGGTGGCGTCACCTGTGGGATTTTTGGCGAACCAATTCCACTAGTTTTTGCCACTTGACCGCTAGATAGGGCTTATCTATCTACCTAGACTCCATTTCGCCCCCACTTACCCTGACCTGTGTGGGACGTTCTTCTCATCTCACCATTTGGTAAGTTCTCTAGAATCCCTAATTATACAGTCCACTTTATATTGCCAGACGTTGAATTTATGCTTTGCCATAGATTCGCCTCCCCCAATTTTGTCATCGGCCATTTGTGGGGCCACAAATTTAGAACCCCCACTTTTGGCGTACACAGGAGTTTTATAATGTTGTATCTTCTTTCTTGTATTCTTCTTGTTGTATTCTTCTTCATTTTGTATTTGGGCGTAAACAATAATAATAATAAATAAAGCTTACCTCAGTGTTATTAATATTCTTTCTTGTGCAGTCACACATTCCCTCATAATTGTGTCCATCTTCTTTATGGCAGGAGCAACCACCCTCACCAATTCCAGGAAATAATTTTTGGACATTCTGTAGAATGCTATAAACTTGCTGTCTGTTTGATTCAATTTTCCTGCTGCTACGAACAGCCTGGACTTCATATTTCTCTGTATATAAGGATGGCACCAATATTCCTTCGTAGTCTGCGGTATTGATAATAGGCAATTATGTCTTCTTCATCTGAACTACTACTTGACATATTGCCAAAACTAGCTTCGTGGCTATAAACTATGTGGACAGAGAACACCGACTGATCCAGAATCAGTCGCGCTCGTGTGCGGACAGAGGTTGCATTCTGGTTGCAGACTGGTTGTGCTTGTTACAATGGTGCAACTGGTTTGCAACTCAAGTTGCAAAACAGTTGCACCGTGTGCGGAGGGCCTAACACAAACTCTAATAACTGTCGTTGTAATGAATGTATTGACATGAAATTTCATATGTAAATCCTAAACCCTATAAGGACCTATCGATTGTCAGTCAAATCATAACAGTCACAAGTCTGTATCCTGTACACTTGACAATGCTCTAACCAGCGAAATATATTGTGTATTTTATATAAATATAGTGGAATATTTTGACTTGTTCTGTGTGTTTTATTCAGTAGTAGAAAGATATAGGTATATATTTTTATTTTTATTTTTGAGTCTTGTGAGATTGACATATATTCGAATTCGTAATTCGAAACAGGGGAAGTTATTTAATCATGTTTTCCTATCTCCAGATGCTTTCTGTCTGTTTGTCTGTGAACACGATAACACCCGATAGAATGAATCGAATTTACATATGAAATTCCATGCCAATACATTCATTGCAACTGCAGTTATTCGATTTTATGTGTTAAGTCTCCCTCCGTAACCTTTGGTCGATATGGCTTTAAATCAATAGCTGGTTGTTCTTAGAGGGTTCTGAATACGAATTCACATATAAATACATTCTTTCTTTCGGGAGTTATCGTGTTCACAGAAGCACAGGTTTAGTTTCATTTCCCGCCTGCTTTGCGATCAGCAATTCGATGTTAAAACTTAGAATTTCAAGTTTTCCTACCTCATGATTCGCAAAAATGAAGAAAATAAATGTCTGTGTGTTTGTCACAAAATTGTATAAGTTGTGGTAAAAAATTATGCAAATGTTAAATAAAATAAATATAAATAAATAATAATTATCTATATAATAAAATAAACAAAATAATAATAATTAAAACAAAAAGAATAAATAATAAAATGTAAATTACCACATTTTCTGTAGAAATTTTATAGCTGGTCTACTAAATTTTGATTTCTACAGTAATTTCCGAAAAGGGCCCTAAAAAAATGTCAAAAGTTCAAGACGTGCAGTTTTTAAGAAAGTGCACGTAATTAAAAAAAAATTCAATTAACAAACTTTTCATTTGGATTTCTAAACAGATGCCATTTTGTCTTCTAAATTTTGCAAAAATATTAAATCTAAACAAAGGTTTTCAAATTATCTTATTGGGCCAACAGTGAAAATGAATAGAATAGAATTTACTAGAACAAATATTGGGTTTATTTTCTTAAATCTACATTATAAAATTAAAAAACTAAACATTGAAACAAACAAAAATCAAAAAAAAATCTTAAAAACTATATCAAATTTTTTTATTTTTGGCCATTCTTAAAATTTAAGTTATATATTTCTGGGCATATATCCTGTACATATAAACAAACAACAGTACCTTCTTTTTGGGTCAATTTCACCGTCAATTCACTTCTATTTAGTTAATCACATTATTAAGCCTAAACACCACTCTCCATTTTTCACTCAGTCCGGCTCAACTCAACCCAGACCTCGTCTCGTCTCTCTACACACTAAAAACAGCTGATGGCCGTGTTTTGTTTTTTTACTTATTTGTTTTAAAAGAAAATAGTTTTTTATAGAAAATTAAATACAATTAATTTTGAGGGCGCCGGTAGCTCAGTGGTATGCGTGCTAGACTTCTGAGCTCAAGAACGTGGGTTCGTAACCCGACCGAGGCCCTAAGTTTATTTTATCTGGGAGGTAAAATAAACTTAAGCACGCTGTCCTTCGGATGGGACGTTAAGCGATGGTCCCGAGCCTGTACGATGTCAGGTACTCGTTAAAGACCCCTAAGTGAATGAAAATTTAGGGTAGGCAAAATTTAGGACCCTCACAGTAGAGTCGGGCTCATGTCCACCAGAGTGACGAAAGAGCGCTCTGGTAGCAGGCGATATGACCTCGTAGTTAAAGCCCAGGCATGAGTCATAAAACCTAACCTAACCTATAATTAATTTTTTTAATATTAATGATTTAATGTATGTATTTTTTTTTTATACATCACAAAGTGTATTCAGAATCCCATAAGGACGTCCCTATTGATTTTCAGTCAATTCAACACAAAATCCCTTAACAATAATTGTCCATTGGATATAGGTCACCCTGAAACTGGGGACCAATAGTCGGGGTTGTACTTGATGGAGTTTCGATCTAACCTCCGTCTATCTGGTGGTAAAAATGTATTCAGATGAAAGCCAACTGGTCGGACCATAAAGACAGATTGATGAGACCTCGAGATGCTGATATCAAGCCCGATTATGACATTCACCCGTCCACGTTATAGCCCATAAAGACATTCCCCCTTCTTGCCGCCCGTGACAGGCGGATCATCAAAAAAGTACAAATCTTCTTCTATTCTAGGTTTTTTTTTTTTTTTTTTTTTTTTTTTTGATGACTACAGATTCAATGTGTCATCAGAAGTGGTAAATTTGCTTCTCCAAAGCAGACTTAACTTGATCAATTCTCTTCACTGTAATATCCTTCAGTTATTGACATCTGATGACTTCGCCACTTTTTCATCCCTCTGTGTAGTTTAACGCTTTCTGAGCTAAAGATGAGGGTTCAATCTTTGAGAGGTAAAAAAACCTTGAGCAAGCGAGAAGATTTAAAGCGAAATTCCTCTTAAAGTGGTCATAGATTCGCTAAGATATGACACATTGATTCAAAGCTAATTTTGAGAGGTTTTATAAGAAGACGGATATTTCATAGCGTAGCTCTTTTGAAAGAGTGGTATAGTTAAGAGGTTATTGTGACTAATGCCCGGGCTTTAACTTCGAGTTCATATCGCGTACTACCAGAGCGCTGTTTCGTCATTCCGGTGGACATCAGGTTTCAGTTCAAATCATGGCATCGGAGAGCGATGTGATAACGCTTGCAGCCCTTTTTGTGATAAAAACAAAACAGAAGATCCATCGCAAGAACCTTCAAAAATTTAGTAAAAATTGGTTGCTAAAAAGACCAACATTTAGTCATATGAACCTGCTAAATGAATTGAAAATGGAACCAAAGGATTATCGAAATTATTTGAGAATGAACGAAATGATGGTACATCTTATTTTTCATTTTTCATAAACTGGGTTCACTCTTATACGTCTCAATAAACTCCATAACTTTTTTGACAAGTTTTGCTTAGACATTTTCTGTTGAAGTAATGTAAACAGAGAAAACATAAGTAAACAAAGAAAACAAATGTAAACAAACGAAAACTAATGTAAACAAAGAAGTGGAAATGTAAATAAACCTGCACTTTTGCAACCTGGCAAAACCTTGTCTCACTGCGCAGTTTATCTGCGCAACTCTGGCGCAGGTAAACATATCTTCTTCTCCGGTCGCCTGCACAGGTCGAAAAACCTGCGCTGGTGTTCCCATACACGCTTCGGTTTGCCTGCACATGTGCACCTGCGCAGGTTTACCTGCTATGCGTGTATGGCCGCCTTAAGTGTCTCAGCCGCTCAGGAGCTGAGTAAGCAAGCACGCTGCGGGTGCCTTCTAAGAGTAACGTACTTGTCAGCAGAGCCCAAGACTGCTGGTTCGAAACCTGGCCGAGGCCCTTAGATTTTTCATCTGCGCGCTCTTTCGTCGCTCTGGTGGACATGAGCCCATAAATAAAATATACTGTTGGACTGATACCTCTGTATTACGTATCTAACAAGTAAGTCCAATACATTCGCATACCAACAAGAAATAAAATAATAAATATGTACAGGGCAGTTATTAGAGTTTTTGAGTTTAGTCTCTCCTCTAATCCCCCTCTTATATTTGGTCGATTTGGCTGAAAATCAATAGATGTCGTCTCTAGGGGGTTCTGCATTCACATTAAATTTCATGCAGATACATTCATTCTATTCGTGAGTTATCCTGTCCACAGACACACACACGATTTTTTTTTTAAAACGGAAAACAAGAAAACTCTTCATCGAATTTTCGTCCATTACATAACTTCCCCTATACTTCAGGGAAGTATAAGCTAAAGGAATAAAAAAGTGGACAAAAAGAAAAAAAGCTTTACATGACATTTTGAATGTTCAAAGCACATTTTTTTTTTTTGTCCATTGTCAAGCAGGTTTTGATATATCGTTGGTCGAGTGGGTTCATACACACGAGAAATATGGACCGGTTTTAACGAACATGAAGATAACAGCAACAAACCCTGTTTAACTTGAGTTTAGAAAGAAAACTGGGTCCCTTCAGTAAACGACCCACATTTTTACCCATAATTGGTCCCGTTTTTCCTCCAACATGACGCTATTGCCTCAGTATAGATTGAAGCTCAAATCTCTTTTTCATTTCTTTTTTCACCTTTTTTTTTTTATTATTAAAAAAAATATATATATTTTTCTCTCTTATTCTCACGACTGGAACGTATAATGGATCGTTGAAAGCGAGGTGTTCTAATGGAACTTGTAAAAAAACCTGGAAATATAGCCATCAGTTGCTAGCTCAATTGTGAATTTACGAGGTGACCTCATTCACAGTTCGTAATCTACGGACTTAATTTCTTTACTTCTCCAGCTTTACGTTGTATAGGGTAAATTATGTAATCAGTCAAAAATTCATGTTTTCCAACCTCTAGATTCCAAATATGAAAACAAAAAATGTCTATCTGTCTTTGTGTCAGTGAACACGATTTGGACATTTTTCCTCCAAAAATTCTAGAGTAAGCCTCCTTCAAAGGAAAAGCCTCAGGGCCCCCAAAACTGCAGATGCAGCACTCTTCTCGGAATAATGAATGCTTTTAATTTATTTGAGAGGGTTGTGATGCTTTTAGGAAATGTTCAAAAAAAATGTGGGTGGACATAAACATTACTTGAAAGGGCTCACGAAAACAAAGTTAGTTAATGTGACACATGCCCGGGCTTTAACTACGAGGTCATATCGCCTACTACCAAAGCGCACTCTTTCGTCGCTCTGGTGGACATGAGCCCGACTCTACTCAAAGAGTTCTAAATGTTGCCTACTTAGGGTTTTTCACTGAGGGTAGGGGTCCCTACCTGAGTTCGCACAGACTCGGGAATATCGCTCAACGTCCCATCCGAAGGAAGGCGTTCTCAATTTTTTTTAAATCTAAGTAGACACAGATTTTTATTTGTATTCGCTAGCTGGCTTTCGAGGTTGCCCTCATCAGGCAGTCTGATTAAAATAAATTTTGAAGTACATAACATAATTAAAATATTTTAGTGTATAAAATTAAAAAATGTATAAAAAAAATATACTATAAATAACTAAAACCATTTAAAAAACTGGGAGGAGGAATAACTTATCTGTCCCCATTCACGAAATTTTAAATTGATAAAGTTTTTTTAGATGGTTTTATTTATTTAAAGTTTATTTTAATTTTAATTTTTTTAAACTTTATTTATTAAAATATATTTGTTATGTTAATTTCAATATTTATTTTGCTAAACTGCCTGATGATGAGGGCAACCTCGAAAGCCGGCCAGCGAATACAAATAAAAATATGTGAGAGGTCAGACTATATCTTATTTTACAACCTGTGATATTTTATATTGTAGTCCATATTTACTTTTATTATATATATACTATTCAGAGGGCACCGGTAGCTCAGTGGTATGCGTGTTTGTCTTCTAAGCTCAAGATCGTGGGTTCGAAACCCGACCGAGGCCCTTAGTTTATTTTATCTGGGAGGTAAAATAAACTTAAGCACGCCGTCCTTCGGATGGGACGTTAAGCGATGGTCCCGAGCCTGTACGATGTCAGGTACTCGATAAAGACCCCTACCCTAGGTGAATAAAAATTTAGGGTAGGCAAAATTTAGGACTCCCACAGTAGAATCGGGCTTAAGTCCGAGTGACGAAAGAGCGCTCTGGTAGTAGGCGATATGACTTATAGTTAAAACCTAATCTATATTATTTATTAATCACTTTATTTGTAGTTGATTATAAATATGCTAATAAAATATTATTAAATACTAAAAAAGTATCTTACCTCCATACCGTCGACGCCATATCTCAGAGTATAAATAAATTAGGTTATGTATCACCAAAAATACGTCAAGTATGAGTTTGGATATTGTTGTGGAAGTTGTGAACTGAGAGGCAGAAGAAGATAACGTGACTATGATTAATGAAGCCCCCGACTTCCACCATTCTTCTTAAAGTATCTATTTCCCAGCCCAGGAGACGTAAAAGGACAGAGAGAAATAAAAAGAAGTCTGGGTTTCTATGGAGTAGAGGCCGACTTGCCTTGCTCAGTGTAGTACGTTGTTTCCCTGGGCGAGTGGTCTATTGTTCCGGCTAAGTGATCTTTAGAAAGCCACCAACGTGTATCGACGTCCCAAGACATTAAACTTGGCTCTGCACAACCTTAGACAACCGTACAATGTATGGCAAACTCCTTTTCTATACCCTCTTTTGTACCAGGAACCAACTGGAATTCTTCCACACAAAAATACGAGGTTCAAATAATGATTGTCTGTGGGGATGATTGTAAACATGAAATATAACTAATGTGGTGATGATTAATGGAGTGATGAGTGATTATTTTTAGGTTCCAAAATAAAAAAAGTTGTCAGAAAATCACCGGTTATGTACTTCCCTACCATGAATAATAATTATTCAATAATTAACTTTTCGCTCCTCCGAAAACATTCGAACGTTTGCGCTAATAATCAATAGTTGACTTACATAGGGGCTTCTAAATCCTCATACTAGACATGTCCGAAATCAGTTCACATCGTCTTCACTCTTCGTCGAAAATATACCTGCCCTCCAGGCTTAACGAAAATCCCATCCCTTTAAAAAACTAACTTGGAATCGTCACAAGAGACTGAAAAGACAAGAAATGAACAGACATTATAAACTTCTACTAAGACTACTAGAAACAAAACGACATGTATACAATGCAGTACTCAAACCTATGTAGACTTACGGACTTGAACTCTGGGGTTCTGTCAAGGCTTCCAATCTCCAGCGCATCCAATCGTTTGAATTCAAAATTCTTCGTAAAATAGCCAATGCTCCTTATTACCTCTCTCCAACAAAATTCTTCACACTGACCTTAACATTTGTCACCGAAGTAGCTAAATCCAAGTATAAAAAATTATTTTCCCTTTTTAGTTCCCACAATAATCCTCTAGTCCGTGCCCTCCATTCTGCCATACTTCCCCAACGACGGCTTAAGTTTCAATGGCCTAAAGACCTCCTTAGCAGCAGCAGTGACAGTGATTAGTTACAAATGAGAGGAAATCAGTGACTACGGAGTTTCACCACTGGGTGATTTCTCCCCTCTTGACATTTTGACATTGCCATTATCTCTCTATTAGCATATTTGCTTGCTGTATGCAGAATTATCGATTTTCTTTTTTACCTCAGCCACAGTACAATTATATTTATAAGCTAACTTTTATAACTTGTCATTTTTTATTCGAATGTCTTTATAATAACTAATTTTGTCGTTCCATAATTCGAGTGAATTGTGGTAATCTTCAATAAATGATGTCGTTCTTTCATTATTCCAACCCATGTCGCACGATACAAGCCGCACCAATCCGCTGACTGTTGGATAACGACGACACTGTTCGACACGTTGTATCCTGTCGAGGGGTGACGCATGCCGCCTGGCAACAACAGTCAACTTGTAGCATACGGTCAATGCAACATGTTACATGTTGCCCTAAAAGTTGCCTCAGTGGAATTGCGCCTTTAATGTGAACAAGAAAACTCCCGATAGAATAAATGTATCGTCACGAAATTTTATATGTGTGATCGAAACGCCATAAGAAAAACACATATCGATTTTCAGCTAAATTGGTCAAGGAAGAAGGGGGATCAGAGGGAGCTCAATTCAAAAACGAATTGATTAATTCGTACTGGGGAAGTACATTTCCAGTTATTTACCTACTTTTTTTTTTATTCTTGGTACCAGGAGGTCGGAAAATATGAAAGTTGAGTCGAATTTCTTCGCATCGAATTTCTAATCGATTACATAACATCGTATTGTTGAAGTAAAATAGACAACCTTGAGAAATTAGGAGGGCATTACTTCTATTCAACTTATTAATTCTATTCAGTATAGAGGAATATTGTTAACTCCACTACATTTTAGGGTCATATGGATAAATGACATTTGCATAAGGGTCGAATAGTTAATAAGCGTAAGTCCCACAACGCCCATATTAAATTAATGTTTTGTACATGTACAGTAGGGTGTCATTTAATATCTATAACAATAGAATGGGGTATAGAGTAGCAGGGAAGAGGAAGCCCTCTCTGCGGCGACACGGTCCCACATAATGAATCGAAGGAGGCTGATAATTGGCAATTATGAGGTGTCCCTTGGTTAGAACAGAGGCGCCTCTAATTAGCGTTAAGTTGGTCCGGACTCGTATATCTTTGTTATTAACAAACTATTCTATTTTTATATGATTTAATTAAATAATTTTAATTATTCTACAATAAAAAAATTGAAAAAAGTCGGTGAATCCCCGACTATGAAATTCCTCATTTCGAAATTCCTCACGCAGGAATTAATCAATTAGGTTTTTTGCTCTCCCTCAAAAGCTAATCGACAGTTTTGGGTAATACTCAATATTTGAGTTATTTAGGGTATTTCGAGAGGGCGCCGGTAGCTCAGTGGTATGCGTGCGGGGCATGAGGCCCTTAGTTTATATTATCTGGGAGGTAAAATAAACTTAAGCACGCCGTCCTTCGGATGGGACGTTAAGCGATGGTCCCGAGCCTGTACCATGTCAGATACTCGTTAAAGACCCCTACTCTAGGTGAATAAAAATTTAGGGTTGGCAAAATTTAGGACTCCCACAGTAGAGTCGGGCTCATGTCTACCAGAGTGACGACAGAGCGCTCTGGTAATAGGCGATATGACCTCCTAGTTAAAGCCTAACCTAAGGGTATTTCGAGGCTCCTTCTCCAGTTCCCTTCAACCGATATTGCGGAAAGTGCCATGCTTATGAGATTTTGAATTTAAATATAAACTTTCAGATCGATACATTCATTAGATCGCAAGTTATTGGGAGTTTTCAGTTGAGTCCAACCTCCAATCCCCCCTCCCCTTCTGCTGGTTCCGCTGAAAGCTAATAGATGACGTCCCTTATTAGACTTTGAATATATATATCAAATTTCGTGTCAATACATTCATTACCCCCCCCCCCCCCCCCTTCGCTTTGGGGTTTTGCCTCAAAATTGGGGTCGTCCATCATCATCAATACATTCATTACAACAGTTATTACAGTTTTTTAATCAATTCCCTTCCCCTTTTGCCGATTTGGCTGAAAATCGTTAGATGTTGTCCTTAAGGGCTGTTGGTCACACATATAAAATTTAGTGTCGATACAATTATTCTATCGGAGGTTGTGTTAACAAAAACACATAGACAGCAAACATTTTTTTTTTTCATTTTCGGAGTCTGGTGATTATGAAACATCGATAAAAACTTCGCATCGAATTTTTGACCACAAATTCCCCTATATTTCGTATAACTGCGGGAAGTGGCGGATCTATAGTGTGGGCCCTGAGACCTTTCCTTTGAAAAATTTGGATGTTTGGACACTGCTATCCTTTCTCCTTATCCCGACCCAGACTTATCATCCAGACGTCCAGAAGAACATCTGATATCCATTCAGTCTTGGTACAAAAATAAGAGAGTGATGGTGAATGACAAGAAGTCAGTACAGATCGCCATTACTCTCCGTCATATACATACTCTAAGTCAACTATAGAATATTAGAGCAAACGGTCATCCGGTATTGGAGGGGGAGCGAAAAGTTAATTGATGAATTCGAAAAACGGATAAAACGGAAGAAAACATTTTGTTCTGACCTGAACCCAAAAATTTGAAATCTTAGGATCAAAAAAATGTTGATCTTCAAAAATGATCAGAAAACATTCTCAATCCCTTGGATATAGAAAGCTGTATCTTTGTCGGCCTTGTTAGAACCAAGATAGATTTAATCAAACATTTTCAAAGGGTCTTTTGAAAAGGTTAAACTTTAGAACTCACAATAAATGTCATCGATTCCAATCAGGGATTTTTTTTTTTTATCCTTTCTCAATATCCCATGACATTAACATTCTCTGTGATCCATACTGGAATAATTGGATTAATCATATTTGAAAAAAATGTCGTAGATGAAACAGCGACGACTTTCCCAGAACAAATTAATCAATTAACTTTTCGCTCCCCCTCTATAAAGCCTAGTACACACTAGTAGACCATGTTGCGCCATTTGTCTATAGGCGGTCTCGAGACACGGTCTATAGACCGTCTAGAGACACCGTTCTTTGTCTCGTCTAGCGTCCACACTACCATGTGAATTTCTCAGTCTCATCTTCGCAGTCCACCATGGAGGACATTGTTTTGTGTGGAATGAGTTCCTGCTTAGTGCTAATTACAAGTGAAAGAACGCGAAAACGTAAACGTTGGTGGACGCGCGAAGTGCTCGCAGAAGCGAACCACACCACTTGGAAGCTGGAGACAGACTGGGACGTGTCTCGCCGAGTGACGTCCACACTGTCAAAATGTTGAGCAATATGTCTAACGTTGCATGCTGTCTCCCATTCCGATCGGGAGACTTTAGACCTGCGATTTTTGGTCTCGCAACAGGCCCGTAGACGGGGATTGGTCTATAGACATGTCTACGTAGACAACCTGAGACACGTCTCAGAGACCAAAATCGCGCAACATGTCTACTAGTGTGTACTAGGCTTAATCGTTTGCGCTAGTATTCAATGGTTCACTCACATTGAACTTCCTAAATCCTCATACTAATTTTTGTTTTGATAATTTCATTACATCGACAGTGATTGGGGTTTTTTAGTTGTTTTTTTGAGAACCCTCTAATCCACCTTCTTCTTTGGCCAATTTGGCTGAAAATCGATAGGTCTTTTTCCTATGGCATTTCGATCACACAAATAAAATTTCATGACGATACATTTATTCTATCGGCGATTAATTAACTTCCCCTATACTTCGTATAGGTGGGAAAGTTCAATGTTGGTGAGTGGATCTGTGCGTGGGTGCCTTTGATGACGATAACTCTCGATAGAATGAATAGTTCCATATAAAATTTTGTATGTATCCAAAATCTTATAAGAACGACACTTATTTTCACTCAAATCGGCCAAAAAGAAGGGCGATTAGGGGAGGATACATTTTTTTTTTGAATTTTATTAATAAAGATGCAACTGTTGCTGGATGCAACAACCAGCATCAATGATGATAATACATATGGTTAATTCCACACCAACTCACGGTTACACCCACCGATTTTTTTATGGAAAAATAATGTCATTTTTGGATTCCTCATCCAAAAATAAGCTTAAATACAAATTTTCAGCCTTTCTCGATCGATATTTTTTTCTACAGAAAGAAAACATTTTGTTGTCTTTTTTCGAGTTTTTCACTTAAAATCGATAATTACTTTAATTGCTATTATACAGTTTCATTTTATGAAAGTTCAACTCCCGAACTACAATTTCTATGTGTTACGGATGAAAAATAGCATGTCAAAAAAAAATCATGAAAAAAATGTGAAAAAAATTATAAATTGCCATTTTCAGTGAAAAGGTCAATTTTTCTAAATATTTTCGATAACATTTTCGAAATCTACAGAAAATTTCCGATTGAAATCATCTGTAAAACATATTTTTTCAGCCGATATTGATAGTTAAAATCAAAAAATAAAAAATCGTATTGTGAAAAACTCGAAAAAAGACAACAAAATGTTTTCCTTCTGTAAAAAAAAATATCGATCGAAAAAGGCTGAAAATTTGTATTTAAGCTTATTTTTGGATGAGGAATCCAAAAATGACATTAGTTTTCCATAAAAAAAATCGGTGGGTGTAACGTCATGCTGAGTTGGTGTGGAATTACCCATATAGATATGGTGGCATGAATGGCACTCACCCAGTGGTAGGTCCTGGAGACGAAAATTTACCTGAATTATTAAGACACTGCAAGTGTGAGCATGTCACAATATATGTATGTTTTTCAACTTGAAGCCAATTCGGCTGAAAATTGTTAATTGTCGTTTTTAAGAGTTTTTGGATTTACTTAAAAAATTTCGTTTTAATGTATTGATTACGTTGGTAGTCATTAGGGTATCTGAGTCGGGAAAAATTAACTTTTCAATTCTAAAAAAGAATACAAGATAACTTTCTGTGTACTTCTTTTTGGAAAGATGACAAAAAGTCAATAATTCTTTAATAAACTTGGATACACAGAACAAAGGGCCAAAGGTCAACAAGAAATGTCTGTTATTGGGTCTTTATTGATCGTTTCTACCTGTTGCATACTCAGCCTTCTGAAGGGCAATTGCAGAGAGAATGGTAAAAAGATCATAATGCAGTGATGTCATAGCAGAAAGAATCAATCCGCAAAATAGTTCTTTTTGAAGCGATTGACTCTTGTATATGCCTTAGAGGGGGGGTCTGATTTCGGCGTATACAAACACTTGGGTAGCAAATTTATGTATAGAACATACATACAACTCTGGTAGCAATGTGACTGTATATTTGAGATATAAGGAAAGGCAAAATAACTTTTTAATGATGGCGCGAGGTTCTGGTGACTCTTGCCTGGACTTTAGGCTACGAGGTCATATCGCCTACTACCAGAGCGCTCTTTTGTCGCTCTGGGGGAAAAAGTCCGTCTCTACTATGGAAGTCCTAAATTTTGCGTACCCTAAATTTTTATTCACTAAGGGTAGGTGGTCCTTTAACGAGCACCTCATATCGTACTGACTCGGGACCATCGCTTATGATTCCCATCCGAAGGACGACGTACTCAAGGTTTTTTCACCTTACAAATAAAAAACCTAAGGGCCTCAGCCGGGTTTCGAACTCTCTGAGCTACTGGCATATATTAATGGCTTTGATGCTTACGTTGCGGATAAGAATCTGAATATGGAGCAACAGTGGCGACCACAGCTAGTACGTGTTGAGCTTTTAAGAGTTTATAGGTTCTTCGACTATAGACTAGGTATATACATTACACCTAGGGACCTAAGCATCCAGTGCTCTTATCCGTTCCCTGGAAGCGCTGAGCTTCCATCTTACTTTGTTATTTGTTTGTTTATACTAACTAAACAGGGGGTGTTCTGGGGGTCTCTTAGCTGAAGAGTTGTTTTTATTATGATTTATCTTATAATTTTGTAAATACTTTTCTTTACTTTATTTTACGATTTCTGTATGTATTTCAATTTTTCACATTTATTTAATTTAGTTATTTTGTAATTATTATTTTGTTTATATGTATTAATTTGTATATACTTTGTATTATTATTCCAGTTTTCCTTATTATTATTATTTTTGTCTTATTTTGTGTATATTGCCATTTATTATTTTGTATTTTTTTTTCTTTTTATTTTTATACTCACTGTCATCAAATTTACTTATGGTTCTATTTTAACTGATTGTAAATATACCAAATATACGAAAAAAAAAATTGTATTATTGAAAATTTGAATTTCACTTCCCCAGCTTTTCCAAATATGAAAAAAAAAATATTTTGCCTGTCAAATACTTTCGTCACTCTGGTGTATATGAGCACGACTCTACTATGGAAGCCCTAAATTTTGCCTACCTTAAATTTTAATTCACCTAGGATAGGGTCTTTAACGAGTACCTGACATCGTACAGGCTTGGAACCATCGCTTAACGTCCCATCCGAAGGCCGGCGTGCTTAAGTTTATTTTACCTGTCGGATAAAAGAAACTTAGGGGCCTCGGCTGGGGGAGCTCCTATGTAAGTCAATTGTTGAATATTAGCGCAAACTGACTGGTTTTTTAGGGGGAGTGAAACGTTAATTGATGTTAATACATTGGAGAGAACATTGTCAATGATTCGCCGATGAATTTTTTTTCTATGAGGAAGTAAAAAGCTTTATATATAGCACGCCGTCCTTCGGATGGGACGTTAAGCGATGGTCCCGAGCCTGTCCGATGTCAGTTACTCATTAAAGACCCCAACCCTAGATGAATAAAAATTTAGGGTAGGCAAAATTTAGGACTCCCATAGTAGAGTCGGGCTCATGTCCACCAGAGTGACGAAAGGGCGCTCTGGTAGTAGGCGATATGACCTCGATGTTAAAGCCCGGGCATGAGTCATAAAACCTAACCTAATCACCGAAACTTCCTACAATCCGCGATGAAGTTATTTCATTCACCAACCAAATTTTTACAGATCATTCTCAAATTCATTTGTCTCTTATTCTAAACTGGGGCATTAGTTGACTAGAACGTCTCCTGTTAAAATATCACATTACTGTGACATGGAGTACGTTTAGCCAATCATATAACAGATCTTAGTCCAGTCATATCCAGTGACATTTTATCACCTGACGTTATTAGATTTCCAAGTGGTTTATTTCAGTGTGGACCACTTTCCATTTACTTGAAGGATCCAATGGGAAAATGTAATTTTCTCAAAGTAAACAAACATGATGTGAGAACAAAATATATTATATATATATATGTGTACCAATATGTATGTAAAAATATGATGGGTAAAAATATTACCTGTAACCACTTTAGGCCAACTCGATCAAACAAACATAAGAGGGTTTTTCCATTCTTCGAATCAACAGAAAGATATCTCTTCGACGCTATACCCATACAAATGGGTTGTCTGTCTGTCTTCCTTCATGTTAAACTTTCTTCAAGATATCAATCCCTTCTGACGTTATTATTTTCTCTTCCTTTCTTATTCGTTTTTGATTCACCATTTATTGTCAATACGAGTTATTGCATTTCGCGTATAGATTGAGTAAAACTTATATCGAGGGATAGTGTTTTCTATTTAATATGTAAAGGAAATAGTGAAGTGAGTATTTTGGTATAACCTTGTAACAACTCACGAAAAACATCAGGAGACACAGTCAATCATATAAGCCAGTCCACAGCTGCTTCAGGCCCTGAGTCCTCTGTTCCTCCAGGACCTTGATCCACTTCTGTGCCCGCTGACTGTCCCGGGGACCCTCCATGCTCAACTCCGGTCGTGGTGGGTACCCTCACTGTTCCCCAGTCATTCTGCATCCTCCGTAGTTCCTCCGCATGCTCTACGCTGCATCGGTCATCGGCCTGCACTACGAAGGTCATTGTGCTATTCAGCCGTACAACCGTCCCTCCCTCCCAGATAGTATACGTACGTCATGTATGGGCAACCTTTGACATGTTGCGGGCCAAACTTTAGTGTGCAAATACGTTCGCGGGCCGCGTAGATGGTTCAAAATAAAATAACGTCGGACTTTAAAGTAGTGTTCATAATTTTTATCGATAGATATCAGACATGAAATAATAAGTCAATGTTATTATAATACAATTTATAAAAATAACAAAATGAAATAAAAAAAAATAGGTACAATATTATAATTAAATCGTGAAATTTGGAATTATTACAAACTACGAAAGTTAAGTAGCGACACCGAAATCATAGAGACACTTGAGCTTGAATTTGGGAAACTAATCCATTGATGGATTCCACTGATATAAAGACGTAAAGAATTTTCCAAATTATCTTCAGTGAGCCTTGTACGATGTTTTGATTTATTAACTTTCATCATTGAAAAGAACTGTTCGCATTTATAAGTACTGCCAAACGCACAAATCAATCTTCTTGCGAATTTTCTAAGCTGCGGAAAATGGTCTTCTTCGAGGTATTTTTTGTAGAAATCGCACAACTCTACGTCTTCAAATTTAGATTTTAGGAGTGAGTTTTCTTGAATCTCGATCAACTCCATTTGCAAGTTTATTGGAGCATTTTGTACATTACTTTTTGTTGGATTAGCAAATAAATTGAAACCTTCAGTGTAATATTATTTTTTATTAATTGGGTTTTCAAAATGTCTCGCGGGCCGGACCAAACCTTGCAGCGGGCCGGTTGTTGCCCACATATGGTATACATTATTAAATTGAAATGTTGATAATTGTTTATATATTTGTCTTTCCTGATGATTCTTCTAAATTCTTCAGACTAAATTTTGTGTCGATAATTTCATTACATCGGCAGTGATTAGGTTTCCGAGATGATCCCCCTGAACACTCTCTTCCATTAAGATTTCGAATTCACTTATGAAATCTTGTGTCGATATATTCATTACAATATCAGGTATTAGAATATTTGGGTTCAACCTTACCCATAATCCCCCCTCCCCTATGCCCGATTTGTCTGAAAATTGATAGGTGTTGTCCTCATAAGGTTTTGGTCATACATATATAATTTCGTGTCGGTACATTCATACTATCCGCTGTTATTAGAGTTTTTAAGTTAAGCTTCCCTCCTCTTCCTTTCCGTTGATTTTGCTGAAAAACTATGTCTGTTGTCGTTAGAGGGTTTTAGGTTCACTTATAACATTTCCTCTCGATACATACATTTTGCTGAGAGTTATAGTATTCACGTATTCGTAGACACACATAGACAGTAATTTTTTCTTTCATTTTTTGGAATCAGGATGTCGGAAAACATGAAATTTCTGACCGATTACATAACTTCCCCTATACTTTGTTCAGCTGCAGGAAGTAATCGTCGGTGAATCACTGAAAATGGCTAAAAACCAATAGGTGACTGACATAGAAGCTTATGAATCTGCATTCTAAATTTTGTGTCGATATATTCATTACAACGGCATTACAAAAGCGAATATTCAAGGACAAGTTCTTCAGTTTCTATGAACGTCCATTAGTCTCCAGTGTACAAGTTGAAGAGTAAAGGGTTCAGAATACACCTTGTTGGTACGTCTGTTACAGAACGGTCGTGTTGAGAATGCAAGAATGTTCTCCCTGCCTGGGCTCTAGGGAAAAGAGCTCATCGATATCTGCTCTTAGACTTGTTGCGTCTGCAGATAACTGTTACTTTATGACTCTTTGACGTCTGTTACAGAATGGCGGTGCTGAGGATGGTCTCGACATGAACGTTCTCCCTACCTGGGCTCTAGGGATAAGGGCTCGTCGATATCTGCTCCTAGACTTGTTGCGTCTGCAGATAACTGTTACTTTATGACTCTTTGACGTCTGTTACTGAATGGCGGTGCTGAGGATGGTCTCGAACGTTCTCCCTGCCTGGGCTCTACGGATAAGGGCATGTCGATATCTGCTCCTAGACTTGTTGCGTCTGCAGATAACTGTTACTTTATGACTCTTTGACGTCTGTTACAGAATGGCGGTACTGAGGATGGTCTCGACATGAACGTTTACCCTACCCGGGCTCTAGGGATAAGGGCTCGTCGATATCTGCTCCTAGACTTGTTGCGTCTGCAGATAACTGTTATTTTATGACTCTTTGACGTCTGTTACAGAATGGCGGTGCTGAGGATGGTCTCGACATGAACGTTCTCCCTGCCTGGGCTAAAGGTTACACCGGGAAGGGAGTCGTCGTCTCCATTCTTGACGATGGCATTCAGACCAACCATCCGGATCTTGTTGACAACTACGTAAGTAAATCACTTTTTTCCGAAATATTGCGTTTATTATTTAGCCAAAATATTCTAAGCACAAATTCTTGTCTCCCATGTTTTACGGCTTTGAATCCCGTCCTGGAGTTATATTTCTTAGATAGAAATCTAAGAAATCCCTCCCGAGAGATATGACTTATATGCATCGTACGTAAAATCAAAAATTGAAAAAAATAAATTATTTACTTATTTTTTCAACGGTGGGTAAACCGTATCCAATATCGCTATAGTTTTGCCCACTTTTGCCCGTGTATAATAACTGCTTATCGGCTTTTCTATGTTAACGGTGGCCAAAGATTACTCTTAAAAGTTGAACCAGATTCGTCACCATCGTCAACAGAAAGTTCAACAGTAACATTTAAGTTTGCTATGTTAGCATATTTATACAATTCTTAGAACACCGAAGGCTGTGTCTCCCCTTTCCCAAGGGAAGCCTTACAGAGGAAAATATTAACGGAAAAATCTAACTGAGAAAATATGTGGGATTAAAAACTACTAAAAAAAATAGGATTGTAAAACAAAATCTTAATAACACCACGTTTATTTGAATTTCTTATTTATACCTCGTATTATTAAGTTCTGTTTCACATTCCTATTATTTTTTTGTACGTTATGTGTAAACCCATATATTTCAAGTTTACATTTTTCTGCTAGGATAGTTATATACATACAGGTGCATATAAATATATATATATATATATATATATATATATAGACGAACTTTAGTTTAACCAGAATACAATTTAAATCATTATTGTGATCTATTGCTATTCTATTTTTCCTAATATCATATATATAAAGCTGAAAATGTCTGTGCGTTGTACCGCTATAACTCACGAACGGCTTGATGGATTTGATTAATTTTTTTTTAAATTTGTTCGTCATCGTCTGTGAAAGGTTATAGGCGTACCCTCAATATCTGGTCCATCCCAGCATCCACCCACGCAATCTTTATAACTCAAAAACCACTGCAATGATTAATGAGGAATCTTTTTGAATAGATAAGTTTTATCTACCGGAAGGTTAAGGTCTATTTTTTAATCAACCCCCTGGTCCATCCCAGCATCCACTCACGCAATCTTTGTAACTCGAAAACCATTGCAACGATTAATGAGAAATCTTTTTGAATAAATTAGTTTTAGCTCCAAAGCTAGCGTTACTACAGTTGAAGGACTATAAGCCTTATTCCGTATGAATAATTGAAAATTATAACACCATGAATGTACTGTCGAGGAACTGAATAGCCTTATAGGAGATATTGGGAGAAAAGTCAAAGTTCCCCGGGCAACGCCGGGTATTACTGCTAGTTATATATAATATTACTTATTACTATTTAATCCCATTATTATTTACCATTTATTAATCTAATAGAAATAATTAATCTAATAGAGGACAACTGGCCACCAAACCGCTGTGCTGTGCGGGTGGGATGAACCACTGATGATGACGCTGTTGCGTCGAAAACCGGTTCTGGTGTAAAATAAAACATTGGGAAGACAACATCTTTTATTTCTATTAGAAATCTCGTCCCACAACATCTTACTATCACATATGAATTTATTAATCTTTTTTAGTCGTATTAATTTTTATTATCATTTTATACCTTTTATTATAACTAGGCTCAAATCTTACGATTCACAATTAATATCTGAAATTAATATTATTATACCGAACCAGAATATTATGATTATTTTGATTTGAATTTTAAAGGTCGAAGATATATATTTATATTGATAAGATCATTTCTTGTTCGTAAATACAATTTATTATAGTGATAGATGTACTTAATGTCTTGTTTATTTGTAAATTACGACGACTACACACTCTGACGGTCATCTGACCAAGAGGTCGTCTTTAGTATAAGATTTTTGATTTCTGAATTATTTGTATGTGTGTATTTTATTTATAAATAAATAAAGACTTAATAATAATAAATACTGGCTGACGAGGGCGCCGATAGCTCTGAAGTAGTGTGCTAGTCAACTGAACTCAACATCGCGGGTTCGAAACCCTTTAGATTTTTTATCTGAGAAGTGAAAAAAACTTGAGCACCCCTTCCTTCGGATTAGACGTTAAGCTATGGTCCCGAGCCTGTGCGATGTCAGGTACTATTTAATGCTAAGTAGACAAAATTCAGGGTTCTCATAGTATAGGGCGGCTCATGTCCACTAAAGTGATGAATGACTGATGATAGAAATACCGAAAGTATTCCCATATATTTTGTGAAAAAGACAATATTTTTTAAAAAATATACGTTTTTATTTATATTTTTAGACCAAACGATTAATATATTTTGGAGAGAGAGAAAACACTTTAATGACTAATTCGTTCTAGGGAATTACATTGTCGGTAATTCATCGAGAATTTTTCAATTTTGGAATAAGAGTACGGAAAATTTGAAAATCTGGAGAAAACTCATCATCTGATTACTCCGAGGCCCAAACGAGGTCACAGACAGAAAGAACTTAAAACTCTTTAATTGTGAAATGGCTCAAATAACGGATAAATCTCTCATATTAATTAAATTTCATTGAGGTCGTCTAAGACGCTATTAAATATTTATGTTTCAATGAAGAAAAGGTCAATTAAACAGATCTTGAGTCTGAGCCTCATGAAATTTCCCCAAGAGCACATAAAAACGGCACATAAAATGTAAACCTCAATAAGTTAATTAAGTGGTGCCGAACATTTTTAGTAGTTCACCCTTCCCGAAGCCACATAAAATGTTATATACATTTTACTGCTTTACTGCGCTCATTTACAACCTAGTTAAGACACGTCATATTAACATGCGTAAAAAAAACTACAAAAAAATAAGTATACTTCTCGATACAAGCCATGTATAATGTATGGAAATACAATTATAATAAATGATTTATTAGTCGTTGCTAAACTCTTATTTTAAGCGATTTGAAATGTTTTTAGGGCTCCCTTAGTCGAGGATCATAAATGTAACCGTTTTAACAGGTGCATAATAAAAACTGTATTTGCATTATATTATAAAATCCTTGCCAGGTTTCCTTTTTGCTTAAAGTACAATACAATACAAAGAATAAGATTGTGATATAGATATGTAATATCTCCTGTAAGGACTTTCTTATACCAACCAGACTTACAAATCACTTTTTTTTTTTTTTTTTTTTTGGGTGCCCCTGACCCCCTGAGGGGGGGGTCAGTCATATCACCCTAATTTCGTTGGGAAATAGGGAAACTTCTCCTTTCTCCGTTTATTTACAATGTTATATATTGGCGATTCTCTGTAAACTCGTAAACGGCTGTCCGGACCGAGTTTTTAAACAAATAATCTATATAATAAAAATGAATGCGAAATTTTGCTAAGCGCAAAACTCGAGAACGGCTGGACCAATTCGCCTAATTTTTTTTTTCAAATATTCGTTGAAGTCCGAGGAAGGTTCTTATGAAGAGAGTTCCTAGCTGTCAACTCTAGAAGGGGGGGGGGGGGGGGGGGGAGGAGTTGTAAGGGGAGCCTAAGCAAAAAAATTGCTCTAGCGCATTAACGGATGGACGGATTATCATGAAATTTCACGTGTAGTAATCTTAAAAGCCAAGTTGAAAAATAGGCTATGTGGCGTCCATAAATTTTGAACGGTAGGGGGGGTTGTAAGGGGGACCTAAATATAAAGATAGTGCTAAGTCATTAACGGATGATCTGATTGTCATGGAATTTCATATGTAGTTTTTTTAAAGGCCAAATTAAAAAATAGGGTGTGTGACGTCACAAAATAGTGAACGTGAGGGGGGGTTGTGGGGGTAGGCCTAAATATAAAGATAATGCTGTCATTAACGGATACTCGGATTGTCATGGAATTTCACATGTAGTATTCTTAAAGGCCAAATTGAAAAATACGCTACGTGACATCTCAAAATGTTGAACGGGAGGGGGGGGGTTGTGGGGGTAGGCCTACATATAAAGATAGTGATAGGTCTTTTGATCGGAATGTCATGGAATTTGACATGTAGTATGCTTAAAGAAAATTGAAATTGAAATTGAAATTGAAAAATACGCTACGTGACATCTCAAAACTTTGAAAAGGAGGGGGTTGTGGGGCTAGATTTAAATAAGTGATAGGTCTTTAACGGATGATCGAAATGTCATGGAATTTCACATGTCGAATTGTTGAAAGTCAAATTGAAAAATAAAGTGTGTGACGTCACAAAAGGGAGGGGGGTTGTGGGGGTAGGATGATACAGATGATCGGATTGTCATGGAATTTCACATGTAGTATTCTTAAAGCCCGAATTGAAAAATAGGGTGTGTGAAATCTCAACATTTTGAAAGGGAGGGGGGTTTTGGGGGTCGGATGGTCGGATTGTCATGGAATTTCACATGTGGTATTCTTAAAAGACAAAAACAAAAAAAGGATATGTGACGTCACAAAATTGTCAACGGGAGGGGGGTATTGGGGGGGGGGGGGGGGGGGGGGGCAAGCATATACCTAAATGGTAGAGTTTCAAAAGCAATATTTAAAAATTGGCTGTGACCCTTTGGACGGGAGGGGCGGGGGTGCATTAATGCTGAATGAATCTCACATGGAGCTTTCTTAAAGATGGGATATAGCTCTAATTTTAATATGGTGGGTTTCCTAAGCATGTATTACCTAGGAGGTCCACCGTTGCACAGTAACTTAATACCTGGTTGCACGGAGTTGTAAGGCGCATATTATCTAAGGTACCCGGCGTTCTCAAGTAGGAACTAGCTGTGGTTCCAAGTGGTCAAAAAAAAAAAAAAAAAAAATCCGGTCCAATAGCTTTTGACAGAACGACGTCTGTCGGGTCAGCTAGTATAGAATAGAAATATAATTATGCCTCTTAATTTAAATTAAACGCTGAACTTTATAGTGCTATTATATTTATAACGATAACAATTTTTCTTTTTTTCTAAAAAATATTGAAGCCCTAAAAACACAGTCCCCTGGCTGTCCCATTTCACGGATTCCCACTTTAGGATAATATTTAAAAAAATACTATGAACTAAATAAATTTTGCAGTTCATATCTAAAAATAGAATAATTAATTTATATTTATGTCACAAAACAAGGTGTAGTTTCTTATTTTTTAAATGTAATAATGTCATGTTAATGTTGTCCGAAGTTTTCTTGGACAGTTATGTTTACAAACGTTTTTTAGAGTGAAATGAAACGCAACCAGTGTGAAGTTAGTAACACTGTCGATAACGGCGTCAGGCCGCCTTTTTATTTAGTGTCCGAGCGCAATTTGTGATGTGAGTATGCGTGTTGGTCGTTGCGACATACAGTCCCCTGATAAGTGATTTTAATAATGTTAATTAGATTAAATATTTATATAACATGTCTATAATATAGACATATTATGTCTGTGATTTGTGTCCAAAATTGTTGGTAGCTTCGTATCGAATCATGTTTCAATAGTTTTGTCAATATTTTGAAATTAAACCAAAATACACAGTCCCCTGCCTGGCATGTGATGTATAAAATACACAGTCCCCTGGCAACAGTCCCCTGCCTGGCATGTGATGTATAAAATACACACATTAAAATATTAAGTTGAAAACATTAAACAATTAATGGTAAACATCGAATTTCTGACCGATTACATAACTTTCCCTATACTTCAGTCGGTTATTAAAATCTAAGAGCTTTAGCCGGGTTTTTATATATTAGCGATAATGTTATTGAGATTGTAGAGAATATAATATATTATATTAACCAAAAGAGGGCGCCGGTAGCTCAGTGGTATGCGTGCTTGTCTTCTGAGCTCAAGATCGTGGGTTCGAAACCCGACCGAGGCCCTTAGTTTATTTTATCTGGGCGGTAAAATAAATTTAAGCACGCCGTCCTTCGGATGGAACGTTAAACGATGGTCCCGAGCCTGAACGATGTCAGGTACTCGTTAAAGACCCCAGCCCTAGGTGAATAAAAATTTAGGGTATGCAAAATTTAGGACTCCCACAATAGAGTCGGGCTCATGTTCACCAGAGTGACGAAAGAGCGCTCTGGTAGTAGGCGATATGACCCCGTAGTTAAAGCCCGGGCATGAGTCATAAAACCTAACCTAACCTCTTAACCAAAAAATTAAATTAGTAAAATCAATTCACTCATGGAACCCTTCAATGTGTCACCTGATACTAGAGTGTATATTCGTATCGTGAATATTGAACGAAGTTGATAAAATGGAGAGGATATATATTTTTTAGAGGCTGTAAAAAGTTTCAAGTTGTGAAGACTGTATCGATATGAAATATATGGAGGTGGCGGGAAAATGGAAGGGCGGTACGATTTGGCGGGTTTTCCACTCTTTCCCGCCCCCGCCACCACTATGTCAGCATGAAAAATCACTTACCACCTCCCTCCCCCCCCCCCCCCCCCCCCCCACCAGCTCCACCAACCTCACAACTATCAAGTCTTGTTATCAGGACAAAACCCAACCTCACCCTGACATTTTGTTACCGTCAACATGTACAAAACTTCCAACCATGTATGGTTTGAGTTTACACAAAAATTTGATATATATATCCTTTCTATCAGCAGTTATCGTGTTCATAAACAATTAGACATGCTAACCGAAATTAGTATTACTTTCCAATCTATGCGAAGTATAGAAGAAGTTATATAATCGGTCAAAATTTCGATACCGAGTTTTCAACGAAATTTCATGTTTCCCGACCTTTAGATTCCAATTATGTAAAAAAGCTGTGTGAAACTCCCGATAGAATGAATGTATCAATACGAAATTTTATATGTGATTCCAGAATCCTTTAACGACGAAAAAAACATACTGTTTTTTAGCTAAATCGGAGGATGGGGGGCATTTGGGGGAGGCTTAACATAAAAACTCTTTTAAATCGTCCAATAACTGCCGTTCTAATAAATATATCGACTGTGATAATTAAAAAAATAATAATGATAAAAAATTTTTAAAAAATATTTATAATAAATTAAATTGTGTATATTAATAAATAATTACCTATCACATTTTCCATAGAAATTTTTGGCTGGTCTTTGACTACTGTAGTTTCCGAAATAAAGAATATAGATCGTGGGTTTGAAACCCGACCGAGGCCTTTAGTTTAGTTTATCTGGGAGGTAAAATAAACTTAAGCATGCCGTCCTTCGGATGGGATGTTAAGCGATGGTCCCGAGCCTGTACGATGTCAGGTACTGGTTAAAGACCCCTGCCCAAGTGAATAAAAATTTAGAGTAGGCCAAATTTAGGACTCCCACAGTAGAGTCGGGTTCATGTCCACCAGAGTGACAAAAGAGCGCTCTGGTAGTAGGCGATATGACCTCGTAGTTAAAGCTCGGGCATGAGTCATAAAACCTAACCTAACCTAATAACTTATCTGTCCCCATCCACGAAATTTTAAATTGTTAAAGTTTTTAGCTGGATTTATTTATTTATAGTTTACTTTTATTATAAAAATTTTTAAATTTTATTTACTAAAATATTTAATTAGGTTAATTTCAATTTTTTTTATTTTATCAGACAGGCAGTTGATGAGGGCAACCTCGAAAGCCAGCTAGCTAATACAAATAAAAATCTGTGATAGGTCAGACTACATCTTATTTGACAACCTGTGAAATAATCACTTTTCACTACATCAGCCATCTTCATAAGGGGGCGTTCAAGTATTAAGTAACGCAATTTGGGGGGGAGGGGGGTCTTGTAAAACGTTACTATGCGTTACACGGGCAGGAGGGGGGAAACTAGGGAATTAAAATCTCCCAAGTTGACAACCCTTTTCGTTTATGTTTTACGGGGAATCCCTCGACTGTATTGTACGTCATTTTTATTTTGTTTTCGTTGTCAGTATTCGTTAGTGTTTACGCAGACGCACATTGCTGTAGTCAGTGTTGTTAATGTGAGTTCATACTGTAATGTCCTCAAAAGAGGGAGATTTGCATCATCAGCAGTTCTTGGCCTATAAAGGCTCTCATGCTGACTTGCCAGCGCAACAGTTACAAAAAAAAATGCCAACGAAATTTGGAAAACGGCTAAAGAAAAACTAAAAAATCAAGAAAAGTTAACGGAAAAGTTAACGGAAAGAAACGTTTAGGGAGGGGGGGGAGGGTACAGAAAAACGTTACGGCGCGTTACATGGGAGGGAGGGAGGGTCAAAAATCTTCAAAAATTGCGTTACGTATTACTTGAATGCCAAGCAGTTACTGAAGCCTTTTTAGCCCTTGAAGCCGCTGCTAGAAGACTTGGACTAGTGATTAACGAGAGCAAAACCAAGTATATGGTGTCTCAGCAAGAACTTAGGCAGGAGGGAGAGGAGGTGGCGTTTGGACTCTACTTCTTTGAGCAGGTGTCAGGGTTCATTTATCTCGGCTCACAGGTTGTAAGTGACAACCAAATATCAGCAGAAACCAGTAGAAGGATCATGTGCGCTAACCGATGTTATTATGGGCTTCAAAAGCATCTATCTAGTAACCTGGTAGCCCGTCCTGTACAAAACTCTTATCCGCCCAGTCCTCACATACGGCTCAGAAACCTGGACAACTACTAAAGCAGAAGATCGAGACCTCCAAATATTTGAAAGGAAGGTGCTCCGGAAGATTTACGGTCCGGTGTACGTTGGAGGAGAATGGAGGCGTAGGAGCAACCAGGAGGTGTACGACCTGTACAAAGAGCCAGATGTGGCTAAAATGATAAAACTGGACAGGCTAAGGTGGGCCGGACATATTATCAGGATGAGCGAAGACATGATCCCAAGAAAGCTACTAACGGAAGTCCTGCACGGAAGGCGGAGAGTAGGAAGACCGAGACTGCGGTGGTCGGACTGTGTGACGAATGACGCCAGGAACATCGGGATCCAGAACTGGATGGGAGCCGCACAAAACAGAGACTCCTGGCGATTGCTGCTCGAGGAAGCCAAGACTCGTTAGCGGCTTGTAGAGCTGCGTTAAGTAAGTAAGTAAAATACTTGAATGCCCCCTAATATCTATCGTACATCACATTCGCTCGATTCACATGAATGAAAGAAATTTGGCGTGTTGAAAATTCCCCGATATAAAATTTAAAAGTTTCTTTAAAATTCCATTTATAAATTCTTCTTTTTTTTATCTTTTATATTATTAATTTTTTTTTTTTTTTTTTGAGTTGAAATCCGGTCCTTGATGGAGGCTAAAAGGTTAAAGTGAGGTGTAGCAGAGGTTGGGAAGCTAAACCGATTATGGACTGACTAATAGAATCACCATCGGAGCAAAGTGCGGTCGGTTGGAGGACTGGGAAATTAGAGGTCCTTTACAGGATTTACAAAACCAAAGGTCTTCACTGTCCAACCAAAACCTTGAATGGATTTATGACGTCAAAGAGGGGGATTTCTGATCCCATCTCCAACGCGCGGAAAGAAAACTGTGTAAAAAAACGCAAAAATTCTAAAGATAACATAAATTCTAAAGATTCTTTTGAATAAGGAAAAATAGTAGTCGGTGAATCATTGACAATGTACTTCCCCAGCACGAATTAAGCTATCGCTCTTCCTCGACAACCAATCAACCGTTGGGATTAACCCTCCAGTACACTCGCCTTTCATTGTTACATTAGTACACTCGCGCGGCACTCAGTACCGCATGTTTAACTATTGAGTTTTTCAGCAGTTTTGCACCCCATACAACTCCAAAAAGTTATTATTAGGCGTACTGAACGCATAACAATGTTTTTAAAAACTTTATTGAAAAAAAATACAAAATTGTTTAAAAAAACGTAACAAAAACTTGTAAACAATGTTTAAAAATTACATATATTGAAGTAAAGAGAAACATTTTTATACTGAAAAAACAAAATTGAATCAAGGAAAAATTAAAATAAATTATACCTTTGCATTATTAATTTGAATAATAATAATTTAAATTGAAAATAAAATAAAATTGTTTCAATGTTTCAGACCGAGAGAAACCTGAAGGGCAGATTTTATATGAAATACAATTTTTTAAGAGGTTGCCGAATATATATTTTCCTTATTTAAATAAAAGACGTTGACTTCCAACCGGAACAGGTTTAAACACAACTGTGTCATTATCAGTGGCACATCTATGGAGTCTAATGAAACACTGTTCAGATGTGCCACTGATGATGACGCAGTTGCTTTTGTTGGGAATTCATTTAATTTAAAATAATATGTTTTTTTTTTTCTAAATTATGTAGAATAGGTACATGATAATTAATGTGTCCGGAAAATATCTTGAAAATAAAGTTGTGGTCTGGACCTTTTTGCTATATTATTACACGTTTATAACTGGTTATGATTAGATATATTTTTGTTATTATTATTAATCATATAATCTACTTTCTGATTCCATTTATTTATAGTATAATAATTTATAACATTATAAATACATGAAGTTAGAAACAACTTCAGCTTCTACTGGGAAAAATACATGTTGTGTAGTTGAGAGGGTGTGGAACCAGGTTTGGTAGTTGCCACTATGAAATATAGATGTCTCTCTCAGTCTTTCTCTATGTCCGTCTCTCACTCGCTCTCTTTCTCTCTCTCTCTCCTTTCATGAATGTTGTGTGGCGAAGGGGGAGGGGGGGGGGAGGGAGGGGGGAGAGTATGGCGAGGGGGGAGAACTCGCATCAAAAATTTACTCGCTTACTACTCGAGAAGGATTAGCCTCCATGTAATATTCAGGTTGGGCCACTCCTAAACCAATCTTTACTCGGTAAAACCATTTTAGAAGCCACCAATCGCCTCATATTTTTTATTTTATTTACTACCTAAGTTAGTTATTTTTTTAACACTGAAAATATATTATATATATATATATATATATATATATATATATTCTCTCCATTTTGACTATAAAGGAAACAGCAAAAACAAGTTGTCGGTGAATCATTGGCTTTATACTTCCCCAGCAAGAATTAATCAATTACTTTTTCGCTCTTCCTCCAAAGCCAATCGAGCGTTTGTCTGAGTCCCTCGTTCCCTTCGTCTGATTCCGCTGAAAATTAATAGGTGTAATCCTTATAGGGCTTTGAATTTACATATAAAATTTGGTGTGGATAAATTCAATCTTTTGAGAGCTCACAGGCACACAAGGCAGGAATTTTGAAATTCCGTTGGAAACTCCGCATCGAATTTTTGACCGATTACATAACTTGCCAGGGAAATAATATATTTTAACGGACTGTATTTAGGCGTAGATAATAATAAATAATTATTGAAAATTGACGAAGTATTAATTTTCTATGGGAAAGACTTCGGCAGTGACGTAGGGGTTCATCTAGGGCTGTCTGTCTCGCGCTGTTCCCGTTTGTCCGATCGTCTGTTCAAGTCCGTCTGTAACAACCTGATCCTAGAAGGAGACCTATAAGAAAGAAGTGGATATGGTCCTGTTCCCGTAGCCTTGGATGCTGATACCTTGAGATAACTTCTTTGAACTTTCGTTGTCACTACTACTAATTTTTTTATTTATTTACCCCTAACCTCTACAATACGAGTACAAGACTAGAAATGACCTCAGGCAAAGTCTTAGAATATATCACGTCCTGTTAAGGTGATTGTATACTATATTCTAAATTAAAAAAGGAAACATTAAAAAATCTAACTTACAATTAAATTTAAAGGGGGAAAGAAAAAGAAGGGAAAGGGGAAAAATGATATTAAAATTAAGAATAATAATAATAAAAAATAATAAAGATGAAAAATGAATTAATGTTGAGATTTTCATATTAAGTTTTTGTTAAATACCTCTTATTTACAGTTTAAGCACAAAATGTGTGTATATGTTACAGTCAAAGTATGAATTCAGTCAATGTATACACAAACTAGTCAATGTATACATTTGCTGAATTCTCTAGTCGAAGTGTACATAAACTAAAATATGCATACTTTCACTAGTGGATGTATACACTTACGTCTATGCCTTAGTGAAAGTATAAATAGCTAGCATTAATAATGTACACTTTTATAGGTATATTTATTTAATATAGTATATATATTAATAAATAGGTATATTTATTTTTTCATTCATATTCAAAAGATCCATATTAATATTGTTTACAAATGTTATATTTTATGTTATTGTTGCATCTTTCCTAGATATTTATATTGTAAAATAAAGTTTAGTTTTAGTTTTTTTTTTTACAAAAACCTTTTTTTCTCATTTATTTATACTTTCACTAAGGAACACTAGAAAATGTATACATTGTCTAGTAAATGTATACATTCTCTAGCAATAGTGTTCATTTTTATAATCAATTGATACTTCCACTAAAACGGCTAGTTAATGTATACATTGACTAGTTTCTGTATACATTCACTGGAATTCACACTTTGACTGCAACATATACAAGTAAATGTGCGCATTTATTACTTGTGTACTAATTTTTTTTATTTCTCTTGGTATATTATTTAATGTAATTTTATTATTTCTTTTGATTTTTTATTCTGAAATAATATAGTATTATTTAAAAAAAATATATATTACAATTTTTTGTTTATTTCTTATTCTTATTATTATTTTATGGATCTATTTATTCATTTATAATTTTCTATTTTTCATTTTTATATTTTTATTTATTCATTTGTAATTAATTAATACATATATTCATATTTATTTTATTTTATTTTTTTATATATTGTTATAGTTACATTTTTTTCTTCCTTTTCTATATCTTGCACAATGGGACCTGATGAAGGGACGTACGAACGTCCCAAAACACCGTTGTGATAAAGACACTTTCGAAGAGTTTAAAATAATAGTTATCTTAATTTTTATGAATTGAAAAATGTATCTACTTATTAAAAAGTATCTATATATTAATATTTTTTTTGTACTCATATATTTTCAAGTATTTATTTATTCAGTTTTTATTAATTTCATTTTATTTTTTTAAATAGTTTTGTTATTACTAATCATACGTGCGTTAGACTCCAGTAGTTATAAATCTAATTTATAAGCTATCTTAATGTATAAATTCTTCTGACGTGTCCTATTACCATGTATTGGTTTAACGGAAATAAATTTATTATTATTATTATTACATGTATCTGATGTGGCTATAAATGCTGGAGTCAATAATTAGTTAATAAAGTTCTCGCCCATCTCACACCAAATAATGTTTCTGTCTATCTGCTAGGCCTGGAAAAGCTCCAAGTAAGCCAGAAAACTGCGCCATCTACTCTTGACGGGGGGTAGACTCCATGTTTTACGATGAGCAGTTCTCGGATATATGGTTTCTGTGTTGTTTTTTTTCTCCAAGACTATAAACCAGAAATAACAAGACGGATATGGTCGACCCAGAGCTACCGTCCAATCCAAATCCCTTGTACTCCACACTTCTATATAAAAACTACAAGAAAATATTTCATGTGGTCATAACAGGACTTTCTTATACCAATGATGTATTTTCAATGATTGTATTCACAAATTCAATTCGTACTGGCTGTTAGGTATAAGAAGGTCGCATTCCAAATTACGCAGTTGTACAATGAAAAAAGATAACTACTTTCATATATTCACCTATTATGAAATGAACTGAGAAGAGGGGAAAAGAGACGTTCTATAAAAACATGGTTGTTAGTTGCCATCACATATTTTTAAATGTTACCAGACTGCCTGATGATGAGGACAATCTCGAAAGCCGGCTAGTGACACTGAAAATTATGCATTACAATGAAACAAAAAAAAAACCTCTGACGCCAAAGCGTTACTAATACTCATCAGTAATGCCAGTATGAATTGAATTCTTAGAACTCTCAAATTCATACATTACACAGGTATATGACAGTATCTAATGTGTTAAGAGTCGTATAGACACGCGAGCAACGAGCCGAACATTAGTCAGTGCGCATGCCTGGGGATGAAGTGCGCAGGCGCTAGACGAACAAGGTAGGCTCGGGGTCTGCTCCACCTGTTGTCGGTTTTTTGACGAACCATCAAAGGAATGTTCGGCTCGGGCTGCGGTGTGTGTGGACTGGTACCAAGCCGAACCGTCCCGACTTGACCCGAGCACTGTTGTTGTTTATAACTAATATTATAACCTTCTCAAATATTTAGGTTTTTGGAAGTGCACGTTCTTTTTTTTTTTTAGATTAAATACCTATATATGTAAATATTATTCAATAAATTATATTTTATCATGGCTTCTGAAGACTGGTCTCAGGAGCTTCAAATTCAGTTTGCTCAGGCTATGAGACAGTACCCAGTCATATGGGATTTAAAACACAAATTACATTTTAATAAAATAAAGAGATTGGATGCTTGGGAGGAATTATCCAAACACTTTTCCTAAAAAAGTGTTCATTTTAAACAATTTACATGTAAAAATAAATTACGTATCATAATAAATTCGTATCCGTATTAATTGTACTACAAATATGTAAATTAATTACGTAAGTAGCTACCTACCTTCAGCATTTTCTGATTGAAGACTCTAAATTATAATGAGATGAAATACAAATAAACGTAAATTTGTTATCTGCAGGTTAACTTGTGCAGGTTATGTTCGTTAGTATGGTTGTGGAGCATCCAAATGCTCGGCTCGTCTCTGTTTGGCTTGGAGTGTGTTCGTTGAAAACTGAACACGGTTCGTTGCTCGCATGTCTGTACTAGCCTTTAGCGTCAGAGGTTCTCTTTGTTTCATTGTACATCATAATTCTGAAAGTGACTTTCTTATACCCAGCAGTGCCAGTATGAAGTGAACTTGAGAGGGAGAATTGATGAAGATTTTTTAAATCCTTTTCAATACAAAACTGACAATAATAGTATGACTCATACCCGGGCTTTCACAACGATGTTATATCGCCTACTACCAGAGAGCCCTTTCGTTTTTTTGACATGACCCCGACTCTACTATAGGAGTCCTAAATTTTGCCAATCTTCAATTTTTATTTACCTAAGGTCTATAATAATGATTGACTACCAATAATTTTTTTTGTATTTATTTATAAAGATACAACTGTTGCTAGGGTGCAACAACCAGCATCTATGACGATATTGATATGTTGGCGTGAAGGGCATGTGAGAGGAAGGCCACCCAGCGGTAGGTCCTCGGGTCGACGTTATCAGTCTAAGGGTTTTTGACTGAAACGCCTGAATTCGTTTGATGCTGGATGTTTTTGCTATCAATAATAAAAATATATTTCATATAATAAATTATTTTCTAGGAAATTTATTTTTCTTTCCTTGGAGCGCTATAACTTTATTCATCAAACATAAATTTAATAACGATAATTTGTAGTAAGAATTAATTGATAGAGCGTTTTCGGGTAAATACGTCTACAAGTCTGTGTTTCAAGACGTTTTTCGCAAAACGAATGACCTGCGAAAAATCGTATTTCATATAAAATTTGTCTCTCAGTTTTGTCTACACTTTCTACTTGAAGAGATTTTTGATTAGGTCATAAATATAAGCATTATCTTGTATGATGTACTTTGTTCTCGAAATAAAGTGGTATCAATTTTCGACTTTCGATCAAAATCTAATAGCACATGTGGCATACTCATTTCAAATTGCAAGTTAATAGCTGGAATCCTTTCTGCGTAGCGTTTTAAATTTTTTCAATCACGTATTCAGATAGGGAGACATACACGCACACACATCATCAAAAAGTAATAATGGGACCTTGAAATATGAAAACACAGACAGACATCATCGCGATAATCAGGGGACAGTAAAACTTGAAAATTCTTTGAAAATCGATCTCAGATTTTCGCACGATCACAATACTCTCTTGTACTATGGTTATAAGAAATATAAACACTCCACGTCATTTTTTATTTCTTCTTTTGATCTCGATGAGATTTTGATATCTGCTACTTCATTTAAATTCACAACTACTGTTGAAGAATATAAACCAAGATCTTAAAACAGATGTGAAGTGATGATCCATAAAGTGTTTTTATTCATAAGGCAAGTGTTTTATGAATTTATTTATTATTTATTTCTCTTTTCCAGTACAAATGGAAATGAAGTGTCTTGTAAACAAGTCATTTGTTAAGACGTGCCTGAAGATGTTAGCACTGCCTCCGTTAAGTTGGAGGAATTGGGATGCCAGATAATCGGGGGTGTTTCGAGGGGTCTCAAGCTGAAAGCTATTTTATTATTATAATTATTTTGTACATATTTTATTTATTTATTTATTTTGTACATATTTTATATATTATATATTTATTTTTGTATATATTATATTATTTTCTACATATTCATGTTCATTTCTCTCTTGCTTCTTATTATTTGTTTTAACTATTTTGATTACCTACCTGTATTCATGTATTCTTATAGTCAGCTTGTCTACTTACTGTTTTTGTACAGATTGTATTATTTTGTAGATTATTTTATTTTATCTTATTTTGTGTATATTACCATTTATTATTATTATTATTATTTTTATTTATTTTTTTTTATACTCATTGTCATCAAATTTACTTATAGTTCTATTTTAACTGATTGCAAATATACCAAATGAAAATGAAAAGAAATTTTATTATTCTGGGACCGAGGTCCCCGAAGAATAAATACATATAGAGTAAAGAACAGGAACAATGAAATATGGTATCAGTACAAAGAAATAAAAAGATAGGTAAATAAAATTAGTGTTACATTGGAGAAAAACTATACAATTGAAAAATAGATAAACAAAAGATTAACAGGAAAAAATATAAAATTAACAACTTCATTATGATGAAAAAAAAAAATTAATAAAAGTATCTATATAAATAAAAGAGAATAAGTAAAAAGAAAATTTATATAACTAAGAAAGTATGTATAATAAAATTGATAATATAAATCGACCGAGCATAATACTATGATGGTTTGAAATGAAATGAAAGTAAATTTTATTTGAAATGAAAATAAATTTTGTTCTGGGACCGAGGTCCCCTAAGAATAAAAACATGACAGTCACTGGACAGAGTGACAAATACAATAATAATAGTAGTAAACAATAAATAAAAGTAAACAATAAATATAAGTAAACAATAAAGATGAGAACAGTAATCAAAAAGAACTTATAGGAGATACCTAAGGAATAGATGCAAATAAATTTGTAAAAGAGGGAAACCAATAATTGATAATAAGCAGAAGTGAAAAGACAAGTATAATAGAATGGCAAAAATTGAAGGAAAAGAGAAAAAACAGTATGAAATGAGTGAATATAGACAGGTAACCGAATAAACAAGAATATATCATTTAAAAAAATGTATATACTTTAAAAATGTATACTTTAAGAATCTGCCTTAGCATCTACACCGCGAAGAGTCCATAATATTATATTGACGAAATAAAATAAGTGTTTGAGTTGTGAAAAGAAGGATCTCGTTAGATTTCCTTCTTTCTTTGTTATCCATGGCTATATTTTTTGGACTCCTGACTAAGACATCCATTGAGTATTGAACTTGTTCCGTTGGTACATTTCCAATTCCGTTTTTGTTCCCGACAGACCGATATCGGGACTGCTGATCCCGATACTACCCCCCCACCTATCCTGGTATATGTGCCCTCTGACCCAAGTAAACACAGACCTCTATTTCCCTATCCTTTTCCCCTTTTTAAATAAACTCCTCCCAGGGGAGAGTCTGGGACACCGACCCTAATGGCACAAACACTCTACCCCAAATAGGATCACCCCTTCTAGAAAATTGAGGGCTACCCCCACACAGCCCATTCCGACCTAATCCAATGTTCCTTTTATTACAATTCCCTTTTTATATATTTACACATCCCGGGTATTACCCAGGCGTAAAAGACCTAAATGGGTTTTTAATCAATTATTGTTATAATATAAAAACTGACTTTTCTACGTTATATTCCGTTTTTAAAATTGAAATACTCAAATCTGAGTAGAAAAAAAAAAACAAATGTGTGAGTGACGCGGTACTCACGAGAATTTATGTGTAAACATCTGCTTTAGTTTGGAGGGAACCGGTAGCTCAGTGGTATGCGTGGTTGTCTTCTGAGCTCAACATCGTGGGTTCGTAACCCGACCGAAGTCCTTAGTTTATTTTATCTGGGAGGTAAAATAAACTTGAGCACGCCGTCCTTCGGATGGGACGTTAAGCGATGGTCCCGAGCCTGTACGATGTCAGGTACTCGTTAAAGACCCCTGCACTAGGTGAATAAAAATTTAGGGTAGGCAAAACCTGCTTTAGTTTCAAAAATTTGCTGTCGTGCATTGATTTTGATTGAAATTTGTTTTATAATGTTACAATAAGAAAAGTAGTATGAGGAATTTAACTTTTAAATTTATTGTTCTTCAATTTCTTTTATACATGAAATTATAGTTTTGTGATAGCTAAAGTAAGATATATACAACTGTGATTGTAGTGTCTCCAAATACCGCGAGAATATTGCGTCGATGGTAGTTTTCGAATTTGTTGTTGAAATGCTTCGATTCGAATTCATTTGTAGATTAACTTTGTCATTTAAAAATGAAATAAACTGTTCGGTATCTCCTGAAATCTTCTTTTAAAAAACATTTTTTTTTCTTCAGCTTCACAAAACATAATGAAAGTTGAATCAGCCAAAAATTTCATAGTTTCAAGGTCATATCGCTTAATACCAGGCAATGGACATGACCCCGACTCTACTATGAGAGTCCTAAATTTTTCCAACCCTGAAATTTCACAGGCTCAGGACCAATGCTCAACGTCCAATCCGAAGGACGGCATGCTTATTTTTATTCTCACCTCCCAGATGAAATAAACTAAGGGCCTCGGCCGTGATTCGAACCCGCAATCTTAAGCTCAGTAGGCTAGAAAAGCTATCTTTGAACTACCGGCGCCTTCCTTACCCTTCGTAATCACTTCAAAGTTCCTTTCGTCACCGACCTTCTCAAAGTTTCACTCCAATCTTTCCTCCCATGACAATCCCATTGGTCGATCCTTATTATCACATTTCCACCCTAGAAATTCGATATTGAATTTTCACCAGAATTTTCGACGCCTGATTACATAAATGAGAAAAAATAATATATGTCTATGTGTGTCTGTGAATACGATAACTCCCAGCTGAATGTATATATCGAAAGGAAATTTTATATGTGTATACAGAACTCAAGAGTGACATCAACTATTGATTTTCAGACAAATCGACCAAAGGGAATAGGGAGGACACAATAGGGGAGGTGGGCTCAACCCAAAAACCCTAATAACTGCCAATGAAATGAATGTATCGACACGAAATTTAGAAACTGTAGATTTTTAGTACTAAAAATTGATTGATTTTGGAGGGAGAGCGAAAACTTATTTGAATAAATGGTGCTGAAGACGTTTTACTCATAGAGAAGGGGACTTTTCTGCATTCCATCTTACTTTCAAGACTCCCGGTCAGGAGCTGAGAACCTATAGGACCGAGTTACAGAGTTTTCGACTTATGGAGGATTTCGACTTAGGCGGATTTTGATTCGACTTGTAGAGGTTAAGATTCATTCTAACTAATTTTGAGTTAGAGAGGAGAAATAAATAAAACTTCAAGTCACAGAGGTAACAAACATATTTATATTTATTATTAATCAACATTATTTCAAAACATCCTTAAAATAAAAAATATGTAGTACATATATGTAGGTATTAAAAAAAGTCAGTAATTTTTTTTTTGCTTTAGATAATTTGGTTGTTCTCTATCTATAGCATTGTCTAAGGTATAAAGAACAGAAAATTCTATTACTTCTGACAATTTTTCAAAGGACACAAAATGACTTGCTTCGTTAAAGTTCAAATGAAACCAATAATAATATCCTTCATCATTTCTTAGAATTGGTAATCCTATTTATTGTATACTCCTAAATTGTTTTCTAAGAAACAATGGTGTACATTGTCGGCAAATTCTTAAAGTCGGTAACTTATTTTTCTTCGGGCTATAGAGGTAATAAGTTTACAATAATCGAGTTGTAAAGGTTGTAAAATAAAACATTGCTATGTTCGAGATACAGAGGTCCAATTTATTTTTTCGAGTTATAGAGGGAAAATATGTACCAAAATGGCTTTTAGGGACTCACTGATTATTTCGACTAATAGACGGTTGAGATTTCGAGTAATGGAGGTTTTTGGGGCTAGAAGGGAAAGGAACAAAACTTTTTTTTGAGTTTTGGAGGTTTTCGACTTATCGAAGTTCTACTGTAGTTGGCTGACCAGGAAACACATCCAGTTCTGGAGAGGGGTCCAAAAGCAAAGATAGTTAAAACTCTTTGTTGTGGAACCCTCTGAGAAAAGGAGTCGAGAGCTCCTAAATATGAGTAGAATGGATCTTAGAGCTATGACAGGGCTGATTACAGGACACTGTCATTTGAACAAACACCTACACAATATGTGCATCGCTAGAAGCCCTCTGTGCAGGATACTGAGACTCCGGTTCTTATTCTAAGCCCGTGCGGGGCACTAGAAATCAGAAGAGAAGCAGGTAATGGACGGAACCTGCAGAAGAATCCTGAACTTTATTAAAGATACATGGCTGTGGGGACCAACACATACAGTGCACACAATAGGCCTACTCTGGCCGCGGTGACACAATCAGCCCTCGGAGGAAAAATAAAAAAAAATAAATAAATAAATAAAATTAAAAAAAAAACTTGCAAGACTGCTGACGCACAACAAATCCGTTAGAATTGGACTTCCAGTCTCTTCAGAAACTAGGCACCTCCTTTTGAAACCTTGATTGGAAAGTTCATGTTCCGAGTGAGGCTTTTCCACCTTTTCTTCTGACTTTCATTAGTGGAGTCCAGGAGTTGAAGTGGGAGAGTGAAGCTTTACAAAACTGGAGAGTTTAATGGAGATCGAGTGGTTATGTGTCCACTTAGTGGGGAAGATGAAGAGGGCGAACTACGGGAGGCGAGCTAATCGGAGTGCAAAAATGCAAACCAAGCGGTCTTTCTCAGTGCTGACTGGGGGGCAACCAACCCCTCAGAGCCATTACTAGGATTGGTCAAGAACCGCACTTATCAACCCCTCGGAAACCCATTTCCCTTCAAGAGGGCCCTTCCCCCCCTCAACTGCTTTGCACATCACTTCTACCACTCAGCTCAATTTCTTTTATTTTTCCACATCCTAAATTTAAAACCACCCATTATCGCCTAATAGAGGACAAGGGACAACCATAATTGCTGACTTCGGCTTTTTTTTATTTTCAGAGGCCTGTCATGAGAAAAAACGTAACCTACAGTTAATGGACTATTTTTTAGATGTTTCGGGAACTGAGGGGGGATATATTTCTCATTGAAAAAATGATCTAAATTCAGGCATAAGGTGAAGTCAATTTTAAAGCTCAAAAATCATCCGAGCCGGACGAGATTTGATGAGATTCCATTAGGCAAAAATTAATGGGACACATAAAACCTTTTAAACTTCTCCCCATTAGGACAGTATCGTATCGTATCGGTGTCAGTACAGGGACGGTTCTGTCCTTTCAGACGCAATGCTCTCTATTTCAATGGTGTTGCGCCCATTAGGACAGTATTGTATCGGTGTGATGTCAGTACAGGGACGGTTCCGTCCTTTCAGAGACAATGCTCTCTATTTCAATGGTGTTGCGCCCATTAGGACAGCATCGTATCGGTGTGGTGTCAGTACAAGGACGGTTCTGTCCTTTCAGACACAATGCTCTCTATTTCAATGGAGTTGCGCCCATTAGGACAGCATCGTATCGGTGTGATGTCAGTACAGGGACGGTTCCGTCCTTTCAGACACAATGCTCTCTATTTCAATGGTGTTGCACCCATTAGGACAGCATCGTATCGGTGTGGTGTCAGTACAAGGACGGTTCTGTCCTTTCAGACACAATGCTATTTCAATGGAATTGCGCCCATTAGGACAGCATCGTATCGGTGTGATGTCAGTACAGGGACGGTTCCGTCCTTTCAGACACAATGCTCTCTATTTCAATGGTGTTGCGCCCATTAGGACAGCATCGTATCGGTGTGGTGTCAGTACAAGGACGGTTCTGTCCTTTCAGACACAATGCTCTCTATTTCAATGGAGTTGCGCCCATTAGGACAGCATCGTATCGGTGTTGTGTCTGTACATTGACGGTTCCGTCCTTTGAGACACAATGCTCTCATTGAAAATATATACCACTGAGGATGGCACAATAGTGCAAAAAAAAACTCTTACTTCCCATTATATCTCCCACAATATTTTTTGATCATTTAAGTTACATTTAGACCCTTTAGCTTCTAATAGATTTTAAGGGCGGTAACCTGTTGGATATAGGATTTGTGATGTTCACTAGCTAACATCGTTTTAAAAAAATAATTAAATTAATGCATCGATAAAGGTGTCCATCACTGCCAAGTCATGAATTATGAAACTTTTATCATTTCTGAATTTTATTATCTTATAAAAATAATATTAGTTTGCAAATGATAAATAATTTATTTTTATTTAATATGTTGATTTAATATTAATAATATTTTAGAATGTGCAGACATAAAGGATTATAAAACGAAGAATAGAACATAATGCAAAGCATTAATTGCATAAGGGGACAATACCTATTAAATTTCGAAGAGGAGAGGGGCCAGGCGCATATACAAGGGGTGTCCTGGGGGTGTCATGACTCCCCCCAAGAATTAATGAGACTAGATATTATGAGGAAATTTGAAACTTAGTTATTTTATGTCGTCAGATGAAAACTGGCTGAGTTCAAATCTCTTCATTAATAAATTAATGAATTTTCAACTACAAAATCATTTGAATAAAAATTTCATATATGATAATTAGCTGCTTGACGTAGAAATGAAGATTGGTATACTATTTTTAATATAATTAATTCTGAATATCGCCAAAATTATTATTTTATATGAGTTATAGGAAATTGATTTGACTTCATTTCTAGTCGATATTGTGCATTACCTTCTTTAGACAAAGACAGATTTTGTAATCTTTTAGACAGGGAGTCCCAGAATTATTAATAATAATTTTTTTGTTGCAAAATTCGAATTTTTAAAATAAACGATTAAAGAATCTGCAGTCAAGAAAATGTTTAACTAATATTTCGCAAACAACAGCACTAAAGACATTTTGATTTATAGATTATTAATCAGCGATTTTTTCTGCATTGTTTCGATATAACTCTTATAATTCAGGCAACGCATTCTCGTAGCTACGCGAATATATATATATATATATATATATATACATACCTATATATTTTCTTTGAGGTTAGGATGTATATGTGCCTGAGGGGGGCTCAACTCTAAAATTCTGTTTCAATAACTGCCGATGTACTGAATGTATCGACATGGAATTGTATTGTTTGTGCATTTCAATGGTCTTATGCAGCTAAGGAACTAGAATATAGGAGTATTCTCGTCCGCCATTTTGGACCCAGTCGTGGATTGTCAACAATGGCATACGAATGCAATCCCGGTACTTTTTTGTTAACTTCATTGAAAATTCAATGAAAAAATTAAGGAATCTACAAAAGTGATTCGTTTTCACGTTGTAAACAGTTTGAAGTGCTTCACAATAACGTTTGAGTTTGTTTTGCGAACATTATTATAAAATCTACAAAGACTTTATGTTGAGGAATGGAAGGCTACCTTTAATAGAATTGATCATAAAAAAGGCAAACATTGCTTTCACTGCTTCCTATTGCGAACTGATTCATAAATTGTAAAACATTACTTCACAGTGCGGTCATTTTGCGTTAAAAATGACTCCGAGAACTTCAGTAGCGAAAAAATTGTCTACGGTTCTGCGACGGTGAAAAGAGCATGTACTGCCAAGAATTGAATGCAGACTTCTTTTATTCATTGATAACTTACTATAAGTAATTGTCCTTTTTTTATATTTAATTGTTTGTAAATAATAGATGTAAGCTGTATTCGTATGTACAAAAATTTGTAAAACATGTAAATATTAATAGAAATATATGCATGATTTGTCACCTAATGAAATAAAAGAAATTTATTCATTTTGAAAATAATAAGTAAAATAATTGATAAATATAAAAATAAAGAATAGTAAAAAAATACCATAGTAACAACGAAAAAATACTATAATGAAAGAATTTTGAGGGCGCCAGTAGCTCAGTGGTATGCGTGCTTGACTTCTGAGCTCAAGAACGTGGGTTCGTAACCCGACCGAGGCCCTTAGTTTATTTTATCTGGGAGGTAAAATGAACTTAAGCACGCCGTCCTTCGGATGGGACGTTAAGCGATGGTCCCGAGCCTGAACGATGTCAGGTATTCGTTAAAGACCCCTACCCTAGGTGGATAAAAAATTTAGGGTAGGCAAAATTTAGGACTCCCACAGTAGAGTCGGGCTCATGTCCACCAGAGTGACGAAAGAGCGCTCTGGTAGTAGGCGATATGACCTCGTAGTTAACCCTTATGTGTACGGATGGGTCCAGCCAGACCCATTTCAAAAACACTTATTGAAAAAAGTATTAAATTTTCCACAGAATGAGATGAAACTTCATGATATCCTCAACGATAATGTTGAGAACAGGTTCCCAAAAAGAAACATCGAAAAAAATAATTTTTGTCGATTTTCTGTGAAATTTTGTACATCACAACTTCTGGTCTACGGATGGGTCTGTACAGACCCATGTATATATATTTCTACCTTATCTTTATTGTCAATCCAGGGTATTTCATAAATAGATTATTTCACTTTAGTTTACAACTAACAATGATTCTAGTAAGTCGTAGAATTGTAGTTTGTGTTATTTTCTATAAAAATTAATTTTTGTTGATAAAATGAGTGAGATTTTGAAAATGTTCCTCATTATACACTGAGTCGGTAAGTTTTTCCTCTATATTACTTACTTCATTGTTTAGCACTAATTACTTATATTACTGTACCGCAACGATAGATGTATACGTGTTGGGGAAGCCACCAAACAAATGAAAATTTCTGAGCTTCTTGTATTTTTGAGTGCTTTGATACAAAATTCTGGTTGTGGTATTTTTCTTACGATTTGCCATGCTGATTACTTTTGTCTTATTCGTTCAAATATACTGTTTTAGCATGAAGGAGGAAGAAAGGGAGGCATATTATTGTCGTATTGGTGACTTTTTGTCAAGAAACAATGAAGATTCAGATAAGGGTGCGGAAGATACAAATGAGGAGTACATCCTTGATGCATGTGCTTCGGATGAGATGATGTAGTTGAAAGAGAAGCTGATAAAGAAGATAATAGTGACTATGAAGAGGAACTGGCTGAGCTAAAGAATGGTGTTGTGTCACAACAACAAGAACAAGATCATAGTAAATATTTTGTGTCTCGAGATGGAATATACCACCTTCATCAACTCGGGTACGAATCCACAACATTGTACGTCAAACTGGTGGAACTATCAAAAGTTCCATAGGAAGAAACCACTAGATATGCTGAAATCAATTATCACTGAGGACGTGGTTGTAATCATTATGCGAGAAACAAACAGAAAGGTGCTAGAAGCCACCGAAAAATAAACAATCTAAATTGTGGAAAAGTTTAACAGTAAAAGAGCTATATGCATATTTTGGACTGCTACTGGCCGTCTGGGGTAAACCACTGCAATGCACAGCACACAAAAGAGCTATCGAAAACGAATGCTCTCTCAGTGTTTAGAGGCACAATGGCTATTCGGCGTTTCTGGGCCATTAGCCGTTTTATTAGGTTTGACGACCAGAGAACTAGAATGCAAAGACAAGCGACCGATAAAGCCGCCCCAACATTCTAAGCAATTTCAAAAATGCTTCAAGTGTATTAGCAGTGAAGGGGAAAATAGTTAATAAAGTTTTCTTTTAAGTTTTATTTTTTAACTAATCTTTTGTTTAATAGAAAAGCATAATTTAAAAAAAAAAAAAGTTTTTTCATTTTTTATATAAAAATTATTGAATAATTAATAAATAATTAATTAATAAATAAGTAATATCATTATAATTAATTAAACGTTACTTTAGTTGAATTTCATTGAATAAAGTTTATTCCTTCCTTTTAGTATGTAATTTCTACAAAAAACATGTATGGGTCTGGCTGGACCCGTCCGTAGACTGACGTATCATTGAATGGTCCGTAGACATAAGGGTTAAAGCCTGGGCATGAGTCATAAAACCTAACCTAACCTAACCTAATATATATTTTGGCAAAACTAAAATCTAGACAAGGGATCGATTTGGTCCATTAGTTCTATAAGGCCTATTTATTCCATCTGGATCTAAATCTTCTATATTACATCATCATTTGGCATTTCAGGTAATCTATACCTTTATAGTATTATACATTATATAATCTTAATTCTACGCTACATGTCGGCATATATATATAACTAAATTATTTATTAAATTCCTGTATATTGTCCCATAAATATAATGTTTTATCCCGATATATTTTTATAATATTAATAATTAATTTCTCCTTAGTGTCAGTGTATGTGTATTTGGTGGGATATGGTTAGGTTAGGTTAGGTTTTATGACTCATGCCCGGGCTTTAACTACGAGGTCATATCGCCTACTACCAGAGCGCTCTTTCGTCACTCTGGTGGACATGAGCCCGACTCTACTGTGGGAGTCCTAAATTTTGCCTACCCTAAATTTTTATTCATCTAGGGTAGGGGTCTTTAACGAGTACCTGACATCGTACAGGCTCGGGACCATCGCTTAACGTCCCATCCGAAGGACGGCGTGCTTAAGTTTATTTTACCTCCCAGATAAAATAAACTAAGGGCCTCGGTCGGGCTACGAACCCACAACCTTGAGCTCAGAAGTCAAGCACGCATACCACTGAGCTACCGGCGCCCCCCTTGGTGGGATATAGGGGATTCTGGGGACAATCAACACATTTTTGTAATAAAAATTGACGTGGATATGGCCATATATATTATAAGTAAATATTCTTATTTATTATTGCTATTTGTCTTAGCTGAAGAAAGAATGTAAGGAGTTAAGAAAGAATGGAGAGGTGAAGTAGTCGGTCAGTGAACACTGGAGTAGCTTGTCTGAACATTGATCGATAACATCTCAATCGTTCTCCAGAGAACTGTTTGGTACTTTGTCTAACTCTTCTAAGCAACTTTCCTGCCACAAGCCTTCTTCCCAGCAATTAACAGCCAAGTCCTGGTCTACTTCAACAAGGTTCCTTGCGTCAAAGGCTATAAGTGAAATTATAATTTACTTCCCCGGGTATACGAGGTATAGAGAGTCAAAATTCGATACGGAGTTTTCAAATTTCATTTTTTCCGACCTTCAGATACCAAATTAAAAAAAAAAAACATTTCAGTCTGTATGCTTGTGTATTTGTGCTTTTGTATAATAATAATAATAATAAATTTATTTCCGTTAAACCAATACATGGTAATAGGATACATCAAAAGAATTTATACATTAAGATAGCTTATAAATTAGATTTATAACTACTTGAGTCTAACACATCTATGATTAGTAGTAATAACAAAACTATTAAAAAAAGTAAAATGAAATTAATAAAAACTGAATAAATAAATACTTAAAAATATATGAGTATATAAAAAAAGAAATAATACAAGATATGTTCATAATTAGTAGACACATTTTTCAATTTAATAAAAATTAAGATAACTATTTTTTAAAAAAAACTCTTCGGAAGTGTCTTTATCCCGACGATGTTTCGGGACGTTCCTACGTCCCATCATCAGGTCCCAATGTGCGAGATATAGAAAAGAAAGAAAACAATGTAACTATAACAATATATGAAAAATAATATATATATATAAGAGAGAGAGAAGGAGAGATTAATCAATTATAAAAATGTCTAAATAAATAAAAAATTATAAATGAATAAATAAAACAATAAGGTACATTGGACTGACCTTTAAGGTGTGGAGGAACTCTGCCCAAAATATAAAAATGAAAGCTTTGTATCAAATAATGTTTTTGGATATGAAACACGATTCTTTATTGTGATTATATTATTATTTTTGAACAATTTGAGAATAAAATTCCGTTTCTATGTAAAGGGTTTCCTCTAACATGAAAATTATTAGTTGAAATTTAAATTTTTTTATTGTATCTATTGACTTCAAGAAGTGGGGAAGGGCATTAAATAAATTAATTCCTTTATGAGTTATACTTTTTTCAAAAAGAGAAGAGCAATGTTTAGTTATTCGAAAGTCTTCTTTCTTCCTGGTTATATATCTGTGAACACGAGTAACTTCCGATAGAATGGATGTATCGACACGAAATTTTATATGTGAATACAAAACCCCATAAAGATGACACATTTTTTAATGGAATCGGTAGAAGGAAAGGGAGGAATAGGGCTAGGGAGGAAGCCATTAATGCTAGTTTAAATGAATTTGAGAAAGGGAATGAGAGGAGAAGGGTTGGAGTGATCTCCTGATTGGTATAAGAATGTCCTATAATAACCTCATTACCAATTTATTTATACAACTTTGAGAATGGAATATGTTATCAGAAGCTTTGTTGCTGCTGAATGTATAGATAACGCAGTTTTCAAATAATGGAATTCGTCTGTAAATAGGTATGATAACGACTTAACTTAGAGGATATCGTTACGTGACTTTTCAAAAGAGCCTTATCTCGATGGTCACACGCACAACGTTTCAACAATAGGGCGTTAATTTTTTTTAAATTAAGTTATTTTCAGCCAGCTTGATAATGTAAATATAGATTTATATATGTACAGTAGACTCTCCCTTATCCGGCGTTCTGTTAACCGGCGCGCTCCCTTATCCGGCGTTCGCAAAATAATATCAATTGTGTATTTACGAGCACATAATAATTCCGTAACTCACGAATCTTTTATGTATTTTTTTTGTACATACATATGTACATTGTATTTATAATGAAGGGAACGCTAATACAATATTTTATTACTTCACTTAATTAAACGCTGATTTCAAAATATCTTTTTAATGTTTGGATAAATATATGTACATATGTACGTACATATAATAAATCAATGTTCAGTATGTACATATTTGTCAATTTAATAAATGTTATCAACAAAATACATACCTACGTGTTTTGTTCCTTAGCTCACCTAAAAACACTTTTTTTTATGCTTTAATTGGTATATTTTTTCTCATTAATTGATCATTTCCGTTATCCGGCGTTTTCTGTTATCCGGCGTCACGTCGGTCCCGGCAACGCCGGATAAGGGAGAGTCTACTGTATATACGTTTTGGTTAGTAATTTTATTTGTAATCTATATACAGTATACTTAATAAGTAAATATGAAAACTATATTGATCAAGCGCTGGCACTCCCATGAAAATAGTGGCGTGAAATTTCATATTTAAAGTCTGAACTCCAATAGGACAATATCTATTAGTTTTCAGCAAAATTGGCCAAAGGGAAAGAAGAACACAGGGGAGGGGGCTCAACTCCGAAACCCTATTAACTGCCGTTGTGATAAATGCATCGACACAACAAGTTATATGTAAATTCAAAACATCGTAAGAATGACGCTTATCAATTTTCAGCAGAATCAGTCGGAAGTAAGGGGGATTAGAGAGGCAGAACTAAAAATGGCCAATGACTGCCACTGCACAATGGGGCGAAATGCATAACTAGCGCGAAAAAATTAAAAAGTACAGCTCTCATATTTTACAAGTATATATATGAAAGATTATAATTAAAGAGATACGTATCATTGGGGTAAAAAAAATGGAAAAAGCATTTGCTTGTACAATAGCAGTTTAATAATGTAAATATAATAAAATAATACGATGAATCATCTGATGAGTTGGTTGGTAACAAGTTGAGTTTTCTCAGCAGCGATAACACATCCATTGGAAAATATTTTCTTGTAGAACGATTTCGACCCGATAATACTTTTTCAGTTGGGAATTCGTTGGCGATTTGTAAATAACACTGTATGCTTTTTTGTATTTTTTTAGGTCGTTTTGAGGAAGTAGGACACGTAACATGTTCCAAAACATTTCCTAGATATATTAAGTTGCATTTTTGTCGCGAAAGCTAGCTCCTCGACGGTTGTATTGTCAATATCGAAGTCCTTCTGTAGCCAAACTTGGATAATTAAAATTAGATTAATTAATTGCAGAGCGCTTCCAATGCAATTCTACACTTTTTATGAAATTATTCAATTTTCTTGGAAGAGCTTCCTCATCCATTTTGTTGGATAATCGTTTTTTCAGTGCAACCGCCATACCCCGAACCGCTACGTTTCGTTTAAGACTCTTGAATTTCAACGTTAATGAAAACGTGTAAGAGTTCTTCACTTCATAGGAACTTCCTGAAAAAAAATAAATAAAATAATGTGGCTTATCAAGGAGAGCTAAGGTTTTGCTTCTTTTACAACAATTAGAATACTAAATTACCAAGTGAAAAATGCTAAGTAGAAGGCATGCAATCTCCTGCAGTTTTTTGGGCGACTTTCAGAATATAAAATTTCCAATAAACAACTTTATGCATTGAATTTAATTAATTTATGTACTATTTTGACAAAATAAACAATATAGTTTATTCACTTCTTTTGAATCAGACATATTAGCTTAGGTTTGAAAAATAAATGAACTGCAGTGTACCACTGTGAATGTAACTGATGTGAAAAGGTAATAATGACCTGTCGTTCCTATGTTTACATGCCGGCTTTCCGCACTTATTGTAAACAACGGAGGCCCACCTCTTGGGTGTCAGTGTCTACAACTAGTCTACTTCCAATACCAATTGTTCCCATCTTTCTAGTGAGAGTTTCATAATTTGAATTTTTTCGTGCTAAGTTGGTGAATTGCCCCAATGTGCGCTGTAATTAATGTATCGAGAAATTTCATATTTGAAGTTATGAGGGCAATAGCTTTTAATTTTCGACAAAATCGGCCAATGGGAAGGTTCAGTGGGGGGGGGGGGGGGGGGGGGGGGGGGACTCAGAAACTCTATAAATTGCCGATGTAATGAATGTATCGACTCAAAATTGAGGAGTTAGAAGCTCTTATGTATCTCAACTATTGATTATTAGCCCAAACAGTGACTAGTTTTGAAAAAGGAGCAAACAGTTAAATTGTCTGTTATTTTTCGTATTTTATGTCGAATATATTGAGTCGTGTTTTATAAAGTGTATTGTTGGAAGGTACAAATATTGGAGAAGAATCTGACAGATGCACCTGCTCTGTAGTTGCTGGGATGAAGGTGACTCAATGTTTACATTATGTAAGACAGGTGAAGGGCTCCGCCAGCCCGCGCGCCCCAAATTAATTTACAAATACGTTGAAGATGGATCCGAGCCAGTTATCTTCCAACCGCTGTGCTGTGTGGGTGGATTAACCACTGATGATGACGCTGTGCGTCGAAAACCGGTTCTGGTATAAAATAAAACAGTGGGAAGACAACGTCTTTTATTTCTATTAGATCATCCGAGTGTTAAGGAAATATCTAATAAAATTGTGTTCTTTAGTTCCAGCTCTTTTTTTCTCCAACTCTATTTAAAAACTTATTTTTCCTATTTAAAAGTTTCGGGCTGCAAACTTTAGATGTACGAACTTATTATCTCAAAACTGTGTACTTTTATTCTTATATTAATTATTGGAATCTTTGATTTATTTCTTATATACACTTTTATTTTAACCCACACTGGTATTATTTCAAATTTTCGGAAAATATAAAATTCCGGTTAAAACTTAACATCCAATTTCTGACCGAAAACAAAATTTCTAGCGAATGAAACGTTGAAAAACTAATGAATTTTTAAAACATAATACAAAGAAAGTTACCAATTTATTGATCATTTAACGATGTCAAGAAGAGACGATTCGACAAACTTTTTCGTCTGTTAAACATTTATGTGATCCAAGGTAAAAGTCTATTTTGAGTCTAACACAAAAGAATTGGAAGAGCTTTTGTACAAAACTTTCTAAGTATCTTACTTTCACTTTGTCCATGGATTTAAGGATCCAACATATATCTTAAATAAGAAACGAAAGAAAAAGAAGAGTTACTTTCCGCTCAGTTTATTTGGGAGGCATATTGGAGCAAGTTGGAAAATTTCAAGGAAACAAATTCAAAGTTAACATGAATAATAAAAAAAGTTTTCAAAATTACCCAGAATGGAAACCGACTTATGCCGGAAGTAAGTAGCCCTTTAAAAGAACTAATTTTGATAAAAATTTAAATTTAGAAAAAAACTTTTCCGACACCGTGAAACCAAACAAATGGAGATTCACCGGAAGTAAACTTCCTTAGGACATTATTACTACTTTAACTAAGTTCCGCTCTCCCTTCAAGAGCAACCGTTTGTACTAATCATCAATAGGGGCACCGGTAGCTCAGTGGTATGCGTGCTTGTCTTCTGAGCTCAAGATCGTGGGTTCGAAACCCGACTGAGGCCCTTAGTTTAGTTTATCTGGGAGGTAAAATAAACTTGAGCACGCCGTCCTTCGGATGGGACGTTAAGCGATGGTCCCGAGCCTGTACGATGTCAGGTACTCGTTAAAGACCCCTGCACTAGGTGAATAAAAATTTAGGGTAGGCAAAATTTAGGGCTCATGTACACCAGAGTGACGAAAGAGCGCTCTGGTAGTAGACGATATGACCTCGAAGTTAAAGCCCGGGCATGAGTCATAAAACCTCAACCTCAACCTAATCATCAATAGTATCTATCTATTAATTTATATCATTTTTCATAAAAAGTACCAATACATAAACCATAAGTTGCTAGGAGTTACGATTTAAAAATTACTCAGATATATTCCTTATAGACATTTGGTTTGAGGAAATTTTATAAGGAACCAATTTTGGTAAGAATCAATTTTTCGATAGGACTAACCGTTTTCAGGTAAATCAAGACGAAAAACGTCAAAAAATATGTGTTTCAAAAGTACATTTCAAGATAGTTTTTGGCATATATCTCGAAAATCGGACGACCTGTAAAAATCATATTTTATTTAAATTACATATTTCAGTATTCTATAGAACTATTACATCGTCATCATCATAGGCGCTACAGCCCATCAAGAGCCTTAGCCTCCTCCAGGAAATGTCCCCATGCAGCTCTGTCCTGGGCCAGTCTCCACCAGCCCACCGCACCAAACCGTCTTGCGTCTCTGTTCACTGTCTCCAGCCATCTTCTTCTGGGTCGTCCCACTCTTCTCCTACCCTCGAGTTTTCTGGGTATAAGGACCTCTCCATCCGTCTTACGTGTCCAGCCCAACGGAGCCTGGCAACTCTAATCCAGTGCGACAATTTTGGCTTTGTATAGAGTGCATACAACTCCTAGTTGTATCAGATGCGCCAGACGCCCTCCTCCTGGGTGGGACTGAAGATCCTGCGGAGTATTCTCCTCTCGAAGATGTCTAGACGCCTATTTTCCGCCACGGTGAGGGTCCACGTCTCCGACCTGTATGTCAGCACTGGCCTCACAAGCGTCTTGTACAGCAGCACCTGGGGAGCAGCCGGGATTTAAATTGTGACGAGGCCATAGTAACTCCGGCTGGTCGCCAGTATCCGCCGGCTCACCTCTGCGCCCACATCATTGGCCCGGTCCATATATGAGCCCAGGTAGACAAACCCCTTAACCGTCTCAAATGAATACTCGGCAACTTGAAGAGGGTTTAGGTCTCTTCTTCGTCTTCCACTCCATTCCATAGAACTATTACACGAAAATATTTTTCATTAGGTCATAAAAATAAGTAACTGTATCTTGTAAAATGTACTTAGATTCCGAGGGGAAGTAGTCCTAATTTATGTCTGATTTCAGCCAATTATTGCTATTACAGGGCTTAAGAAAGTCAGAATTACGATGTCAATCGTAAACTAACTCAAAACTAAGAAAATCGATGATGCCAACACATGAGTTTTACATACTCAATAAAATGCCAGTATGAAATGATTTTTAGAGGGAAAGGAAGAGTGATAAGTAAAAACGTGGTTGGTATAAGAAAGTCATGTAATGACCATAATTTCCTCTAAGAACCAGAAAATTATTATCTCATGAGCCAGATGACTTACGACAAACTTTAAACTCAGAACTACGAAATGCTCTGACTTGTTTAATTTTTTGAAACGCCAAGACTTTAATACTTTTCTCCACGTCTAAGTTCCTGCAGTTTTTTTTAATAAACTTAAACCTAAATTCCCCTTTATCCCGCCTTCCGACAGGCGGCTTTAAAAAATATTGGCATTCATATAAAAAAAATTTAATAACAGAAAGAAAAAAAAAACAAAACAAACTCAGATATTACTTGGTGACATCGTTGATATAAGAGAGTATTATAAGAGTGATAAAAGGTCGGTGATATCACCGGCTGTGCACTTTCACAGAGATAATCAAAATAAGTTTTCGCTCTCCCTCTGAAGCCAATCGATCTAAATCTCAATATTTGAATTACATAGTGGCTTCTGAGTCTTCATACTAAATTTTGAGAGGGCGCCGGTAGCTCAGTGGTATGCGTGCTTGTCTTCTGAGCTCTAGATCGTGGGTTCGAAATCCAACCAAGGCCTTTAGTTTGTTTTATCTAGAAGGTAAAATAAACTTAAGCACGCCGTCCTTCGGATGAGACGTTAAGCGATGGTCCCGAGCCTGGACGATCAGGTACTCGTTAAAGACCCCTGCCCTAGATGAATAAAAATTTGGGGTAGGCAAAATTTACCGATTTGGCTGAAAATCAATAAGTGTCCTTAGAGGGTTCTGGATTCAAAATATATAAAAGTTGGTGTCGATACATTCATTCTATCGGCAGTTATTGTGTTCACAGACACTCAGACATTTTTTTTTTTTTTTCACTTTTGAAATCAGAAAGTCGGAAAACCTGAAAAACCGTCGATAAATCTGCAACGAATTTCTGACCGATTATATAACTTCCCTTATACTTCGTAGTTGTCAATCACCGGCAATGAACTTCCCCAGAACGAATTAATCAATCGCTCCCCCTCCAAAACGAATCGATCGTTTGCGCTATATTCAACAGTTGACTTACATAGAGGCTCCTAAATCCTTTACTAGAGTTTGTGTCGATAAATTCATTGCATCGGCAGTTATTGGGGTTTTTGAATTTAGCCCCCTTCCCTCCAGCTGATATTGCTGAAATTTGACAGGTTATGTCCTCATTGGGGTTGAAGGATGAATATGAACTTTCATGTCGATACATTCATTACATCGGCAGTTATTAGGGTTTCACCTCTTCCTTTCCACCGATGCCGCTAAAAATCGGTGTTGTCCTTACGGGCTTTTGGACTCGATACATTCCTTTTATCGTTAGTTATTAGAGTTTTTATGTAATGCATCTCCTCTAATCCCCTCTCCTCTTTGGTCGATTTGGCTGAAAAACAATTGGTTTCGTCTTTAGGGGTTTCACATATAAAGGGGGCGCCGGTAGCTCAGTGGTATGCGTGCTGGACTTCTGAGCTCAAGAACGTGGGTTCGTAACCCGACCGAGGCCCTTAGTTTATTTTATCTGGGAGGTAAAATAAACTTAAGCACGCCGTCCTTCGGATGGGACGTTAAGCGAAGGTCCCGAGCCTGTACGATGTCAGGTACTCGTTAAAGACCCCTACCCTAAGTGAATAAAAATTTAGGGTAGGCAAAATTTAGGACTCCCACAGTATAGAGTCGGGTTCATGTCCACCAGAGTGACGAAAGAGCGGTCTAGTAGCAGGCGATATGACCTCGTAGTTAAAGCCCGGGCATGAGTCATAAAACCTAACCTAACCTATAAAATTGCATATCTATACACTCATATTAGCAGGAGTTTTCATGTTCACACAGCATTTTTTTTATTCATATTTAGAATCTTGAGTTCGGAAAATATTAAATTCCGGTGAAAATTCCGCATCGAATTTTTGAACGATTTCATAACTTCCCTCCAACTTCATATAACGGGTAAAGTAAAAAAAAACTTCCTGCAAAAACAATACAAAAAATTTGTATTTTTCATACTTTCTAACGGTGCAATCAAAACATAAAAAATCATGATAATCCAAAACATCTTAGCTTCCTCAACCTAAGTTAAGTACTATCCTAAGAAATTTTTTCGTATTTTTCTTATCAAATTTCGAGTTAGAATACCAGAACCAATTTTTTCCCTCACATTTCCCCCTTTTTTCCCCCCTCACATTTCCCCCCTTTTTCAAGCCGCTATTTCGAATGCCGGAAATTAACAGAAAAAAAAAATATTCTGATTTTACACATTGTTATCTTTTATCTGATAGCCTATTCAATCATATACATGTTTTTAACATTATTTCTTTGTTGGCCCCCATCGTTGCATAAAGTTTAGGGATTCCCCCAAACTAGTTGAAAGACGTTGGGATGGTCCCATGTTGCTGAGTTTTTTTTTTCGTATTTATATTTTTGAACAAGATATTTTTCTAAGTTGAGGAACGCGGACATTTTGTGGAAACTTGTAATAAATAAATAAAACAAACTTATTTTTTGAAATATTGTCTATTCCACTAAAGATATATATACATATAACTACCGGTTTCGGCTTTATACCATCGTCAGGTCTAGTTATGAACTAAGTCTCTGCAAACTGACTTAGTTCATAACTAGACCTGACGATGGTATAAAGCCGAAACCGGTAGTTATATGTATATATATCTTTAGTGGAATAGACAATATTTCAAAAACAAGTTTGTTTTATTTATTTACTCTATTCTACATATAGCTTAGAATAAATAAACTTGAAAAAAAAGAAGCCCAGCACCATCAATATCGATATATGTCAGTTTCAGATATAATGTATCGATATTTGTTTTTGCAATCTAACAGCCGATATGTATATTTATATGTATATATGCCGATATGTATATGTATATTTATATACGATGCAAACTAGCTTTGAAAATAGCATTTCGCAATATTTTAAGTAATAGTTGTACCAAAATATTTATTGAAAATCAGTTAAAAATAATAAAAAAAATATTAGCTGACCGAAGAAGTTATATTAAAAAAGATGGTAAATATAATTTAAAATTAGAGGGCGCCGGTAGCTCAGTGGTAAGCGTGCTTGACTTCTGAGCTCAAGGTCGTGGGTTCGTAACCCGACCGAGGCCCTTAGTTTATTTTATCTGGGAGGTAAAATAAACTTAAGCACGCCGTCCTTCGGATGGGACGTTAAGCGATGGTCCCGAGCCTGTACGATGTCAGGTACTCGTTAAAGACCCCTACCCTAGATGAATAAAAATTTAGGGTAGGCAAAATTTAGGACTCCCACAGTAGATAAATAAAACAAACTTATTTTTTGAAATATTGTCTATTCCACTAAAGATATATATACATATATAACTACCGGTTTCGGCTTTATACCATCGTCAGGTCTAGTTATGAACTAAGTCAGTTTGCAGAGAGCGACCCTTCAAATACATCTCAGGTCAAAGGGTGCTATTAAAACTTGGGAGTCCCCCGGCTGTACCGTTAGCTAACTCATGAAATATTTCTTAACAAAACCTAGTTCTAAATTTACATAAAACAATGTCACTAGACTAATACGTGGAAAAATAACAAATAAATAAGTACAAATACAAATAAATAATAAAAAATAGAAATAAAATTAATAATATTATGTATTATTATTAATTAATAATATAATGTTTCAAGTTATCTAAATCTTAACATTATTATTAATTTTATTTCTATTTTTTATTATTTACTTGTATTTATACTTATTTATTTGTTATTTTTCCACGTATTAGTCTAGTGACATTGTTTTATGTAAATTTAGAACTAGGTTTTGTTAAGAAATATTTCATGAGTTAGCTAACGGTACAGCCGGGGGACTCCCAAGTTTTAATAGCACTCTTTGACCTGAGATGTATTTGAAGGGTCGCTCTCTGCAAACTGACTTAGTTCATAACTAGACCTGACGATGGTATAAAGCCGAAACCGGTAGTTATATATGTATATATATCTTTAGTGGAATAGACAATATTTCAAAAAATAAGTTTGTTTTATTTATTCAAGATATTTTTGGCGTACGACAGAATTTTACGGTATTTCAGAAAAAGAAACAAAAATCACCCACATAAGGGCACGTTGAAGTGAAATTTATTTTGTTTTCATTAACCATGAGAATCAACTAAACAAATTTGTAAATATATATACGCTTTTATATATATTTTGAATAGAAAAATTGTAATCAATAAATCAATTTTTAATCAATTTTATTAATTCAAAAATATAAATGAAGCGTAATTAATAAAAATTACCTTTAAGTTGACTTTCTTGTTGCTGTATTTGCTTTTGTCTTGCACGGAATTGTCGAACACACAGTTTTTGACTTTTTTAAATTTCAACACTAACTCAGAATAAAAATAAAGGTATTAAATTAATAATCAAATTATACGGCGGGGGTGGCTGGTGTGTTCTGTCGTACCTCCCCAGACTCTCTGAGAAATTATCTCGGATAATAAATAGAGATGATGTGAATGTGAGTCTCAAAAGTAGGACTTCTCTTAAAGGGATGCTCTCAAAAAGCAAAGATCGTGTGGACCTCCCTGACAAATCCGGCGTGTACAGGATTAATTGTAAAGACTGTGAATGTTATTATCTTGGGCAGACAGGCCGGAAGCTGAGGACTAGAGTGAGGGAGCATTTGAGGAGGGGCGACTCTGAATTTTTTCAACACCTCCAGAACACAGGACGTGAGGCCGGTTCAGTCTCGTTACTGCATCATGTCCAAAAAAGTAGAGAGGGGATGGAAGGTTTGTCCAGTCTCACGTACACCGTTCTCCCAGTTGTGACTCAGATGGTGGACAGGGATAACTCGTCTGTCCCCATCCATGATATTTTAAATTGTTAATGTTTTAGATGTTATTTATTTATTTTTATTATATTATTTAGTTCTATTCAAAATTTTTAATTTTTTATCAGGTATGTTTAATCAAAAATTGTGTTTTTATTTATCTTTGCTATTTATATTACATATTATATTATGGATGGTTATTTTTTAGACTGCCTGATGATGAGGGAAACCTCGAAAGCCGGCTAGCTATTACTACCAATAAAAAAAAAAAACTGAGAGAGGTCAGACTATCTTATATTTGACACCCTGTCAAATTATACAGGTTGTCAAATAAAATGTAGTATGACCTCTCACAGATTTTATTAGAAGTAGCTAGCCGGCTTTCGAGGTTCATCATCAGGCAGTCTGATAAAAAAATTTGAAAAGTTTTTGAATGAAAACTAAATAATTTTATAATAAAAATAAATAGATAAACAATCTAAAAACTTTAACAATTAAAATATCATAGATGGGAACAGACGAGTTATTCATGTCCACCATTTGAGTCACAACTCTCTTTTTTTTTTATCAGACTGCCTGATGATGAGGGAAACCTCGAAAGCCGACTAGCTACTTCTAAAAAAAATCTGTGAGAGGTCATACTACATTTTATTTGACAACCTGTGAAATAATCACTTCTCACTACATCAGCCATTTTCATACTAATAATCAAACGTATTATTTTAGCGCATAAACCGTATACAAACATGTAGCACACAACAGCTGATGCATCGACACCAACCTAAACTCGTAGTTGACTTGTACGCATGCGCTACTCATCCCCCTCTTCCTAGCGTTTCATGTTTGATTTTTTTATATCGAGGTCATTCCGATTCACTAGTATCGTGCTTATGGTTGGATACTGAAATGGAATAGCATAGGAAAAGGAAATATAGTATTTGTGAGATGGGTTGGTGTGAGAAGGGAACAATAGAAATGATGTGAGAACTGAAGGGTTGGAACTGAGGTCCTATTGTGGGCTGAGTCCGTTGAAAGGGTTCTCTAGTCGGTTATCTGATTTCAGCTGACAGCCGCCCGGAACTTTTAATAAAAACACCCTGGACAACCCCTCCCACCCCCCTTTTTGACCTATATCGTTCGTACAAGGTTGGGGTGCCTTTCATATAGAACAGTTACAAATCATTAGGGATGCGTATCATGGAGGAAATATCGATATTTTATATCGTTACTGTATCGCATCGTAAGTATCGATGTACTACTATCGCAAACAATAAAATAAAAATATCGATATATCGTTGATATTTGGAAAGGAAAAATAAAAAAATAAAGAAACTAGTATTTATAATGAATTTAATCAAAAAATTCTATCATTAGAAAAATGTAACATAAAAATCTGCTTAAGTGTCTAAAAATAAATTTGGCTCTTAATAAAACGTAAATTAAAGTTGCTGTTGTAGGGATGAAGTGGTTATACAAAACTTATTACAATCTAAGCATTGTATTTATACTTATACATATAATTGTAGGAATATTAAGGGTCAGTCAAAGATGGAAAAAAAAACACTATTCAGATGCCAACGTTTCGATATATTTTATATCATCATCACGGCCTACAAACATGGGGGGGAAATCAAGATTAGAATCAAAAATAAACAAAAATTGTTTTTGTTGATAAACATTACTGAACGTTAAAAATACATTATAACAAGTTAAAAATTGAAACAAACTTACTATGAATAATTACTAAACATTAAAATTAAATACGAATACATTACTAAACATAAACATTAATAATGGAAATAGACAAATAGGCGGAACATAATAAAGAGTAAACATTAAAATGACTTACTATGAATAAGCAGGGCTGGGGAGAAGACATGTACACTGGATGGAGTCTTACATTGCAATGAAATGGTACAAAATAATACAGGGGAGCTGGAGGAAACTCTGAATAGTGTTTTTTTTTTTCCATCTTTGACTGACCCTCAATATTCCTACAATTATAATCTACAGTCGCTAATCAACATCTTATACATATACTTATATACATTGATGTTACTGCCAAAAACGTTCTTCCAAGGATTGTAAAAACAGCAACTTACCAACAGTTTTTGTACTCAATCTATTGCATGAAGCTGTGACTGTTTGACCAGCTTTAGAAAAAAGAGCCAAGGAGATAGGAGCACAAAAACTATAGATAAAACGTAACTTCTCCAACTAAAGGAATATCGAAGGGACAATATCGATATGTGATATATCGCCTTGTCACTGTATCGATGCAAAATATCACCGTACGTAAAAAAAATAAATAAAATAGCTACATGTGTTAAGGCTAAACGCTAAAAACAAAATAAAAACAAGCAGGTTCTCGGATGTTTGTGTTTTGCCTCTTTGCAAAACCTAAATCAGAGCAAATTACTGGGCCGTATATTATGACTCTACAAAGGTGGCTTTTGTAATTAAGTGCGGCTCTTGAGGTCCACATGGCAAACTTCCCAGCATGATATATAATAAAACAATAAAAAAACAATCATCATATGTATAAAAGGATGCTACATAGTTATCGATTGCCACCAGAACAAATTAAATCGGATGAATATTTTTCAAGAATTCCTAAAATTCACTTTTTTGGCAGTACTTTTGTTTAAACAATAAAACAGTTGTTTTTTATAAAATAAATAAATAAAATAAATAAACAATTCAGCCATTATCAAAGAAGAAGAAAAACATTTTATTTGGACCAGTACTAAATATGTACTTTACACAAAATGGGCAAATAAACAAGAAAATTATAATTAAAACAAAAAGTCTTGGTACAGTCTTGGTTGCAGCCTGCGAGCTACAGGCTGGCCGAGACTGTAGTGAACCGCACCAGAGCAGGCTGGCAGACCTTGATGGAAGCTTCGGGTGAGTTTCTCAATGTGGGCTGCAAAAGGAGCAACTCCCAGTTCCCGATGGATTTGGGTGTTCCTGATAAACCAAGGTGCGTTCACCGCTATCCGGAGGACTTTGTTTTGGAATGTTTGTAATCTTGTTATGTTAGTGTGGCTAGTGCAGAACCATATGGGGCAAGCGTAGGTTAAGAGTGGAAGTATTAGTGTTTTGTAAAGTAAGGATGTGCATGTGTGTCTGAGTGGTGTATTCCTGTTTATGAGAGGGTCGATGAGCCTGAGTCGTGTGTGTGCTTGTTGGAGTTTTATGTTGATGTGTAGGCGCCATGTTAGTCTTATGTCAAGGTGCACTCCAAGATAGCGCACACCCTGGTCTAAGCCATTATCAAAAATATAGTTAGTTTTTGGGCCACGAAGTAGGTGGGGGTGAGATTAAATCTAAACAAATTTTGTACAAAACAGTTTTGGAACAGTGTGTTTCACAACATCTCTGCAGAAAATGTGAATTATCATTAAAGCTTAATAGACAAGCACGCTAACCCCTCAGTTCACCTACTACGTAAAGGATATTAGGAACTGTCCTTCGTTCCCTTCAGAGAACGATAAGAATGAATGTTGTTCATTTGGCTGGAAACAGGACAAGCAAGGGACAATAAAGAACTTTAAAGGGATAAGGAGGCAAGTTGGTAGTGAAGTTATTAACTTGGAGGCGGTCCTGCTCCAATCTTGGGTGCAATGGCTCCTCTTTTGTAAACGTCATCCAGGCTCCAATGGCCTCTTCTCCTTTCATCATTGGCCTCCATTTATTTTTTATCTAGCGCAACAAATTGTCAATTTGGGAACAAAAAAAAAAAAAAAAAAACAGACAAAATTGAAAAGGGCGTTGGATTGAGTACTCTACGAAATTGGACACCATTGTACAAATGTGTAAAATATATTTGTTGCAGTTTTTTTTTTTTTTTTGTGGATGAGCAGAAAACCGCTAGAAGGAGTCGGCCTTCCTATAAGATGTATAGGTGAAGTTATGTAATCGAACAGAAATTCGTTGCTGAATTTTATGTTTGTCCGACCTACTGATTCCAAAAAGGAAAAAAAAATAAAAAATATTATCCTCCAAAACAAGTCGAACATTTGGGATAAAACTCAATAGTTGACTTACATAAGGAAGGGGCTTCTGAATCATACTAACCACAGGTTAGGTTAGGTTTTATGATTCATGCCCGGGCTTTAACTACGAGGTCATATCGCCTACTACCAGAGTGCTCTTTCGTCACTCTGGTGGACATGAGTCCGACTCTACTGTGGGAGTCCTAAATTTTGCCTACCCTAAATGTTTATCCATCTAGGGAAGGGGTCTTTAACGAGTACCTGTCATCGTACAGGCTCGGAACCATCGCTTAACGTCCCATCCGAAGGACGGCGTGCTTATGTTTATTTTACCTCCCAGATAAAATAAACTAAGAGCCTCGGTTGGGTTACGAACCCATGTTCTTGAGCTCAGAAGTCAAGCACGCATACCACTGAGCTACCGGCGCCCTCCTACTAACTACATGTTGTGTCAATACATTCATTACATCGGTAGTTATTGGAGTTTCTGTGTTAAGCCTCCCCTTTTTCCGATTCGTCTGGAAATCAATAAGTGTATTTTTGGAATAAGGAGGTCGAAAAATATGAAATTTCGGTGATTAGGTTAGAGTTTATGATTCATGCCCGGGCTTTAACTACGAGGTCATATCGCCTACTACCAGAGTGCTCTTTCGTCACTCTGGTGGACATGAGTCCGACTCTACTGTGGGAGTCCTAAATTTTGCCTACCCTAAATGTTTATCCATCTAGGGAAGGGGTCTTTAACGAGTACCTGTCATCGTACAGGCTCGGAACCATCGCTTAACGTCCCATCCGAAGGACGGCGTGCTTAAGTTTATTTTACCTCCCAGATAAAATAAACTAAGAGCCTCGGTTGGGTTACGAACCCATGTTCTTGAGCTCAGAAGTCAAGCACGCATACCACTGAGCTACCGGCGCCCTCCTACTAACTACATGTTGTGTCAATACATTCATTACATCGGTAGTTATTGGAGTTTCTGTGTTAAGCCTCCCCTTTTTCCGATTCGTCTGGAAATCAATAAGTGTATTTTTGGAATAAGGAGGTCGAAAAATATGAAATTTCGGTTATTAGGTTAGGGTTTATGACTCATGCCCGGGCTTTAACAACGAGGTCATATCGCCTACTACCAGAGTGCTCTCTCGTCATTCTGGTGGACATGAGCCCGACTCTATTTTGGGAGTCCTAAATTTTGCCTACCCTAAATTTTTTTTCAACTTGGACAGGGATCTTTAATGAGTACCTGACATCGTACAGGCTCGGGACCATCGCTTAACGTCCCATCCGAAGGATGACGTGCATAAGTTTATTTTACCTCCCAGATAAAATAAACTAAGGGCCTCGGTCGAGTTTCGAACCCACGACCTTGAGCTCAGAAGGCAAGCACGCATACCACTCAATTTCGGTGATGAAATGAATTAATCCAATGTAAAGTGTAAAAAAAACCTAAACCTAGTGGTTAAGGAATAAAAACAAGGTGAAGTGAAGGAAGTTTATGTGAAAGTAAAATAAAAATAAAATGGATAGATTTAAGAAACTGCAATGGATGACGTCATCATAGGGTAATGTTTATGTTTATATTTTATATTTAGTCTTTATTATGCTGTGGCGCCCCCCACATGTTTTATTTATTTGTTCTATTATTTTTAATTATTTAATTAAATCGATACCATTTATTTCTAAGAAATTTAAAAAATGCATTCATGTTCTTAGAAGGCGCCAGTAGCTCAGTGGTGTCGTGCTTGTCTTGCTGAGCTCAAGTGGGTTCGAAACCCGACCGATATTTTTTATTTTATCTTGGAGGTAAAATAAACTTAAGCACGCCGTCCTTCGGATGGGACGTTAATCGATGGTCCCGAGTCTGTACGATGTCAGGTACTCGTTAAAGACCCCTGCCCTAGGTGAATAAAAATTTAGGGTAGGCAAAATTTAGGACTCCCACAGTAGAGTCGGGCTCATGTTCACCAGAGTGACGAAAAACCTAAAACCTAAACCTAATTCATGTTCTTAGTGAGTTGGTTCTCGTCAAAAAAAGTATTTTTTAAATATATATATTTAAATTTTTTTTAAAATAATAGAACAAATAAATAAAACTTGTGGGGGGCGCCACAATGCCTTTTATATTTTAAATATATTTAATTTGAAATTTTTCAATATGATTTAATTTTTCTTATTGTCTTCCTAAATCCTAACAAGCTTTCTTACCATCGACACTGGCAAGTTCAGTGAATCTCATCGCCTTGAACAGAAGTAAAATCGCGCGAAACGAAAACATTTTTTTTAAATCAATTTATTTAATATTAACAAATTTTATTTTATTAATAACTAGCAGTAATACCCGGCGTTGCCCGGGGAACTTTGACTTTTCTCCCAATATCTCCTATAAGGCTATTCAGTTCCTCGACAGTACATTCATGATGTTATAATTTTCAATTATTCATACGGAATAAGGCTTATAGTCCTTCAACTGTAGTAACGCTAGCTATGGAGCTAAAACTAATTTATTCAAAAAGATTTCTCATTAATCGTTGCAATGGTTTTCGAGTTACAAAGATTGCGTGAGTGGATGCTGGGATGGACCAGGGGTTGATTTAAAAATATACCTTAACCTTCCGGTAGATAAAACTTATCTATTCAAAAAGATTCCTCATTAATCATTGCAGTGGTTTTTGAGTTACAAAGATTGCGTGGGTGGATGCTGGGATGGACCAGATATTGCGGTACTAATACGCCTATAACCTTCCACAGACGATGACGAACAAATTAAAAAAAAAATTAATCAAATCCATCAGGCCGTTCGTGAGTTATAGCGGTACAACGCACAGACATTTTCAGCTTTACATATATGATTATTCCTTTTTATTACAATAGACCTTATATTTTCCTAAGTATTTTCAAACGTCTGGAGACGCTTTTCCAGATGTGAGGTCCACATCAAAATATTTCTTTCCTTAAAATAAAATTTACGTTTTAAATTTCTCAGCGTCCTCCTATACCACAGAGATACATTACCCTTTTAAACGCCTCAACACCAAGGGACGTCTTACCCTCTATGTGTGTGTATATATATATATATATACACAACAAAAATAAAATTCCTCAGAAATAAGAGAAGAAAATGTGTGTAGGTTTACACATTGCAAGAAGGGTTGATGTAATAGGATTAGGACAAAGTTGCTATCCTCTGAACACACTCTCATGTTACATGCCCGGACTTTCTTCACACCAAGGTAATTCTTCAAGAGGTCAATATAAAGACCCTTTCAAACCCTTGTCATGTATTGGACAATAGCCAACTGGGGAAAGCCTATCAGGTAACGGAAAACGATATGCTGAAAAAATAATGTCCATCAACAAAGAAAAAAAAAATGTTATCGAAAAAATGTTATATACAGAGATAGGATAGGCCCCATATTTTTAATATATATATATATTTTTTTTGAGGGTTCATCGCTGGGTGTTTTTCCTCTCTGAAGCCTATGGGATCCTTTTTTAAAATGTATATATGTCAGGCCAGCTGTGTGCTTGAAATAAACGAAAATAAAAAAAATAAATAATAAATACATAAAAAATATATATTGGTTTATATGTTGCAAGCTCGCAATGGGGTTGAAAAAATATATACAATGTAATACTGAGAAAAGCAAAGAGAAAAAAAACGGGTGTGTCTCACTCAGATAAGAGCACGGTTGAAGTGAAAATTCTTTTGTCTTCATTAATTATGCGAATTAAATAAACAAATTTATAAATATATATATACATTTTATTTTATTTTTATTATAAGTATTAACCATTATAAAGTAAGCAAATTTTCGGTTAATAAAAGACAATAATTAAACCTAAAAATATTAATAAAAATGATATTTTATTGATCTGGCAAGTATCAACTTTGTGAAGTTGTCTTGTAATGAAATTTAATCAATAAGAAATCAATAATTTTAATGAATTTTAATAATTTAAAAATATAAATGGAGCGTAATGATTAAAAATTATCTTTATGTTTACTTTCTTGTTGCTGTATTTCCTTTTGTCTTGCATGGAATTGTCGAACAGGTTCCGTTGTAGTTTTTGGCATCTTTAACTATTTAACACTAACTCAGAATAAAACTAAACGTATTAAATTAATAATAAAGTTTTTTTTTATTTATTTTTTGCTTTATGTACGGTGCATATTAGCCATGTCAATGTGTTATATAGTTATTTACGACATTCATGGCCCCATGATAGGGAGTTCTATCTACGAAATAAAACTCACTCCCGGACGGGATTCGAACCCGCAAACCATAGTGAGATCATGCGACCAAAGCCCTACGCTCTAGCCCGCACGGCCTAAACCGTACACAAACACGTTGCAGACAACAGCTGATGCATCGACACCGACCTAAACTTGTAGTTGACTTGTACGCATGCGCTACTCATACCACTCTCCTTACTGTTTCATATTTGATTTTGTATGTCGAGGTAATTCGATTTAAAGAAGTTTTGACTGATTTCATAACTTCCCGTATAATTTTTTTAGTATTATTATTGTTATAATAATTTATTTTCTATTATTTATTTACTATATTATTATCTATTTTTTTCGTCACTCTCGACGAAGGAACGCTCTGACAGTAGGAGATTTGACCTCATAGTTAAAGCCCGGACATGTGTCACAATAAGTAACTAATCGGCCAAGTTTTGGACAAAATTTGTACTATGACACTTAAGTCCAAAGCCTACACCTAATGTAAAATTAAAATTTTTTCGGAAAATTATACAATTTTCATGATCTCAATTGGTCACTTTAGAGGAATATTAGAAAATATGTTCTAGTGTGATATAAATTATATACTCCCAGACAAGTGTTCAACTCTGATCTTCATTTATTTAAAGATTTTCACAAAAGCTAAATTAAAAAAAAAAAAAAATACGTCTCGTTGATTAAGAAAGTAATTAACTTTATCTTAAATTAGATCAGTCTTAAATCTTTCTAGAAATTTGCTTACAAAAGCTCATCCTTATTATAAAGTCTACGAAGACTTCACTTTTTCTTTCTTTGTCTTATTTTCAGGAAGATTAGAAAAAAATATTCATAATTTTAAAAAAAAATGTTAACAAGGAAGAAAATGATACAACATAATTACATAAAAATTACATCAGTGTTAGGAGCTCAATCAATAGTAATAATATTTATTTCCGTTAAACCACAACATAGTAATAGGATACATAAAAATATTTATTTCAAGTTACTTATGAATATATATATGTTACTGTTAATTTGATAAATTTGGTTATTATACATAATAACTGGTTATTATGTATAATAACTACCGTTCTTGGTTATTATGCATAATAGCTGAAAACCTGTGGCTAGTATGCTACATTTAGTATTCTGGAATGAAATTTTCTTTAATTCTGGGAGAATAAACGTGAATGTAGATTATTTGGAATCATAAATGGGGGTACATAAATTCCTAGAACAAACATAAATCGAAATATTACAAAATTTGGGGGCGTATTTTCCGGCGTTCCGCCGGCGGGACGATATATCTGCCCCTCCCGTCGTTCCTATATTTGAAGTAGTACAGGTTCTAGCTTTAACATATACTTTACCCGGGTAAAGTTAAAAGAACATATACTTTACCCGGGTAAAGTATATGTTAAAGCTAGAACCTGTACTACTTCAAATATAGGAACGACGGGAGGGGCAGATATATCGTCCCGCCGGTGGAACGCCGGAAAATACTCCCCCAAATTTTGTAATATTTCGATTTATGTTTGTTCTAGGAATTTATGTACCCCCATTTATGATTCCAAATAATCTACATTCACGTTTATTCTCCCAGAGTTAAAGAAAATTTCATTCCAGAATACTGAATGTAGCATACTAGCCACAGGTTTTCAGATATTATGCATAATAGCCAGTTAATATGATTAATTTGTGACAAAAGTAAAAAATGTATCATATTAACAAGGTGAGTTTTATATTATGTATAATAACTGGTTAATATGATAAATATTAAGAAACTGTGAATAATTTGTCATATTAACCAAGAACGGTAGTTATTGTACATAATAACCAGTTATCATGTATAATAACCAAATTTATCAAATTAACAGTAACATATACATATATATTTTTCTCTCTCGATAACTTTTTTAACATTTTTTTAAAAATTTAATCTGTATAGAAACAATAAGCAGAAGGGTTGACATAATAAAAAATGATAAAATAATTAGTAATATAAAATATTTTAACAAATAATGAAAGTAAGAAGCGATAAAGGAAAGAATATGTAGAAAATAATAGTAAAATTGTACAAAATAAAGATATAAATAAAATATGTACAAAATACATGGTTTTTGCTGAATAAAAATAAACCATAAAATAAAAGAGATAAAATAATAAAATAAATAAAAATATATAAGAAACTGGACGAAGACACACCAGTAGGACTCCCGCACACTGTCCAGCAGTGGAGGAAGACCAGGAGGCGAAATGTCGAGAGGATTGAGAGGCGTGAAGGGTGAATCCGGTCATCATCAGCACTCCTATAAAAAAAAAATGGCATGTAAAGACATTTTGTAAATTTGATAGCTAAACAGTCATTAAATTTTAGGGCCGGCCGCCTCAAATATAATTAGTAATAACAATAATAGGAAAAAATAAAATAAATTAGTGTGTAAATAATAATACTAAAAATACCGTTAATCCATTTTGAAAATTTGATTTAAATTATGATCAATATTTTCTTTATAATCCTTCTAAAAGAATCTTTTTCAAGACAATGTTTCATGATGTACGAAATATAGATATTAATAGGTATTTATTTTCTTTTAAACCATAACATGTTAATAAGATACATCATAAAAATATATACTTTAAGATACTCCATGAATTAGATAGTTTAACCGTCATTAAATCTTAGACCTGGCCGCTGCATTTGCGATTAGTAATAACAATAATGGAAAAAAAAAAAATATAATAAATAATAGAAAATGAATTACTATAACAATAATAATACTTAAAAAGTATCTTAATTTTTAATAATTTAAATAATATTTATTTTTATTAAACCATATCATGATAATAGGATACGTCATAAAAATATGTACTTTATGGGGTTTTAAATTCAAATATGAAATTTTGTGTCGATACATTCATTACAACGGCAGTTATTAAATTTTTTGAGTTGATCTTTTCCTCTATATTTCCCTTTCCTTTGACCGATTTGGCTGAAAATCGATAGATGTTGTCTTTAGATGGATTTAGGTTCACATATAAAATTTTAAATCTATATATTCATTCTATGGGAAGTGTTCATATACAAACAGTTAGTGACATACAATTTTTTCCAAAAAAATTTTAAGTCTGCTTTATAACTCGAGTCTGCTCCATCTCTTTTTTAAAAAAAACATATATTCTTACAAAATGAATCATTCATATTGTCAGTAGGTCATTTCATTTATTCATTTTTCTTTAGAATTAAACTTTAATGACATTTTAATATATATTTTACAGCTTTATTTCTTTTTGTTCACAGAACTTTTTATATTTTGGTTTCTTGTTATTTTTTCGTTTTCAAATGCATCCACAGTTGGTTACTATCGTTAGTATAGGGATTTCCACCCCCTAGGGAGAAGCACCCCTCCTACCCCAGTTAATATAAATATGTCTTCCTAGCTCATCTCCATTATTTTGAATCTTGTGCTGAGGATGGCGTAATCCGAAACCAATACACATTTATGTATATATTTGTGGAATTTGACAATATAAGAGTTCAATAAAACAGTGCTTTATCTTTTTTTTAAATTTTATTAATCCCTTTCAACATAAAAATAATATTTATGGATCAAAAAAAAAAAAAAAAAAAACGCGAAAGAAGTTTCACTTCTCGTGTATTCCATGCACACAATTTTCTTTTTCATATTTAAAATCTGAAGGTCGAAAAGCATGAAATTTCATTGAAAACTCCGGATCAAATTTTTTAGCGATTACATAACTTCCCCTATACTTCGTATATCTGAGGAAGTAAAACTGTAATTCTGACGCAGTCAGGTATAACAGAAATTACTCTAATGATGTTAATCACAACCCTAATATACATAGTCGATTCAATTACATTTACCTCGTAAAGAGTTATTTACATAAATTATCCACTTGAATTTTGAATAATGCCAGAAAATTTTCATATGAAAATTCATTTACGTTTCCAATTGTTATTGTTGAAATGCAAGAACAAAAAGTCACAGGTGATCATCAGCAATGTATTTCCACTATTCGAAGTATTCATTATTTCTTGTACTAATGTAATAATTTTTATCATATAATATAGGTTAGAATAGGTTTTATGACTCATGCCCGGGCTTTAACTACGAGGTCATATCGCCTACTACCAAAGCGCTCTTTCGTCACTCTGGACATGAGCCCGACTCAACTATGGGAATCCTAAATGTTGCCTACCCCAAATTTTTATTCACATTAGGTTAGGGGTCTTTAACGAGTTACCTGACATCGTACAGGCTTGGGTCCATCGCTTGACGTCCCATCCGAAGGACGGCATGCTTAACTTTATTTTACCTTCCAGATAAAATAAATTAAAGGCCTTGGCCGAGTTACGAACCCGGTATCTTTAGCTCAGTAAGCAAGCAGGCATACCACTGAGCTATCGACGCTCTCTCCTCAGCTATATAAATTATAGGCAAAGTTAGGTAATTCCAAGTTGAGTTTTTACTGGAATTTCATGTTTTTCGGCTCCCTGATTTCAAAAATAAAAAGAAATTATGCTTAAATTTCATATGTAAATGTGTTACTTAAACTTCTCTGGGATGTTCCACTTTTGGTTGTTTCCGGCATTTTTTCTTCAGATGTGTCTTCTTATTTTTTCTTTGGACAATATTTCGGGACAATTACAGGTCCCTTCTTCTGGTCACTATGAACTTCATATGTAAATTCAAAACTCAGTAAGGATGAAGCTTATTGATCATAAAATATCAGTAAAATCGGCCGAAAGGATGATGAATGTATAACAGTTATACATTCATCAAAATGTACATTACTGGTGAATCACCGACTTTTTTTTTTCTTAAGATATTTTGGTTTTTTAGGAACCTGAATGACTTTTCCAGAGGAATTTGTGATTCACAACTGAATTTACAACGCCTTTTGAATCTGTATTTATGAAGGGTGACCCTGACTGAAAAGATGAAGAAATTCTGGGAATAGGAAATTAAATTCTAACCATAGACATCGGCAAATCACCTTTTAATAGACAATATTTTAAAAACATAGGTTTTTCTTTATTTTTCTTACTGTTTCACAGTATCTCTGCAAAAATGTTAAGTATAATTAAAAATCGATAGTTGACTTGAAGTTATTAGGATTTTTGAAACGAGTCCCCCTCCATATTTAAGTTCAAATTGACATAAGAACGATACCTTTTAGTTTTCAACAAAATCGGCCGAAGGGAAAGGGGGTTCAGGGAAGAACTCAAAAATTCTAAGAAAAACGTATGTTTTTAAAAATATTGTATATTTCACAAAATATATATAGGTATAATTATGTGAGTACTAATTTCCTTTCAGTATTTGTCAAGTCGTGGCTGAAGATGGTAGCAATACCCAAAGTCCCATATTATATATATTTTGTGAAATAGACAATATATTTTTTGAAAAACATACATTTTCTTTATTTTTTATCCAAATGTCTGTCGATGTCATGAATTTATCAACAAAAATTTAGTATGAAGATTCAGAAGCCTCTATGTAAGTTAATTATTGACTTTTAGCCCAAACGTTCGATTCATTTTGAAGAGTGGAAACTTAACAATTAATTATAATCGTTCTGGGGAAGTAAATTAGCGATGATTCACCGACGACTTATTCATTCCATTGTTTAAATCACTGGCAGATTACATAACTTTTTCTATACTTCTTAGAGCTGGGAAAGTCAACGTCGTTGGAAAGCACGGTTGTCAGTAGATTGATCTAATGGAATATGTTGAAAATTTTCCCAGGTAGTTGGAAACCTGTTTCAGAACAAGACATTGATAAGGGAACGGGTGGCAGGAAAGGTACCGGGAAATGGAAAGAGGACAGAGTGTGGTTATAAATGGTAGGTTCTTTCATATTGCCAGGTTTACAAATGAAAGGGTCGTCCAGATAGAGCGGCTCTATAGTGCTCTGGATGTCTGCTTATATTAACTTGAGGAGGGGGAGGAGATAGAGCTCGGGGAGATATGGGAGGGATGAAGCATGACTGAGAGCTTATCGCAGAGCATACTTGGAGCTCAACGCTAAGTGGAGGGGGGAAGAGTGTAGCGTCCATGAGCCATCACAGAGCTTATCGTCAAGCATGCTTGATGCTCATCGCTAAATGGCAAACATCCTTCACCCTGATCAACACAGATAATAGACTATTAAGGCGAAAGGGAACAACTCTCAGAAAACTGTCCCCAGGCGAGTTCCCAACTCTACAGTGGGTGTTGATAGCTCAGTGCTGTACTAGGACTCCATAAGGATGACACCTATTTTCAGTCAAATCGGTCGAAGGAAAGTAGGGAAAAGAGGTGAGACGTAAACCATAATAGGTGCCGACATTATGAATGTATCGACAATAAATTTAGTATGATTCAGAAGTCCCTATGTAAATCGGCAGTTATTAGAGTTTTTGTGTTAAGCTCACCCCTAATCCCCCCCTTCCCTTTAGCTGATTTGACTGAAAAACAGTAGGTGTCATCCTTGGATGTTTCTGGATACACATAAAACATTTTTTGTCGATACATTCATTCTATCTGGAGTTATCTTGATCACAGACAAACACACACATGCAGACAGACTGACTTTTTTTTCATTTTTGGAATCAAAACCCCTTAATAAGTGAGGGAGAGCGACCTTTATAAAGACGACCAATGTTAATTTTCAGCGGAGGGGGGATAAGAACGGGGCTCAACTCAAAGAGGGGAGGCCTTAAACAAAAACTCTAGTAACTGCCGATGTGATGAATATATCGGTACAAAATTTAGTACGTAGATTCAGAAGCCACTGTTCAAATACAGTAAACCTCCTCTGGAACGGACAGTCACGGGACCTAGAAAGTTGTCTGTTGTAGAAGAGTGTCCGTTAAGGAACATTAAAAAAAAAACAAAAAAAAAAACATATATAGGTAACGAACAGTAGATAATTAGATAAAAGCATGTTTCACAAACAGCGAATTCTACGAATAATAAAAAGCATTCAAACTGACATTTTTCTAATGAATTATTTTTTAAGTATCCGCTTAGGAGAGGTAAATTTATATCTTGATGACGAAAAAGTTGTCCGCGTCAGTTAGAGGAGTGTCCGTTGCGAGGGGGGTAAAAATACATTGTTTTTCTATAACTTCGGGCCGGGAGAGGGGTTTTACTGTATTAAGTTTTAGCTCAAATGGTACAACGTAATTGATTAATTTTAGGTAGGGAAGTACATAGCCGATGATTCACCGACAACAATTATTTTCCTTTGAATATGGTTAATGGCTATTTTCTTTATAAGAAGTCAATTTTAGCGTACAATTTTCATTGAGATTGACCCCTAATAGGGGAACTGACCCCGGCTTAAACAGGCTTACACTAAGCTAAGCTGCTTCGTCGGGGTATTAGGTCTGTCAAGCCTTATCAACCACTATTAAAGAGGAATATTCTGGTCTAGCGATCCTTCCCCCAATATAAGCTGACCGGAAAAATGTATAAAAGATGGGGGATAAAGTTACAAAAATATATATCTTTTTCATAGATATTATAACGGTCATTATTTGGGGGTAGCAGAGGAAATACATTAAAAAAATAATTAAATAATAAATTGAAAATTATGAATATTGAATTGTGAAGGCTTCGGTATGAAGGGAGGGAGAGAGCTGGTCTGGTGGAGGTGTTCACGTCTGTCTGTCCTAGAAGTATATCTTTCCGGAAGTTTGTCGCCATTCTTAGCATGATCCAGGAAGACCTCAAAGTTGGAGGAAATAGCAGATCAGATCCAGTCGCCTAGGGTTGCCAAAATAGTCTCAGGTATCCATAAAGCATTTATACTAACAACTTCCAACACTAACAACGTGGGGCGCCATTTGAAAAGATTGTGAATTGGGAGTACTTTGAAAATTGTTAACAAATTTTTGTTTTTACATATTATATTTTAATTTTTATATATTTTTTTAAAATAGAATCGACAGAGATATTTAACTTGTGGTTGATGGGATGTAGCTCTTTTTCATCTTAGTTAATACATGTAGGTAACATCTTCGCAGAAAGTTCGAATCATATACGCAGATATATATATTCGCGATATTGGTCAAAATGTTTTCAGAGGAACGTGAAACGTAAAAATCCGTTGAAAATTCGATTATTCTAAAGATATTTATTACGTTTATACATTATATATTTATTTATATATTTACAACGGCATAACATTTGCCATTAGAAATTGCGATAAATAGTGCGTGGCTGTACTGCATAGGTACGTGACCGAAGTGGAGCCCATGCTAGTCCTGGAGCAGGTTCCTCTGCCATATCCGCTTGAGGCGTCGCGGTGGATTTGTGGGGAGGGTGTTGTAGATAATTCTTTTATAAGTGGATTGCCGTGATGATGGAGTTTGTCGTGAAAAGTTTGATACCCTGTCCTGATAACAGAAGGTACAAATGGGATGTTGAGGTCATTATGTAATGTGAGGTTGGAAACGTAAAATGGTGCATCGGCAATGTGGCGTAGTATAAAAAATTGTATTGACTGAAGACGTTGTGTGTTTGATTTTTTGGCTGATCCCCATATCTCGATTTCGTAAGTCCAGATGGATTTTAGTATAGTGTTGCATACCTATGTGAAGTTTGTTTTCAAGCGATAATGTCGATCGTCGTCCGAATAGTCTTTTGAGGTCTGTGCATTTCAGTCTATGAGTTGTCCAAGTTAAACGTCTGTCTAAATGAAGTCCTAGATATCGGACTGTGTCGGATGCAGGAATGGGCTGGTTGTTAAAGTAAACCGGTGGACAAGTGTTGTGTCTGAGGGTAAATGTGGTTTGCAGAGATTTGTCCCTATTAATTTTTATTTTCCATTTGTTGGCCCATCTAAAGATATAAACTAAAAATTGTTTTCAGGAAATTCTTATTTAAAGACATTCATCATAAAATTTTTATTTCATGCTTTCATTGCTGATATAAAACACAGGTTTCCAAAAATCCCTATTTTCTGCCTCTTTGGAGAGCTTGTATGTCTGTAAAACGAAGTCCTTTGTAGTTAATGTACGTCTGTTAAGCACAAAGTTGCATTATATTAGATTGGCAAACCTCTAGACTTCAATGTTACAGACGAGCCTACAACTGGCTTAACAACAAACTAAAGACAGAAATGAAATTATTCCGACAAGACAAACAAAACGATTACTTCTTCAACTTGGATGCTGAACATGACTGTCTCTGGTGGGAAACTCGTCAAGTCCTACGTCAAGCAGCAGTGTGCGAAATGATGATGACCCATGTGTGATAACGGATTTTCGAAAAACCGTAACTGTAACGTAGATATTTCGGACATACATTCATAGAATATCAAGACCACGTGACTATTCAAATCAGCTGTTTTATATACACAAGAACAGTTGAGTGAGAGAGATGAAGCGAGACACATTTTGCAGTTCAAGTACAGACGTGAAGCGAGAAAGTTCACGAGTGTTGTTAGGGTTAACACAGTTGAAGTACGAAGATGACCCAAGGACAAATAAAGAGTGAGCTACAAAAGAGGGCACTTTTCATTTATATATATATATATATATATATATATATATATATATATATATATATATATATACTACGTATGTAATAATAACATTTATATACTAATTCCTAAAACTATATCAGCATTTTTCCAATCTTTTTTTTTTTAATAAATAAATAAATAAATATATATATATACATTTAAAATTTATTAAAATATTTAATAAATAAATAAATATATATATATATATATATATATATATATATATATATGTGTATATATATATATATTTATTTATTTATTTATTTTTAAAAAAAAGTATTGGAAAACATGCTGTATAGTTTTAGGAATTAGTAAGAATTATTGTATATAATTTATTTTTATACGATTCTGTGCTATTCATTCTCTCTGTCAATAAAATAAAAAAATACCTTTGGATTAGATTGAAATTTTTTGCAAATTTGGAATCATTTGATGGCATCCCAGAATTATATATTTAGAAGAATTCAAATAAAGGAATTGTTAATTGAAATTTTTTTTATATACATGCACTTTATTAAATATTGCACTTCTTACACTTTTTATACTTAGTAGAAGACCACCAAACAATTTCTACCGGAAGTGTGATATTAATTATTTTTTATTATTATTATTTTTATCATAATTATTTTATTTATATTCATCACATTTTTTTTATTATCACACTGTATATACATCAAAAATAAATAAACGTTAATAGGAAATAGTTGTTATTATTATTTTCCAAGGATATGGCTAGGAGACAGATAGACGTCGCAGATTGGTTGTATCTTCTATTTTTTGATGAGAAGCTTTAAAAAACCTCGTTGTTTATACAAAGATGTTGAAAAAAAAGTAGACGGAGTGGTTTGAAAAAGCCTATTGAACTTTGGGTTAAGAATGAAGGGGACGAGGGGGGCGGAGCGCGAAGTTGTTGAAATAATCTAAATTCCAGAAGTGAGTGCTCCTTTGTAGCTAGTAATTAAAGACGGGTTCCCCGGGTGAGGCCCTACCCCCCAAGTATGGATTATGTCTTTGTCTTAGGAACATTGTCTTGCCAACGCCATCCTCAGAACAACAAGAAAGAAAAATTGTAATAGGAAAATATTATTAATAGATACCCTTGGTGTAGTGGCTAGCATCCTTGGACATGAACCCAACTGTTCTGAATTCGCAACAATATAACAACAAAGTGAAGAAGTAAAAAAAAAAAAATTTTAAACTCAAAAATGTGTATGATAGACAAATCCCTCATCTCCATTTTTTTTTTTGTTGTCTTTTATTTATAAAGATACAACTGTTGCTAGGGTGCAACAACCAGCATCTATGTTGGTATTGATATGTTGACGTGAAGGGCATGTGAGAAGAAGGCCACCCAGTGGTAAGTCCTCGGGATGAAAATTTATCTTAATTATTAGGACAAGAACAGAGAAAAAAAAATAATAAAATAAATAAATAAAAAGGAATTGAAAGACAATTTTGATGGATGGGTAGAGAGATGATAAAAGTAAAGGAAAATAATGTAAAAATAAATAAATATTAAGAACGAATATGATTCAAGGTGGCAGTAAGTCGCGGTTCCATCTTCTCTTCAACCTTCGTGAGGGGTTAAGTGGTAAGTGTTGTGAAGATAAATTACCTATTTGTGGGTTTGTATGTGTGTAAAGTTTTCTAAAAAACCGTATGTAAGTAGATTGCATTGTGTCGGGTACTGTGTGTATCATAAGATCGTTATAAAGTGTTCTGTTATTTATGTCTGGGGGGCACTGTGTTATTAGTCTGAAGTTTTTTGATTGAAACGCCTGAATTCATTTTTGCTGAACCGTATATCTGTGATCCGTATGTCCATAATGGTCTAAGTAAGTAAGTGTAACTGTTCCGTTTTTGTTTCATGTCGAATTTTGATCGTCTATTTAGAAGTCCGTAGATAGAGTATTTTGAGTTGACGGTTCAGCGTGTTTCGTGTGAGAGGGTTCCATGTCAGTCCTAGGTATCGTACAGTATTAATTTGAGAGAGGGGCTTGTCGTAGATGAAAACTGTGATTTTTCTGTATTAAGTTTTATTTTTCATGTGTTGCACCCGTTTTCAATTTGTGTGAAATGGTGTTTTCAAAGAATAAAAAAAATATATAGATAAAAGCTATCATTTTTATTTTCTTGCCGGAGGTTCTCCATCAATATCCTATAATTTCCAACTTAATTACTTTTATTCAATATTTATAGGTTAGGTTAGGTTAGGTTTTATGACTCATGCCCGGGCTTTAACTACGAGGTCATATCGCCTACTACGAGAGCGCTCTTTCGTCACTCTGGTGGACATGAGCCCGACTCTACTGTGGGAGTCCTAAATTTTGCCTACCCTAAATTTTTATTCATCTAGGGCAGGGGTCTTTAACGAGTACCTGACATCGTACAGGCTCGGGACCATCGCTTAACGTCCCATCCGAAGGACGGCGTGCTTAAGTTTATTTTACCTCCCAGATAAAATAAACTAAGGGCCTCGGTCGGGCTACGAACCCACGACCTTGAGCTCAGAAGTCAAGCACGCATACCACTGAGCTACCGGCGCCCTCCTTCAATATTTATATTAATATCATCAATTTTCTTAGTTGGATTATACTATGTACTTTACAGATATTTGTTAATTTATATATATATATTTATATATATATATTGTATATATACATATATATATTTTTTTCTTTATATTTCGATCTTTGTGACCTGAGGAAGAGGCCCATGGTCGCCCCGAAATATCGTCCTGAAAGAAGATTTACATAAAGGTTTGAGAAACAGAAAATTCCACATAAAATTTTTGAACAATCAGTTGTTCCAACGGTCATTTTCTCCCATTTGTTATCTTTACACCACATTCTATTATAGACTGTTTTCTCGGTTATATTTGACTTGTTTTCGTAGTCGCACTTCGCTGGACAGCACTCCCTCCAATGCGTATATTGTTTTCTGGGAAAGCAACAAAGAAATATTATTATTTTGAACTCGGTAAGTCTATTATGACAATATTTTCCTCTTTATTTATTAATTTATCTCTTCTTCATCCTTCTTTTTAATTTCCTTTTTATCTTCTTGCTCATTTGTTCTCCTCGTAATATTAATTATTGTTCCAAAAAAAAAATGAAAAAAGTTGTGCTTTTTCACCAGAAGAAAATTATAATAATTTTTTTTTCTTTTTATTATCTTGTTATTTTAGTAACATAATTAACATTGAAATATCTCTTATTTTCTTCTTCCTTTTTTTCTTTATTGTGAAGGGGAGAAAAGATTCAAATGCCCTAGTAACTGCTCTCTGCCTTATGAATACATTTTGAGTAATTTTTAATGCAGCTTCTTATGCGGCATGCGAACTTCTTCAAATAATCTAAATCAGTACTTTGAACAAAATAAATACATTTATTTATAATATATAACCTATATCACAACTTTCCAATCACATAAACCCACACACGCAACACTTTCACACAGACATCATCGCGAAAATGGTCAGGAATACTTGAAACGTAAATATCCGTTGAAAACTCGATCTCGGAGTTTTACCCGATTACATATAATAAAGTAATAAGTTAAAAAGTGGTAGTACATATAAGTATATATGTTTTTTTAATATTTATTTTCATTGTTCAAAGAATTGATTTTGACTATTTGAAAATATATGGTACAGCCAAGACTTCGAACATCAAAAGAATACAGGTATTTCAATCCAGAGTTCGAACATCAAAAGAATACAGGTATTTCAATCCAAGACTCACCGACTGATCACGCAATGCCCACCAACAAGACCACACCGCGACTTGAATGTCACACCCATAGACACAACCATTAAACATTTATACCAACGTTTCTACACCAAAATTGACTTACACACCAATCCGGAAGTTCGCAAAATCTTAAATACAAGTTTATCCCACTATCCCCCAAGAGGATTAAAGAGAGTTTGGCATAGAGATCTCCTGTTGTGAAGTGATGCCATGAGGGTTCACAGCTGGGTGTTTTTCCTCTCTCAAACCTTTCATGTCATTTATTTTTATTATTTTATTTTATTTTTATTATGTTTGTATAGTATATGTCAGCCCAGCCGCTGGTTGTGCATTTTTTGAATAGTTTTGGCTTAAGATAAATAAATACAAAAAAAAAAAAAAGAAGATTATTTGAATAGCTCGCGTGCCGCATAAGAAGCTGCATTAAAAATTATATAGTTTATATATATAAACTACTAACTTTTCACTTATTACTTTCTTATAGTATTTGAATTTATTAATATTATAGTATATGTCATCGTGCGAAAATCCGAGATCGAGTTTTCAACAGATATTTACGTTTCAAGTTCCCCTGACCATTTTCGCGATGATGTTTGTGTATGTATGTGGTTGAAGAATTATGAGCGCTCTAACACAAAAAGAATTAAAGCTATGAACTTCCAATTTTGCAATGAGAACTCAAAAACATGAAATTCCGATGAAATTCTTCTTTATACTAAAGATATTAGAAATGTCTCACAGAGGTGTTCGTTGAGAGCATGCTCGATCTGCTGAGGTTAACTTCTGAGTGCGTTTATATGTCACTTTCTAATTTCATTGGATCTTGAAATTTGAGATCAATCGGACGAAATTTGAGACCATTTTATATTTCACAAGATAACACTTATATTGATGACCTAAACAAAAAGTTGTAGAAAAACTGAAATATATTTTATATGAAATACAAATTTTCGCAGATCGCGGTTTTCGCTCTCCATGTGAAACAATTTTATTAAATTGATTGAAAATTGATAAGGAGTTTTGAAACAACAAAATTTCGTGTTGAAACAATCGATATATCGAATTAGAATTTTTGAGTAGTATCCAATCTCCTGCCTCCCTTCCTCTCCATAAAGCCGATTAAAACCTGATCCAATGGCAATCTTTTTAAATCAAAACTGAATTATCTTTAAACAAAATGTACCTCAGCAAAAAGTCGTGAATCACCAGCTATGTACCTCCACAGCACGAATTAATCAATTAAGTTTTCCCTCAAAAGTCAATCGACCGTTTGGGGTAAAACTGAATACTTGACTTATATAATCGATTCTGATTCGTTGTACTAAATTTTGTGTCGATAAGGTAATTTCAATGGCAGTTATTTTTGTTGAGCCTCCCCCCTCATACCCCTTCCCATTGGCCGATATAGCTGAAAATCAATGAAAGTGTTTTGAATGCACATATGAAATTTTGTGTTGATACATTCATCCTATCGGGAGTTATCGCGTTCATAGATACATAGAGAGCGACAAATGTTTTACCTCCTATACGAAGTATATACGGAGTATAGGGAAAGATATAGATAATATAGATATACTTAAAGCGCCGGTAGCTCAGTGGTATGCGTGCTTGCCTTCTGAGCTCAAGGTAGTTGGTTCGAAACCCGACCGAGGCCCTTAGTTTATTTTATCTGGGAGGTAAAATAAACTTAAGCACGCCGTTCTTCGGAAGGGACGTTAAGCGATGCTCCCGAGCCTGTACGATGTCAGGTACTCGTTAAAGACCCCTGCCCTAGGTGAATAAAAATTTAGGGTAGGCATGCCCATCAGAGTGACGAAAGAGCGCTCTGGTAGTAGGCGATATGACCTCGTAGTTAAATCACGGGCATGAGTCGTAATAACTAACTAGATAATATAGATATATACCTAAACAATGTCTACTCGTATGTGTGTCTGTGAACACAATAACTCCTGATATAATGAATGTATCGATACGAAATTTTATATGTGTGATCAGAACCCCATAAGGTTGACATTTATTAATTTTCTGTGGAATCAGCCGGAAGGAATTGGGCTCAATTCAGAAACCCTAATAACTGTCAATGTAAAGAATTTATCGACATAAAATTTAGTTTGAGGATTTAGGAGCCACTATGTAAGTCAGCTATTGAATATTAGCGTTGATTTTGGAGAGAGCGAAAAATTAATTGATTAATTCAAGGGGTACATTGCTGGTGATTCACCGACAATTTTTTTTTTTTCATTTTTAGAAATTTCGCATCGAAAAACTGACTGATTACATAACTTCCCTTATACTTTGTATAGCTGGGAAGAAAAAATTCAAAATAAAATAAAAAAGCATTGTATTATAGGGTTAAACGGTAGGCCATCTTGTCCTCTGTTTTATCCAAGAGGGCTATTTGGGTCCCTTCCCAGGTAAAATGGTCCTTTTATAGCCCATTATCTGTCGTTATCTGAAAAAAGGGTAAATACTTGGTACGTATGTATGCAATTTTCTAAACTTTCAGCATGAAGAATGTATTTTATTTACTGCTGACATAATACATAATACTTATATCTTATATTATACTTGGTTATTATTTCAACTTCCTCTTAAGGCCTCGAAAAAAGTTAAAAATTGAGCTCTAACCAAATTTTTTTTTTATTCAATGAATTCGAATAAATTGGAAAAAAAAAATTGGTGAATCGCCGGATATGTACTTCCCCAGCAATAATTAATCATTATGTTTTTGTTATACCTACAAAGCCAATCTAGTTTGGTCTAAAAATCAATATTTGACTAACATAGTTTCTTCTGAATCCTCACTCTAAATTGTGTGTTGATACATTCATTACAACAGCAGTTATTGGGATTTTTGATTTGAGCCCCTTCCGTCCCCCCTTCTCTTCCATTGATTCCGCTAAAAATTAATAGGTGTAGTCTGTATGAAGTTCTTGATACACATATAAAATTTTTTGTCGATACCATTCATTTGTGACAATAGAGCGCTCTGGTAGTAGGCGATATGACCTCGTAGTTAAAGCCAGGGCATGAGTCATAATAACTAACTAAACAGCATTTTAGGTTAGAGGCGTTTCAGTTCAAATTCGAATAGCCTCTCCAAAAATACTACATAATTTAAAATATTTACTTACCTCAACAATAACATATGCCTATAGAGAACAACAAACACATTGTTTTTTTATTGAATTAAATGACGCCGGTAGCTCAGTCGTATTCGTGCTTGACTTCTGAGCTATGAGCCCGACTCTAGTGTGGGAGTTCTAAATTTTGCCTACCCTAAATTTTTATTCACCTAGGACAGGGGTCTTTAACGTCCGTCGTACAGGCTCGGGACCATCGCTTAACGTCCCATCCGAAGGACGGCATGCTTCAGTTTATTTTACCTCCCAGATAAAATAAACTAAGGGCCTCGGTCGGGTTTCGAACCCACGATCTTGAGCTCAGAAGGCAAGCACGCATACCACTGAGCTACCGGCGCCCTCAAGTACTAAACTTGTAATAACGTATAATGTTTACGAATAATTCCTAGCAATTATTGTTATAACCCATTGTTTACGGATTGTTGCTATCGTTCAAGTAAATCGACCATTTTGACTACAAATCAATAGTGGACATCTAAATCTTCATAATGAATTGCGTATCGATACATTCATTACATCGGCAGTTATTACAGCTTTTGTGTTAATCTCTCTTTTAATCCCCTTTCTTTTAGTCAATTTGGCTGAAAATCAATTCGTGTCGTCCTTATCGAATTCTAAATATACACATAAAATTTCATATATATATATATTAATTCTAACTGGATTTATCGTGTTCACAGACATATAGAACATGTTTTTATTTCGACCCCATCATTCCAAAAAAAAAAAAGTCTATCTTTCTGAGTGTAGTTTGAATATATCGACACAAAATTGTTCACCGAATGAGTGGGGGGGAGGTTGAAATGAAATGAATGAAATGAAAAATAATCTTTATTCTGGGACTTTCGTCCCCTAAGAATAATAACATAAGAAATGGTCAAAAGAGTACAAGTATCGACCAATTGAGAAGAATAATAATAAAATAAAAGAGGTCTCTAGTAATAAATATTAAATGTTAAAGAGAGGCAATGATTAAAACAATAAAATAAATAAATTAAATAAAAATAAGAAAAAACAAAATTTGAATAATAATGTAAAACATAATGACAATAGTGAGTTATATATAAATTTAATCGCTAAAACTGGATAGATGAAACAGAAGAGTGACAATCTGTCCAGTGGAGTGAGGATGAGAACTATCTCATAGGAGATAATGGAAAAGTAGGGACTTGAATGAAAGGAGAGTAGGAGCATGGCGAATCTGGAGAGGAAGAGATCCAGAGGGAGTTAGCCTGGATAAGGAAGGAGTTGTGGTAGGTTGTTGTCCTATGAATTTCTGGTGGATATGGGATTTTAATTATTATAGGTTATGACAAAAGCTCTAATAACTGCTGTTGAAATTAATATATCGACACGAAATTGAGTATGAGGATTCATAAACCCCAAAGTGTCAACTATTAATTTTTAGCTCATATGATCCATAGGTTTTGGAGGGAGAGTGAAAACTTAATTGATTAACTCATACTGGGGAAGTTTAGATTGCCGTTTCAACACCTTTCATCCCAATATTTACAACCCAGATGAACTCCAACCATATCTAAACCTGAACGCTCCTTTCTCTCACATCAAATCACTGCCACAACTCCGTCTATCTGGCAAGTACTACCTAAAAATCAGTTACAAAAAAAATGTATACACCCTTAATCCCCAGGAACTTTGTACGATCTGCAACAAAAACGAATTGGAAGACTTATACCACCTGTTAATATCCTGTCCGATCTACTCCCCCATTAGAAGCCACTTCCTGCCTCAGAATATCAGTATAGACCGATCCAACTTTCACACATTACTTCTGGCCCATAATAAGAATGATATCTCAAACATTCTTCATTATCTAATCAGCGCTCTGAAACTAAGATCATTCATTGTTAATGAATAATGTATTTAACTTCCATAGTATATTACTATTAACTTATTACAACTTCTTATTATAACTTATTATTAACTTCCATAGTATAGTACTAATTTTATTTATACTTTATTTATTTATGTTATTTTGTCCAGCTGACCAATATATAATTTTGGAAATGTTAATGACAATATTGTAAAAGTAATGGTCACTGACTCAATTGTATAGGGGTGATCCCTTTGAACAATAAAAAAAAAAAATATATTATTATTTATTATTACTGGGGAAGTACATTGCTGGTGATTCACATGAAATTCCATGACTACATAACTTCCCCTATACTTCGTACAACTGGGAAAGTAAAAAAATATATAAGGTGCAAGAAAGGGGAGGGGGAGGAGGGAAAGTTAAGAAAAGGAAAGTTGTAAAATGATGTAAGTGAAGTAAGACATTAGATGAAGGTAAAAAAAAATATAAAAATAATAACAAAAAGTACTCAAAAAGGCGTAAACTATATGAAAAAAAAAGTTTGTGAGATGAAGTCACGCCAAACAAGATGGCAACATGGCGTGAGCCCCATTGGCTTAGTTCAAGTAATTGATTTCCTGAGTAAGTTTAGGATTCCAAACCCTCCTCTTATTGCAGGTTAGGCGTAAATTAGACGTGAGCCCGGTCATAATCGGTCACGAACCTCTGGTATAGATCTTCTACAATGATTGGCCTGCCTAAATTTTGAGGGGGGGCGCTATGGCAACATTTGGGCAAAGAATGAGAACCATACCTGTCTCAACTAACAGCTTTTGAGCACGTAAATACTTAAGGTGAGATTATATTACTAAATTTGGTTGACTAAACTGAGTTTAACGCGAAGTCGGAAGGTAGTTTGTTTCTGAGATAAGAGATTGCACCACTCTCGGGGGTAAAATTTGCCCCCTTTTATGCCTCGTAAAAATCAACCGACTTACAATGTAAAAACTGCATTTGTCTCAGTATGATAATTAAAATGAAGGGTCGATCGGCTTTTATTTTTTGAACTATTGGTTATGAAAATTTTGATGCAAAATATTTATATATTAGATTTTTGCTAAATCTGAGCTTATAGACATGTAGAAAAAAAATCTTGAATTAGTAGATATACCGAAACAGAAATCGTAGATTTCAAAGAAATAATTGCCGTAAAATCTACATTTTAGACGATATTACTATATTTTCTCCATAAATTAGCAATGTACTTCCCCCTCCAAAACCAGTCGACCGTTTGTGCTAATATTCAACAGTTGAATTGCATATGGGCTCCTAAATTCTCATACTAAATTGTGTGTCGATAAATTCATGATAGCGACAGTTATTAGCGTTTTCGCATTGAGCCTTCTCCCCTGAACTCCCCTTCTCTTCAGCTGATATCGTATATAGTACGGAATAATAAAAGAATACAAACAGGCCTATGGGAATACTCCAACTTCCCCAGTTATACGAAGAAAAGGGGAGTTTTCAACGGAATTTCGTATTTTCCGACCTATAAATTCCAAATATGAAAAAAATTTTTCGGTCTATCTGTGTGTCTGTGAACACGATATCTTCCGATAACTCCCGAACTCAAAATTTAAATGATACGTATGATGGGAAATCTATAATTGCTATATTGTAATGACAAATAAATATATTGGGAGAAGAATAAATAAATTTGTGAAAATATATATTAAAATGTCATTCTAGATCAAAAAACATTTTTTTTTGTATTAATTTATCTTAAGCCACAACTATGCAAAAAAATGCACATCCAGCGGCTGGGCTGACATATACTATAAAAACATAATAAAAATAGGGTCATAAATAAAATATATATAAAATAAATAAGTACAAGACCCTATATTAAATCTTGGAATAGATACACATAGGTATGAGATAAAGAATAATATTTTAAAATATAATACATTATAGAAGATTCATGAATATCGAATTCCTAGTACATAGACACTATTTATATTTTCAATATAAATATTTTACTATTTATAATATAGTCATAATAGGTATAAACTATACTATGACATTATGTTTAAATTTCTTGCATATTATTATGATAATATTTCAAAGAACTAACCTCTCAATCCCATCCTGACAATCCTCCACGCCGTCTGAATAGGAGGTGGCCTCGAGATCTTCTAAGGGAAAACTAACCATTGTACTAGTATCTAGGGAGTGTCAGCGCTGGCTGACCTCTCCCAACATGTGGCATAAACACTTAAGCATAGAGTTAACATATTTGCTCATTATATAAAATGTATATAGATTGCAAATAAAGAAAAGAAAAAAAAAAAAAAAAAAAAATTTATTACCAGACAAGCAAGCATTTGAAGTCACCTGTTCGTAAAGTGACCCATTAGATCAAAAATGAATAAATGAAATAATCTGCTGACAATATAAATAATTCATTTTGTAAGAATATAATATTTTTTAATAAGAGGGAAACATATTGAAATTCAAAGAAAACCCCTTTTTGCATAGTGTAATTGAACTGATAGGAATTAAAACAGAAGTGGATACAAGTCGTTCTTTGACATGTAACAGGCTCAAGTTATGAAGCTGACTCAAAAATGAGTTGTGTCAAGCCTGCAAAGTTAAGTTTGGTACTGACGTAATTGGCTTGATATGCAAAACTCGAGTGTGAGGGGGTCGAAGGTTGTATGCATTTGATTAGTTCAAAGTTTCGCCGACCACTCGACTGTGCTTTGCATGACTACAAGCCTTGAGGGAATCCCCAAGTGAAAAGTTTCATCAACTAATACTCCATCTTCAAACTACTAGTTCAAAACTTTACAATAGTTTCTATAATAAAGAATATTTTCGAATAACTAAACCGAGAGGCCAGTAAAAAAAAATATATATTGAATGTATCTCCTGTAGAAACTGTATCTCATCCCAGTAATACCAGTATGAAATGAAAATTTACTTGTAAAAAATATATAAAATGTAACTCTATCACTGTAGAAACTGTATCTTATCGCAGTAATGCCAATATGAAATGAAAATTTACTTGCAAAAAATATATAGAATGTATCTCTATCATTGTCGACATTGTATCCTAACCCAAGAATGCCAGTATGGAAAGAATTTACTTGCAAAAATATATTAAATGTATCTCTATCACTGTAGAAACTGTATCTCATCCCAGTAATGCCAATATGAAATGAAAATTTACTCGCAAAAATATATTAAATGTATCTCTATCACTGTAGAAACTGTATCTCATCCCAGTAATGCCAATATGAAATGAAAATTTACTCGCAAAAATATATTAAATGTATCTCTATCACTGTAGAAACTGTATCTCATCCCAGTAATGCCAATATGAAATGAAAATTTACTTGCAAAAATATATTAAATGTAAATAACAAATGGTGTTTGTCTGTTCGTATGAGCATGTCTGTTGCCACTAATAAAACTCGCCGTTGCAATGAACGTGAAATTTCATATGTAAATCCAAAGCCTTATAAGAGCGACATCTATTGATTTTTAGTGGAATCAGCAAAGGGAAAGGGCGACCAGAGAAGAAGGGCTCTACTTAAATACCCTAATAACTGCCAATCTGATGAATTTATCGGCAGAAAATTTAATAGAGGATTCAGAAGCCACTTTGTAATTCAAATATTAAGTTTTAGCCCAAAAGATTGATTGGCTTTGAAGAAAGAGCGAAAATGTAATTGCTTAATTTGTGCTGGTGATACTTCACCATGACTTCACCATAGCTGATGATTCACCGACAATTTTTTTGTTATAGAAGATGTCCTCATTTGTTGATAATGTTCTTAAAAGAAAAATGTATGACAATAAAAAAGTTTCAATTTTTTATTTTATAAATGAAATATTCATAAATGTGTGCGTCGTATAAATGAGAATAGTTTGAAAAGATGGTACGGTTTATCCGTTATGGGAGGAGAGAATTTAGTTGAGTTGTCCCTTGTGTATCGTTGGACAAGTTGTATGCTGGATCTGAGGTCGGTTCTCCAGGGAGCTCCTCAAGGCAGTATCCTTCACTCTTACTACCTTACTCTACTCACTTTTCATTTTGTTTGCCCCCATTTGTAGCTACGCTTCATTACAAGTTATAAGCTGTGTTACTTAAAATGTTGAGGGCGCCCATAACTCAGAGGTAGTGTACTTGCTTACTGAGTTCAAGATTCTCGGTTTGAAACCCGGCCTTAGGCTTTACTTCCCCAGCCATAAGAAGTATAGGAGAAGTTATATAAACGCTCACAAATTCGATGCGAAGTTTCCAACGAAAGTACAGGTTACTGTAATATAACTCCCGGTAGTATGAACGCATCGAAACGAAATTTTATTATATTACGAGGTCATATCGCCTACTACCAGAGCGTTCTTTCGTCACTCTGATGGACATGAGCCCGACTCTATTGTGGGAGTCCTAAATTTAGCCTACCTTAAATTTTTCTTCAACTAGGGCGTGCTTATGTTTATATTACCTCCCAGATAAAATAAACTAAGGGCCTCTGCCGGGTTTCGAACCCACGACCTTGAGCTCAGAAGGCAAGCACGCATACCACTGAGCGTACTACCGGCGCCCTCAAACCGTTGCAATGATTGTATCGACACAACATTTCATATGTGAATTCAAAATCTCGACACTTTTTAATGATCACCTCCTGGCAGAAACCCCCGGGAGAGTTCTACCCCCGGCGACCGCGATGTAGAAGCAGCCCCAGTCCACAGATCTCGAGCTCTCTCGGCGCCGCCCGGCAGCCGCAATACAAAGACCCAGACATCCATAGCAACACTTTTTTTTTTTTTATTATTTTTTTTTTTTTTTGTAAAAATATAACCAAATATTTCAATCTGTACCGCATCCCCCGACGATATCGGGCCGAGTGATTTGCCGAAGCACCCGTCAAAAAAAAAAAAAAAAATGTTTATCGGAATCGGCAGAAGGGAAGGAAGAATTTATCGACATTAAATTTCATACTAAAATTCGATAAATTTTATTTGATGTCAAAACCGAATATCGGCCGAAAGGAAGTGGGGTTCAGGGAAAGGTACTCAATTTAAAAACCCTAGTAACAGCCGATGTAATGAATTTATCGGCACAAAATTTAGTATGAGGATTTAAGAGCCCTATTAATTAATAGCGCAAATGGTCGACTGGTTTTGGAATGAGAGCAAAAAGTAATTGATTAATTCGTTTTGGGGAAGTACACTGCCGGTGATACACCGACAACTTTTTCCCTTTGATTCAGGGGTTGAAGGTTGAAACAAATTGGATAATTTAGCGCAAGAGCTATCCTGGGCCAACTTGTAGACTGGAGTAAGAAGAGGGCCCCTTTTAAATTCATATAATGGAGCAGTTTGTTGTCCGTTGAACCAAGTGTAGGTCCGGATTTGGTATAATCCTCCGTCTTCTCATTGAATATTGCATTAGGTCCGGCCGAGATGCTAATGAAGTCTTGGTTGGGACATCTCCGCTTCCTTCGCCCTCCTCTGGACCTTGACAAATAATAAACGTTGTACAATATATCCCAAAAAGGCACACTCAAATCCTATTTAAAAGCCTGGTCAAAATTAAAAAATAAGTTTTTCGCTCTCTTTCCAAAACCAATTGATCATTTGTGCTAATTATCAATTAAAATTTTGTGTCGATACGATCATTACATCAGCTTCATTAAATATAAATTATTCGAGGGCGCCGGTAGCTCAGGGGTATGCGTGCTTGATTTCTGAGCTCAAGAAGGGTTCCAAACTCGGCCGAGGCCCATTGTTTATTTTCATTCCCATCCAGACAATCCCCCCGAAGACTGAGGCGGTGCTGGCCGAGAGACCTGCCACTATAATTTGGCAAAAGGTTCTCCCCTCATGTACTTCTCTCACAATCAGCTCTCCTTTCCTTCTTGGTCTGCCTCCACTGCTGGACAGTGACTAGCGGCCTCCCTTATGTCCATTAATTAAGTTGGAGGGATGGGCATGACACCGGGGGGTATTTCTAAGGGTCGCGAGTTGAAGGACTTCTTCTGTTTATGTTTATTTTATTTCATTTTTATTATTAATTATTGTTTATTGTTATTTAAATTTAATATTTTCACTTTGTTGTATATATGATAGTTTATGAGGACGCTGGTAGCTCAGTAGTATGCGTGCTTGACTTCTGAGCTATGAGCCCCACTCTACTGTGGGAGTCCTAAATTTTGCCTACCCTAAATTTTTATTCACCTAGGTCAGGAGTCTTTAACGAGTACCTGACATCGTACAGGCTCGGGACCATCGCTTAACGTCCCATCCGAAGGACGTCGCGCTTAAGTTCATTTTACCTCCCAGATAAAATAAACTAAGGGCCTCGATCGAGTTTCGATCCCACGTTCTTGAGCTCAGAAGGCAAGCACGCCTACCACTGAGCTACCGGCGCCCTCTTCTTTTTTTTTCTTGTATATTTTCAAAGAAGGTCCCTTCGAAAAGAAACAGGTGAAACATTGTATAACACCATTTTATGGTGCATAAAGTGCTCTACCTTTTTTATTGTATATACTTCCACATTTTCTCCAGTTTTTTTTTTACTCTTTAACAACCAGTAGGCCCAATTTATTTGAGCCAATTTGGCCTGCATACCTAATGAAGATTAACTCGTGGACAGAGTAATAAATGACAAAAGATACGTCATTTCTTTTGTTCAATTTGGTTGGGTATATGTAACAACCATTTTACCATGTTAATTGTCCTTTCTTCCTTGTTACAACAACATTCCCAAAATATAAGGGAAGTTATGTAATCGATCAGAAATTCGATGTTGAGTTTTCAGCGGAATTTCATGTCCTCCGAACCATTGAATCACCAACTAGTTACTTCCCCAGTACGAATTAATCTATTATGTTTTCGCTCTCCCTCCAAAGCTCATCGACCGTTTGGGCTAAAATTCAATATTTGACTTACATAGTAGGTTAGGTTAGGTTTTATGACTCATGCCCGGGCTTTAACAACGAGGTCATATCGCCTACTACCAGAGCGCTCTTTCGTCACTCTGGTGGACATGAGCCCGACTCTACTGTGGGAGTCCTAAATTTTGCCTACCCCAAATTTTTATTCATCTAGGGTAGGGGTCTTTAACGAGTACCTGACATCGTACAGGCTCGGGACCATCGCTTAACGTCCCATCCGAAGGACGGGACTTACATAGTAGCTACCGGCGCCCTCGGGTATTTTATATATATTTTGTGAAATAGACAATATTTTTAAAAACATGTTTTTCTTTATTCTCTATTAAGTGTTTCACAATATCTCAACAGAAAATAAAAAGTAGGTACCATCAATTCAAAAACCCTAATAACACTGGATGGAATGAATGTATCGAAACGAAATTTAGTATGAGAATTCACATAATTGATTTGCATTGAGAGGGACAGTGCAATTTCGAATTTATTATAATGTGTAACTTCCCCTATACAATATAACTAGGGGATGCCACAAAACAAATATAAAAGCCAGTAAAGACCCGTCCTCTCTGCTCTGGGTTTTCTATTGAAATGTTTAATGAGACAATATATTGTTGGAGCCATTTGGAGCCCATTTTCTCAAAACCTCATCAACACTTTCAATAATACAAAATGTTTTCAGTTAATTTCATTGTTTTCTTTTTAACAAAACGCTGACAAATGATTCACAAATTTTCACATCCTTCATTCTCTCTAACAACATTTTGAATAACGCATCATTTGCAACGCAACATTTATATGTTTGCAATTTCAATGTAATTCTAATGACAAGTCTTTCATATGTGTAACGCTTTTTATTTACAAATGATTTGATATATAATTTTAGTTAAAAATATTTTGTGTAAGACTTGTTGAAATTATTATACTCAAAATGTTTTTCTTTTTTGGTCTTCTCTCCCAATTAGTTTACACTTTCACTATTCATTCATCTTTTGTATAATAGTCAAACAATGTATCATTGCCCATTTTCAATGACTGACATAACATTTGTTAATAGTTACATTAAAAATTAATCTTTCTTTTTAATATCTTATAATAAAACAAACTAATTACCATTAAATAATTACAAATATACATAATAAGTAGATGTTTGCTATAATTTTTATACACAATAATATTTCAGCTTATACATAGAAGACTTAATAGGACAAAATAAAGATATTGAGAAACACAGATAAACTTATATTAGTTTGGAAAAAAAAGGAAATTAAAAATGAAACATGTTAATAAAATTAAGGTAAGATATACTTCGCAGGATGTCAAATATAAGGTAGTCTGACCTCTCACAGATTTTTATTTAAGTAATGCTAGCCGGCTTTCGAGGTCTCCCTCATCATCAGGCAGTCTACAAAAGAACCATCCTTAACATAGTATGTAATATAAATAGCAAATAAATAATTAAAAACACAATTATTGATAAAACATACCTGATAAAAAATTTTGAATAAAACTAAACAATAAAAATAAATAAATAACAATCTACAACAACAAACGTTAACAATTTAAAATATCATGGATGGGGACAGACGAGTTATTCCTGTCCACCATCTGAGTCACAACTGGGAGAACGGTGTACGTGAGACTGGACAAACCTCCCATTCCCTCTCTAGAGTTGAGGAGGGGGGACTCTCTCTTCCTCCTTTCCAATTTGATTTCGATACTTTCTAATGTATCCATCTTTCTACTTTTTTGGACATGATGCAGTAACGAGACTGAACCGGCCTCATGTCCTGTGTTCTGGAGGTGTTGGAAAAATTCAGAGTCGCCCCTCCTCAAATGTTCCCTCACTCTAGTCCTCAGCTTCCGGCCTGTCTGCCCAAGATAAAAACATTCACAGTCTTTACAATTAATCCTGTACACGCCGGATTTGTCAGGGAGGTCCACACGATCTTTGGTTTTTGAGAGCATCCCCTTAAGAGAAGTCCTACTTCTCTAGAGTTGAGGAGGGGGGACTCTCTCTTCCTCCTTTCCAATTTGATTTCGATACTTTCTAATGTATCCATCTTTCTACTTTTTTGGACATGATGCAGTAACGAGACTGAACCGGCCTCATGTCCTGTGTTCTGGAGGTGTTGGAAAAATTCAGAGTCGCCCCTCCTCAAATGTTCCCTCACTCTAGTCCTCAGCTTCCGGCCTGTCTGCCCAAGATAAAAACATTCACAGTCTTTACAATTAATCCTGTACACGCCGGATTTGTCAGGGAGGTCCACACGATCTTTGGTTTTTGAGAGCATCCCCTTAAGAGAAGTCCTACTTCTCTAGAGTTGAGGAGGGGGGACTCTCTCTTCCTCCTTTCCAATTTGATTTCGATACTTTCTAATGTATCCATCTTTCTACTTTTTTGGACATGATGCAGTAACGAGACTGAACCGGCCTCATGTCCTGTGTTCTGGAGGTGTTGGAAAAATTCAGAGTCGCCCCTCCTCAAATGTTCCCTCACTCTAGTCCTCAGCTTCCGGCCTGTCTGCCCAAGATAAAAACATTTACAGTCTTTACAAGTAATCCTGTACATTTATTTGCTATTTATATTACATACTATGTTAAGGATGGTTCTTTTGTAGACTGCCTGATACTTAAATAAAAATCTGTGAGAGGTCAGACTACCTTATATTTGACATCCTGCGAAATAATCACTTCTCACTACATCAGCCATCTTCATAGTAAGATATACTATTGTAAAGGATTGCAGTAAATTGTATTAACATGACTGTAATTATTTAATTGTAATTAGTTTGTTTTATTATAAGATATTATTGATGAATTCTCCAAAAAGGAAGATTAATTTTTAATGTAACTATTAACAAATGTTATTTAAATAATTGAAAATGGGCAATGCCCGAAACTGTTTGACTGTAATACAAAAGATGAATCAATAGTGAAAGTGTAAACTAATTGGGAGAGAAGACCAAAAAAGAAAAACATTTTTGAGTATAATAATTTTAGTTATTTTCAAGAAAATTTCTTCCAGAGAAAATGCGTGAACAGTGGCAATGAACATCCACAGAACGAATTAATCAATTGTAAGTCAAAACCTGTACTTTATATATATATTTAATTATATATAAAATCGGTCAAAAATTCATTATGAAGTTTTCAACGGTATTTCATGATTCCAAATATTAAAAAACTGTCTGTAAGTACAGTAAACTCCCGATTATCCGCGGGATTGACTGGCGTGGATACCGCGGATAATCGAATTTCGCGGATAAGCCGCAAAATTGCCGATAATGGTTAAACAAAGGCCGAAGGCACTAAAAAAACAACGCACAAGTAGTGCTTTAAATAAGTTTATTATACAATAAAAGAACGTACCTGATAACAAAACTCAATCAATGTCATGTAGGTTATTAAAAAGTGAAACACTTTATCTTTATTTGTGATTTGAGTTTTCTCAACACCATCTTGTCACAAAGTGATGCGTCGTCTTGCTCTTCAAGGTATTGAATAATGCTGTCAATGTGTCCTAATGCTGCATCACATGCAGATGACTCACTGGTCAGGCGATTCACTCGCACGCGAAGTAAGCAAACATCTGCAGTGCCGCTAGTCGCGTCCAAAACTGCTCAAGCACACACTACGTATATACCGATATATGTACTGCACAGTAATACTGAACTACATAAACGTTTTGTACTGTACATACATTATTAAGTGTACTTACTGTATGTATATTTGTGATTTACGATTTTTATTACGTTTAAGTATGTATTTAGTAACTTTATTTCAATTTTTGTGAAATAATTTTCGGTTTCAAAACCTTCCTTTTTTATAAAAATGCCTCCTACAGGCACCGTGGATAATCGAGAGTTTACTGTATGTGTGTTTCTGTGAACCTTCTAACGACGAAACCTTGCGATTTTCAGCCAATTGACCAAAGGGAAGGGGGGGGGGGATTAGGGGGGAGGCTGCCTACAGAATGAATGACACACAATTTCATACGTGAAACTAAGAGCCCGTAAAGACAACACTTATTAATTTTCAGCGAAATCGGCAGAAACGAAGGAAGGATCAGAGGGATTGAAAAATCAAAATAATTGCCAATGTATTGAATGTATTGACAATAAATTTAGTATGAGGATTTAGGAGCCTCTAGTTGCGAAAAGTTAATAATTTAGTTCGTTCTGGGGAAGTTCTTCTATTGGTGATTCACTATTACTCTCAACCAGAGATGGGCATAATCGTAATCAATGATTACATGATTACAGAGAAAATAAAACTTAATCATCATTGCTATTTTATACTTGATACTATCGCACTGTGAATCTAGCTAAAATGAAACATGATTACATGATTATAATCGTAATCAGAAATCGTGATTACGATTGCAATCATGTAATCATAAAATCATAATCAAGTAATCATGTAATCATAATCAAGTAATCATGTAATCACAATAACTGTAATCGGGGGATTTAGTGGGTATCAAATTTAAAAAAAATGGTAATAGCACTTTGGTTACGTAATAAACTTAAAAAAATTTACTTATTAGTGTAAAAAATAAAACAATTTAAAATGAAAGGAAATCGAAGGCGATGGTTTGCGCTGTGTAATCATGTGTACATTGTGATTATGATTTCATGATTATGATTACATGATTACGATTACATGATTACTCGATTACAATCATAATCATGGTCGTGATTACGATTACAATCGTGTAATCAAGTAATCACCCAATATTTTTGATTATAATCGTAATCATAATCGTAATCTTAATCATTGATTATGATTATGCCCATCTCTGCTCTCAACAGTATGCTCCTACGTCAAACTGTCATCTTGCCAACTCTTTTCTGTAATATTCAAATTTTTAATTATCAATAAAAAAAAACAAAAAAAAAACAGATTCAATGGAGTCACAAGTAGATTCTTTTCTGTCTTTAAATTTATTTTTTTTTCTTTTTAATTATAAAAAAGAAAGAGTGAAAAAAATTCAAAGATTGGTTAAAGACAAAAGGAAAGTTTTTTTCCTAATTATTCCAGTTGCCTAACTTTAGTCAGATGTTCTGAGAAGAAGGTTCGAGTTATTGTAGCGAAATTAAAGAAAAATAGAAGGGCTGATGACAATGAGAGCGTGAAAAATATATTAATTTAGTCTCAGCCTCTTACCTTAAAATACATTAAATTAACAATCAGCTTACAGGGGGGTTGTTTTGGCAGAAAAGTAATCAACGACGTCTCCTCTTCAGCACCCCCTTTGTTTCTTGGATAAATTATGAATTTGAACATTTTTTTTTTTTTTTTTACCTTTAATCTTTATTTTGCGTTTTAATGCCAGGATTTTTTTTTTCAGTGTTAATTAATTAATAGTAATTTTGATGTGTAGTTATTCATAATAATTTTTGTTCAAAAATTAGAGTATAGAGCTATCTGATAGGTCTGGACCATCCCTTTACTAAAAGCACATCGTCACGATACTATCCTAGTGGGTGAACCTCCAATGAAATACACTAAGCATTGTGTCCTAAAGGCTAAAAGCCCGGAGCCGTGCCTTTACTACACATACATCCTAGTGGGTGAACCTCCAATGAAATACACAGAGCATTGTGTCCGAAAGGCTAAAAGCCCGGAGCCGTGCCTTTACTACACATACATACATCCTAGTGGGTGGACCTCCAATGAAATACACAGAGCATTGTGTCCGAAAGGCTAAAAGCCCGGAGCCGTGCCTTTACTAAAAGCACATCGTCACGATACTATCCTAGTGGGTGAACCTCCAATGAAATACACAGAGAGCATTGTGTCCGAAAGGCCGGAACCATCCCTGTACTGTCATTATACCAATATGATACTCCTGGTGGACGAGGAGCTTGAAGTGTAGAACAAAATGCACCAACTGTCGCAGTAGATAAATTACATATGGTCACCTAAACAGAAATAACAGTTGAGAGAGACAAAACAGGCCAGCTCATTATAAGTTGGCCGAGTTTTGTCGCTAGGAGATGTAAGTTTTCCAGTCGGGATGCGGTGCAGACGCTGGGAGTGACATTTCTAAAGTTGGCTGTGTGTGTGCCGTGTCAGACCGGGCTCCGGTCCTACCGACCATATGATCTGGTTAGTCCCACTTCGATGACTAGAGCCATGCTTGTCTTCTCGCTCACCTTGGTAACAGCAGCTGTCCTCCTACATGATTCTGGTCAATATTTCACTTAGGAAAACATTTCATATTGGTTTTTTTTTGTAGGCTTTTTTTCTAGAGAAGTCTTGAGCTAATTGACAATAGTTTGGGGCACATACACGTCTTTTCTTTAGGTCACAATAAAGACTTTTTACACTGCGACTCAAAAAACGGACGTTCCAAATATTTTTAAGCGGAAGACTCCTCAAGTTTATACCGATTGGATTGAGTCAGTAGATCGGAACCGATACTCTCCTATTCGGTGGACCTCCAATACACAGAGAGCATGAGAGAGAGGTACCGTCCTTGTACTGACACCACACCGATACGATACTGTCCTAGAGGGCGCACCTCCATTGAAATAGAGAACATTGTCTGAAAGGCTTGAACGCTTCTGTGTGTCTTAATCTCATACTACCATAATCCTCATACTAAATTTCATGTTGATACATTCACATAATGACAAATATTTGGTGTCGTATTTTATATACATATATAAATTACATAACTTTCCTCATACTTCGTATTGCTGGGGAAGTAACACAAGGTATCTCCAAGAACCTTCCAGGTCGATGGAAAAACAGCGTTGTACTAACTAATGACTGAGTCAATATTATCAGCTTTTCACAACGACTTTCAACAAGAAATTTAAGTGTCTTTGTCAGAATTTGTAAACATCGTATTTACATATAATTATCCTATAGTTAAATATTTTACACTAAATAAATTCTGTTGATTTAGCCTGACAATTGCACCTGAAACTTAAATTAAATTAATTAAACTACTCTCAACATTTAAAATAAAATCCGCCAGGAACAATTATGCAAAAACATTTCGATGGTGTCACGACAATAGAAAAAATAACTTGAAAAGAGATCATTACGGGAAATAGATCGTAAGACAAGTCTTTCCTCCAATACTACGATTGAAATTACGGGGTAAATGTCATGTTTTCCGACTTCTTGATTCCAAAAATGAAAAAAAAATAAAAACAATCTGGTCTAGGTGTGAATGTCTGTCTGTGAACACTAATAACTGTCCTTGTAATGTACGAGTATGTATTGACACAAAATGTCATATGGGAATTCAAATCCCTCTAAGAACGACACATATTGCTTTACTTCTTTTCAGCTAAATCGCCTGAAGAGAAGAGGGATTAAGGAAGACGTTGTAATGCAAAAGTGGAGGGGAGGGATCATAGAGGAGCTCAACTCAAAATGTGCCCATGTTATATATATATCGACATGAAATTCAAAACCTCTTAAAGATGGCGACTATTAATTTTCCGCGAAATCGGTCAAAGGGAAGGGGGAGCTGAGAAGAGCGCTCGACTTACATCCTCTAATATATGCACCTTGTAATGAATATAGCTACACAAAATTCAGTATGATTCGAAAAATGTCGCCCTTATGTGATTTTGGTCACATATAATATTTCGTGACGATACATTACTATTTATATATTATGTATTTATCTTAAGACTTCCCCCTTTGCTCGATTTGGCTATAAAACAATAGGTGTCACCCTTTTCGTTAAGATGTCTGTGTGTTTGTGTGTGTGTTGAAAAATTGAGTCCACTTTCCCCTGGGACCTAGCTACTTTTTACAAGATACAGCTTGTGTTTATGACCAAACAAAAATCTTTTCAACTAATAATTGTAGAGAATACTAAAATACATAATTTATATGAAATAAAACTTTTCACAAGTCGTCCAGTTTTCGAGATATATGCCGAAAACCATCTTGAAATGTAGTTTTGAAACACATATTTTTAGACGTTTCCTTGATTTGCCCAAAAACTGTTAGTCCTATCGAAAAATTTTATCATACCAAAAATGTTCCTTATAAAATTTCTAATCGTTATAATTCCTCAGATTTGAAATAAAATTAATACAACAAAAGTTATAGCTCCCCGCAGAATGTAAACTAAATGTCTATAAAGAATATATCCAAACCAACCACGCCTATAGATCACTCTCTCTCCCCCTTCTCAAAATTATTTCATAAATAATTGTCAATGAGACAAAATGAAATGATTTTGAGAAGGAGAGGGGGAGGCAGAGTTGGTATAAGAAAGTCCTGTAATGGCCACATCATATATTTTTTTTTTCATATTTGGAATCTAGAGGTCGCAAAACATGTAATTCAGTTGAAAACTCCACATCGGATTTTTCGATTACATAACTTGTTGTATAACTCGTATAGATGGGAAAGTAAAGAACGGGAGAGTTGGACAGTTGAGGGAAAATTTGTAAACTTGGTAAAGTGTCAAATTGGCCTGAAGAAGACCCCAACTTCATTTGACCAAACTGGAGCTGGCTGTAGATGAGTGTACTGACCAGTGTCGTTGAGGTCCTCCAACGAGAGGCAATCCCAAACAGCCCCGCCCCAGTCTAAAGGCCCCCCCCCCCCCCCCCCCCCACTAAACACACACACAAACACTAGGCCCAGTCCTGGATTAAACCACCAACCCTTGGGGGATCAACTCCAGTTAACAGGATATAGTCCAGGAACCTCTGGGTACAGTTTCTTTCTTTGAGACGGTACAGACTCTTTAGGCAATGCGTCGTAGGAAACCGACATTATCCTGTTTCCTCTCATGAAAAAAAAAAGGTTTGCTTTGCTCCAAAAAAACTAAAACCTTCTTACTTTTTTATACCTGTAGTTTAAAACAGCGAGGTTCTACGGAAGCTGAGGCTAAGAAGCCTCCAGAAGGAAGCACACTTGAAGTGGAGATAGGCCGGGCATGTGACAAGGATGGATCCTCGACGATGGGCTAAAGTCTGCACGGAGTGGATTCCTAGAGACAGAAGAAGAGGAAAAGGAAGACCTGGACTGCGGTGGAGGGACGAGATAGTGGAGAGAATAGGGGATGGTGAACAGTGGCCCGCAACAGAGAAAGTTAGAACAAATGTGTTACCGTACTATTTAAGAAATAACCCTCATTTTTACTGTTTGATTTTGTTTTGTTTTATCTTGTTTTATTTTATTTTATTTTTAATCAAGAAGTAACAGTTTTACTCAAGAAATAATTTAATTTAATTTAGGAACATTCGTTAAGTTCTTTTCTGATTTCTTCTGTTGAAAGAGCAGTGGACTCAAAACCTCCAAAGGAGAGGCTTTTGTTCTAAAAGAATGTCAATAAAGCTATTTTATTTTTATTTTTATTTTATATACCTCTAGTTTAAAGTATTGTAATCGTGCAAAAATTCGAGATCGAGGTTCAACTTATTTTCACGTTTCAAGGTTCCCTGAATACGTTTTGACCATTTTCGCAATGCGCATGTCTCTGTGCGTGTGTCCGTGTGTGTATATGATTGGAAAGTTGTGAGCTCTCTACCGCAAAAATGATTGTAGCTATGTACTTGAAATTTGGAATGAAGGGGTCACATGTTCTAACTTCTGATTAGATTTTGGCTAAAATCGAACGAAAATTAAGACCACTTTTCCCCAGGATCGAACTACATTTTACAAGATACAGCTCATAAAAAGAAATAATTTTGAGAAGGAGGAGAGAGGGTTATCTGTAAGCGTGGTTGGTATACTAAAGTCTTGCAATGTTTTCTTCACAATTTTTCACTGTGTTATACTATAGCATAGTTTAAATTATGTGACTCATACCCGGGCTTTACGAGGTCATATCGCCTACTACCAGAGCGCTATTCGTCGCTATGGTGGACATGAGCTCGACTCAACTGTGGGAATCCTAAATTTTGTTAATTCAGGTTTATTCATCTAGGATAGGGGTCTTTAACGAATACCTGACATGGTACGGACTCTACCATCGCTTACCAACCCTCCGAAGGACGGCGTGCTCAAGGCCTTTTCACCTCTTAGGTATAAGCTCAGTAGACTTAGAATCTTTTATGAAATATTGAATTTTAAACGGATTTTCATGTTTCAAGGTCTCCTGAACACATTTTTACCATTTTCGCAAAGATGTCACTTTGTATATGATTCGAATTTTGTGGGCGCACTTGAGACCACTTTACTTTGGGCCTAAGTACATTTTACGAGTTAGCGCTTCAATTTTTACCCTAATTCACAATTTCTACAAATATAATTTTTTTTGAAGGACTCTGACCAAAAACCATCCTAAAATTTAGTTTGAAACCCATTTTTTGAAATGCAAAAATATGTTTACCGTGAAAGGGGTTGCCTTTGCTTCGAATATACTAAGTATAGGGAAAGTTATGTAATCTTTTTGACATTCGATGTTCAGTTTTTCACAGCATTTACATGTTTACAACCCTCCTGTTTCCAAAAATTAAATAAACGAATTACGGTCCGTGTGTATGGCAGCAAACACGATAACTTCTGATAGAATGAATATATTAACACCCAATTTTATTTGTAAATCCAAAACCTCATAAGGACAATACCTATAAATTTTCAGACAAATTGGGTGAAAGGAGTTGAAGGATAAAAGGGCCCAACTAAAAACCCTAATGATGCAACGATAATGGATCGACACAGTGTCGTAGCGTGGGTGTCAGCCGCCCGGGGCGAAAGAAAATTTTGCCGCCCTCTTATATAGGTATTTCAATTTAAAAGACTATAATATTCAGTAATTCTAAAGAACTTTTCGGCAAGAACAGGCATCATTATTGTGTATTGTACAGGTTAAAAATAAAAAAAGTCATATATGGGTAAAAACAGAATTTCGGTACAATCTCAGCTCAGAAAATTTTTCGTTTTTAACCAAAAGAAAAATTGTTTTTTGTTGCGTGTACTTGTTCTATAAGGTGTCCCTAATATTGCTGTAAAGTGGGCACACAGTAGCACCAATAGTTCTTGAGATATTAATTAAAAATGAGATATGAAATCTAGGGAGTGAGATAAAGGATTCTAGGGAGTGAGAAAAACAGCAAAATTCCAAAAACAAGGCATTATATTTTTTATTACAAACAAAATATATAAATAGTTCAAGTTATCTATCTTATTAACACAGTTTCGTTGCATTTGAATGACTTCTATTGACTTAGTGCCATTTTAAATTTAAAATACCGAATTATTCTACTAGAAAAAAATAATTTATAATTTCAAAGTTTTAAAGCTGTTGAATGTACCAACCTCCAAGTTGTGACACCCTAGGGAGTGAGAAATTGCTCTACATACATGTTTAATATTAATACTGCTATGGAACATATTTTAGAATAAAACAATCTCAATTTGATACCCCTAAAAGAGCTACAAAACCATTTTTAAAAATATTGAAAACATTCATTGCATACTGAAAAATGCTCCTGTGACACAGATTGTACCGAAATTCTGATTTTACCCATATATACTTATATATATGTTTTACAATATAATAATCACATTTATTACAAAAATTCTTACACGTGTGTCACTTACATTGATATAACAGGTATAGAACACTTATGATTATACTTTGACGATCATTAAGATTAAGTTATTAGCGAATTGAATATAAAACGCAAATCGACTTCCAATTAGAACTACGACGATACTGTTAATATTTATATTTTTATTGAAAATTAATATACTTGTTAGAATTAAAAACAAAACTTCTGTCTTTAACTAAAACTTTATTCGTCTACTTTTTTTAAGAGCAGTCTTTTATTGATGTCTATAGCATCACACACCTCTTGCTCAATAGACAAGATGGCCAGATTGGTTAGCCTTAAAGTACTCATTGTTGATCTTAAATAGTTTTTGATTAATTTCAATTTTGAAAAACTTCTCTCACAGCTGGCATTGCTTATGGCAATTGTGAAAAATATTCGGAGCATTATTATAATACTGGGCAGAGTAACTTCCAGCTTGGATTTCACAATAAATTTTAATAATTCGAGTGAGTTCACAAATTCCGTGCTCATTTCGGTCGGTCCGAATCGTAGGTGCGACAAAAATATGAAATGGTTCAAATATTTACAAGATATTATTATTATTTATTGTGAAATTTTCCCGCCCCCTAAAGGTGCCGCCCGGGGTGGGCCGCCCCTACTACGCTACTCCACTGGATCGGCATGTCATTTAGTATGATGGTTCAGGATCCTTCACATTGGAGAAGTACATGGTTTGACTTTTTTTTAAATATACTACTCAATGTAGATGTTGATTAGCGACTGTAGATTATAATTGTAGGAATATTGAGGGTCAGTCAAAGATGGAAGAAAACAGGCAACACTATTCAAACGCCAATGTTTCGATATATTTATTATAAATCATGATCAGGGCCTACAGACATGGGGGGGGGGGGGGGGGGGATCTAGATTAGAATCACAATTAAACGAAATTAGTGTGTTGATAAACATTAATGAACGTTAAAATAGACATTGTAACGAGTTCAAAAAATTTGAGCCTGACTCACTATGAATACATTACTAAACATTAAAATTAAATATAGATACATTATTAACCATGAACATGAACGTACACTAATACAAATTAAAATTAACTACGAATACATTACTAAACAGAAACATTGATAATCATGGAAATAGACAAATAGGTGGAACATAATAAAGAGTAAAAATTAAACTGACTTACTATGAATAAGCAGGGTTGGGGAGAAGACATGTACACTGGATGCAGTCTTACATTGCAATGAAATGGTACAATAATACAGGGGTGCTGAAGGAACCAGGTACAGGGAGCTAGGAAAACCACGTCATAAATGTTACATTCCAGCCAGAAATGTTGAAAATAATATAAATATAATGATAGAAATTGGAGAAATGTGGTGTCTGCTTTGGCTAAGTAACCTTTTTAAATTAATAATTACTAAGGTTGTTGGTGTCTGTATACTCTAATAAACATATATAGATATTGGAGACAGAACGGTTATTAGTGTCTGTGCGGAAGTTGACTGTATCCAGTGTTTTAGCTATATACACCATTTCCAATGTCAGTCTCTTATGATAATTATTTTCTCTTTGGAGTATTTCAGTGTTTTTGTAGCCAAAATTATGTTTGTTCTGGCTATGGTGTCGGGCTAGAGCGCTACATTTGCACATTACTACTCAATGTACAAAGTTTCTTACAAATTTTCACCATAAACGGTAGAGGAAGATCTGTTTTTGTCCATATAACACGAACAACAAACAACGCTATGTTGACGTTTGGTTGATCGTCTATAAAGAACATCACTCAATTAACAAAACGTTCTCTCAGTATTTTGTTCGGAATTGATCGACACCTAAAAAAAACATCACCTAACAATGTCTTTTCATCTCCTCGCTAGTGGACATAACCATAGCTCAATTTTATCAGCTCTTCAAATTTGCCAGACGTCAAAATACTAAAATTTATGGACTTTTGAATCTAAACAGATTTTTCTTGCTTTTCAGTTCAGAGAATTGAAGTTCCGAGAACGGCTTGATTAATGTTAGTAGTTCCCCAATTAAACGAAATATAGTTATTGTGACTCATACCCGCCCATACTATCATATCATTCTGGTGAACTTGAGCCCGACTACAGTTCGAGTCTTAAATTTAGCCTACCCAGATTTACTTACCTGAGATGGGAGGCCTTTAACGAGTTCCTGACATCGCATAAGCTCGGGACAAACGCTTAACGCCCCATCCGAAGGACGGCGTGCTCAAGTTTTTTTTTTACCTTCCATCATCATTATCCTCAGCGCTACAGCTCCATTCGAGCCTTGGCCTTCTCCAGAGACTTCTCCCAAAGATTCCTTTCCAGCGCAAGCGTTCCCCAGTTTTGCATCCGAAGGTTTCTTGCGTCCCCATCGACTGCGTCCATCCATCTCTTCCTGGGTCTTCCTCGTCCTCTGTTTCCCTCCGGGATCACTAGCATCAGTCTTCATGGGGTTTCGGCCTCCTGCATCCTCTGCACATGGCCTGCCCATCGAAGCCTCGCCAGTCTTATCACGTCTCTGACCTTAGGCTCTCCAAACTCCGTAGCGACCTCGGCATTATTTTTAATTCTGAACATGCCGTTCTCCTGGGCCGGGACCAAGCATCCTCCGCAGCACCTTTCTCTCGAATATCTCGAGGCTTCTCTCGCCTGCTCTGGTCATCGTCCAGATCTCTGCCCCATAAGTCAGGACAGGCCTGACCAGAGTTTTATAGAGCTGCATCTTTGTTGGCTTGGTAAGCAGTCGAGACCTGAGGTGACGCTGGAGTCCATAGTAGCTTCGATTGGCCGCAGCAACTCTCCGGTTTATCTCCTCTCTCACTTTTTTTTTTTTTTTTTACCTCCCAGTTATAAAACTAAGGGCCTCAGCCGGGTTTCGAACCTGCGATCTTGGGCTCAGTAAGAATCCTAAATTTGGCCATCATGTTAGTGGTTTATTCACCTTGTGCTGGTGGCTTCAACTCCGAAGGACGACGTGCTCACGGTCAAAAATTCTATGTTGAGTTTTGGAATTTTCTTATTTTCCGATCAACTGATTCCAAAAATCAAAAATGAATTTTGGGTCTATATATATACCAGGATAAGTGAGTGAATTTATTTTCTACATAAAATTTAATTTGTGTATTCAGAACCATATAAGGACTACACCTATTGATTTTAAGATAAATCGACCAAAGATTATGTATCAACACGGTTTGAAGAGAGAGCGAAAACGTAATTCGCGCTGGGGAAGTACAATACAGGTGATTATTGTCCAGTGTATACCTGGATTCTATGTCTATCTCCTGACACCTATCTTATCCCGAAGAGAAATGCGAATATGATGTTTTGCCATTTGTAGTATTGAACGTCACTTTTCTACTATGACACAATTTAGTCAAATGGAACTGAAATGTTTAGAAAGAGATTATATGTCTTCCGTCATATGTCAAAGCTACAATGTCATTCATATGGGGTGTCATGATGCCAGAGATCGGATGTGTACGTAAATTGTGTAAAGAAGGGAACCCAATATTGATCCATGAGGAACGCCAGCAAACCTCTTACCATTTGTCATCAATTTTATACATACGTCTTATACTGAAGTTTCAAAGCCTTCTTTGAAGTGTACTAATGAATTTGAAATACTTTCTTTTTTTTTTTTTTTTTCAACTCTAATGATATTCTAAAAGTAGTGAAATGAGTTAGAAAGTTTGTTGGATAGGACATTAGTCGACGGGCGAACCGCTAGGGACCGATCCACAACGGAGAGAACTTTTCCGGTCCATATCAGACTGCTTCGCCTCTCCAAGTTCAGCCCAGGATCAAAACCTGAATAAATTTGCATTTATTTTGTACAACTTTGATACATCAACTTTTCTTATGATTAATAGGCTCAATTCAGCGAAGACATTCATTTTATGTATTTATTACTTTCCTGTACTTTTGATATTATAAAGTATTGTTGCAAAAATTCGACTTATCAACGAAATTTTACGTTTCAAAGTCCCGTTAACATATTTCGCTCATTTTTATTTATTTATTCTATTTATATAAAGGGTATTCATTTTATCTTGACCCAGGTAAATAACTCGAAAAATAATGATTTTCTCAAAAAAAGCTTGAGAATGTAGAGTAGAATTGATCGCATTATTTGCTGTAGTCTAATTTTTAAACATATGAAAATGTTTAACGTTTTTTATGAATTAAAAAAAAAATTTTTTGACTGTCGACCTATTTTTTTTTTATTTTGCATATAGATTCCTGGGGAAAAATTAAGGGGAGGTTAAATGAGACATTTTTTTATTAGAACAATATTAATGAATTTTATTGTAGTAAATGTTCCAACTGATGTCCTGCAACTTCAATACATTTATAGAAGTTGTTCCGGAAAATTGCTGCAATCTTAAGTGCGACAATAGGCCGAAATTGGATGCCTTTTTTTTTTTTTAACTATGAAAAATTGATTCCTTGTTCAAAAATCTATAGGAACCTATATTTTTAAAGTGGGAATATAAAAAGTCTTAAAACTATAGCTATTTTACTAAAAAATACCATTTTTGTTTTTGATATAAACGCAAAAAAAATGTAATTTCGGAACTGAAGTTTTGGAAATGACCATTTATGGCACTCAAAATGATTACAAAAGTATCTCAAAGGTCATAAAAGGTCAAAATGATAATTGTTTTAAAAAGTACGGGAAATTAGATAAAAAAAGGTAACTTCTTTTTTTTTTATGCTACATTTTCGCACAATTTAGAATTGAAAAAACGCGATTCGTGAACTGGATATCGGAACCATTAAATTATAAGAATCTAAAATTTTACACAAATGCTCAGAGGTACTAAGGGAACATTCTCATTAAATTTGGAGAATTTTTTCTTTTTTTCATGTACGCTTGAAATGGAATAACCTATATATATATATATATATGTATATATATATATATATATATATATATACACATATATATGGGGCGTAGCCAGGATTTTAGCAGGGGGGGGGGGGGGGGGGGGCAAAGTTAGGCTAGAGGGTGGGGGGTATAGACTCCCGGGGGCACAGCCCGCAGTTTCCGTGGTTAGCGTTGCAGACTTTTTGTTATTCATTTGGGAGACTCAGACCTCTAGAAGCTCCCCCTGAGGTAACCACTGACTGTAATACTAAGGTTGACTTTACATGAGCAGCACAAATGAAAAGCGCAGCAGCAGCAAATGCACGCTGTGGTTTCTGTGCTTTTAGAATTAAATGACTCACATCCAATAGCGTGCATTTGTTGCTGCTGCAATGTGCATTTTTACTGCGCATGCAAAATGAGCTTTAAGAGTATAAAGTATAACATGAATGACGATTTTGACCGAGGAAATGAAATGGTCGAATTCATATATATTTAAATAAATGTAATATGACTTGTTTTGTACATGTAAATTTATATAACAGCTGATTGCTGATTTAGGAATCAGACGCACGCGAAATTTGAAGATCCTATTGGTAACTTGCAAGCAATCCATTTTTAATAAAAACTATTTTTTTACTTTTTTGAATGTTTATTCTGGTTTTTTGCTCTGCTCAGGGGGAGCACACCCCCCCCCCCCCCCCCCCCCCCCTGCACACGCCCCTTTATATTATATATATATATATATATATATATATATCTGCATGTTTGAGAAGAATATACTTTTTTGTTTGTTGTTTCCAGAGCTAAGACTTCTTAAGATCTTACACTGTTCCCTTTCCAGGGGCTCCCTTATCCCTTTAGCTCCGCATTTGTTATGTTAATCCTCTTGTCGCAGTCTCCTTTATATTCTTTTTTCGCTACCCTATTTATCTTTTGTAGCGTCATAATTGTATGACTGGACATTTTGAATAGAATACATATAAATCATCATAATAAGAAAAACATGAGACTTTGTCCGAAGAAAAAGTAAAGAAAACCCGTTGAATCCTTGACATTGTACTTACCCAGATATAATTAATAATTTATATCGATAGTTAGGTTAGGTTTTATGACTCATGCCCGGGCTTTAAATACGAGGTCATATCGCCTACTACCAGAGCGCTCTTTCGTCACTCTGGTGGACATGAGCCCGACTCTACTCTGGGAGTCCTAAATTTGCCTACCCTAAATTTTTTATTCACCTAGGGTAGGGGTCTTTAACGAGTATCTGACATCGTACAGGCTCGGGACCAACGCTTAACGTCCCATCCGAAGGACGGCGTGCTTATGTTTATTTTACCTCCCAGATAAACTAAACTAAGGGCCTTGGTCGGGTTTTGAAACCACGATCTTGAGCTCAGAAGGCAAGCACGCATACCACTGAGCTACCGACGCCCTCGAATTATATCGACAGTTATTAGGGTTTTAAGTTGAGTCCCACCCCTCAACCCCCTTTCCCTTTGGCCGATTTTCTGGATAATTAACAGGTATCGTTCTTATGGGGTTATGAATTCAAATATGAAATTTCATGTCTATAGACTCATTTGAACTGCATTTATATTAGAAAAATAAAGAAAAACGTGCGTTTGAAAAAAATAATTGTCTATTTCACAAAATATATTGATGCGTTCCAGGCAAAAGGCATTAACCCACATAAGGTTAACTTTACAGGAGAAAGGAAAACAGTTTCACTATCAAACAAACCAAGTTGGCTTTCCACATTAGTTTAATTGTAATTTTTAAGAATCTTTTCTGTTACATAGAACAATTATTTTTCATCAATACTTGCATCTCTTTACAAGAAATAACAGTAAAGTGAACTACATTGTTGATTAGGGCCTTTGTCACCTTGTAGCAACGGGGTCTGTCTCATAATGCTTTTGGCAGTTTTTGAAAGTCCCGAATGTTCAGAACGAAAGCCCTAACCCATTTCTATAATTGGTAAAATACAAATTTTTATTTATTATCCTTTTTTACAATGGCATTTTTGTTGATTAGGGCTTTAGATTTAAATGAAACGGATCAATCAACAGCATCAAACTAGTGGGATAGGGCATTTGGACTGGGGCATAGGTCTTTTGGTCTTTAAAGTTTTGTGAGAGTATGTGGGTTAGGGCCTTTTCCCTGGACCACATTTTGCAATGCCAAAGGCCCTCCAATTTCTAATTTCCTATTTTTATATATTTTGTTAAAAGTTATTACAAAATGGAGTTAACAGAAATGTGCGGGATAGTCAATAGAGTGGGATAGGGCCAAAACATGAAAATCTCAAAAATTTAGGGATAGGGCCTATTGCCTGGAACGCATCGATGTATATAGTATGGGAGTACTTTCGGTATTGCTACCATTTTCAGCCACAACTTAACAAATACTTTTTACTAAGTGTTTCACAATATCTCTGCAAAAAAATAAAATAAAAATGTTGAGTATCATCAGTTATATTAGAGTTTTTGTGTTAACTCTTCCCCTGATCCCCCTTCCATTTGGCCGATTTGGCTGAAAATCAATAGGTGTCCTTCTTAAAGGGTTCTGGGATTATCGTGTCCACAGAGATACACACATTAATTTTTGAAATCAGGGGTTCAAAAATATGAATTCCGTTAAAAACTCTGACCGATAACATAACTTCCCCTATACTTCATAGCTGAAGAAAGTAAAATTTTGGAATTTTCGGAAAAAAATAATATTTAGTAATAACTCCGGTCATAACCGGACGAACGAAAGCTGCATTGGCGGGGGCGTTCCAGGAATGTGACGAGGAGTCCAGGAAGCTTGGTCTTCTTGTCAACGAGGGCAAAACCAAGTACATGAGAACCACGAGGAAAGAAGTAAAAGAGAAGGAACTCGTACTTGGAGGTTGCAGGTTTGACCGGGTGGATAGCTTCAAGTACCTGGGGGCCGTTATCACGGAAAGGAACGCCGTTAAAGAAGACATCAAAGCGAGGATAACGGCCGGGAATAGATGCTACCGGTCACTGCAGAAGGTGCTCGGATCGAGGACTTTGTCCCGAGGCGCCAAAATAACAATCTATAAAACAGTCCTGAGACCGGTCGTCACATATGCGAGTGAAACCTGGGTCCTGACTAGGAGGGACGAAGTCCTACTTAATATGTGGGAGAGGAAGGTATTGAGGAAGATATACGGTCCTACTCCAGAGGGGGATAGATGGAGGATACGGACCAATAGGGAGCTGAGGGACCTGTACAAGAGCCCGGACCTGGTGGCCTTAGTGAAGCAGGGGCGGCTGCGATGGTTGGGGCATTTACAGAGGATGCAACCAGACAGATTGCCGAAGAGGAAACTGGAGGGACACCCGGGAGGACAAAGAAGAAGGGGTAGACCCCGCTTACGTTGGCTGGAGGACGTGGAGGACGACCTCAGAACGATGGGTGTGAGAAGATGGAGACGGGAGGCCGAGGATAGAGTAGAATGGCGGAAGATTGTTGCGGAGGCCCAGGTTCTACAAGGACTGTAGCGCCAGGGAAAGTAAGTAAGTAAAGTAATATCTTAAGGTAGTTTTTATAGAGCATGCAAAAAACTCATTAAAACTAAATTTCGGGCAAAACGCATAAAATTCTATAGTTGATTCATTTAATGAGAATACAGAAGCGGATGTGTTCGCCCATCCTCTTGTTAACTAGATGATAGGCGAGTAGAAAGAGGATTTAGGGTCAATAGACCCCATGGGCAGGAGGGACGGGATGTGAACCCTTTGTTTACCAGGGGGCCCTATCTAGTACATTAGGGACACAGGCCCTGAATCGAATGACCATAAATTCAGAGCCACTAATTCAGGGACTGTTCTAATTCAGGGAGCCCTCTCTACATCTATTCGGGACTCCTCCCTTCCTTGGATTAATTCCTACAACTCTTTGTCCATGGATTAACCCCACTAAACCCCCGAATTTGCATTCCATATATACACATAAATGTGTTTTTTTTTTACTTCCTCAGCTGTACGAAGTATACGAGAAGTTATGTAATCGGTTAGAAATTCGAAGTTGAGTTTTCCCCGGAATTTCACGACACCCAAATTCCAAAAATGAGGAAAATAAATGGGACAATGGAGCTTTTGTGGTTCTATGTTTCACTTCCACTTGTAATCGCTCAAAAACTCGATGTTAAATTTGACATGAATTTCTGTTTTTTTTTTGCGTAGTAGCGTAAAAGGCGTAGTCAAGGTCCAGGATAAAATCATAAGTGTTTTTTCATTTTCTTTTCGATGTTACCTTAGCTCTTGCATTTGCTCGGCACTAGACTTTTTAGGATTTTTAAATTCCTTTTGATGCGAGCTTTCCTCTGATTTGCGTTTTCTATAATTCCGCTCATCATATGAGACATCTTTATTTTTTTTGCGATTTTCAATTTTTACATATTTCGGCGAATTTTTTTATTGTGTCACTTTGAGTCCTAGTAGTGCTCCTCAAGCTCTTTACAATGACACCCAAATCAACTTCCTATCTAAACGCGTTATCATGCTACACTAATTTCTAATTTTACACAATGCTAATTCGCAACAATCATCCGCCGGCGCTCACACTAGCCCGATAACGTCACAGGCAAAACAAACACGTAGAGACATGCTCTATCCATTGTGACCTCAACCGTTGTTATCGCATTATTAGTCTCGTAGTTATTATCGATTGAAAACTGACGGTATTTTGTAACACAAGAAAGTTTGACCGGCTATCACTGTGCTTAACGAGCGAATAGACGTTTTCACGTCAAAATTATCTTTTTCTGTGTATGTACACGATAACTCCTGATAGAATGATTCTATCGACACGAAATTTTGTATTGATTTTCAGCTAAATCGGCAAAGTCATAGGATTAGAGGGAGCCTTAACACAAAAACTCTAATAACTACCGTTATAATGAATTTATCGACACAAAAAATAGATTAAAAAGCTTCTATGTAAGGCAACTATTGATTTGCAGTCATATAGCAAAAACTTAATTCATTGCCGGTTACCAACGAATTTTATCATCTTATCGTGATGCAATTTTCAAAAAGTGGGTAGTTGGCGAGAGGGCATGAAGTACGTTATCTTTAACCATGTGCCTGTCTGCATTTATGTATCTGAGTCTATGGGCACGATAACTCCTAAAAGATAAACTGGACGATTTGTTGACTGGGATTGTTAACAATTTCCCTTATCTTTCGACTTTCGACCGGTAGCTTTGAGGTAATGAGGTAGGAAATGAAACCGAAACCCAGCCGAGCCCCTTAGGTTTTTTAACCTTGAGCACGCCGTCCTTCCCGAGTCTGTACGATGATACTCGTTAAAGACCCCTAACCTTGGTGAATAAACCTGGCTTGGAAAAAATTAAGACTCAGAGTAGAGACGGGGTCATGTCCACCAGACTGACGAAAGACCGTATATTTACCTGAAACTATCGAATTTTTGGCTGATAACTCAACTTCACTTATATTTTGACCAGGGGGTTAGATAAAAAAAAAATGTAATCAGAGGCAGGGATTGGGGAACAAGAAAGGTATTGTTTTGCCATATGAGAGTGTGAGAGTGTGTGGGAAGCAAAGTTTTCTTTTCTTTGGATATTGAGAGTGGCTCCAGTGAGGGGGTGTACTCCTGAAGAGATAAGAATCAAGATCGGAAAAGAGTTTGGGTTAAGGAAGTTTGTTGTTCTCAGCCTGAGCTCAGTTCAACAAGTGTGGGGAAGGGAGGGGGGGTGGGCCCCACCCCAATTTTATAGCAGAGTGGGCCCACTTGGGTCAACATTAGAGCAATCACATCAGGCCCGAGGCTACCTATATCCCTCCTGGTTCAGTGGTTAGAGTTACCAACACACATTGTTCTAAGAGTGAAGGATCAGTCCATGTTCACATTTCAAAATTATATTATGTTTAATTAACCAAGCTTCTAAAAATATTTAGGACGAAAGAACGCTCTGGTAGTATGCGTTGTGCCATAGTAGTTGCCTGATCATAATAAATAACTAAGTATAAGAAGTATTGTAATCGAGCGATTAGAGATCGAGGTTTCAACTGATTGTCACGTTTCCCCTGAGTATGTAATGACCATTTTCGCGAAGATGTCTACCAGTGCGTGTATGTCTTTTTTTTTTTTTTTGTGCGGAGGGAGGTAAAAAAAACACCTCCCTGTATCCTCTCCTGCCTCATTATCCCCGTGAAACCGCCATCACGCTTTACTTCACGGGGGAGGCTCTAGCTGACGCTCTCCCTCAAAGACAACTACGCATTACGCAGTTCCATGCTTCTCCATCTCTCGGAGCTTCCTGAGGACTTTCGCAGCATACCCGCCGACCGTAGTCCACTTCTCCTGCGATTCCAGCATACAGCTCACTAAGGTCTCCGGCGTGAGCGCATGTATGTGTCTGTGTGTATATGATTGAAAAGTAATGAGCGCTCTACACAAAATGTTATATGTGTATCCAGAACCCCATAAGGCCGAGATTTATTCATTTTCAGCAAAATCTGGGAAGAGAGAGAGACAAAAAGAGACTAAACTCAAAAATCCTAATAACTCCCAATGGGATGAATGTATCGACATGAAATTTAGAGTGTGGATTCAGAACTCTCTGTGTAAGTATGTTAAGGCCGAAAGTGAAACAAACTTTATAAAAAACAATGGGGTACATGAGGAGGGGATAACGCCGTTAGTAAAGTGCATGTACTTTGGATAGTGGCCAGTAGAGGTCACTGCGGCCATAGTTGTTTAGTTAACGTGACGGGTCAGTCGAGTCAAGTCCAGTCTGGTTGTCTGAATAGAAGTTCCCTCAGCCCTTTGTTACACATCTCATCACCACCTCGACCAGTGACCAGTATCTGCCCTCAACCCAGCAGCACTGTGACCAGACAACACCTTGGCGTCTTCTCATCACGACCGCCCACATCCCCCACACATTTTAGTATCATTTATTTTAACCTATATACAGTCCACTTATTTTAATTTACCTTTTATCATTTATTTGCAGCAGGTATTAACAAAGTCAACTATTGATTTTTAACCAAAACTCTCAATTTGTAAGGAAGAAACGGAAACTTATTTGAAATATTCGTGCCGGGTAAATAACATTGCCGGTGATTCATCGATGGCCTCTTTTTTTAAGAAACTAGAGTGAAGAAAAGGAAAATAAACGAAGTGGTGTTAAGGTGTTTTCCGGAGCGTGATAAACGATGTTTTGAGGGAGGAAAAAGAGGGAAAAGGGCGGGAGGCGGGAGTTGATTTTTCATTTTCCTTGGCGTAGTTCAATACCACTTCAACTTTGTAATAATTGCAACCTTTCCGCTCTGTCAGTAGATAATTGGAAATATTTTCCAGTTCGCCTTTTTGACATTTCCTGGCAACTCCCCGTCCGCTCTACCAGCTAAAAATAATGGACTCATCTTATTGGAAGTGAGTTTTCTTAATGGAAAGTTAATCAGAAATTAGTATTTCTTTTTTTTTTTTTTCTTGTTTTCAGTCTGTCGCTTTTCCCTTCTAATTTTCATCAACTTCCGTCAGAAATAGAATTAAAATAAAGTTCAAAAGCGAAAAATAAAAGAGTCACATCGTAAAAGGTCTTCTGCCTTAATAATTACAGCCTTCTCAAAAGCTATGTCATTTTAAAAATGTCTTGTCCGGATCAGTGTTTGTACCAGAACAACGACGATATAGGAGCGAACAAACACCAGACAAATCACAAAATACAAATATAGCTCTTCCCAATTTCCTGAAGACAGTAGAAACAATAAGAAAATTTAAACTTCAACTAAAAATGTTTATGTTAGAGGAAACCCTCTATTCGGAATGAATTTTTTTTCTCATTGTTCGAAAATAATAAAATAACCGTAACAAAAATATCCTGTTTCATATTTTTTTTTTTTTTTTTTTCACAAATAGAGTTAGTTATTATGACTCATGCCCGGGCTTTAACTACGTGGTCATATCAGAAACAGAAATCTGTCGTCATGCAGACCAGTGCCCTTCGGTCGCCTGAACCCTGCCGCCTTGTGACTGCCCTATATATACGTTGGATGGCTCTATGAATTGTCATATATGACAATACATATATGTATTAATAATTTTATATAAAATGTAAGTATATTATAAAGATACGATAAGCTTAAATTTAATTAATTCGGTAATGAGGAAGTACATCGACCATTCATCGTCGAGAGCAAGATCTTGAAGGAAAATATAAAAAAATATATATATATATTATATCGAGTTGTAAAAAAGGTTGTCCGAATTTCTGTAAAAATTTATTTTATTTATTTATTTATTTATATATTTACAACGGCATAATAACATTTGCCATTAGCAATTGTGATAAATAGAGCAGTGTCAGGTGCGTGGCTGTACTGCTGAGGTACGTGACCGAAGAGGAGTCCAGGCTAGTCCTGGAGCAGGTCCCTCTGCCATATCCGCTTGAGGCGTCGTGGTGGATTTGTGGGGAGAATGTTTGTAGATAATTCTTGTATAAGTGGATTGGCGTGATGATGGAGTTTGTCGTGAAAATTTTGATATCGTGTCTTGATAACAGAAGGTACAAATGGGATATTGAGGTCATTATGTAATGTGAGGTTGGAAACGTAAAATGGTGCATTGGCAATGTGGCGTAGTATGATGGATTGTATTGACTGAAGGCGTTGTATGTTTGATTTTTTGGCTGATCCCCATATCTCGATGCCGTAAGTCCAGATGGGTTTTAGTACAGTGTTGTAAATGTGAAGTTTGTTTTCAAGCGATAATGTCGATCGTCGTCCAATGATGGATTTCAGTCGTCCAAATCGTCTTTTGAGGTCTGTGCGTTTCAGTCTGATATGAGTTGTCCAAGTTAAACGTCTGTCTAAATGAAGTCCTAGATATCGTACAGTGTCGGATGCAGGAATGGGCTGGTTGTTAATGTAAACTGGTGGACAAGTGTTGTGTCTGAGGGTAAATGTGGTTTGCAGAGATTTGTCTCCATTAATTTTTATTCTCCATTTGTTGGCCCAATCTGTTAGCTGGTGTAAATGTTCCTGTAAGTGTGAGCTTGCTTGTGTTGGGTCTGAGTGTGTTGAGAGAATGGCTGTGTCGTCTGCGTACGTAGCGAGTAGTGTGTTTTCGTGTTGTGGAATGTGTGATGTGTAGAGAGAGAAGAGTAGGGGACTGAGGGAACTTCCTTGGGGGACTCCAGCTTTGACCTCCAAAAAATGCGATGAAAAAGATCCCTCAGACACCCTAAAGTTTCTGTTCTCTAAGAATGACTTAAGTATTAAATAATATGTGTGAGGAAGGTGAGTTTTAAGTGTGTATAGCAAGCCTGGGTGCCAGACACGATCAAACGCTTTTTCAATGTCCAGAAATACGCCTGTGCAAAACTCTTTTCTTTCAAAGCTGGTGGCGATGTAATCGACCAAACGATGGCACTGGTGTATTGTCGAATGTCTTTGTCGAAAGCCAAATTGATGGTCTGGGAGAAGGTTGTCTTGTGCAGTGACGTAGGTTAGTCTGTCCAGTAGAAGTCTCTCTAGTGGTTTGGATATCACAGGAAGCAGACTTATAGGACGGTATGACGAGGCCTGGTCTGGGGTTTTCCCTGGTTTGAGAATCATCCTTACTACTGACATCTTCCAGACAAGGGGATAGTAACATAGTCGTAGTACTGAGTTGTATAGGTTCGTCAAGTAAATTAGTCCTTTTCTCGGTAGCTGTCTTAGTATCTCAGCGGTTATCAGATCATGACCTGGAGATTTGCGTAAAGGGAGTTGTTTGATTGTCAGTTCAACTTCATTGGGATTGAATGCCTTTGGTGGGGGAGTTAGCTGAAGAGGGGTGGTAAGTTGTGTCAGTACTCGGTCTGTGTGTTGGTCGTCTCCTATGTCCTCGTGGGGAGTGAATACTTTGGAAAGATAATCAGCGTAGAGGTCTGCCTTCTCCTGGTCTGACCTAGTCCAAGCCCCGTCATCCTGCCGAAGGGGGTGTGATACCCGAGCATTGCCAAGAAGCCGCTTCGTCGCTGTCCAAAGTGAGTTATCTCGAAAATTTAAAAAAATATATTTACATTATTAAAAATTTTTAATCTGCAATGTATTCTCCATCAAGTTCCCCCTTCCTTCAACCAACGTTCGGGCATCTTATCAATCCCAGATACAAAAAAGCATAGATTTGCGCGACCGAAAAAGGTGGGGGCTAAGTCAGGTGAATAGGGGGGCTGAGGGAGCACTTCCCAACCTAGACTCATGATTTTTTGCTGACAGTTTGGATGTGTGAGGTCTGGGCATTGTCATGATGCAGAATAACACCTTTTCTGTTCACCAATGCGGGGTTTTAAATCCGTAAAGCCTCACTCAATCTGTCTAATTGTTGACAACAGTCTTCTCCAGTAACCATTTGGTTAGGTTTTAATAGCTCAAAGTGGACCATACCTTGCCTACTCCTCCAGACGCAAAGCAGCACCTTTTTTGGGTGCAACCCAACTTTTGGGGTAGGAACTGGTTTTTCTCCCACACTCAGCCATTGTTTCCTCTTCTCTGGTTTTCATAGAGAAACCATTTTTCGTCCCCAGTAATTATACGGTCCAAAAATGGAGTTTGCGTCTGTCGAGAAAACAATGATGTACAGATGGAAAGTCGCTGTTGTTTGTTCTTGAGTGAGTGTATGAGGAACCCATACTCCTTTTCTAATCGTTTTTCCAAGTGCTTGGCGATTTCCAATTGTTGCTTGGCAACATTCAAAATTTTCTGCTAATTCCCTCAAAGTTTGACGAGTCATCTAACACTTTCGGTCTGCCCGAACGAGATGAATCTGAAAGGCTGTAATCACAGTTGCGAAATGTTTCAAACCAGTTACGGCACGTGCGCTCCTCTACCGCACCAGGATACACCGCACAAATGCTTCGAGCCGCAGCACTTGCATTGTTACCGCGATTAAATTCAAAAAGCATACAATGCCTCAAATGTTTATTTTTTTACTTCCATGTTGAGTACTGAATTACTTCTAAGTTGAGGAACGCGGACATATTGTGGAAACTTGTAATAAATGAATAAAACAAACTTATTTTTTGAAATATTGTCTATTCCACTTTTTTTTTTTTTTTTTTTTTTTTTTTTTTTTTTTTTTTTTTTTTGCATTAGAGGGGGAAATGCTGTGACGCACATCCAGGGAAGGTAGCCCTGGATAGTGTGGGACTCGAGACGGTTCACCATCACCATACCCACTAAAACCCCCTCCTTGCCGATCCTGATTCCCTTCCGCGGAACTGACGGTCTGTCATTACTTCGCGGAAGGGAGGAAGGGTGGCTGGTAACGCCCCTTCTTCTGTTTTATTACCGCTACTGTTCCTTGTCAGCCCTCTCCTGAAGGGCCAACCCGCCCATGATGAGCGCTGCAAAATCGCAGCCTTCATCCCACGACTCCTGGGAGCGCAGCATAGCGTCCACGTAACTGGTAGCAGTCAGTGGGGCGCCCATGCTGCACTCCAGATTTTTCCTTCCCTCCTCAAATCTGGGGCATTTGAGGAGGACATGCTCCGCCGACTCCGTCTCACCAAGGCACGCGGGGCAGTCTGGTGTTGTTGCTGCCCCGATTTTGTGGAGGTACCCCCGGAACCCACCATGTCCCGTGAGTACCTGGGTGAGGTGGTAATTCACCTCCCCATGCTTTCTGGTGAGCCAAGGCTCGACTCGAGGGATGAGCCGATGGGTCCACCGTCCCTTTGTGGACTTGTCCCATTCTTCCTGCCACTCCCTAATTGTCCTGGCCCTCTCTGGCTCTGCTGGACCAGGGCTGGCCCCCGCGTCCTGATAGAAGACCCGGTTTCCCCTGTGGTCGAAGCGCTGCACCACCTCTTCCACCTGAACCTGGTCTTGTTTCCTTTTGAAGTGTCGCGTACGTTCCCGATTGTCTATTCCACTAAAGATATATATACATATAACTACCGGTTTCGGCTTTATACCATCGTCAGGTCTAGTTATGAACTAAGTCTCTGCAAACTGACTTAGTTCATAACTAGACCTGACGATGGTATAAAGCCGAAACCGGTAGTTATATGTATATATACCTTTAGTGGAATAGACAATATTTCAAAAAATAAGTTTGTTTTATTCATTTACTGAATTACTGTTTGAGATAATTTTGTTTTGTTAACAGGATTTAATTCTCAAACTGAAGCAAACAAATCCATGTCTTTTAAAAATTAACATAAACAAACACAGAGATGTAAACAATTATTTTATTATACCAATTTATAATATATATATTATAAATTATTTTATATATATGTATATATTTATATATATATATATATATATATATATATATATATATATATATATATATATATATATATATATATATATATATATATATGAAAATGTATTGTGCAGAGATAAACAGCTTAAGTGTTGTTGTTCAAAATCAAATGCTTTGAAACATGAAAGTTATTCATGTGAAAATTTGGGCCTAAGAACACTCAGGACAATCTCTACTTGAAACCTTACATTTAGCACTTGTGTATTATGTATTACAACATATTACAAAATATTACATTGTGAAATCAGTATAGGAAAATAATCCTATTATGAGATTTGAGGGGATGCAAATGTGTCATTCCTCTTCAAAAGAGTTAAACACTGCTGATACATTCCGAATGTATTTTCTATTAATTGTGTATTTAGGTCTTTCGTATACACACTGTATAGGTAAGAAGCCAGGTATACAACATGTAAGAAACAACAAAACTAATATATAATAATGCTTACAGTCTTAAATTAAATTTAAAATACAAATATATAATAATAAAAGTCGTAGGTGAATCTCTGATTATTTACATCCCCGGCACGAATTAATCAATTATCTTTTTTTGTCCCTCCAAAGCCAATCGACCGTCTATGCTAAAAATCAATATTTGACTTACATATTGGCTTTGTATCGATACATGGGCAGTTTTATGGTATTTAATTCGAGGCCAGCTTCTCTGGTCTTCCCCTTCCCTTCGACCGATTTCGCGCAAAATTAATAGTAGCCACCCTTATGGCGTTTTGAATTTATAAATAACAATTCATCTCGATACATTCATTACATTCGCAATTATTAGAATTTTCTGTTAAGACTCCCCCCTAACCCCCTATTCCTTTGTTCGATTTAGCTGAAAATTAATAGATGTCATCCTTAGAGCGTTCTGGATATATATATTGTAGCGGTCTGTTTGACTCTACATAAACAGCTCGTGTGGAGAGAGAGTAATACTGCCGAAACAGACCACGCCTACTGGAGTGATAGTAAGGTTGCATGGAGGTTATTCGGATTGCATAGAGGTAATAACGTTAATTATATTTATTGATGATTGGTGCGTATAAAACAATACTGTATTATTGTAGTTTGGATGGATGTATCAGAAAATTGATTTATAAAAATATATATCTGTAGTGTTTAAAGAATATAAAAACATAAGGCCATGAAAATGGTAGCCAATCAAATGCAGAGATGGAAGGAGGAGGCAGTCCCTAGAAGGCAGACTTGGGTGTCGTATGAGAGAACTGTTAAGAGAAGGGTGCCTAGTCTGTGTCGGTGGTTCAGAGTGGTATATGTGCGAGGAGGTCTGTAGATAGAGAGGTAGAAATTATGCAGTGAAGTGATTCGCCGTGTCTTGGGGCTTTAGCCGGTACAAGTAGGTGTTTCAGCATCATGAAGATCCGAAGGTAGACACCAAGAAGCAACGAGTGCAGAAGTAACCTATGGCCATTGTTGAAATTACGGCTCATAAAGAAAAATCAGCTAAAAGAAAACATCTGAAGTGGAATATGAGTCATCCCATCCCCTAAATGATACAACATGAATACAGCGTTCATCATTCATCAATACAGCTTATAGGCCTATAAAATACTGGGGTAATTTTATGTGTGTAAATGTGACTAACCCGTTTTAAATTAAATGTTTACTTAAACATAAAAAAATATATCAGTCAAAAAATTAATATGTACGTCTTACTTTCTATTTATTTTTTTATACCAATTATCAATTATTTTAATTAATTATAAATGTAAGATAGTATAACTACCCTTACAATATACATTAGTTATTATATACTTTGTATAGCTGGGGAAGTAATAATAATATTTATTTTAGTTAAACCATAACATAATAAGATACATTATTAAAATTCAGAAAACAAGATAGTTACAAATTCAATTCCATTGCTTTATTGGCCCTTAGGAAATACATCTTTTAATGAAGGGGACTTTTATTTGCAATCTTAAACATTTAAAAAAAAAAAAGGAATATATAAAAAAAATATAGGATAATAAAATAGTAATAGCAAAATAAAATAAAATGAAACATTACTCATAATAAACAAATACATATAATGAAAACTGACATTATTGCAGAGATATTGTGAAATAATTCAAATGGACTTGAAAGAAATAAAACTTGTTTATTTATGATATTGTCTAATTTCACCAACTATATTTACATGGGAGTACTTTCGGTATTTCTACCATCCTCAGCCAAAAGCATAAGAGATAAGACTTATCTCTGGACTGGAGGAGTCTTATCTCTTATGCTTTTGACTGAGGATGGTAGAAATACCGAAAGTACTCCCATGAAAATATAGTTGGTGAAATTAGACAATATCATAAATAAACAAGATTTATTTATTTCAAATTCAAATATATATAATACTTCCAGTAAAATTTAATTTACTTTAAATGTCCTGTAATACTTAAAGCCATAACGTAACAGTATTCAGTTTATTATTTGTATTAATATTAGAAGGTTTTGTGAGGTTGCGGGCTGGTCTGTGCTCCTCTCTGGGGCTTTTTTCTCTGTTGGCCGAAGGCTGACATTCCATGAAGAAGTGGTGGATGTTGTCAGGATGATCTTCACTAGAGACATCACAGCTGTCCTCCCTGCTTAAGATGGTCTTGTGAGGTTGCGGGCTGGTGAGTGCTTCTCTCGTGATACTTTCTTCTCAGTTGGCTGAAGGCTGATCATGAAGAAGAGTGGATGTCGTCAGGATGGTCTGATGTTACAGACATTACAGCTGTCCAACCTGCTGAAGAAAGTCATGTGAGGTTCTCAAGAGGAGACACTTTCTTCTCAGTTAGCTGAAGACTGGCATTCCATGAACAATTGGTGGATGTCGTAAGATTTGTAACACGAACAGAAGATGGAGACCTAAGGGAAGGGGGCTAAACAATAACTGCCGATGTAATGAATGTATCGACAAAAAATCACCATTCACCGAACGTACGACGCAAACGATGGTCAAGCGGCTTCAATTGTTGCACGAGCTGGATCTTGTAAGCTCGTAAATCAAGATTTTTCCATAAAGTGAATGGAGAAACTTCTAATTGCTGTGCACGATGGCGAATCGATTCATTCGGGTCCTCCTCAACACTACGCTCTACAGCAGCAATGGGTTCTTCGGTTCGCACTGAACGACGTCTCTGCGGATGCGTATTATCAATTATAGTATACGTGGTGCGAAAATAATCCATGGTTATTCGAATTAATCGCACGGTAAGTTTCGCGAACTGAACCACAATTTTCAAAATAAACTTGCACAATTTGCAAGCGTTGTTCTGGCGTAAGTCTATTCATGGTGAAATGGCAAACCAAACTGAGCACGAATGACATTCGGGTTGCCCGATATGACTACTTTATGACAGTTTAATCCCTATTGGAAAAACAAACCTCTAAAAAAAACACCCAGTAGATTTCCACTATATTGACATAGTCTTCGTACATAGACAATAGTGAATAGGGTGGCTGCCAGTAAACCTAGTATCACTAATTAAATGAAGAGATGGGGGCCAGGTCAAGTAGATTAAAGAAGCCAACAGGTGACCTGAATCCTGGCAACACAAGCAACAGTTCTCCATCAGCTCCACTCACTGCACTGCTATCGTTTCTATCAGGGCAGGTTTTCTTCCTCCCATAACTGCATTTCAAAGAGGTTCTTGAGGGGAAAACAAAAAATAGTGATGCGGCCATAACAAAATTATCTTATACCAACCACTTTTCTACAGATCATCAAACTTATTTTTTTAAATATTGTCTATTCCACTAAAGATATTTATAAAAATAAAACTAGCGGTTTCGGCCTCACACCATCGTCAGGTCTAGTTATGAACTAAGTCGACTTAGTTCATAACTAGACCTGAAGATGGTGTGAGGCCGAAACCGGTAGTTTTATATTTATAAATATCTTTAGTGGAATAGACAATATTTAAAAAAATAAGTTTGTTTTATTTACTCAAGAGAATTGATGTATAAACAATAGCTTTAGTTTCAATTTGCTGTCATGCACGGATTTTGTTTAAAATTTGTTTTATAATGTGACAATAAGAAAAATAGTATGAGGAATTAAACTTTCAAATTGCTCTTCAATTTTTTTATACATAAAATTGTAGGTTTCTGATAGCTAAAATAAGGTATATACAACTGTGATTGTAGTCTCTAAATAGCGCAAGAATACAGGTTACACATAGTTTTCGAAGTTGTTGTTAGGTTAGGTTTTATGACTCATATCCGGGCTTTAATTACGAGGTCATATCACCTACTACCAGAGCGCTCTTTCGTCACCCCCGACTCTACTGTGGGAGTCCTAAATTTTGCCTACCCTAAATGTTTATTCACCTAGAGCAGGGATCTTTAACGAGTACCTGACATCGGCTCGGGACCATCGCTTAACGTCCCATCCGAAGGACGGCGTGCTTAGGTTTATTTTACCTTCCAGATAAAATAAACTATTAATTCATTTGTAGATTATGTTTGTCATTTAAAAATGAAATAAGCTGTTCGCTATTTCCTGAAATGGGTAAAGTATATTATTTATTGATGGATATTTTCAGCAATTATTATTATTATATATTATTAACAATATTATATATATGTATTATATTTTTTTAGATTTACACTGCTATATTATTCTCTTTATATTAAAATTGATCTTTATATGATTACGATATAATAATTATAAGCGGTATCTTGCAAAATGTGCTTAGGCCCCAAAGGAAATTGGTATTATTTCCTAGATCTAGCACAAGTTCATAAGTAAATAAAATATATGTGATGTAGCCATTACAGGACTTTCTATACCAACCACGCTTACACATCACTCTCTCTCCCAGTCCTCATTCTCAAAATTTCATACTGGTATTATTGCGTATATGTCACTTTAGAATTAAGCTAAGAACACATTTTTAACACGCATTAACACGTGTCATAGAAATATCTATTACGTTATTTTAAATATATCAATACATATTATTGTGATGTGTCGTCAGGGACAGACAACACGCTTTAACACGTCATAACGCGTGTTTTCAATATCTGTAGTGGTCAGATTTTCGTCAGAGTGTTAAAGCATGAGGACAAGGTTCAGGCAGCGCCGCCGCGAGTTTGTTTACATATTTATTATAAATATGGAGGAACAATTTATAGAAGTACGAAAGTATGATTTTTTGTACAACTTACAAAATAAGAACTACCGAGACCAAAGAAAACGACAAGAGGCTTGGGAGGAGATTGGTGGACAAATTCCTTCTTGGTCATCCTGATATACATTTTACACCTGTCATCGTCATTGCTGATTTCGGGCCACAGAACATGATATTCACTAAATTCGTGTCTACGTTCGTTTATTGGATGAACCCAGTATTCCCTGGATTCATGTTGTAGCACAAGCAATGCCGCAGTAACAGCTACCATTTCCTCTTCTTCATCCAACCAATCCATCTCTCCTTGTAGGTGCTCCATTATATTATAAGCGGACATACTAACCGAACGACACTACTTCACCAGTTTAAAAACATCAGCATTAACACACGTTTTACAACACAGATATGTGTCCGGCATATCTGATGTGCCGCATCCTGACGTGTCGTGTTGACACGTGTTAAAAATGTGTTCTTAGCTTTACACTGTACAATGAGTTAACGCTGACGCAAACTGTACCCTCTGTGCTGAACTGACTCTCCTAATTTATCAAATTGTACCATTTGATAAATCCAGTTAACACTGGCTACTTAACTAACTTAGAAGACTTAGAGGGTGGTGAAATTTCAAAATTTAATTAAAATGACACTTTTGAGATTTGTCATCTCCGTGTTGTCTACCTTCTTAGGAAGTTGTTGACATGAAGAGAGCCTCTCAACTTTTCGAGAGAGAAAAGCTCAGATTATGAGAGCTTTCCGAGTGACTGTCATATATATATAAGTTCAGAAAGTTGCCACATGAGTCAACTTTTCACTACCAACCTCATGTTGCTAACTCCTGAGTGACGTCCTACTCTCGTATTAAGTCTCTTCTTTAAGTCAATTTTAAAGTTATACTAACAGTAATATTATTTACTATGTGTAAAATATGTGATGTGGCCATTACAGGACTTTCTTATACAACCAAGCTTACAGATCACTCTCTCTCCTCTGGTAATAAAAAGAGAAGGCTTAAGAAGGTTTAAGTGTTAATTGAGTGGTTGACGCGAAAAAAATTTTAAACGCCAAAATAACACTTCCTTCCTCTGCCATGTTGAGAACTACTGGTGACTGTTAGAACCTTCTTCCATGAGGCTCAACGCTGACGTGGGCTCAATACTACCAACTGCTGCTGTATCGGCAAAAAAAACTTCCCTACACAGTCCCTAGATGCCTATAGAACCTTATTCCACAGAAATCTCATTTTCGACTAAAGTGGCGCTTAGAACCTTTTTCGCGTCAACCACTCAATTGTTAAACTTAAATAAATGATAGTGATAATAAAGAAATTTTTAGATGTAAAATTAATTAAATAAATATATAATTCAAATAATAATAAATAAATAATAATTAAAACGAAAAGAATAAATTAATAAACAATGAATTCCCACATTTCCTGTAATAATTTTATCTCTTTTCTTTTACTAAATTTTTATTTCTACAGTAGTTTTTCGAAAAGGGCCCTAAAACAACATCAAAAGTTCAAGACGTGCAATTTTGAAGGAAGTGCACGTATATTTGAAAAAAATGTCAATTAACAAACTTTCCATTTGAATTTCTAAAGAGATGCCATCTTGTCTTCTAAATTTTACAAAAATATTAAATCTAATCCAATGGTTTTCAAATAGTTTTACTGGGACAACAGGGAAAATGAATAGAATAGAATTTTTGAGAACAAATATTGTATTTATTTTCACTAATTCAATCTTTTTGTTTTACATTTTGGGCCATTCTCTAAAATTAAGTTATATATTCCTGGGCATATATTCTGTACATATAAACAAACAACAGTACCTTCTTTTTGAATCAATTTCACCGTCAATACACTCCTATTTAGTTCATCACAATTTAAGCCTAAACACCACTGTCCATATCCTCAGACCGTCGCCATTCAACCAGGCCTCGTCACTACACACACTAGTAAAACAGCTGATGGCCGTGTTTTGTTTTTTACTGGCATTTGTTTTAAATATAGGTTAGGTTTAGGTTTTATGACTCATGCCCGGGCTTTAACTACGAGGTCATATCGCCTACTACCAGAGCGCTCTTTCGTCACTCTGGTGGACATGAGCCCGACTCTACTGTGGGAGTCCTAAATTTTGCCTACCCTAAATTTTTATTCACCTAGGGCAGGGGTCTTTAAGGAGTACCTGACATCGTACAGGCTCGGGACCATCGCTTAACGTCCCATCCGAAGGACGGCGTGCTTAAGTTTATTTTACCTCCCAGATAAAATAAACTAAGGGCCTCGGTTTTAAATATAAATTTACTTTCTATATAAAAAAAAATATAACTAATTTTTTTAATGTTTATAATTTAATATTTTCAATGTGTGTATTATTTTTATACATCACACTCCCCTTCTCAAAGTATTTCATACTGGCATTACTGGGTATAAGAATGTCTACTCTCAAGATAACGCTGTACAAAGAGACAAAATGTTGTTGGCACAAGAGAGTCCTGTAATGGCCACATCACATATAATTTCTTTATTTTTATAATTTTTCAAAAAACTACCAATACATAAACCTTATTTTAAAGTTCGTTGCCAGTGCCGGCCCGAGGCAAGTTTTAGGATGGATCGAGATCCAATTATGGCGCCCCCCTTGCTTGCCCCTAATATATATCAGTTGTGCGTGCAAGCATGTAACTTGGAAGATCTCGACAACAACTTAAGTCTCTGTCTAATTTGTCGATTGAAAACAGCCATGCTCGTTGGCAGTGTACTCTTCACAATACCTATAGGAACAGTTGATTATAGAATGACAAACAAAATATGTAGGAATTAAGATACATTTATATATCACAAAAATTACATTTATAAAGAGATCATTCATTTGTATTATTTTACTAATAAAACAAAATTTTATTTTTCTTTACCACTTAGGTGCCACCTGTGAGCGGGCGCTCCGATCACCCCCGGCCCTGTTCGTTGCAATGAGTTACGATTTAAAAATTATTTAGATATCGCACCACCAGTTCAAGACTATCGTAACTCAAAAAAAATCATTTTTGAGTTATATACATGTTAGGATTCTTCATTGTAAACTCAATACGGTGCTATAGTATTGCAACTCAAAATGTTATATTTCACTATTATTATTTACAAAAAATAGTATTACCTTATTAAATTTCTCTTAAATTGTTTAGTGCAATAGTATCGGATTTTGACTTACGCTAGTCTTGAATTTATGTATCACATGAATGAAGAGCAAGACTATCGGTGACATCACCGAGAAGTAAAGAGAAAAAGAGAGATATAGAAAAAGGGAGAAGAAATAAAAATCTTGTTTTCCCACAAAATAGCTTTTTCGAGTTACGATAGTCTTGAACTGGGGGGTGCGATATATTCCTTATAGACATTTAGTTTAAAGAAATTTTTTAAGGAACAATTTTGGTAAGAATCAATTTTTCGATAGTACTAACCGTTTTCTGGTAATTCAAGGAAACGTCTTAAAATATGTGTTTCAAAAGTACATTTCTAGATGGTTTTCGGTATGTATCTCGAAAAGCGGACGACCTGTAAAAAATCATATTTCATATAAATTATGTATTTCAGTATTCTCTACAAATATTACCTGCAAATGTTTTTAACATTTGGATTTGGGAACTTATTGGCATCTTTATATAATATAAGTTCATAGTTCCTGTTGAAACATTCATTCTATCGGAAGTTATTGTGTTCATAAATACTCCATTTTGGAATTTTTTTGTTCCCTTCCAGTAGTAGATCATTATTATTATTTTTTTTTTTTTGTTAACTTTTCATAATACATTAATTATAATTAAGCTTCCCTATTATCTCTAGAATTATAATAGGATAACAAACTGCGTACCAGAGGTTGCCACCTTAGCCCTAAGGGAATAGAAGTAAGAGTCTTTATTTAAACGAATGAGAAGGATAATTTGATGAAGTGCAACACCCCAGGTATTTTGTTATTACTTTTACAGAGATTTTGATGAAGAAGTATTCATATAACGCTACGGTTCAACAATTCCCATGAGCTTGAGATCCTAATATATCAACATAATTTAATATTATTTCCCTCTTTACGCTAATATTAGTCATCTCTGAGGAGTATTTCATTCATAATAAAACTGGTTTAGAAGTTAAAATCGAAAAAAAGTACTAAATACTGATTATAATAGCGAGGGGTAGACTAAAAGTGTAGAGGATGGCACTTTATTATTAAACTTATAATAATAACCACAACACCGTGACCTGTCTTCAGCCGTGGATATCCTTCAATCATGTATGGGAAGTCTTGGCGTATTGGTTCAACAGATGGAAACTTAAGCTAAATGCTGCCAAAACGGAGGCCAACATTTTCTCTCTTCGAAGAATAGTCACTACCACATTGACAAAACTACATATGAACAACTCTTTCATAGACTACATTCCTAAACACAAAAAAATTACAATATCTTGGCATTCATTTGGACACAAAATTAACATGGAATACATAAACAACAAACTCAGACAAGCACATACCAGACTATCACAACTCCACCGCCTCATTAAAAGAAGATGGCCTCTCAAGTAGACTTGCAGCATTCTTCTCTACACATCTCTACTCAGAGCAATAATCATATATGCAGCACCCATCTAGCTTTTTTTTTTTTGTGTCGGGTGCTCCGCCAATCACCCAGTCTGATTATCGTCGGGGAAAGAGGAAGTACATATAGTAATAATGGTTTTAGTTTTATTCACAGTGTTGCTGTGGGTGTCCGGGGGCGACAGCCTTTGGTCCCTTACGGGACAGACTGGCGCTCCCGGACCCCCTTGAGTTGCGGCTGCCTGGCGGCGCCGAGAGAGCTCCAGATCGGTGGAGTGGGGCTGCTTCTACATCGCGGTCGCCGGCCCGTCAATTGCGGATCAACTCCACCCTAGACCTGTCGTACAATGGACAACACATGTTCTGCAGTCTCGATGCCGCCACACGAACAGTTCGGGCTATCCTTACCCTTCAAGAAGAAGAGTTTGGAGTTGAGGTCGCCGTGTCTTGAAAGTACCTGAGAAGTCCAGTTCGGCCGTCGGAGGAGTGAGACCATCGTTGTTGCCACCTGTTCATCCAGTCTTGGACAATGTCCTTGCAACGCTCTGGTCTGTTCTGGCCCTCCAGGGCGAGGCGCAAGGGCTCATCTACATTGATTAATAGAGTCGACAGTATCTTTCAATGTAGAAGGAATTCGAGGTTCTGTCGCGTAAATGAAACATCATTAGGCCAACGTTTCGAAAACTATTTTCTTCTTCAGGACCTTATAATGTTTTGAGTGGATGTGTGTGGTGAAGGTGTTGTGAGTTTGTGTATATTTGAAGAAATGTTTGATTAGGTCATAAATATAAGCGCTATTTTGTAAAATGCACTTTGGATCTAAAGTAAAGTGGTCATAATTTCTTCGGATTTCGATCAAAATCTAATCGTATCTAAGTTAGTACATGATTGCTATAGACACTGAAATTTGATAATCCATTGATAACTCGAACTCGTATTTGTGCACGATTACAATACTTTCTCAATAAGAGACAAGAAGTAAGGATGTCTGTTGACAGTACTATTTGCGTGTTTTGTCGATATACGATTCTGAAGCTTGCCATTCAGTTTCGTCTAAATTGAGTATTGGATGACAAAGGGATAGCTAAATTGTCCAATCCGGGATGAGAGTGTCTCGGGTTTCCTTGAAAATCTCTTGGTTTAATTGGTAAAAGAAGGGGGTCAGAGCAATTAGTGTACTCTGTAAGCCCATCACATCCCCGGAGAATCACCCTGCCTGGGATAAGCCAGCTCCGGAGCGGACGTCTTTCTCTCTTCAAACTCACCCCCAATCACTTCCAATATCAATTGACTTCATCGCAATTTGCTCTATTAAACTTATTTTTTGATGTGTAAGCATCTTAGCTCTTGTGCTATGTCAGACCGTCAGTGTAAGTCTCGTTGATGTGCATGAGTAAGTGTGTCGGACGGTTGCGCGCGCAGCTCACAAACACAACTACAAACTTTATCTGTGATGTCAGCTGTTTTTGAGCATTTCTACGTTCATGGAATAAGAAAGTGTGTAATATATTTTAAGAAATTTCATATTTAAAGTTAAGACGCAACGAGGACATAACCTGTCAAATTTCAGCAATATCGACTGAAGGGAAGGGGGGTTCAATTTAAAAACTTTAATAATTAATTTATTTACACAAAATTTAGTATGATTTAGGAGCACCAATCAACTGTTGAATATTAGCGCAAACGGTCTACTGGTTTTGGAGGGGGAGCGAAAAGTTAAGCAAAAACACTTGATAGAACTGTCATGGCCGCTATTCCACTGTCAAATAAAGGCTTATTGAATTTTATTATATATATAAAGAGACCCTTCAGAGTGCCGGTAGCTCAGTGATATCCCTTCTTGTTTACTGAGCTCAGGTTTGCGAGTTCGAAACCCGACGGAGGCCCTTTCGTTTTTTTTATGGGAGTTGAAAACATTTTGAGCAGATCAGAAAAATGCCGACCTTCGGAAGGGACGTTAAGAAATGGTCCCGAGCTTGTACTATGTCAGGTACTCGTTAAAGACCCATACTCTATGTGAATTTAGAATGTAAAAGTCTGTTAATCACTTCTCTTACTGATTATCTTACCAATCGTTTAGATGGTCCCGAGCTTGTACTGTCAGGTATTCGTTAAAGACCCATACTCTAGGTGAATTTAGCAAGCTTGTACTGTCAGGTACTCGTTAAAGACCCATACTCTAGGTGAATTTAGAAGTTGAAAGTCTGTTAATCACGTCACTTACTGATTATACTACCAATCATTGAGATGATCCCAAGCTTGTACTGTCAGGTACTCGTTAAAGACCCATACTCTAGGTCATATGTGGGCAACAACCGGCCCGCTGTAAGATTTGGTCCGGCCCGCGAGACATTTTGAAAAACCCAATTTAAAAAAAAAAATATTACACTACTTACTCACACTCACTCCAAATTAGGAAGATTGAGTAGGATGGGGTTTGTCGCTTGCTCGTGCGTTTGGCAGTACTTATAAATGCGAACAGTTCTTTTCAATGATGAAAGTTAATAAATCAAAACATCGTACAAGGCTAACTGAAAATAATTTGGAAAATTCTTTACGTCTTTGTATCAGTGGAATTAATCCAAAAATCAATGGATTAGTTTCCCAAATTCAAGCTCAAGTGTCTCATTGATTTCGGTGTCGCTACTTAACTTTCGTAGTTTGTAATAATTCCAAATTTCACGATTTAATTATAATATTGTACCCATTTTTTTTCATTTCATTTTATTTTAATAAATTGTATTATAATAACATTGTCTTATTATTTCATGTCTGATATCTATCGCTAAAAATTATGAACACTACTTTAAAGTCCGACGTTATTTTACTTTGAACCATCTACGCGGCCCGCGAACGTATTTGCACACTAAAGTTTGGCCCGCAACATGTCATCAAAGGTTGCCCGGTCCCGAGCCTGTACTATGTCAGGTACTCGTTAAAGACCCATACTCTAGGTGAATAATTATCCTACCAATTCCTCTAATCTGATTACACTTTTCTATAATATTTATATATTTCAAATCATATTTAATGCTTGATTCGTGGAATTGAGTTATTATACCCACTGTTTTAGATATATTTATATATTGACAGCTTTATTAGGGTTTATTGTTAGGTGTGAGGCTCTTCATCAGAGCGTTATGTTGATCCACAGTGCTCTCTATAGGACAATTCTCGCAACTCAACGTTCCGCCCTATAGATGCCCGCTCATCCCTGTTAAATGCCATCCCATAAATAGATACATATCAATAACATCAAAGGCCTACACACGCCGCCCTCCCCTCAAAAATATGTATCCTCTCAATATTTGGATTAATATAATACCGGTATTATTAATTTAACTGGGAATTATCAGCTTAGGGGTAGATATAGAAGGGGTAATCTGGAAGCCAGCCAATCATAAAATGTTAAACTACAGTACAGTTCAGATAACCCGAACAAAGCTTTGCACTTATTAGTTGGAATTAGTTGGCATTTAATACAATTGAAAAATTACTTTGAACTATTTCCTAAATAAATTTATTGTATGTTCTTCGTAACGATATAAATTTGTTCGTAATGGTCATCTCAAATTTGAGGGCATTAAGATAATAGGAAGAACTTTTCGTAAACATCTCGTAAAATGTAGAAAAAAAATTATCAGTGAATTGCCGGCAATGTACTTCCCCAGAACGAATTAATCAATTAACTTTTCGCTCCTCCAAAACCAGTCGACCGTTTGCGCAAAAAATCAACTGTTGACTTACATAGGGGCTCCTAAATCATCATACTAAATTTTGTGTTGATAAATTCATTACGGTTTTTGAAATGAGCTTTTCCCCTAAATCCTTCGGCCGATATCACTGAAATTTGATAGGTTATGTCCTAATTCGGTTTTGACTTTAAATATGAAATTCATCCCCACGTCCCTTCTGGCGATTCTACAGAAAATTTATAAGTGTCGACTTTATGAGGTTTTGAATTCACATATGAAATTTCTTGTCGATACATTCATTCTATCGGCAGATATTAAAGTTTATATGTTAAGCCTCCCCTAATCCCCCTCTTCTCTTTGGTCGATTTGGTTGAAAAAACAATACGTGTCGTCGTTAGAGAGTTTTGGATTCACAAATAGAATTCGCGTCGATACATTCATTCTATCGGGAGTTGTTAACATACACTTTTTTTTTTTTTTTCATATTTGGAATCTAGAGGTCGCAAAACATGAAATTCCGTTGAAAACTCCGAATCGAATTTTTGACCGATTACATAACTTCCCCTATATTTCGTATAGCTACGGAAGAAAATTATATTTCATATAAGAGGGCGTCGGTAGCTCAGTGGTATGCGTGCTTGACTTCTGAGCACAAGATCGTGAGTTCGTAACCCGACCGAGGCCCTTAGTTTATTTTATCTGGGAGGTAAAACAAACTTAAGCACGCCGTCTTTCGAATGAGACGTTAAGCGATGGTCCCGAGCCTGTACGATGTCAGGTACTCGTTAAAGACCCCTTACCCTAGGTGAATAAAAATTTAGGACTCCCACAGTAGAGTCGGGCTCATGTCCACCAGAGTGACGAAAGAGCGCTCTGGTAGTAGGTGATCTGACCTCGTAGTTAAAGCCCGGGCATGAGTCATAAAACCTTACCTATTTCATATAAAATATACTCTTTAATATTCTTCAATAACTTTTATTCGAAGATAGTTTTGATTGTCATAAATTTTTCCATAAATCTTTCCAAATTTACATTGGCTCCGAAGTAAATTTATCTTAATTTTTGTCGCTTTCGGCCAAAATCTGTTCATCTGTTTAGCATTAGTCAAAACGTGTTCGGCAGACCTTGAAACGTGAAATTCCGTTGAAAAATTTATTTCGGATAATTGCATAATTATAGTGCTTCCTAGAGGTATAAAAAAAAATGTAAAAATGGTTTCCGGATTAGTTAGAGTTCGGATTATCGGAAAGCAAGAGACTATGGATCAGTGAAATATTTGACAAAAACGATCGAGGGGAATCGGCACTGTTAACCCTACAGATGAAGAGGGCTGAGGAATGTCATCCAAATATATTGGAAACATATCAAACGAAGAACAGTGTGAAGGGAAAAGGGAAAAATTGGACTGTCAGAGTAGTAAGATGTTGGAAAGTTCCCAAGGAGAGGGGAATCTTCGAGGGTAGGAGGGAAATCTGGACAGCTAACTGACAGCAGTCAGGGCTTGCATATGGGGAGCTTGGGCAAGCCTTAAGGTGGCTTCGGAGTCCATAAGGAGGGCTTCGGCATCCGGATATCCAAAAATATCAAGTCAAATTTAATTTGTAAATACAAAACCACATAAGTACGTAATCTATTATTTTTCAGCGGAATCGGCCGAAGGAAGGGGTGGATCAGAGAGGGCACAACTCTATAAAGACTTAATCGGTCAGAAATTCGATGCTGAGTATTTCAACCGAATTTCATGCTTTACGATCTTCATTTAAAAAAAAATTAAAATAAAAAAAACGTGAATCACCGGCAATGTTCTTCCCCAGAACGAATCAATTAATTAGCTAATCCACATACTAAATTTTGTGCGGATAAATTCATTAAACCGAGTTGTTCGAATTCAGCCCACTCCTCTGATCCCTCTCTTTCTTTCATCCGATATCGCTGAAAATTAATAAGTGTCGTTCTTATGGGGTTTTGAATTGACATATAAAATTTTGTGTCTATACATTTATCACAACTGCAGTTATTAGAGGTTTTGAGTTAAGCCTTACCCCTTATCCTCCCTTTCCCTTAGACCGATTTGGCTGAAAATTGATAGATGTTGTCTTTATGGGGTTCTGGTTACAGATATAAAATTTTGTGTCGATACATTCATCACAACTGCAGTTATTAGAGTTTTTGAGTTAAGCCTTTCCCCTAATCCTCCCTTTCCCTTAGACCGATTTGGCTGAAAATTGATAGATGTTGTCTTTATGGGGTTCTGGTTACAGATATAAAATTTTGTTTCGATACATTCATTTTATCGGTAGTTATCGTGTTCACTGTCACATAAACAGACAGGTTGGTGGCATCGCCCCACGAATCGGCAGCGCACGATTCTGACGCAAGCCCAGAGAGCAGCCCTTTTAAGAGTTACAAGGGCTTATCGTACTGTCTCTACGGCTGCGCTACAGGTACTAGCGGGAGCCGCCCCCATTGACTTGGATGGGGCTGTCGCTTCGTATTTCTGTAGACGCAACATGCCCTTAGGAGCAGATATTGATGAGCCCTTACGTCTAGCCCTAGAGGAAGAGATGCGCGGACAGTCCAGACCAGTGCGCTGCAAGAACATCGTCCAGAATTGGATTGTGGAAAAATGGCAACAACGTTGGTCACGATGCCCGGATGGCCGAACGACGTACGCATACTTCCCGGACGTCCGGGTACGCCTTGACTCAACATGGGTACAGCCTAATCACTGGACGTCTCAAATATTATCAGGTCATGGTGATTTCAACTCCAAGCTGTTCTTCTTTCACAGGAAGAACACCCCGAACTGTTCGTGCGGCGGTATCGAGACTGCAGAACATGTGGTCCTCGAATGCCCGCTGTACGACCAAGCTAGGGTGGAGTTGATTCATGGGACAAGATCGTATTTGGGACTAGATCTACGGCAGATGGTGACGGAAACTGACTACCCGATGTTCTGCCGATTCGTCGGCTCCTGGCGGGAGCAGAAACAGGCAATGTAATGATCCCGAGCTTTGCCTAAACGTAGACTGGGTGATGTTGCTGCAACGCAAGGCGCACCCTCATTTAAAACTGAAGAAAAAAAAAAAAAAAAAAAACAGACAGAATGTTGTTTTTTGATATTTGGAATCTGAAAGTCGGAAAACATCAAATTTCAGGTTTAATAAGCGATTCCAAAAATAAAAAAATATTGTGAACACGATAACTCTCGATAGAATGAATGTATCGACAATAAATGTATCCAAAACCCTCCCTTTGAAGGGGGGAGGCTTAACACAAAAACTCTTAATAACTGCCATTGTAATGAATATATTGCCACGAAATTTCATATGTAAATTCAAAGCCCTATAAGGACGAGACCCATTGATTTTCAGCCAAAGAAAAAAAGGTATTAAGGGGGAGGCGTAACACAAAAACTCTTAATAACTGCCATTGTAATGAATATATTGCCACGAAATTTCATATGTAAATTCAAAGCCCTATAAGGACGAGACCCATTGATTTTCAGCCAAAGAAAAAAAGGTATTAAGGGGGAGGCGTAACACAAAAACTCTTAATAACTGCCATTGTAATGAATGTATTTGCCACGAAATTTCATATGTAAATTCAAAGCTCTATAAGGACGAGACCTAGTGATTTTCAGCCAAAGAAAAAGGGGTATTAAGGGGGAGGCGTAACACAAAAACTCTTAATAACTGCCATTGTAATGAATGTATTTGCTACGAAATTTCATATGTATATTCAATGACCTATCAGGATGACACTTATCAATTTTGAACGGAAACAGGCAATGGAGCCGGGGGGGCCTCGACTCAAAAATCCTGAGAGAAAACTTAATTAATTCGTTGAGGGGAAGTACATTGCCAATGATTCAACGATTTTCTTTTTTCTTCTTGTATTCTGTTTATCCCAAACTTCCATTTTCTAAAGACCGAAATAAATGTCTTGTATTTGTGTAACTCTACCTCATCAGCAAGACTACAAACATAAGTCAAGTAACTACGAAGCTCCTTTTTGTTGACAAAACTTCGTAAACTTCATGTAACTTTTCCTATTACGTCGTTAATCCTTCGTCGCTTTTAAAACTTTTCTTCCAACCTAAACCATTTCTTTATTTATAACTTTTGAATTTTTCAACTTACCTTACAGATTTTCATTAGATAATAATTAACATTAAAAAAGGAAAGTTTTCAACTTCTTTTTGAATTTTTTTTTTACTTTCTTAATCTTTTTACTTTGAGCTAAAACTTTTATTTGATTTTTTCTGATCATGGCCTCTTCTTGTCAAAAATAAAGATATTGGAATATATATATTTTTTTTATTTCTATTTTGTTTTTTTGAAGGGCGGATCTACAATTTTGTGGGCCTGGAGCTTTTTTATGAAGATGGCCCCTCCAGAAATTTGTTGTGGAAAAAATTTGGATGAGGTAGCGCAAAGAGTAAATAAATCTTAAAAAATATGTTTTATTTTATTATTATTTTTTAAAGCCGAGGTTTTTTTATACGTATAGAAGCAGTTATGTAATCATATAATATCAGAGATGTTTTCGCCAGAGATCTTGTGGAAGTTCATTGTAAATACTACTGAATAAAAACAATTAGAACAAGTCAAAAATTCCACTATATTTATATAAAATACACAATATATTTCGCTGGTTAGAGCATTGTCAGGTGTACAGGATATGACTGGTGCCATAAGTCTGTATCCTGTTCACTTGAGAATGCTCTAACCAGCGAAATATATTGAGTATTTTATATAAATAGAGTGGAATTTTTTGACTTGTTCTAAGTGTTTTTATTCAGTAGTATTTATAACATCTGTGTTTCTTACCTATCTCTGGGATGATTGTTGGTTACTTTTTACAAATATCTGTTTTTTTTACCCATCTCTAGGATGATAGTTGGATACTTTTTACAAATATCTGTGTTTCTTACCTATCTCTGGGAAGGTTGTTGGTTACTTTTTACAAATATCTATGTTTCTTACGCAACTCTAGGAAGATTGTTGGATACTATTTACAAATATCTGTCTCCCATCTATGGAAGATTGTTGGTTACTTTTTTCCTGCATTTCTTCTAGAGTTCAACTGCGTTCGATAATATTTCGGTACCCTTCTATGTGTCGTATCTTAAATCTGAGGACACATTAACAATTAGAAATTTAATAAAGAATATTTTTGTTCAGAATCAATTTTTCAAAAGGACCTACCGTTTTCGCGTAAATCGTGCAAACGTCTTTAAAAAACAACTGGTTTCAAAACATTTCAGGACGAATTACTGGGCGACCTACGAAAAATACTTCAAATAAATTGTGTCTTTCTTTTCTCTACAACTTTTATTTAAAGAAAGTTTTTATTAGGTCATAAATATATGGTATCTTGTAAAATGTACTTACGTCTCGATATAAATTGGTCTCAATGTTCGTCTGATTTTGACTGAAATCTAATCGAATCTATGCCACATATTCCTCTCAAATTTCAAATTCATTGCTACAATCGTTTCTGAATTAGAGCGCTCTCAAGGACTCAATCACATACACACAGACAGACATCATCACGGAACTCGATCTCGGATTTTTTCATGATTACAATACTCAAGATATAAGAATGTAAAAAAAGTTATCCGATTTGGCCATAACAAGTTTCTTATACCAACCACGTTTTATAGAGATCACTTTCCCCCTCCATGTAATCAAAATTTTATACCTATGAAGATCGAGCTCATAGATAAGGGTAACATAAATTTATTTTTTATAAGTCGAAAATATAAAAAAATCTTCTGAAAAAGCAATATAGAATTTTTGCCTGATTACATAACATCCTCTATACACCCTCACAAATATAGCTGGGGTCGTAAATAACGTGACAGAAGAAAATCATTTTAAGACTTGGATTCCCCTTCCTCCACCTAACGAAGATATTTGTCGGTGAGTCACCAGCAATATACTTCCCCACATCGAACTAATGAATAAAGTAGGGTGTAATAAAATTATCGATTGCGATATCGATTAAAGTTATATTTAGTTTTAAAATATCGAGTCTATCGATAGTACTATCGAAATATTTTTTCAAGCAGAAGTGACATCCAGTCACTCTATGCTCATGTATATGCACACATGCACCGTGTAAGTAATTTAAGGAAGACAAATAAACAAGATGTCGTACAGTGTATTTCTTTTACTAGCGAAAAAGCTCAACAACAATACGCACTTCAACTGATCAGATCGGTTCGTTAACGCAATCAGGAACTAAACTACAAACTTCAATTGCACATAAAAGTATGAATTCAAAACACGTATATATATATTATATATTGACCAGATGAGTTTCCGGAAAACGAACAACTAAAATAACACAAAAAATCAACAAGTGATCCTTCAAATTGGAAGTTTTCCCTAAAGTTCTGTACTCCGCACAGCACAAACGAAATTTGGACAGTTTTTTTGGACCCACATCCTTGTCGAAGTAACTCCACATCGGAGGGAAGGAGGGATAAGAAGAGAGGGGGCTCAACTCAAAACCCCTAATAACTGCTAATGAACATATCGACAAGAAATTTAATATGAGAATTCTGAAGAACCTACCGATGTTAAATCAACTATTGATTGTTAGTCAAAACGGCCGATGTTAGTGAAAACCCTCTCCTTAACCCCCCCCCGTTCCCGATATGTTGAAAATCGGTGTCTTTCTTAGGGGGTTCTCGATACACATATAATATTTCTTGTCGATAAATTTTTCCTATAGGGACGCTTCACACACACGGACAGGACATTTTTTTTTTTTTGGAAAAATTTCGATGAAAATTTAACATTGAATCGATTAGATGCATTCCCTTATACTTCGTATAACTTGAGAAGTAAAAAGCTCAAGTGTTTCCTAAAGACGTCCTCAAGAGAAGTGGCCGCTCCCCTTGAGTTGTGCCTTCTTGAAATTATCGACCTGGCAACTGTACGCCGCGCGATATTTCTTGAAGAAGTTCCAATTTGAATCTGGCATCCCTCCAGCTAGTTGCCAATATGGCTTTGTCATAATAAAGCTCTATGGAAGTCCTTTATTATTGCTTCTCCGGCTGTATAAAGTATAGGGGAAGTTATGTACACGGTCAGTTTAATTGCCGTACTTTGTCTATAAGTTCGAGCTGAGGATGTACATTCAGGGTGATTCATAGCTGGTTGCTATACTTTGTCTATGCATACGAGATTGCTATACTTTCTCCATGGGGAGCAGGGGGGGTGAGATGACGTGAGATTGCTGAACTCACTCCATGTGGAGCAGGTGGGGATGACGTCATAGGAGGACCTGGGAGCTGAGACGACCGTGTGACGTCACATGCGTGTGACGTCACAATGGTCACTGCTTGAGATCAAGTGTCAGTGTCCTCCTTTACTAGCTACTTGCGTTTTTACCAGAATCTCATGTTTTCCGACATTCTGCTTCCCGAAATTAATAAAAATATTTTTGTCTACCTATGAAAACAATAACTCCAAAAAAAAAATGAATGTATTGACACGGTATTTCATGTGTAAATTCAAAACCCTTCAGGACGACACTTATTTATTTTTAGCGGGATCGACCGAAAGGAAGGGGGGATAGGCCTCAACTCAAAAACCTCGATAACTGCCGATGTAATGAATGTATCGAGCGGGTACGAATACACACTGAACGGTACGAAGGAAGCGAAGGTGTTCGCTTTTCGCTACTTCTCACTAGAACACCTCAGAAGGCTGCAAATCGAACAACTCCCAATTTCATGGAATCCTAAAGACCGGAGGGTGCTCTATCTTGGAGTGCATCTTGACACAAGACGAACATGGCGCCTACACATCAACACAAAACTCCAACAAGCACACACACGACTCAGGCTCATCTACCCTCTCATAAACAGGAATACACCACTCAGACACACATGCACATCCTTACTTTACAAAACACTAATACTTCCACTCTTAACCTACGCTTGCCCCGTATGGTTCTGCACTAGCCACACCAACATAACAAGATAACAAACATTTCAAAACAAAGTCCTCCGGATAGCAGTGAACGCTTGGTTTATCAGGAACACCCAAATCCAAATCGAAAAACTCACCCGAAGCTTCCATGAAGGTCTGTCAGCCTGCTCTGGAGCGGTCCGCTAGTCTCGGCCAGCCTGTAGCTCTCAGGCTGCAGCCGAGACTGTACCAAGACTTTTTATTTTAATTATAATTTTCATGTTGTGTAAAGTACATGTTTAGTACTGGTCCAAATAAAAATGTTTTTCTTCTTCAAAATATTTATAATGGTATGCACTTTTTGTACATTACAAATAATAATAATAATAATCATCATATAAAAATCTTTTGTATATAAAAGCTCTCATTCATAATTCCCTTTCATTTGTATTTTTTGGCTGAGGCTTTTCAATATCCTATAATTTCTTTCGTAATAGCTTTTGTTTAATATCTATAATTTTATATAATATACAAAATAAAATTTTATATAATATATAAAATAAAATGTTATATAATATATAAAATAAAATGTTATATAATATATAAAATAAAATGTTATATAATATATAAAATAAAATGTTATATAATATATAAAATAAAATGTTATATAATATATAAAATAAAATGTTATATAATATATAAAATAAAATGTTATATAATATATAAAATAAAATGTTATATAATATATAAAATATTATGTACAATCATAAATGAATAATACATACATTGATTAATACATGCAAATATTCATCGCGACACTCAAGGACTTTATTTTTAACATAGTACAACCGTTCTTGTAAATATTTATGTGGTCAGATGGAAAAAAATTGTAGAAAAAAGTTTTAATCAAAAATCGTCGGTAGTCATTTTCTAGATACCGTCACACTGAAGAGAATGGCATCTTGTAATGATTAATAGAGTCGACAGTATCTTTTCAATGTAGAAGGCATTCGAGGTTCTGTCATGTAAAAGAAAATTGAGAAGACAATTTGGCCAACGTTCCTAAAACTATTTATTTTCTTCTTCAGGGCATTATAATGACTTGAGTGGATGTGTGTGATAAAGGTGTTGTGAGTTTGTGTCCAGTATTTTTTGGATTTAGTGCATGTGTCAATGTGTCCTTTCTTGTGTAACGTCAAAATCATGGAATTTGTCTGTTTTTCTATTTTCTTTGTGGGATCTTTTTTGAGAGGTTTATATGTTTCGGGGTCATCAAGTAAGTTCGTTGCTTTATTTTTATAGTCCGTTTTAGTCAAAATTACTGTTAGTTTACTCTTGTCCGCTGAGGTAACTATGAGGTCGGGGTTGTCTTTGAGGTATATTGTTGTGTTTGTATCTGTCTGTCAGTGTGGTTTACTGTTCTGTTTTACTTTGTGCAGGTGATTGACTATACTGGACACAAACTCGACAAACACATCAACTCAAGTCATTATAAGGCCCTGAAGAAGGAAATAAATAGTTTTCGAAACGTTGGCCAAATTTTGAATTTTCTTTTACACAGAACCTCGAATTCCTTCTCGATCGGCATCTTGTATGTTTGTTTATCTATGTTCAGTAGATTCATCGGCATCGTTTGCCAAATGTTAAACAATGAGAAAGGTTGAATTCCTGGGACCCTCCACCATTTGGCTAGTACCAGACAGGAAACTAAACTATTGAATTATAATAATACAATTATCCCTCCCCTTGTGACAATACTTCATAGGGCATTCCTACATGCATACTACCACTATAATTTGTTACTTCCTCAGCTGTACAATGTCTAGGGGAAGTTATGTAATCGGAGAAATTCGATGCTGGGTTTTCACATGTATCGTCGATCCGTTATGTTTTTTTTATTTTTTTTCGGTTTCCATCCAGTAGTATCTCTACTGGAATGGAATATATCTAACTGCATGCGCCATATGTATATTACATGCTTTAACACAACCTAATTTTGAATTTTACATACAATAATTTAGATAGACAATAAAGTTATAGTGCATCAAAATTAATCTTCTGTACAAAGTTTAAAAATTCTTTATCAAAACATCACACTAAAATAATTGTTGACAAAGACCAACTTTCACCATTGACCACCACAAATCTCACTAGGAAACTTCTTACACCCGGTGTAGATTAAATGATGGACTGTCTGCTCCTGGGTGCCGCAGAGGCAGAGAGGCGAATCGAGGATCTTGAACCTGTGGAGGTAGTGCCTCATCTTACCGTCAGTAGCGTGCTAGAGAATTTGGGCCCCAATGCAAGCGTTGGTAGAGGGCCCCCTCCCCTGTATTTAATTTTTTACATTTAAAACATGAAAATTTACTACACATTACAGGTGGAAAAAAGAAAAACTAGAAAAGTTCGAAATTAAAATGTTTTCTTTCTCGATATTGCTGAAGCAAATACACCTACCAGTTTGGAAACATCCATATGTTCCGCCCTTCTGGCTTCAATACTTAAAAGAGCTAAGTCGGACAGTCGTTTTTGACTCATGCAATTTCGAAGATAATTTTTAATAATTTTCAACTTCGAACAACTTCTCTCTGCTGTTGCCACCGTCACCGGGATCGTCAAAAACAAAACCAATAGCGAACAAACCTCGGGATAGTTACTTGTCATATCGTAGAACTTGACTATTGCCAGTTCAGCCAATTCTCTGATGGTGCTGATCTTCAAAATTTCGGGCCTTAAAGTTTTCACGAAAAGCAGTAACTCGTGAAATAAGGATTCGGATAAATCCTTAGAGTACTGAATTGGAAAGGGCCCCCCAAAGGCAAGGGCCCCAATGCGACCGCATTGTTTGCATTGGCATCGCTACGCCACTGCTTGCCGTGTCCATTCAAGAGCATGGTCATCTTGGCTGGGAACGGTTTGTTGTTCTTTATCGCCAACCTGTCCTCAACAGTCGGGAAGAAGCTCCTTGTAACCATTATATGTTATCTTGATACATATAATATGTTAACTTGAAACAACAATTGGTACGACATCTATTGATTTAAGCCAAATCGACCGATGGGAATGGGGGATTATGGGGCGCTCAATACAAAAACTCTAATAACGGCAATGTACTTCCCCAGAACGATATACTAAAACCAATAGACCGTTTAATCTAAAAACCAATAGTTGACTTACATAGAGGTTTCGGAATCCTCGTACTAAATTTTGTATCGATAACTCTAACGGGAGTTATAGTGTTCACAGAAACAGACACACAGAATTTTTTTTTCATTTTACAAATCAGATGAAAATGAAATGAGAAATGAAAATTAAAATAAATTCTGGGGCCGAAGTCCCTAAGAATAAATACGTACAGAGTCAAAGAGAAAAACAATAAAATATCAGTTAGCCCTGAAAAACATAATTAATGCTATTGGAGAATGCCGTAATAAATGTACATATAAATAGATAAGAAAATAGATAAATAATTAAATTAACATCTTAACTAAATGGAAAATAGATATATAGTACAAAGAGGAAAAGGAGATACATTAAATATATGAGAGGGGAGGATGGCAGAAGGTTGGAATAATATTGATTTAAGAGAAACAGATGTAATAATAAAATGTAGTGAATAAATAAACTATATACAGAGATAGTAAGGATTGATGGTAAATAGGTGGTCGGAAAACATGAAATTCCGGTGGAAAATCAACATCGAATTTCAGACTGATTGCATAACTTCCCTTATACTACGTATAGCAGAAGAAGTGAAAGGAATAATCATATAGGGAAAGTACCTGTGAAATGAGTAGCGGCAGCTGGTGAGGCAGGGGCTGGCATTAAATAGTAGGGGTACAGCGTTGCCAAGATGTGCAGCCCCTCCTAGCCTCAATGTAAACCTTCCATCGGCTTCCATTCAGCACGCCCTTTACCCCTCCCCTAGAAGTCTAACTTCTCTCAACAATAGACGTGATCTTGACTTAGAAGCCATGTCTTTGTAGATCACCTTCTGCTGTTTTCCAACCCAAGTAAATGTCAGATCATTACACAAGAGTGTTCCTCCAGCTAAACCGGTCCTAGTCCTGATTGTAATTGGGTCCCGACCTTCGCCCTCTGGGAAATCACCTGTATTCATTACTCCCAAGTCCCGGCGGAGGGAACCAGGGGTTTTTCCCGGATTATTCTACCCTATTTCCAGTCTCTTCCCAATGGTAAACGCATTACCCTCCATCTAACCTGTATATACAATCAGGAAACCTCAGACCCTAATATTAAAGTAGAATTTGTATCCAATGCTAAAGAAAAAGCAACAATCTCATTTTGGGAAAGTACCTGTGGAGTCAGACGGGAAATAATGAATTTCACTGATTTGGCAATGGGAAGGATCAAACTTACCATGATAAAAATAAAAAAAAAGTCTTCTCACTATTTTATTTTACACCAGAAGAACCTTCGGTAAAAGGAGGTTTCTAAGCTGTATGGGTGGCACTGATGATGACCCTGTTGCGTTGAAAACCGCTTCTGGTCAAAAATAAAACAGTGGGAAGCAACATACTTTATTTCTATGAAAAATCTCGTCCCACAACATCTTACTATCACATAAGAAACTTATTGTGGTTTAGAATTTTACTGTCAGAGCAACAGTGCCCTAATTTCGCCATCGAAAGAAATTAGAAGCTGAATGTTATCATGTTTATAGCGGTAGTAGTTCAATAGCTTAACCAAAACGGTACAAGTACGGTACAGTGGCGCGAAAAACAAATTTTAATTAATTCAAAGTCAACACGATTGTTTTTACTTATTTTGAATACATATTTATAATGGGTAATATGACCATAGGTAAATTTGATGTTGAATTGAGAAAAAAAGTATATAAATTAGGTCATGCCCGGGCTTTAACTATGAGGTCATATCGCCTACTACCAGAGCGCTCTTTCGTCACTCTGGTGGACATGAGCCCGACTCTACTATGGGAGTCCTAAATTTTCCCTACCCTAAATTTTTATTCACCTAGGGCAGGGGTCTTTAAGGAGTACCTGACATCGAACAGGCTCGGGACCATCGCTTAACGTCCCATTCGAAGGACGGCATGCTTAAGTTTATTTTACCTCCCAGATAAAATAAACTAAGGGCCTTGGCCGGATTTCGAACCCACTACCTTGAGCTCAGAAGGCAAGCACGCATACCACTGAGCTACCGGCGTCCTCATTCAAAACTATGATATACACAACAAAGTAAAAATATTAAATTTAAATAACAATAAACAATAATAATAAAAATGAAATAAAATAAACATAAACATAAGAAGTCCTTCAACTCGCGACCCCCTAGAAACACCCCCGGTGTCATCCCCATCCCTCCAACTTAATGGACACAGGGGAGGCCGCCATTCACTGTCCAGCAGTGGAAGAAGGCAAAAAAGGAAAGGAGAGCTGAATGTGAGAGAAGTACATGAGGACAGCACCTGGTCACCACCGGCACTCCCTAATACTTTTGCTAAATTATAGTAGCAGGTCTCTCGGCCAGCACCGCCTCAGTCTTCGGAAGGATTATCTGGATGGGAATGGCATAAGAACAGTCAATAAGATAAATATTATTATTATTATTTTTTTTTTTTTTAAATTGTTACAATTAGTAATAAAAAAAGTCGTAAGTGAATAACCTCAGTACGAACTAATCTATTACGTTTTAGCTATCTCTCTGAAACTAATCGACCATTTTGCTTAAAATCATTAGTTGTCTTATGCAGAGACTTCTAAATCCTGATACAAAATTTAATACCAGTAAAATCATTAAACCGGCAGTTATAATTAACAACAATTAAAAATTAATAGGTGTCGCCCTTATGTGTGTTTGAATTTACATATGATGTCTGTGTAAAGCCTCCTCTCTTATCCCCCTTCCCTTTGGCCGATTTGGCTGAAAATCAACATGTGTCGTCCCCTTGAGGCTCTGGATGCATATATAAAATTTCATGTCGATAAATTCATTCTATCGTGTACACGAGAGGGAGACTTAACACAACAACTCTAATAACTGCCGTATACTCAAAACTACTAATAACTTTCCGCGAAATCGGCCTAAAAGGAAGAGGTCTCACCTAAATCAATGAACATTGCTTATGTAATTTGTTATCAGAATATAGAAGCCACAATGTAAGTCAACTGTTCATTTTTAGACCAACAACCAAAACCTTAATTAATTTGTTTTGTTTATTCTATTTATTTATTCTATTTTGGTTTACAGCCGAGAAGTTTATTCAACTGTTTTCAATGGTTCACAACAATATAATATTAATTTTCAATTACAGTAAAATATTTGTCCCTCAATAAATTTTGCCAATGAAATGTAAAAATAATCAAATTACATTGTTTTCGAAGGCGTCCATTAGAGACAGACAAGAGGTCGATGGATTAAACGGAGGTTAACAGATGAGTTTGGTTAGAAGGACACAGGGAAAAAAAACGAAAAAGTCAGCTGTCACTTTTACAAAAAAAAAAAGGGGTAAATAAATGGAGGACCCCCCTCCCATTTCTGAAAATTAATTTGGTCACCGTGACACCCGTATTCCACCAGGCTATGAATTTCAAACAGCTATCCTGTCTTATCTTCCTGAGGCGTCTTTTCTTTGCAGTCAAATTACACTTCAGTCTAAATTTTCCTTCGCCCTTTATTTGGAATGTAATATATGCATACTAGCTGTAGTCCCCGGCGTTGCCCGGTTATCTAACTTTCAGGAAATGCCGTGATACACCCTATACAGGGTGTAACAAGTCGAGAGGGCGATACTTGGGGATCTTATAGTAAATTTAATTCTGAACAAAAAAGTTCCTATAAACATAGGTCCGCAAATGCTTTGTTTAAAAGTTATAATAAAAAAACTGCAGGACAAAGAAAGAAATACCTGCAATTGGTATAAGGGTTTAGGGTCTGAATAGGGTTCAAAGTTCAATACCATTCATGTTTATGAATGTTGGGTTCTATTTCAATGCAACTAATCTCATTTATTGTGAATCAGTTTTGCATAAAATGCCGCGAATGTCCAAGAATGCGGAATATGCAGATATTCTATTTGTGTACGGTTTTTGTAACGGGAACAGTGATGCAGCTGTTGAGTACCGAAGACGTTTCCCTCTTCGACGGATCCCCCATCGAAGGGTTTTCCAGGCTACTTATCAACGAATAAGAGAAACTGGCCGTGTTACAGAGCTGCCTACCAGAATAATTAATCCACGAGTCAATGTAAATCGAAGTGAAAATATCATCAGAGCTTTTGAAGTAAATCCGAGGGAGCCATGGTGGCCGTGCGGGCTAGAGCGTAGGGCTTTGGTCGCATGGTCTCACCTTGGTTTGCGGGTTCGAATCCCGTCCGGGAGTGAGTTTTATTTCGTAGATAAAACTTCCTCCCGGGGCCATAGATGTCGTAAATAATTAGGTAAAACACCATTATAAGAGTCATGGCTAATATGCATCGTACATAAGGCCAAAAAAAAAAAAAAAAAAAAAAAAAAAAAAAAAAAAAAAAAAAAAAAAGTAAATCCGAAGAGCCCACGTCGAACCGGGCTTCAAATGCAGGTTTCGCATATGGAAGTGTACAGAACCCTAAGGAGCGAACGTATGTACCCCTATCATTTTAATTCAGTACAGTATTTAGTACAGGGTGATGATGAAGCAAGGATGCAATTCTGTAACTGGTATCTTCGTCGTTTAGCATCCAATCATCACTTTGGTAACAACATCTTATGGACAGATGAGGCTACATGAATGGTATTGAACTTTGAACCCTATTCAGATCCTAATCCCTTATACCAATTGCAGGTATTTCTTTCTTTGCCCTGCAGTTTTTTGATTATAACTTTTAAACAAAGCATTTGCGGGCCTATGTTTATGGGAACTTTTTTGTTCAGAATTAAATTTACTATAAGATCCCTAAGTATCGCTCTCTCGACTTGTTACACCCTGTATATCCAGGTTGTTGAGGGACTGAAGTGGATGAACGACCGACCACAAATTCAGCCTTGAAATTCTGATTATAAAATGATTATAAGAAAGCCAAGGCATAAGTTAAATAGCAACTTTAAGGCGGGAAGTGAATAAGTGTTGCCGACCTCTCAAATTGTAGGAAAAGTGACACAGCATAGGGCGCCATTTTACAAACATATGTGAGGGACTGACGAAAACCCCTTGGGACAAGGATATACTAATTATTTTTGACCAGTTATAACCATGTTACACTAAATTCCCCAAGTTAACCAAAAATAGAGACCTAATTTGACAAATTATATGTACATTCATCTCATTTTTAGGTGATTATGGATAGGTGTGAGCTTGTTGAACATCTCGAGTGTGGGACATAGTGCGGAACTGAGAATCCACCATTTTGAAAGAAATTTATTGATAAAAGAACAAGGATTAGAATGATAATAAATGATTGAAAAAGTCCCCTAGGTCATTATTCACCTCATGAAAAAAGAAAAATTCCAAAAATACTTTCAAACCAGTCACAAAGTGCTTGGAACAGCGATTTCCTTCGTTTCAGAGAATCACCCAAATGCATTATATCGGCAGTTATTAGGGTGAATCGACCCTCCTTCTGTCCCCTCAAAAATTTGATGCGGAGATATTAACGAAATTTCAGGTTTTACAAGCGATTTCAAAAATTTTAAAAAAAAATTGATAACTCTCAATAGAATAAATTATCGACATGAAATGTTATTTATGTATCCAAAACCCTCCCTTTATAGAAGACATCTATGATTTTAAGCCAGGGAAGGGGGCGATTAGGGGAGGCTTAACACAAAAACTCTTAATAACTGCCATTGTAATGAATGTATTGCCACGAAATTTCATATGTAAATTCAAAGCCCTATAAGGACGAGACCTATTGATTTTCAGCCAAAGAAAAAGGAGGGTTTAAAGGGGAGGCGTAACACAAAAAGGGTCCCAATAACATAAAATTCCGGTGGAAACACAACAGACCAGATTACATAACTTTCCCTATACTTCATATAGCCGGCGAAGAAAAATCCTTTAAAATTAAATTACGAAATAAGCATCTCGCAGAGTCATACAAATAACAAGTTCCAGAAATACAATCAGCGCTGGAATAAACACACAAAATAAGTCTTTAAAATTAAAGTCACTTGAAAACGTGTTCTTCCCCCTCAAGTACTTATTAAAAAGTTTCATACTCAGATCAAGTACCTAATTGGAATACGTTTTACCAACATTAACTTGTTCAAATAAAGTTTTTAACCCTTTATGATACTGTACAATGGAGTAGACTGAAGCGTTTTCTATTGAAAGGGGAAGTATATTGTTAAGTAATTCAAAGACGATTTTATTTTTTTTTTCAGTTTGTAATAAAAAAATATTCGTCAATGAATCACCGGCAATTAACTTCCCCAGAACGAATTAATTAATTTTTCGCTTCCCCTTCAAAACCTGTCTACCGTTTGCGCTAATATTCAACAGTTGACTTACATACTAAATGTTGTGACAATTCGGGTCTTATAAGGGTTTTTGAATTGAGACCATTCCCTTCAGCCGATATCGCTGAAATTTGACAGGTTATATCCTCATTGTATTTAGACTTTAAATATGAAATTTCATGTCGATACATTCATTACATCGGCAGTTATTAGGATTTTTGAATTGAGCCCTTCCCCTGAACCCCCTCTTCCCTTCAGCCGATATCGCTGAAATTTGACAGGTTATATCCTCATTGGATTTTGACTTTAAATATGAAATTTCATGTCGATACATTCATTACATCGGCAGTTATTAGGATTTTTGAATTGAGCCCCTCCCCTGAACCCCCTCTTCCCTTCAGCCGATATCGCTGAAACAGGTTATATCCTCATTGGGTTTTGACTTTAAATATGAAATTTCATGGTCGATACATTCATTACATCGGCAGTTATTAGGATTTTTGAATTGAGCCCCTCCCCTGAACCCCCTCTTCCCTTCAGCCGATATCGCTGAAAATTGACAGGTTATATCCTCATTGGGTTTTGACTTTAAATATGAAATTTCATGTCGATACATTTATTACATCGGTAGTTATTAGAATTTTTGAATTGAGCCCCTCTCCTGAACCTCCTTTTCCCTTCAGCCGATATCGCTGAAATTTGACAGGTTATATCCTCATTGGGTTTTGACTTTAAATATGAAATTTCATGTCGATACATTTATTACATCGGCAGTTATTAGGATTTTTGAATTGAGCCCCTCCCCTGAACCCGCTGTTAGAGTTTTTATGATAAGCTTCCCCCTAATCTCCTTTTCTCTTTGGTCGATTTGGCTGAGAAACAATAGGTGACATCGTTGGAGAATTCTAGATTCACATATAAAATTGTGTCGATACATTCATTCTATCGGGAGTTATCGTGTTCACAGATACACACAGCCAGACAGTTTTTTCTTCATATTTGGTATCTAGAGGTCGGAAAACATGAAATTCCATTGAAAACTCCGCATCAAATTTTAGACCGATTGCATAACTTCCCCTATACTTTGTATAGCTGAGAAAATAAAAATAATAATTGGCTTTTGAATTGCATGTCACAATTTCCACAATGATCCGTGGACCTACTGTTCATATCAATTTATATGATATCAATTCATAAATTCCCTCCTAATTGGTATTCAGATGATAAATTGATTTGAACGTTGCCTTAACACTTCGTGCATATCAATGCCAACCATTAAGGACCTCAATTGTGAAGTGGATGAAGTGAATGGCTGCTAAACTGAAAGGATCCAATTCAATTCCCCTCCTCGGCCAATAACATGTTATGGGGATGAGACTTCAAAGGAAGAAACGTTGTACTTCCCCCAAACAAAACTTGTTTCTGAGATACTGTGTCATCTACATAGTTTTTGATCTATTATGTGTTGGTATAGGCTTTGGATTAAATAGGTAAATTCTATACAGAAATGCCAACACTGCCTAAAAATATATGCCCCATTTTTCTGATACTGCTGAACCAACCACCTTATAGCAGCAAAAGTATTAAAGGTATTTTGGCTAAACGGCTCAACTTTTTTGAAATATTTTTTTTCCTTTGAACTCAATATAAATGTAGGATTGATATGACACTTTTTTTTTTTTTTAAATTGTAAATTCCGAATTTTAGGTTTTTTATGCATTGTTCTTCAATGTTTTACATGTTATCTTTTCTTTTTTTTTTAATTTACAAGCATGGCGCCAAAAATAGACAGTTCAATAAGTTCAAATTATTTTTCAGATTCAAAATCGGATAAATAGATGAAACGGTAACAGAAAAATACGAAATATGTACTGGGGGTACGGGGGGTTCGAAATGATGAATGGTGGGGGAAAGGTTGGATGGGAATATTTCAAGTTCGAAAAAGAAAATAGAAACTGGTATTCGTAATTTAAAATTTTTCAAAAAAAACGGAGTGTCATATCAATTCTACATTAATTTGGAGTATAAAGGAAAAAAAAAAACTAAAAAGTTAAGCCGTTTAGCCAATATACCTTTAATTCTTTTCATAAAATTTAGAGCGCGACATGGTGGCCGAGCTGAGAACTAAAACCGGGACATTTAACCTTAAAGATTACGGTAAAACTATTTTGGTTTTGTTGCAGAACTCTCAGAATTTTTGAAGTATAACTTTGTGTCTGTGAAGACGATAACTCCCGATTAAATGAATGTTTCAACATGAAATTTTATATGTGAAACCAGAACCTTCAAACGATGACATCTATTGATTTTCAGCTAAATCGACTAAAGGGGAATATGGGCCAGGCTTAAAAGAAAAACTCTACTAAATGCCGATAGAATGAATGTATCATGACATTTTATATATGTGACCAAAACCCTATAAGGACCTATGATGATTCAGAAGTCCCTGACGTCTATTAATTAGTTATTATGACTCATGCCCGGGCTTTAACTACGAGGTCATATCGCCTACTACCAGACTGCTCTTTTGTCGTTCTGGTGGACATGAGCCCGATACTAGTGGGAGTCCTAAATGTTGCCTTCTCGTGTTTATCCACCTAGGATCTTTAACGACCTGGTACCTGACATCATACAAGCTCGGTACCATCGCTCAACATCCCCTCCGAAGGGCTGTGCGCTCAAGGTTTTTTTACCTCCCAGATAAAAACCTATGGGCCCTTTCCGGGTACATTGCGGATGACCTTTTTTATATTGCTGCTGTTTGTGATTCCTGCCAGAGCCCTCTTTCCATCATGAGCCCGACCTTAAATTTTACCTACTTAGGTTAAGTTTGGTAGGGGTACTCTTCAACGAGTACCTGACATTTCACAAACTCAGGATCATCGCTGAGTGTTCCATCCGAGGGACGGCGTGCTCATGTTTTTGGTGATGTCAAATCTGACAGGGGGAGGCCGGTGATTCCCTGACAACGTTTATACTTCCCCAGCTATTCAGAGTATAGATGAAGTTATGTAATCGGTTAGAAATTCGATGCGGAGTTTCAACGGAATGTCGTCTAATTCCAAAAAAAAAAAAATCCGTGTGTGTGAAAACGATAACTTCCGATAGAATGAAAGTATCGACACGAAATATATGTCTATCCAGAACACTCTAAGGACGTCACTTATTGATTTTCAGCAAAATCAAAGGGAAAAAGGATTCAAGGGTGAGGCTTTACACAGAAATCGCAATAACCTCCGATGTAATAAATGTATCAATTTGGGTTACCCTATTTAAGCAGAGGTCTTTTTTTGTTTTTAGAAATTTCTGAATTTCTAATTTTTTGAACCAGTCGAGTGTGGTACCCTTATCTACGAAATGTAAAAATTCCACATTTTTCTTGGCCAAATTCCGAATCCACTGTGTAAATCAAATGTTGTGTTTTAGTCCAAGCAATCGATTGGCCTTGGAGAAAGAGCGAAAACGTAATTCATTAGTTATAATAAAGAAATTATGACAGATCACACATTGAAAGGTTTCCCAGAAACGGATTCCCATTTATATCAGAGGAGGTAGAAAAATAAAAAAAGAGAAACAAAAAAAATGTCACGATGAAGTGGAACCACAAACCCAATTTAGGTTAAATGGAGTTTTGCTGAGTTTCCGAATATAGGAGAGTGGACGGACCATAAGATGCTTAGTGATCCGAGGTTGGCAAAGGTGCTTAGAGGGGACGGACATTTCAAATGGCTCCATGGTATGGAAGGGAGGTGGGGGTAGGATCGGGATTGATGCCATAGTGCCTCCAAAGATGGATCTGTGCCCCTCAGTGGAGACAAGAACAAATGGACAGGTCAAATATAACTGGTACTCTTTCAAAAGTATAGTTTGCCACGCGGACACAAATGACTGGCAGACCGAACCAAATGGCACTTTATATTGACAAAAAGCCCTCGATGACGTACTTCCCATCGCCAATTTAAGATCGCCATTCCTCATAAACCAATTTGGTTGAAAATAAATAGGTGTTTTCTGAATTGAATATTACGAATATATATTATTAATTGAATATTAAATTTTGTGTTGATACCTTTCTTACATTGAAATGAAAATTAAAATGAAAAGAAAAATTATCTTTATTCTGGGACATACGTCCCCTAAGAATAATAACATAAAGAATAAACAAGAGTATACAAGTATCAACCAGTTGAGAAGAATAAAAATAATATAAAAGAGGTCTCTATGAATAAATATTAAATGTTAAAAACAGGCAATGAGTAAAACAATATAATAAACTAGTGAAACATGATAACAATAATGACTTATATATGAATTGTAAAAAACTGGAAACAGAAGAGTACAATCTGTCCAGTGGAGGAGAGACTTATAAGAAGAAGAGAACTATCTCATAGGAGCCAGCCTTAGGAATCAGAGATTTGCTGAGTTAGAAAAATGGAAAAGTAGGGACTTAAATGAAAGGAGAGTAGGAGCATGGCGAATCTGGAGAGGGAGAGAGTTCCAGAGGGAGTTAGCCTGGATAAGGAAGGAGTTGTGGTAGGTTGTTGTCCTGTGGGAAGGGAGGTAAAGATCAGAGGGATGGGATCTGGTGACTTTCTGGTGGATATGGGATTTAACTTGGAGCATTTGGAAGATGTAGGAGGGCTTTTGGGAAGATATGGTTAGATAGAGAAATGTCTAGAAGAGGTCTCTAGGAATAAATATTAAATGTTAAAAACAGGCAATGAGTAAAACAATATAATAAACTAGTGAAAAATAATAAAGATAAATAAAAATAATAAAAATTAGAAAAACAAGTATGAATAATAATGTGAAACATGATAACAATAATGACTTATATATGAATTGTAAAATACTGTACTAATGAAACAGAAGAGTAACAATCGGTCCAGTGGAGTGAGAGACGTATAGTAAGACGAGAACTACCTCATAGGAGCCAGCCTTAGGAATCAGAGCTTTGCTGTGTTAGAAAAAAAAGGAAAAGTAGGGACTTAAATGAAAGAAGAGTAGGAGCATGGCGAATCTGGAGAGGAAGAGAGTTCCAGAGGGAGTTAGCCTGGATAAGGAAGGAGTTGTGGTAGGTTGTTAGACTGTACAATGTCAGATACTAGTTATAGACCCCTTAACCTAACCTAGGTAGGCAAAACTTAGAACTCCCACTGTAGAGTCGGCCTCATGTCCACCAGAGTGACGAAAGAGCGCTCTGGTAGTAGGCGATATGACCTCCAGTTATTGCATATTAGGTTAGAGGCTTTTTAGTTAGAATTCGAATAGCCTCTCCAAAAATACTACATAATTCAAAACATTTACTTACCTCAACAATAACATATGCCTATAGAGAACAACAAACACATTGTTTTGTTATTAAATTAAATAACAAGTACTAAACTTGTAATAACCTGTAATGTTTACGAATTGTTATAACCCATTGTTTACGGATTGTTACAATCGTTCAACAGCTCAGCTTTGTTTTAATTCAGTAACCGGTGAGAAGTATCCATCTTGTCCGAACAAATGAAACCTCCCCGATTACAGCTCCCTGAAAAAAATTAGTGATACAAAATTAGCGTTTCTCATTTAGAATATGAAATAACAAGGTAAATTAATTGGAAGCAATGGTGGCTAGAGCATAGGGCTTGAGTCGCATGGTCTCACCTTGGTCTGCGGGTTCGAATCCCGTCCGGGATTGAGTTTTATTTCGTACTCCCGGGGCCATGTATGTCGTAAATAACTAAATAACACAGTGACATGGATAATATGCATCGTACATAGAACCAAAACAAAGTAAAATAATTGTTAAGGGTATGTAATGTTTACCCTTGTTTTATACTTATAATAAATGATAATAAATATAAGCATCTTTATAAAATATGTGATGTGCCCATTATATGACTTTCCTATACCTATAAATTTTTTTCCGTTTCCTTTACAACTTTTTCTTGAAAAGATTTTTGATTAGGTCATATATATATAAGCAGTATTTTGTGAAACGTACTTAGACCCTCAAGTAAATTTTTCTCAATTTTACCCCGATTTCATCCAAAATCTAATCAGATCTAAGTTAGCATATTTTACTTCTCCATTCCAAATTTCAAGTTCATGTCTATATTCGTTTTTTCCGTTAGAGCGTTCACAACTTTCCAATCACATGCACACCATCGCGAATACTCGATTTTGAATTTTCGTACAATTACAATACTTTCATATACAAGTGCTAAAAAGCGTTAGCCCTAATGGCGCCTATATCGTAGCGCTCTGTAAAACATATAAATGAAATTATGTTTTTCTTTATAAATTATACAAATATTGAACGCAGCTAAATTGATTTTGGACAAATAATAATTTGCATAATATAAATACATTAAGTAATGTAAATACTCTTTGAAGTAGATTTTATACCCAACTTAACTTGAAAATACTACCTTACTATTTATGCTCAATAGATTGATGCCTGCCTTCGTATTACACTTTTACTTTGTGCAATGTTTCTTCAAAAATGTTTTCAAGTTATCTCAAGATAGCACTTTAATAAATTCTTCAAACACATACGAAACTCTATAATTCGAATATGGAATCCTAATAACAGAATAAACATATGAACAAATGAAGGATGAAAAAAGGAGGAAGGTTATTGACAGGTTATTCAGATAAGAGTTGTTACCAGCCTGCACTTCTGACTTGAGTCTTTAAGATTATGTCCATTTCAAGTTGTTCTGTGATTATACGAATTTTTTAAATAGACAATCTGACTCCAGGATAGGATACCATTATTAAATTTTGAAAACTAGAAGTAATGAGCTAAAAACCCGTATGGACTATACGCTTGCCCGTAACACTATAACTGTTCTTGTAATGAATGTATTGACAAAAAATTTCATGTGTAAATTAAAATACTTCTAATGACAACACCTATCGATTTTTAGTCTAATCAGCCAAAGAGGAGGGGATTACAGGAGACAAAAAATCTCTAATAACTGCCATTGTGACGACTGAGAAGTGGGCCTTGAGTTGAATACACTAATAACTGTAGATGTAATAAATGTATCGACAAAAGTAACTTAATGTATAAAGGCATAAAAAAATATATATATTTGTTACTTACAGATGTGCCTACGAAAACTCACAATCTTTTGTATATTAAGTATGCTAATTTTGCAATCTCAAAAACATTTCAGCTGAAAATCCTGAAACTTCGGTAAACATTCTTTGATAATAATAATAAGTTAATAATCACATTACATTTCTCATTAATGTGTAGCGATTGTAGCCGAACAAGGACAGTGTCGACTAAACGTACTAACACAAATGTAACCAAACAACATAGCCAACCTGCCAGCTGATTATTCAATAAGTGCAGAACATATGATTGTATATTATAAATCGTATCTTTATAATATACATACATTTTATATAAAATTATTAATCCATTTGGCCACTGTAAAAAAACAGATGATAAAAAAATAGAAGAATACAGTCAGAGAGTTAGTGAGAGAATTAGTCAGAAAGTTAGCTTTCACACGAGTCTCTAGACACCGGCCACCGTAATTTGAGTAGGACACTGTGTCCCTCCAACAATCCTCTTACAAATAGGGTTTTTAATTAGCGTTTGAGTCGAGCCAGGAGATATAATAAAAATAAATTAAAACTTCTACTAAATTTTGATTCCTACAGTAGTTTCCGAAAAGGGTCCTAAAAAATTATCGAAAAATCAAGATGTGCAATTTTGAAGAAAGTGCACGTATTTTACAAAAATTTCAATTAACAAAACTTTTCATTTGGATTCCTTCTAAATGTACTAATAAATCCAATCCAAATATATAAATTAACTTATCAACAAACTTCACATATACAACACTATACGAAAACCTATCTGGACTTACGGCATCAAGATATGGGAACCAGCCAAAAAATCAAACAAACAACGTCTCAAGTCAGTCAATACAATCCATTATACTACGCCACATTGCCGATGCGCCATATTACGTTTCCAACCTCACATTACATAATGACCTCAACATCCCATTTGTACCCTCTGTTATCAAGACATGGTATCATCATTTTCACGACAAACTCCATGATCACGCCAATCCACTTATACAAGAATCAAAACTTCACGACGCCTTAAGCGGATATGGCAGAGGGACCTGTTCCAGTACTGGCCTGGACTCGTCTTCGCTCACGTACCTCAGCAGTACAGCCACACACTTAGGCCCCATTCACACGAGTGATTTTTGTCACGCAACATTTTGTCACTCTCCACCTTGAGTATTGAAGCCTAATGGCGGTGTACACACGAGGCGACGTGACAGCCGAGTGACTTTGTTGTGCTGACAAGTCACCTTGAGCAGGTGACTCGACGTAACAAAAAAGTCACTCCCGTCCTGTTCACATGCAAAGTGACAGTTGTCGCCAAGGAAGGTTGTAATTTGGTTATATTGTTTTCTGTTGTTTGGAAAAAAACTTGATGAAAATATTTTATTTTTGTATTTCAATAAATAATATATTATTTTTAAATATTACCAATTGTTTGTGAATTTTGTTTCTACAATGGATGACTCTAATATCAGTGTATGTGAAGAAGATATACAAAACGACAAAGCAAACTGTCAAAGCTTTCCAAACTCATTCTACAGTCAGTAACAAAAATGTTCGGACGGTTTGATTTTTCAATAAAAAATTATAATAATTAAATGCACAAGTAATAAAAAATAATTAAAGTCATTTTTCAATCAAGAATAAGAATTCAAAAGTGGGTTAGGATAAAGGAAAAACAGCTTTGATTAGAACAAATAAATATTTTAATTTAATAAATTTTATAACAAGTAATGTAGGTAACAAAAATTTTCGGACAAAAATGTAAACAACTATAAAAAAATTAATTGTTTTTTTACTATTTCACAAATTCAATGTTAATTAATATTTGGTTGGGTACCCTTTTTGTGTAATAACATCTTTCATTCGATTCGGCATTGATGATGAAACTAATTTTTTGGTGAAATTTGGAGATATTTTACCCCACTCTTCTAATAACTTTTGTTTCAATTCGTTTTTTGAAGCAATGGGTGTTAATCGAATTTTCCTGTCGAGCTCACCCCATACATGTTCAATTGGGTTGAGATCGGGCGATTGGGGGGGGTTTCATAACTTTAGGGCAGTTATACAAAAGCCAAGTACGTACCAATTCACAGGTGTGTTTCGGATCGTTGTCTTGGTAAAAATGAAAAGTCCGTAAAATCCCAAGTTTTTCAGCACTCTTTTTCAAATTGCTCCTTAGTAATTCGGCATAAACTTTTCCAGTCATGGTGGTTTCAATGAAAACCAGTTCACCAATTCCACTAGACGCCATACACCCCCACACCATCACTGAGCCACCCCCATGTTTTACTATTGATTTTAAATTTTTTGGATTCAGCTCCACATTACGCCTTCTCCAAATTTTGTCGCGACTGTCGGGACTAAATATATTAAACTTACATTCAAAAGTATTTGCTTGCAATAGAACAAACCGCAATAATAAAATATTCTTGTATCTGGTAACTCTTCACAACATAAAAAGAAATCTCAGGTCATGTAATGTCAGAAAACTAGATTTTTGTGATATGACGTTGGAAGAGAGCGACAGCAGCGCTGACCCTCGGCAGAAACCGTCCCTTCCCCCTACTCTGTCCCCTCCACCTTCCCTCTAAAGAAACTAAGTACCCAATTTTTCTAATTTAAACGTTTTTTCTCCGATATTTCGACAAATAAATGTTTCCAGATCATGTCCGTTTACTTCCATGTAATATATGTATACATATACTATTACTTTACTTTTGTTTACTTCCCTATACATATAATATATGTATACATAATAATATGTACTAAAAATTTTGTAATCGTGTGAACATCAGAGATCAATTGCATGCGTGTGTTTATGTGAGAGCTCAAACGCTTTGACCTGACATCGTACAGGCTCATGACCATCGCTTAACATCCCATCCGAAGGACGGAGTGCTTAAGTCTATTTTACCTCGCAGATTAATGACATTACTCCAAAAAATTTCTGAATGATTCTGGAACTCTTTTGCGAAGCTCAATCTTTTTTTTATCTTTTTTTCACTCACAAACGGTTTTTGGTACTCTCCCATTATATCCTGCTTCTTTTAGAATTCTTCGAACATTTTGTGGGTGAACTTTCTTCCCCGTTTCTCTGTATACCTCGGCGACGATCTGAGGTGCACTCCTCGAGGGCTTGTTTTTAATTTTCCGGACAACGCTACACCTTTCTCGGTCGTTTAATACTCTTGGACGGCCAGAGGAAGATTTCAAATCTATCCGATGCTCGTGCTTATACCTTCGAATTACATCGGCTACGGTGCTTTTACTTCGGCCTACCATACCACCGATTTTGCGGACACTTAATCCTTTTTCATAATTGAAAATTATTATTTGTTGAACTTCAAAAGATGTTCGACCCATCTTGACAGCAGGAAATACAAATAACTACTGAATGCAGTAATAGAAGGATATAAACACATTTCATTTGTTCGGTATTAGCGGTTGGTTGAGAAGGGATTAAAGATCATGATCAGAGTCGCATTTGTTTACAAAACAAACAACAGGTGTCCAGAAAATTTTGTTACGTGAATTTCTTGTCTTCAATTATTAATGCAAAAGTTCCTATTAGCTGTAAATGTTTAATTAATTGTTTTACGGAGTTTTGAAATGATTGATGATCTCGAAATTTAAAACTTTGCTTGAATTAAATATTTTGCCATATAACTATGTGTAACTGCAAAAGAAAAACAAAATTATAAATTGTCCGAAAATTTTTGTTACTGATTTTATATTTCAAAATCCCCAATTGACCTTATCGTTAGCGCTTAAACGTGAGCTAAATACGCTCAAACGTTTCTTCTGATACAGCATATGATGCTGTATAACATCCAAATAAATTCTCGTGCAAAGTATAAAATTTACCTTTTAAAAATCGTTCACAGAAAATTGGATGGACCCAGTATTTTTTTTTTTCTATTCTTTTTACGATTTCTTATAACCAGAGCACAAAAAGCTGCAACCTCGACGACATCCATTTTTAGACTGGTCTCAAGATTTTCTTTAAAGTCACCATGACAGTCGCCTCACCGTGTGAATACCTCAATGTCACGGCGACATTTTCAGAAAAGTCACCGTGACAAAAGTCACTCGTCTGAATGAGGCCTTACACTGCACTAGTTACCGCAAATTCTAATGGCAAATGTTATCCCGTTGTGAATATGGAAATATATATGCAAAATACTGAGTTTTGTTGAATACAATAATTGTAACAAAAAATGTTTGTTAATTACAATAATTGTAATTAACAAACATTTTTTGTTCTTTTTTTTATTTTTAGTTAGTTACTATGACTCTTGCCCTGTCTTAAACAATGAGGTCATATTGCCTACTAGCAGAGCGCTCTGCTGTACATTAGACCGACTCTACTTTGGACCAACACAATCCCAATCAATCGATTTGTAATAGTATTAATTGTTTTTGTTGTTAATGCTTACAGGATCCGATGGCCAGCTTTGACATAAACGACAACGACAGTGACCCGATGCCTCGGGACAACGGCGACAACAAGCACGGGACTCGGTGTGCAGGAGAAGTGGCTGCCATTGCTTTCAATTCATACTGCGGCGTTGGGGTCGCCTATAACGCCAGTATTGGAGGTAAGATCAACTCATTACAAGATACAATTATAAATATTAGTTAGTTATTGTGACTCGTACTCGGGCTTTTAACGGCTTTTTAAACCGATTAGACGCGGAAAGACCCGTATAGGGTAAATCTATGGTCACAGGGAATAAGTTAAGTCGAAAAACGGCCGAAATGAATTAAGTGTACTGTGATCATCTCCCAAGCCATCTGCGCACTGTGGAGAAGCTGTGAGCTCAATACTCTAATACTTTCGGAATTATACAGATGTGGGTTTCTTGGTATCTCGTAAAATTGTGTATGTTCTCGGTTAAATCCACCTCTTTGAGGAATCATTCACAAAATAAGTGCATTTAACCATTTATTCATTACGGCAGACTATTTCAAGTGAAGAGGGTGTTTTCGGTAAAATCAACTTGCTCAACTTTAGAAATGACATCATTCACGAGTATTTCAAAAAGTATGGTTAATAATTAGGTAAGTGATGGGGAATGATTAGATAACTAAGGAAAAATCCAAGAAAGGATTAACAATATTCATTTTCATTCATTCCTGTAGATTTAGTAGGTATATGATTAATAATGATGCAAACGTAATTATTTATTCCAAAAACTGGATTTACACGATTATTGCTAAAGTAAGAAAGTGCTGAAAAGTTCCGAATTAAGACTTACCAATTTATTCCCTGTTAACAATAAAATTACTCCAAAAATCACTCTAAAACTTACTATACTGCATCGGAGCTATGGTGGAGAGTCAAATATAGACTTATTGCGAGGAATCAACCCGTACTTTTCACAGTACGGATAATAAAAAAAAATAAACCTTAAATTTTACGATCTGCATAGTAAAATTTACTTCATTCACGAATAAAATTTCTTAGTTATTCTACAAAAAGTAACATTCGGATTGGACGTTAAGCCAGGCCGGTAGGATGTCAAGCACTCGTTAAAGACCCCTACCCTACGTGAATACTAATTTAGGCTAAACAAAATTGAGGACTCCCATAGTAGAGTCGGGCTCATGTCCATCAGATCGCTCTGGTTATAGTACTGGCATAAGTCACATTGCCAAACTATCATGTTGAAAACTTTCTCTACCTATGTATTAAGTGTGTTATTTATAAGGATATATAGGTAGTTAGTTAAACTATATATATCCTTGTTTGAGACCAGATGATATTGCAACTAAAATTGATGTTTACTAAGAACACACTTTGGGGGGCCATGGTGGCTAGAGCGTAGGGCTTTGGTCGCATGATCTCACCATGGTTTGCGGGTTCGAATCCCGTCCGGGAGTGAGTTTTATTTCATAGATAGAACTCCCTCCCGGGGTCATGGATGGTTCGTAAATTATCTAGATAACAACTTTACAAGAGATATGGCTAATATGCATAGTACAATAAGGCAAAAAGAAAACACACTTTCATGACCTTTCGGTCTCCAAAAATTGTTTATTTTGAACAAGTTAGTTCATGTTTCCCCCAATCCGGCATTTCCAAAGCTATAATAATAATAATATATATATATATATATATATATATATATATATATATATATATATATGTTACAGGGGCGCCGGTAGCTCAGTGGTATGCGTGCTTGACTTCTGAGCTCAAGGTCGTGGGTTCGTAACCCGACCGAGGCCCTTAGTTTATTTTATCTGGGAGGTAAAATAAACTTAAGCACGCCGTCCTTCGGATGGGACGTTAAGCGATGGTCCCGAGCCTGTACGATGTCAGGTACTTGTTAAAGACCCCCAACCTAGATGAATAAAAATTTAGGGTAGGCAAAATTTAGGACTCCCACAGTAGAGTCGGACTCATGTCCACCAGAGTGACAAAAGAGCGCTCTGGTAGTAGGCGATTTGACCTCGTTGTTAAAGCCCGGGCATGAGTCATAAAACCTAACCTAACCTATATATATGTTATACCGGGTGATTCATTTAACCTGAAAAACAAGAATAAATCAAAAAATAAGCTTTATCGAAAAAAATTGTTCAAACAAAAGTTGCAGGGTTTAAAGGTAGACATATAATGGTAATACGAAACTTAACCTCGAGTGACGTTTTCAGGGTCAAATCAAGTGCAACTTCGATTTTTTCAATGGATACCCATAGTTTTAATTGCATATGTACTTGTATTCTACGTGAAAAAAATACGTATCTTTTGTATGAAAAGTTTTGTTTGAAACTGTCAATTTTTTATGGTTTCGAGAATTTTAAAACACAAATTTGATGCACAAAGAAATAAACATCGATTAAATTAAAATGAATGTTATTGTAACAAAGAATTAATATTTTACACAAAATGAATTTATTTATTTTAAAAGTAAATAAAATGTAAACAAAACTGAAACAAAGAAGTTATTTATTACTACGACGTGTAAACAATAGACCTAATTCTGTTGTAGTTGATATCCTGTGCTTTATCTAGACGTACACAATATCAGTAATAAAATATTGAATTTTTCTAAAAATTAATAATGGAATATTTAACTATCCCGGAGAAAATTGAAATTATTTTCATTTATGGAGAAGCTCGTCGATACATAAAGAATGCTGTTTAATATATATATATATATATATATATTATTATAGGTTTGGAAATGCCAAACAACGGCGAAACATGAACTAACTTGTTCAAAATAAACAAATTAAGAGACCGAAAAGCCATGAAAGTGTTATTAATAACCATCACTTTCATTTGAAGTATCATCTGGTCTCAAACAATTATATTTTTCCTATTTCTAAACTGAAACTTTCTAAATCAAAAACATTTCCCCTACAGGTTCTTTCCATGATCAGAGACATATTGGCCAGTAGAGGACAATCGAGTTTTCATTTATTTGTTTGTTTTGCTTTATTTATTTTTTGGACGAGGTAGGTGGAAAAATGGAACGAATGGAACCTCATCCACAATGGAAATATCATTTCCATCACTTATTTTAAATTGAATTTTTTATTTTTTTACATTTCAGTAAATTTTCCATCAGTTGTGGTGAAAACTCTTTATTTTTTTAAAATGAAAAGTAAAAACAAAACATATAACTTTATGTTGCTATATTTTAAGTTTATTTTATTTTGTGATATATTTTATATATATTTACTGTGATATATAAAAAAATAGAGGGCGCCGGTAGCTCAGTGGTATGCGTGCTTGACTTCTAAGCTCAAGGTCGTGGGTTCGTAGCCCGACCGAGGCCCTTAGTTTATTTTATCTGCAAGGCAAAATAAACTTAAGCACGCCGTTCTTCGGATGGGACGTTAAGCGATGGTCCCGAGCCTGTACGATGTCAGGTACTCGTTAAAGACCCCTACCCTAGATGAATAAAAATTTAGGGTAGGCAAAATTTAGGACTCCCACAGTATAGTCGGGCTCATGTCCACCAGAGTGACGAAAGAGCGCTCTGGTAGTAGGCGATATGACCTCGTAGTTAAAGCCCGGGCATGAGTCATAAAACCTAACCTAACCTATAAAAAAATACACACATTCAAATTATTAATATTATAAAAAATTAATTATATTTATTTATATTAAGGAGCAACTAAAATAGAAAATAATAATATAGAATGCATTTTGTTTTAAAACAATACATGACCATCAGTTGTTTTTAATTAGTGTAGAAGAGTCGAGGACTGGGTCGAGTTTGAGACGGTTTGAGTTGAGATGGAGTGACAGTTTTTAGGCTTAAGATGTGATGAACTAAGTAGGGTTGGGTTAGGTTTTATGACTCATGCCCAGGCTTTAACTACAATGGTCATATCGCCTACTACCAAAGCGCTCCTTTGTCACTCTGGTGGACATGAGCCCGACTCTACTGTGGGAGTCCTAAATTTTGCCCACCCTAAATTTTTATTCACCTAGAGCAGAGGTCTTTAACGAGTACCTGACATCGTACAGGCTCGGGACCATCGCTTAACGTCCCATCCGAAGGACGGCGTGTTTAAGTTTATTTTACCTCCCAGATAAAATAAACTAAGGGCCTCGGTCGGGTTTCGAACCCACGTTCTTAAGCTCAAAAGGCAAGCACGCATACCACTAAGATACCGGCGCACAGTGGGCCAGATCCCGAATCTAGCGGGTCAAAAGTCCTGTGAATAAGTTACTGATAAATTCTTATTTTTCAATCATTCAGAAGGGCATAAAAAGGCAGAAAAATAACGAATAACACTATGGTTTGTCAATTACTTTATTAATTATTATAATTAGAGCGACAAGTCGCTCAAACCAAAATCACTAACGGAATTGTTGTCTTCACTGCTAATTTCTGCAGTCGTTGTTGAAATTAAGAATAACTGTTACTTTTTCACTTATACCAGTTTTGTTTGGAAGGCAGTGGTCTGAGGGAGCCAATAAAAGGATCGGAAAAAATGAGCAGGTTGTTTAAATTGTCTGTTAGTAGAAAATCGATCCATTTTTCTAGAAAAGTGTTCCCTGAACCTTTTCATCTCCCTATGTTGGCTTTCTTGAACGTCTTCGGCCAGCTTTCCGATAGATATTAGAAAATGTCTGATAAGAGCACTCCCATACATAAGTATTTTATGAACACTGACAGGCATGGTGTACCAATCATGCAGCAAGACGTTCATCATACGAGCAGTTTCAGCAGGGAAAGTTTCAAAGGCTTCCAAATAAATATCATACCCTGATGACGAAGCCTGTAGCAGTATGCTGAACCTTTCGATTAATTCATCATCCACGCCAGTAATTTCAGCTGTTAAGGAAGGATTTTGGAAAAACCTTCGAGCTGCATTGCCACCTCCTTGCTTTGGCGTATCAATAGCTGCCGAGTCCACATTTTTTCTTCGTATAGTCAAAAAGGAATGTAATTTGTTCGAGGGTATTTCCAATAGGACGATTGCTGGCTCTCAACATATCGTACAACTCCCTTCTGCACGTAGACATTTTCACACCTGCAGTTACAAATAATATTAGTAAAAAAAAAAAAAAAAAAAAACCGGGCAAAACGGGTCGTTAAATTTAGTGCCATCCTATTATCTATTAGTCAACGAACAAGAATAATGAACGTTTACGAGGTACTGAAAGGTACGAAAAAAGTTACGCCCTTATGAACTAGAATGAACGTTTTTTTTTCAAACGTGCACTATTCTTGTGGCCCTTCCAACACTTTGTGATTGACTTAAGACAAAACTAAAATTGCTAAGACTTACCTTTTTGAATGCCTTCCATGGAAGAATTATGAAGAAAACATCAGTAATGTTCGGAAGCGATTCTCACAGGTAAGGGATCGAGTAAAACTACCTGGCCTCCAAGATAATACGGCTGTCTGCAAGGTTTGTTTATTTCGTCGCTGCGCTGTATTGACTTTGTCCTATCTAATTCCCTTTGTTTATTGCTCTCTCACATACTACGTGTTGAACCAGGTTGTTTTCTTCCCGAAATCTCTCACTTCATTTTCGGACTTTTGTCCAGCTAGATTTGGGATCTGGCCCACTGTGCGGCACCCTCTGAGCGAACTAAGTAGGGGTAAATTAACAGTAAAATTGATGCACAAAGAAGGTACTGTTATTTATTTACTTGTACCAAATATAAATTACCAAAAAGTATATAACTTTGATTTGAAGAATGGCCAAAATATAAAATCGAAAAAAGATTAAAATAGTTTTAAGAATTTAGTTTGTACTATTTTTCTTTTGATTTTTGTTTCAATGTTTAGTTATTAATTTTAATATGTAGTTTAATTAAATAAACCCAATTATTTGTTCTCGTAAATTCCTTGTTATTCATTTTTCTGTTGGCCCAATAAGATAATTTGAAAACCTTTGGATTAAGTGGTCGAAAAACATGAAATTTCATTTAAAACCTTTTGACCGGTTACATAACTTCCCCTATACTTCGTATTGCTGAACTAAAATTAGTTTCCGAAGAATGGTCTTACAGGTTATAAATGAATTTTAAAAATATACGAAGGAAGAGAGATCAGGCTTGTGGAATTATGTCATGTGCTTAACTCATATCTAACATACATTACCTAACGCAGTAATAATAATTTAATACAGGCCCTGAAGATGGTACACTCAGTGCCTAAAGCTTGGCAGAAATTCCACAAGTTTGTTTTATTCGACCACAATCCTGATCTCTCCTCTTTCGTATTACATCGTTGATCTATCCCTCCCGAATTGATTTAAAAAATATATTCGATTCCTTCAAAAATCCTCTTTTAAAATAGAGGATATCTGTCAGAAATTAATCGGTTCTAATTATTTATTTTCCTTACATTTACAGGTGTGCGGATGCTGGACGGCACAGTGAGCGACGCGGTAGAAGCACGAGCCCTCTCCCTAAACCCGGACCACATTGATGTCTACTCAGCCTCCTGGGGCCCGGAGGACGATGGCAAGACAGTGGATGGACCTGGGCCTCTCGCGACTCGGGCCTTCCTCAACGGAATTACCAATGTTAGCACATATCTCATTTTGAAAAATTGGTCTCATTTTTTTGTTCTAGGTCCTCATCAGCCATGGCTCCAATATCTAAATCAATTTCATATCTGTATCTCAGAATTATATTACACTATGTCGAATTTTTACCAAAAAATTACATATTTTCGTAGGTTATCTTATTTTTGGGTTCAGAATTCATGTATAAAAAATTTCTCACGGCACCAATTGTCATATTTACTTCATGAAAAAAATTGAAATTATAGACGTTTCGGGAAGCACTGCGCTGGGATTGCACTGCGCTCAATATAAAATTACCATTTTTTATGTATACTTATTTAAATAACTTTACAAACGAGGAAAAAAAAGTTTAATAATAAATGCATATAGATATATTTACATTATCTCTGTGAAACAATAACAAAACTTGAATATTCAACAAGAAATAATAATTTGATAAAATTGAACAGAAGTGGATACAATAAAAATACAATGATAAAGTACTATACAATAAAAAAAATGAACAAGACAAATTTTTGAGAAAAAAGAATATACATATATAAAGAAGATTCTGATTGACGGAAGGAATGTGAACTTAAAAAACACCTATATTATTTCACACATATATATATATATATATATATATATATATATATATATATATATATATATATATAGGTGTTCTTTAAGTTAACATTCCTTATGTCTATCAGAATCTTCTTTGTATAATAGGCCAGTTATCTTCCAACCGCTGTGCTGTGTGGGTGGGATGAACCACTGATGATGACGCTGTTGCGTCGAAAACCGGTTCTGGTATAAAATAAAACAGTGGAAAGACAACGTCTTTTATTTCTATTAGAAATCTCGTCCCACAACATTTTACTATCACATATGAACTTCTTTATATATGTATAATATAATAAATAATATACAATAATAATAATATGCTAAGAGGTCATATCGCCTACTACCAGAGCGCTCCTTTCTCGCTCTGATGCACCAAAATCTCTACTGTGGGAGTCCTAAATTTTGCCTATAGGTTTTGTTACTAAAGGATAGGGGGTCTTTAACGAGTATCTGACATCGCACAGGCTAGGGGCCATGGCTTAATGTCCCATCCAAAGGACGGCGTGCTCCAGGTTTTTTCACCTCCCAGATAAAAAAAAACCCTTTGAATCCGCGAACTTTAGCTCAATACGCTAGCACGAGTATATATATGTAGATATATATAAAAATATTTTCTAGTTTCTTCCCCTCAACGTCACTTTTAGTTGACCCCCATGGGTTATTGTGTACATTAAACTCGCCCATTGCGATAAAGGACCTCGGCAGTTTCTGGAGTAAGTCCCTGGAGATGTTCTCAAAGTTCATCCGGTGAAATTGGCTCGACGGTGCTTATTTTCTTTAACAAGGACATCAACGCTACTCCATTAAGGCGCCCCCGTCGGTTTTGACTTTCCCAAACTAACTATATCCTTTGAAAACTTGTACTAGTTGGATTTCTTCGAGACATAACGTGTAGGGCTCAGTGTTATCAAGATGTCCACACGATCCAATCATATTCCATTGAATGAAAATTAGGCTTATTTAATTATAATTGACGGGATTAGAAAATTTTTGAAAAATTTTCGTTAAGTGCATAATCGGATACAAAAACTATAGTTCTGTTCAGGAAAAAAGTTTTACAAGTGAAATCCTAGCCAGTGCTGAGATAACAATAAATAATAATAGCCTAGAAAATGGAATTTCAAATAAGTATGTCTGAATACATTGAAGTATGATAATTAATAATTTATCTAAATTTACTATAAGGGTTTGTACATTTATTTGATATTATCTAAATTATAACAGGTTATACTACTTAGATTAATGAACAACATTTGTCGGTTATAACGAAGTATGTTTGTGATAGCAAAATGAAATTAATGACCTCATATGTAAGTAGTTCAAAAAGCGGAAGTAATTTTGACAAATGATGCAGATAAAAGTTCTAGAATCAATTATTTTCCTTCATATAAGCTCTTCTTGAAAATAGTTATAACAATAAATTTTGACTGAAATATTGAAATTCATAATGTATATATAAATATAATTAAGTGAGGTTAGGTTAGGTTTTATGACTCATGCCCGGGCTTTAACTACGAGGTCATATCGCCTACTACCAGAGCGCTGTTTCGTCACTCTGGTGGACATGAGCCCGACTCTACTGTGGGAGTCCTAAATTTTGCCTATCCTAAATTTTTATTCACCTAGGGTAGGGGTCTTTAACGAGTACCTGACATCGTACAGGCTCGGGACCATCGCTTAACGTCCCATCCGAAGGACGGCGTGCTTAAGTTTATTTTACCTCCCAAATAAAATAAACTAAAAGGCCTCGGTCGGGTTTCGAACCCACGATCTTGAGCTCAGAAGGCAAGCACGCATACCACTGAGCTACCGGCGCCCTCTATAATTAAGTGATGATTGATTTTATCAATTAAGTATTTGCTCTCCCTCCAAAGGCAATCGATTGTTCGAGCTAAAAATCAATAGTTATTGTGTTAAGCCGCTCTTTTCTCCCATTTAGATGATTTGACTGAAAATCGATAGTTGTCATTATATCGGTTTTGGATTTATATCGATGCGTTCCAGGCAAAAGGCCCTATCCCTCAATTTTTGAGATTTTCATATTTTGGCCCTATCCCACACTATTGACTATCCCGCACATTTCTGTTAACTCCATTTTGTAATAATTTTTAACAAAATTTATAAAAATAGAAAATTAGAAATTGGAGGGCCTTTGGCATTGCAAAATGTGGTCCAGGGAAAAGGCCCTAACCCATATATTCTCACAAAACTTTAAATCATTTGATAGACCCCCAGTCCAAATGCCCTATCCCACTAGTTTGATCCGTTTCATTTAAATCTAGCGCCCTAATTAACAAAAATGCCATTGTAAAAAAAAGTAAAGCAATAATTTTTTAATAATGAGACAATTGTGATTTTTACTAGGTTTTTATGATCTATATTTTGGCCAAACATTTGTTCAAAAATATTTCTTGTGGTTTTTTGTTAAATATAAAAACATTAAAAAATTTAATAAAAGGTAATTTTTTTATTTTACCAATGATAGAAGTGGGTTAGGGCTTTCGTTCTGCACATTCGGGACTTTCAAAAACTGCCAAAAGCCCTAACCCAATAGGTTAGGGCTTTTGGCAGTTTACATTATGAGACAGGCCCCGTTGCTACAAGGTGACAAAGGCCCTAATCAACAAAGTGGTTCACTTTACTGTTATTTCTTGTAAAGAGATGCAAGTATTGATGAAAAATAATTGTTCTATGTAACAGAAAAGATTCTTAAAAATTACAATTAAACTAATGTGGAAAGCCAACTTGGTTTGTTTAATAATGAAACAGTTTGTTCTTTCTCCTGTAAAGTTTACCTCATGTGGGTTAGGGCCTTTTGCCTGGAATGCATCGATATATACAATATCGTGTGGATAATTCATTCTATCGGCAGTTATTTGAGTTTTTATGTTAAGCCTTCCTTGGCTGAAAAACAATATGTGTCGTCATTAGAGGGTTTTGGATTTATATATACAATATCGTGTCGATAAATTCATTCTATTGGGAGTTATCGTCACAGACACACAGATTTTTTTTTTTATATTTGAAATCTAGAGGTCGGAAAACATGAAATTCCGCATCGATGTTTTGACCGATTATATAACGTCCCCTATACATTATCCAGCTGAAGAAGTAAAATTTATCTCTTTACTGACACGAATTAAACACGTTAGTCACACATGGCAAGAAATATGACTAATGTCTAAAGATTATTCTTTACTAATGACTAATCGGTCCATATACTTGTTGACTAATGACTAATTAGTTGAGACGCACGATCAATCAAATAGTTTGTCATTGTCAACTTTTAGCTTCAATTTTCCCCTACTCCAGTAGACGCTCACAAGAAATTGTTGAAGAATTACAATGTTGTCAATGGAAACTGGTTAGAAAATGTGTATTGAAGATTTGAAATATTCGTAGGATTGATCAACATGTTAATTGTGTTAATTGGCCGTCTATTATCCCCCACCCCTGAGTGGAATTAGTGGCAAACACCCCCCACCCCGGGCTGTTACTGATTGGTTCCTATTTACCGACGAGGTTACAGATACAAAACGTTCATCTGACAGTACAAACACGAATTCATGTGTACTTTGGTCGAACAAGCCCCCCCCCCCCAGTACATTGTTGTTTCTATGTCATATTTAATGCACTCTGTTTAATTGGTATTTCCATATCTGTTTATATGCCCAGTATTTTCAATTGTTGTAAGCTATCAAGTAGCCTGCTTTTAGAGCAACAATGGAGATATTTTATGCCTGTAAATGGGTCAAAAGTGTGGCTATTGTCGATAATGTGAGTCGCGAATGTAGAACGGTTGCTTCGGTCCTTATTTCGGCTGTGTGTTCCTTGATCCTGTCTTTAAAACGATGTCCCGTCTGTCCAATGTATAATTTACTGCATGTCGCGAACTCTAAGCTGTAAACTCCGTTTTTATTCTCAATATCGGTTTTGTCCCTACCTCTCTCTAAGCACTGGCTTATGGGATTGATAGTTTTAAACCCGATATTAAAACCTTCTTTTTTTAACAATTTACCTACTTTCTCTGAAATTTTTCCATAATAGGTTAAGTCCGCGTTCCTCAACTTAGAAGTTATTTATACTAACGTTTCGACATCAAAATTTACTTACACACCAATCCGGAAGTTCGCAAAATCTTAAATACAAATTTACCCCACAATCCCCCAAGAAGATAAAAGAGAGTTTGGCATAGAGATCTCCTGTTGTGAAGTGATGCCATGAGGGTTCACCGCTGGGTCTTTTTCCTCTCTCAAACCTTTCATGTCATATTTATTTTTATTATTTTATTTTATTTGTATTATGTTTGTATAGTATATGTCAGACCAGCAGCTGGTTATGCATTTTTTGCATAGTTGTGGCTTAAGATAAATAAATACGAAAAAAAAAAGCATTAAACTTAATAATTAACAATAGATACCATACACAAAATATTAGTATGTTATAACAAAATAATCACACAAATTTAAATCAACAATTAAAATTTTCATCAGTCTAATCATCCAGTCTTATACAATAAGTCGTAAGTAAGTATCCTCAATTAAATAAGCCTTAATTTAATTTTTTTACAGCAAATCGGTCCAACACTTTTTTTAGCTGAAATTTTATTTTTTACTAGTTCATTCTCGTTCAGCTGATAGCACTAAATGTACTCTAAAAAACAATTGTTTTCACTTTTTTCGGCTTCCATTGAATACATTCTAAAATATGCAGTTAGTCTTAATAGTATTTTTATTGGTATACATTGCACCGCCGTGCGGAGTTTTTGGGTCAGATTTTAAAATTGCCGCGCGTTTTGTTGTGACACGCTCGGCGATGCGTTCGGACAACTCTTTTAGGTGGCTTTCACACCGGAGCGACATGCGACGCAACACGTGTTGTCTCCAAGAATGAAACTGAGAAATCAATGGGGGCTTTCACACTGAAGACACAAACGTATCCAACACAAATCATGTGTCCAACACTTGTCGCATGGAACTGTTCCATTCTTTTGGCGATTTCTTGTGTTGCAGGTTATTGCCTTATATGTATAATAAATAAATACAGAATAATGAAAAATAACGACAAAAAAATTAAAATATTAATGTATAAAATTATTGAAATAATAATTATTATTTAACGGTGGCGTTAACAAAGGTGATAATGTCGTTCAAACTAATATTTTTAGATCACTTGATTCTACGTAAATTCGTTAATCGTTTTGCTCACTGATCAATGTTTTGTTTACAAAATGGGCGTCATGCCACTTACATATGTCATATTGCTGTACTAAAATGCCAAACTAATGGCAAATAAATTTAATAATTTATTGTATACAAGTGTACACATTTTGACCAACAAAGAGAAACATATAGTTTTGTGAACGGTAATAATAATACCGCACTCATCAATATCATCACATCATCGTCTGATGATGATGAAGACCTAATTATGAACAGCAACTTCAACTGTCTAGCGACCGATAATTGGGGGTTACTGGTACAACGTGTGTGCAACACTTGTCTCTTTGATGTGAAAGCCCTGTATCCTACAAATGTTTCCAATACGTATTGTGTCGCATGTCGCTCCGGTGTGAAAGCCACATTATTATACTTCGCCGATTGGCAGCAATCGTTGGAGTCCAAACTTTAAGAAAGCGTAATTTGAATCAGAATAACTTTTGACTGGGAACTGAAGCTTTCTATATCCTTCTAATGTCTTGACTGTAATGTTTGTGGTGAAATTGTCGTTATATATTATTTTTTTTTTTAATCTCCCCCCTAGCTACGCCAACAACTACAAGGTCATATCGCCTACTACCAGAGCGCTCGTTCATCACTCTGGTAGACATGAGGTATTTCATATTTGATTCAAAACCCCAAATGGACGACACATCCATTGGATTGAATGGAATCGACAGAAGGGTAGGAATGAATATTTGGGCGCTCCTATGGAAATTAACTGTTGAATATTAGCACAAAAGGTCGACTGGTTTTTGGAAGGGGGAGCGAAAACTTGATTAATTACTTCTGTGGACTTTTTTAATTTGCCTGAAATAAGATATTGAAAATATTAACACTAAAAGTGAAAAAGAGCCGTCTCAGTTAGTGACGACCTAGTAAAAATGTTATGACTCCCATCCGTCAAGTCTTGAACATTGGGCATAAAACAAGTCTTTCTTGGAGATATTTCTTCTTCAAAACACATCTCCTTCAACAAAGTGGCTCAGGTTTTGACAATCGCAAATCTTATATAAATAGGTTAGGTTTTATGACTCATGCCCGGGCTTTAACTACAAGGTCATATCGCCTACTACCAGGGTGCTCTTTCTTCACTCTGATGTCCACCAGACCTAAATTTTGCCTACCCTAAATGTTTATTCACCTAGGGCAGGGGTCTTTAACGAGTACCTGACATCACACATTCAGGACGGCGTGCTTAAGTTTATTTTACCTCCCAGATAAAATAAACTAAGGGCCTCGGTCGGGTTTCGAACCCACGTTCTTGAGCTCAGAAGACAAGCACACATACCACTGAGCTACCGGCGCCCTCAATAATTATTTTTTTCAAATTAGTCCAGCTCTACTATTGGAGTCCAAAATTTTGCCTACCGTAAATTTTTATTCACTTAGGGTAGAGGTCTTTAACGAGTACCTGACATCGCTCAGGCTCGGGACCATCGTTTAACGTTCCCATCCGAAGGACGGGGTCCTCAAATTTCAAAATTAATTTTACTTTCCCAGCTATAGGAAGTTATGTAATCGGTCAAAATTTCGATGCAGAGTTTTTAACGGAATTTGATGTTTTTCGACCTTTACATTTCAAATATAAACAACACATGAACACGATAACTCCCGATAGAATGAATGTATCGTCACGAAATTTTAGAGTTGAATCCAGTACCCACTAACAACAAGTTCATAGCTAGAATCGTTTTTGCGGTAGAGAGCTCACAACTTTCCAATCACAGACACATGCAAAGAGAGACATAGTGAAAATTATCAAAGCATATTCGGGGGACCTTGAAACGTGAAAATCCGTTCGAACCTCGATCTTGGATTTTCGCACGATTAGAATTAAATGTAACCAATTAATTATTTTTTCTGGAATTAGTTACATTTTGTTTTTTTTAAACGTTACAGCTAAATGTTTTCGTGAGAAAGTCTTCGATTAAATAAGTTGAAGAACCTGTGAACGCTCTTTTCAGACAATATTGAGAGAGAGACTCTGATTTTATTCGGATGGATGAAGCTAATTCTGTGTCTGATTGGAGTAGGTACGACTATTTCCAAGAATTCTATTAATGGAGCGATTGTCAAGCAGGAAAATATCTCAACTGGAAAGGGAGGGGAATGGGGAATCATCAATGAACCTGAAAGTATCAATGGATTCCTTGTTCATTGAGGTATGAATTTCAAAAAAATCTTTGATCCTTTTGACATTTTATTACTCACATTTTGCAGACGAGTGCAATTGATTATGTGACCGCTTGAAGTTTGAGCGCAATACTGAACCGCATCCTTAATTTATACATCCATTATTGAATTCTTCAACTGAATACTGAACAAATGGCATTTGAATGAAATTAGGAAGAGAAAGAATAACTTCTTACTAAAATTGAATGTATTGAAGGGCCTCAAAAATACTTTTTTTTAAATTTTTTCTGAAAGTGCATTTAATACTAATCTATAGTTGTTAGTTTTTGTGACTCATGCCCGGGCTATAGGAGGTAACCCCAGTAACTGCCGATGTTATGAATGTAATGACATGAAATTTCATGTTTTCAGTCAAAACCCAATGGCGATATAACCTGTCAAATTTCAGCGATATCAGTTAGAAGAGCGGTTTCAGGAGAGAGGGCTCAACTCAAAAACCTAATAATTGCCGATGTAATGAATTTATCGACACAAAATTTAGTACGAGAAAAAAATTAACTTACTTAATTAGTTCTGTGGACTTTTTGACGTGACGTCTTATAATTTGGTAGGCCGGGCCCTCATGCAGGAAAACGATGTCCCGTAACGAAAGTCACAGGGAACGCGGAACACACGTATCGCGCATGCGCCGAGACAGCTGTTTCCGCTCTCCCTCTAAACCTTAATAAGTGTCCGCTCTCCCTCTAAACCTCAATAAGTTTCCGCTCTCTCTCTAAACATCAATAAGTGTCCGCTCTCCCTCTAAACCTCAACGAGTTTCCGCTCTCCCACTAAACCTCAATAAGTGTCCGCTCTTCCTCTAAACCTCAATAAGTGTCCGCTCTCCCTCTAAACCTCAATAAGTTTCCGCTCTCTCTCTAAACATCAATAAGTGTCCGCTCTCCCTCTAAACCTCAACGAGTTTCCGCTCTCCCACTAAACCTCAATAAGTGTCCGCTCTCCCTCTAAACCTCAATAAGTGTCCGCTCTCCCTCTAAACCTCAATAAGTTTCCGCTCTCTCTCTAAACATCAATAAGTGTCCGCTCTCCCTCTAAACCTCAATGAGTTTCCGCTCTCCCACTAAACCTCAATAAGTGTCCGCTCTCCCTCTAAACATCAATAAGTGTCCGCTCTCCCTCTAAACCTCAATAAGTTTCCGTTCTCCCACTAAACCTCAATAAGTGTCCGCTCTTCCTCCAAACCTCAATAAGTGTCCACTCTCCCTCTGTTATATTTGATTCTTGACACTTTCGCTATCTCGCAACTCAGACGTTGTCACGCTCATTTTGCCACGCATCGGAGTTGCACGCACCCGATTTTTTATTTTATCTGAAATAAGATATTGTATATATATATATATACAGTTAAAGTCCAAAAGGACCCTCAAAAATCTACGTACTATACAGCCAGTAAATTTTTGACATTGAATTATATATATATACTGTATATTATATATATATATATATATATATATATTTTTTTTTTTTTTTTTTTTTTTGAGGGTCCTTTTGGACTTCAACTAAAAATATGTGAAACATAATAAAAAATAAAGAAGAACGTAGGTATGTTTTTTGAAAAAGAATGTCTATTTCACAAAATATATATACATATATAAAAAAAAAAAACTTTATTCGGTTTAGCGCAAGGGGTGCTATACACAATTAAAAAAAAAAAGTATATATATACATATTGCATATTAAAATATGATGTCTTGTAGAAGGCGGGGCTTCATACGACGGTGTAGCAGAGGTTCCCCAATGCCAAAGGTAGCGGCTCTAGAAACACTCTGCAGCCCAGTCCTGAACCTTGTCGCTAACTCCAATATGAAGTCGCTAACGTCGGGAACATCCAGCTCCCTGCGTATTTGAGAATTCCTTACCATCCAAGACGCGTTTATGGCAAGGCGGAGAACTTAGTTTTCGAACCTGACCATTTTTTTAATGTTGGTCTGGCTTGTGCCGAGCCAAAATATATATATATAATATATGGAAGTACCTTCGGTATTGCTACCATCTTCAGCCCCGACTTAATAAATACAGTATTTGTTAAATCGTGGCTGAAGTTGGTAGCAATACCGAGAGTTCGATACTACAATACCTTTTTCTTTATTTTTCAAGTAAACAGTTACAAAATAAAATTAATTAATTAAAACAGACAAAAACCCAACAACGCAAAAAAAAAAAAAAAAAACAGTAAAAAGTGAAATCAGTAAAAGTCAGTAAAGTGACTCTTTGCTGTGTATACAGTCAGTAACAAAAATGTTCGGACGGTTTGATTTTTCAATAAAAAATTATAATAATTAAATGCACAAGTAATAAAAAATAATTTAAAAAAATATTTAAGCCATTTTTCAATCAAGAATAAGAATTCAAAAGTGGGTTAGGATAAAGGAAAAACAGCTTTGATTAGAACAAATAAATATTTTAATTTAATAAATTTTATAACAAGTATTGTAGGTAACAAAAATTTTCGGACAAAAATGTAAACAACTATAAATAAATTCAATGTTTTTTTTACGATTTCACAAATTCAAAAACCATAATGTTAATTAATATTTGGTTGGGTACCCTTTTTGTGTAATAACATCTTTCATTCGATTCGGCATTGATGATGAAACTAATTTTTTGGTGAAATTTGGAGATATTTTACCCCACTCTTCTAATAACTTTTGTTTCAATTCGTTTTTTGAAGCAATGGGTGTTAATCGAATTTTCCTGTCGAGCTCACCCCATACGTGTTCAATTGGGTTGAGATCGGGCGATTGGGGGGGGTTTCATAACTTTAGGGCAGTTATACAAAAGCCAAGTACGTACCAATTCACAGGTGTGTTTCGGATCGTTGTCTTGGTAAAAATGAAAAGTCCGTAAAATCCCAAGTTTTTCAGCATTCTTTTTCAAATTGCTCCTTAGTAATTCGGCATAAACTTTTCCAGTCATGGTGGTTTCAATGAAAACCAGTTCACCAATTCCACTAGACGCCATACACCCCCACACCATCACTAAGCCACCCCCATGTTTTACTATTGGTTTTAAATTTTTTGGATTCAGCTCCTCATTACGCCTTCTCCAAATTTTGTCGCGACTGTCGGGACTAAATATATTAAACTTACATTCAAAAGTATTTGCTTGCATTAGAACAAACCGCAATAATAAAATATTCTTGTATCTGGTAACTCTTCACAACATAAAAAGAAATCTCAGGTCATGTAATGTCAGAAAACTAGATTTTTGTGATATGACGTTGGAAGAGAGCGACAGCAGCGCTGACCCTCGGCAGAAACCGTCCCTTCCCCCTACTCTATCCCTTCCACCTTCCCTCTAAAGAAACTAAGTACCCAATTTTTCTAATTTAAACGTTTTTTCTCCGATATTTCGACAAATAAATGTTTCCAGATCATGTCCGTTTACTTCCATGTAATATATGTATACATATACTATTACTTTACTTTTGTTTACTTCCCCATACATATAATATATGTATACATAATAATATGTACTAAAAATTTTGTAATCGTGTGAACATCAGAGATCAATTGCATGCGTGTGTTTATGTGAGAGCTCAAACGCTTTGACCTGACATCGTACAGGCTCATGACCATCGCTTAACATCCCATCCGAAGGACGGAGTGCTTAAGTCTATTTTACCTCGCAGATTAATGACATTACTCCAAAAAATTTCTGAATGATTCTGGAACTCTTTTGCGAAGCTCAATCTTTTTTTTATATTTTTTTCACTCACAAACGGTTTTTGGTACTCTCCCATTATATCCTGCTTCTTTTAGAATTCTTCGAACATTTTGGAACACTCTTGGACGGGCAGAGGAAGATTTCAAATCTATCCGATCCTCGTGCTTATACCTTCGAATTACATCGGCTACGGTGCTTTTATTTCGGCCTACCATACCACCGATTTTGCGGACACTTAATCCTTTTTCATAATTAAAAATTATTATCTGTTGAACTTCAAAAGATGTTCGACCCATCTTGACAGCAGGAAATACAAATAACTACTGAATGCAGTAATAGAAGGATATAAACACATTTCATTTGTTCGGTATTAGCGGTTGGTTGAGAAGGGATTAAAGATCATGATCAGAGTCGCATTTGTTTACAAAACAAACAACAGGTGTCCAGAAAATTTTGTTACGTGAATTTCTTGTCTTCAATTATTAATGCAAAAGTTCCTATTAGCTGTAAATGTTTAATTAATTGTTTTACGGAGTTTTGAAATGATTGATGATCTCGAAATTTAAAACTTTGATTGAATTAAATATTTTGCCATATAACTATGTGTAACTGCAAAAGAAAAACAAGATTATAAATTGTCCGAAAATTTTTGTTACTGATTGTATATTTCAAAATCCCCAATTGACCTTATCGTTAGCGCTTAAACGTGAGCTAAATACGCTCAAACGTTTCTTCTGATACAGCATGCTGTATAACATCCAAATAAATGATGTTTTTCATAAAATGCATTTCGCATAACGAAAATGAGTTTGAAAACCAAAAATATGCAATTTTTGCTAAAAATTGAAATAATAGTCACATATTATCTATACGTCTTCACGTAATTTCAACAACTATAAACTCATTCGACGCAGAATTTTATGTTCTTTAATTTAGGACAGAATAAAAGTTCCGGAGAAATGCGTCGTTTGTGAGTTATTCGCCTTTTTTTAAGTCCGAAAATTTCGAGGTTTTTGAGGCACCCTATCTATAGAGCACAAGCAGAAAATTGGCGCAAATTTCAAAAAAACTCTTTTCACATGTAAATGAAGAGATTAAAACCGTTTCCAGCTTTCCACGAATTATTTCACGTTAGTCTTTTTTGGTCTTACTTTCCTGGCCTATATGCTAAAGAATGTTTTTTTTGTTATGACGTCATAAATGTTTTCCCTTGAAGGTACAAACAACGAAACTTCCGTTGGACTCGGCATTTCGTACGTACTCAAGAATGAAAAAGTTATCAGTTCTCATGTGGATGCAATTAGAGTTTACAAGATCGCTGTTTAGTGTCCTTTTCCAGTTTTTTTTCGAATTTCATTATTTTTTATGTTTTTCACAAATCACTTGAATTCACAATTCATCACGATTTCAAAGTGTATGATGCAAGTTCGAAGACAAAATATGAATTACCTAGTATAAACATAAAAATTACGTATGTAAACAAAGCCGCTAGAGAAAAGGGATTAGTGTTTATTTCGAATCAAAACAAAAACCAAGAACCACCATTCATTTCGTATTTTTCTGTTTCCGTTTCATGTATTCATCCGATTTTGAATCTGAAAAATGATTTGAACTCATTGAACTGTCTACTTTCGGGCGTCCTACCTGTAAATTTTAAAAAATTGAAAAAATAACGTGTGAAAAATTAAAGAAAAATATATAAAAAATCTAAAATTCGGAATTTACAATTAAAAAAAAAAAAAAAAAAAAAAAAAAAAAAAAAAAAAAAAAAAAAAAAAAAAAACGGTGTGTAATATCAATCCTACATTTATATTGAGTACAAAGGAAAAAAAATAAAAAAATGAGCCGTTTAGCCAAAATATCGTTAGTAGTGGTGGCAACTGTTGAAATAAATTCATAATAAAATACCGGACATTTAGCCTTAAACCTGGATATATGGGACATAAGAACCTCCTGAAATATTGTCATGAATAAGAAAGTTTTTAATAAATTATAAAAAATATCATTATCAATCATTGTTTTTATTATAACAAAAAACTGTACTGTATTTATTATTTTTATACTCATTTATTTTATTTTTTACTGTTATTGTTATTACTAATCACATCTAAAATCTAATTCATAAAGTATCTTGATATATACATTCTTATGACGTATCCTATTACCAAGTTATGGTTTAACAGAAATAAATAATATTGGTAATGTAAAGAAATTTTAATGTCTTTATTAACCTGAAGTACAGTACCTTTTTCCCCTCTGTCGTTAGTCATCCCTTTTCACAGTTAGTATTACATTAGCGGCCGCTTCAAATATTTTAGTGAAAAAATAAAAATAAATTTTGATAGAATCTGTTCATTTGAACTTTTTTTTTTTTTTTTTTTACAAACATTTAGTCTCAACTGTAGCTTTCACAGATCTCTTGAGTGGCATGAGAAAGGAAGGGCACCCATTGGTAGCTCCTCGAGGGATGTTATGCAGTTTCAAGAAGGGTGGGGGGGTGGGGGGGAGTGCAATTTGGGATTATAGCATCACCCTTCCATCTATTTAGTCTCCTGAGAGGATTTTGTGTAGGAACTGTGGTGAAGAAAGTGAGTGAATGTACAGATTTGTGTGTTAATGCAATTTGCTGTGGAATTATGTCGTAAACTGTATTTATTATAAAATCATTGTGGAGTATTGTGTGATGAGTCTGAGTGTGTTTGGTTGGAAAATCTGAATACGTTTTAGATAGGATGCTTATGCGTGCGTAACTACAAATGCAAAAGTATTCGTTCATTAAAAAAAAAAAAAAAAAAAAAAAACTTTTTTGAGCTTATTTAAATGTGTATGATGTGATAAACAAATAGGTCATGTTAATGTTAAATAAATGATAAATATATAAATAATAATTAAATAAATAATAAATTACCACATTTCCTGTAGAAATTGTATCTCTTTTGTCTTTTTACTAAATTTTTATTTCTACAGTAATTTCCTAAAAGGGGCCTAAAAAAATATCAATAGTTCAATTTTTAAGAAATTGTACGTAAATTGAAAAAAATTTCAATAAACAAACTTTTCATTTGTATTTCCATAGAGATGCCATCTTGTTTTTTTCTAAATTTTACAAAAATATTAAATCTAATCCAAAGTATTGTAGCACTTCATATGACACAAACATGCATTCAAACTGAAAATTGCAAGTGTGCCCCAGGCCTTAGCCAAACCGTAAAGTGACTCGGATATCCGAGTGGTTTAAATATAAATGTATAGATAGCGGTTATATTTTTGTGTTGAAAATAATTTAGTTTTGTCTGTTCAGATGGGAATAAATCATCATAAGTCGTTTTACTTCCCCAGTTATACGAAGTATAGGGGAAGTTATTTAATCAGCCAGAAATTCATAGTTGAACTTCCCCAGACTTTACAGACAACCTGATTCAAAAAATTAATAAAAACATTTGCCTTATAGAGTTTTGAATCTAAATAAAGAACTTCAGGACGATCATTATCCCCGATTTGGCTGAAAATCGATAGGTGTCCTTATTGGGTTTTGAATTTAAATATAAAATTTCAGTACGATCATTTTTGGATCGATGCCGATTTGGCTGTAAATCGATAGGTGTTGTCCTTATACGATTTTGAATTTAAATATAGAATTTCAGGACGATCATTTTTGGATCCGATCTCGATTTGGCTGAAAATCGATAGTGGTGGTCCTTATAGGGTTTTGAATGTAATTATAGAATTTCAGGACGATCATTTCCGGATCCGATGCCGATTCGACTGAAAATCGATAGGTGTTGTCCTTATTGGGTTTTGGTCACACTTATAGAATAACCTGTTGATACTATATTGGCAGTAAATAGTTTTTATTTTAAACCTCACCCTTAATCCCCCCTTCCCATTAGCCGATTTAGCTGAAAATCAATAGGTGTCATCGTTAGATGGTTCTGGTTTCACATATAAAATTTTATGCTGATACATTCATTCTATCAGGAGTTATTGTATTCACAGTTCAAGATTTTATTTTTTGTTTCTTATTTGGAATATGGAGGTCACAAAACATGAAATTTCATTGAAAATTATGCATCGAATTTTGACCGAATATAAATAGCTGGGGTAGTAAAAACACTTGTTTTTCAAAAAATAATAGATGCAAATTGATTTTTAAAAAATAAATAAATAAAATTCATGCTAGAAGTGAGAATCATTTTACAATTAGAAAATTTATGAATATACATGAGAAAATATTATAATTTTTATTTATTAGCAATTCATTAACTAATTTTCATTCTTGAATGTTTAGACAGGCTCTTTTTGATTTAAATTAAATTTTATTCAAACATCAACTAGGCAGGTTGCCGTTGCCCGAAAGTAACTTTGCATTTATTACGGCCCGAAAGAAAAAGTGATCGGTCAATCACCGGTAATGTACTTCCCCAACACAAATTTATTAATAAGGTCTTCGCTCTGGCCGATTTGGCTGAAAAACAATATAAGTTCGTTGCTATGGGGTTTTGGATATACATATGTCAATACATTTATTCTATCGGAAGTATCTTGTTCACTAACAGACAGATTTTTTTTTTTAAATTCTTGGATCGGATGGTCGGTAAACATGAAATTCCGGTCGGTAAACATGAAATTCCGGTCGGTAAACATGAAATTCCGATCGGATGGTCGGTAAACATGAAATTCCGTCGAAAATTTAATATTGAATTTTTGATCTATTACATAATTTCCGTAAAAGCTTTCTCTGCTTTCTATCTGTTCAAAGAAGATTAAATACGCTTTTATTTGAAGTTGAGGTATCCTTCAAATGACCTGCATGTTTCGTGATTATGAAAATAGATGAAATTTTATTTTTTATAGAGATACTCATTGCAAGGGTTGACCTTACTAGTTCACACATAAATGTAATACATTTTATATTCAGGGTGTCCTTTTTAGATGGCCTGGCTGAATTTCTCTTGAACCGATAACGTTATAAAAAAAAATAAAAAATACGTATTTCATATTTTTCAGTCTAGTTTAAAATTTCAACCTGTTTTTGAAAAAGAAATTATACGGGGTACCCCAGGACCAGTACAACTTAAAAATTTCAAATAGGACCCTATACCTTCTGATACATCATTTTAAAGGATTTTTTACGCTGAAATCCATGGTGCAACCCGATTTTAAATTGTTCAAAAAATTACAAGTTATGGTTCAAAATTAAAAAAAAAATAATAATAATACATTTTGTTAGCTATTTTTAATAATAAAAAAATCACATACCCCTAGAGGTTGGTGAACCTACATTTCATGTTCAAACTGCCTGCCCTCTTTGAAGATGCAAAGATTGATCGTCTTAACCACTTTTGGCTGGTGCTCAGTGCGATAGACTGAGTAGAGACGGATCTTTGCATCCTTTCGCATATTTTTATTTTTTTTTGCATATTTTGCCAAATATATATACATATTTCGCTGTTTTTATTGCAAATAAATCACAGACCTATACATTACCATGCAATTTATTATTTATATATTTTCAAATAAATTTAAATTAATATATTTTTTTAAATGTGTTTCAGGGGCGAGGTGGTAAAGGATCGATCTTCGTGTGGGCGAGCGGCAACGGAGGAAAACATACTGACTCGTGTAACTGTGATGGCTACACCAACACCATTTTTACACTGTCCATATCGAGCGCAACACAGGCTGGGTACAAAAATTAAAATATATTTAATGACTACTCATTTACCCGGCATTGCCCGGGAGTAACACTACGTTTTATGGTTTATGTACTTTTTGCGTTAAATAAGCTCGTCACAAAATTATATAGCCCTCTTTTACGTTATAACATAATCAGTCTAACACCACCAATCTCTTTATTTTTTGATTGTATTATTATTTGTAGTTTTATGTTATACTAGCTGACCCGACAGACGTCGTTCTGTCAAAAGCTATTGGACCGGATTTTTTTTTTTTTTTTTGACAACTTGGAACCACAGCTAGTTCCTACTTAAGAACGCCGGGCACCTTAGATAGTATGCGCCTTGCAACTCCGTGCAACCAGGTATTAAGTTCTTAGGACCGCTGGGCAACACAGATAGTATGTAATTAGGAACGTTGGGCATCGCAGCTAGTATGTGCCTTGCAACAGCGGATGCCCTAGGTATTTTGTGCTTAAAAACGCTGGTGATAGCTATTATTTACTGTGCAACGATGGACCTCCTAGGTAATACATGCTTAGGAAACCCACCATATTAAAATTAGAGCTATATCCCATCTTTAAGAAAGCTCCATGTGAGATTCATTCTGCATTAATGCACCCCCGCCCCTCCCGTCCAAAAGGGTCACAGCCAATTTTTAAATATTGCTTTTGAAACTACCATTTAGGTATATGCTTGCCCCCCCATACCCCCCTCCCGTCGACAATTTTGAGACGTGACATGTCCTTTTTTGTTTTTGTATTTTAAGAATACTACATGTGAAAACCTAACCTAACCTACATGTGAAATTCCATGACAATCCGAGCATCCGTTAATGCCAGCACTATCTTTATATTTAGGCCCCCCTTACAACCCCCCCTACCGTTCAAAATTTATGGACGCCTCATAGCCTATTTTTTAACTTGGCTTTTAAGAATACTACATGTGAAATTTCATGATAATCAGTCCATCCGTTCATGCGCTAGAGCAATTTTTGTGCTTAGCCCCCCCCCCCCCCCCCCCCCACTCCAGTTGACCGCTAGGAACTCTCTTCATAAGAACCTTCCTCGGACTTCAACGAATATTTAAAAAAAAAATTAGCCGAATTGGTCCAGCCGTTCTCGAGTTTTGCGCTTAGCAAAATTAGGCAGTCATTTTTATTATAAAGATTCCCATCCACGCATGTTTATCTATCTTATTTCGTTTCCAGCCTTAATACATGTCTTTATTATATTTTCTCTTTATTCGCATTATTATTTTTTATGTTTTATCTTTACATATTTCATAAAGAATTTAACGATGGTTATTTATTCTCTTCATTTATTTATATAAGCTGATATTTTTTGTTCCATTTTCAAATATCTGTAATGCCAACTCCGACTGACGGCCAAAATGGCTATAGTCTACTTAAGTGTTTTTTCTTTGTATATTTCTTGGAATGATGTTATTTTTCTTCTTTTAATAAAAATTATTCTATTATATTCTATTCTAATCAGTCTAACATCCAAATGCCAAAACATCCTCTCAGGATAATAACCAGTGAATCTAACCACTTAACAACCAACAAAACAGTCACTTAAAATTTGTAGCCAGTCACTTTAACCATTCGTACATCACACAAACCCAGAAATCTTAACAATCCTTGAAAATTTCTTTAGTTCAAATCAGTGGCGTAGCTAGCCCTGAGTGGGTTGAATTTCGGGGGGTTTCAAAAGCATATTGACTGCCCTATATGGTACTTTAAACATTTTAGTTGGACAAAAGTTAAGTCAAAAATTTAAGATTTCACGCCCTAGGCATTGTTGTCGAAAGGTGAGGGGCTCCGAAAATGTAAATATTTACCTTATAATGAAAATAAATACTGCATAGAGATGGAAACAAATCAAGTATTGTCGTTTGAACAAGTGATGTCATTCTACTGCGATAAGACGCGACTTTATCAGTCTGACTACAATAATAGCAATAGTAAGTAATCAGTTACCGTGTTCACAGACACACACACACAGACAGACATTTTTACTAGAGGCAATAAAGTTAACTCGACGGTGAGTTTTCAGTGAAATTTTATCTTTGGTGACACACCCAAGGCAATGAGTTCCACTCATTTATGGTTATCACTGTCGCTGCCTGGTCTATGAAGGTTCCTAGGCCATTGGCGGAGGATTAATGTGTGTTCTAAAGGAGGAAAGTAATTTTTTGTACCTGGTGACAAAGGTGTAATTAGGTGACAAAGAGAATATTGAGATCAGTGTGAAGGGTTTTGTTAGTGGTTATAAGGAGCATTGGCTATTATATGAACGATTTTTGATTGAATGCGCTGAAGATTGGAATCGTTAATTAGTCGTTTTGTTCTGAGGGTTAATTTTGATATTTTGTCTACTAGTCTTTCAGTTTCAACTACATGTAATGCAAAATATTTTTTCATAATACTCCTAAAATTAATATTTGGCTACAAAGTGAATCATTTAAATTCATTTCACCCTTCTTAAAAATTATTTTTAAGGGTCTACTTTCCCTCCATCAGAACCGGAGGCTCAAATTCATTAAAATTCAATGGGCATCGCCCGACATATACCCACACTTTGACCTACTTTCAACGAGTTTTAACTGAGATTTATAAAGCCGGTTTAATAAATTTAAAAAAATTGTATTCAATTTTTAGATTATTAAAAAAAATAGTTACATTTAGTTGTAAGTAGACAATAATACACATAGTAACCTATAAAATTATATAGAAAAACTTAACATTTGTTATTTAGCCTTGGGCTAAAATTAAGAAATGGGTTGAATCGCTCAATCTATAAGGCCGTGAAATATGAAAACCAGGTAAAGCATGAATGTATTGAAATAAATAAAAAATGTATGTTTTGATGTATGAAATTAAACACATTGTAATTATCAATAATATATTATAAAATTAATTATATTTATTGGTATAAAAAAAAACAGTGGGGAGCCATGATGGCCGTGCGGGCTAGAACGTAGGGCTTTGGTCGCAGGGTCTCACCATGGTTTGCGGGTTCGAATCCCGTCCGGGAGTGAGTTTTATTTCGTAAATACAACTCCCTCTCGGAGCCATGAATGTCGTAAATAATTAGATAACACACTGACATGGCTAATATGCATCGAACATAAGGGAAACAAACAATAAATAAAAAAATAAAAAAACAAAAGACGATGCTTAGCTCTTTTTAGAGTGGACCAGTCTTTAAACAAATATATATAAATTAAGTGAGGGCGCCGGTAGCTCAGTGGTATGCGTGCTTGACTTCTGAGCTCAAGGTCGTGGGTTCGTAGCCCGACTGAGGCCCTTAGTTTATTTTATCTGGGAGGTAAAATAAACTTAAGCACGCCGTCCTTCGGATGGGACGTTAAGCGATGGTCCCGAGCCTGTACGATGTCAGGTACTCGTTAAAGACCCCTACCCTAGATGAATAAAAATTTAGGGTAGGCAAAATTTAGGACTCCCACAGTAGAGTCGGGCTCATGTCCACCAGAGTGACGAAAGAGCGCTCTGGTAGTAGGCGATATGACCTCGTCGTTAAAGCCCGGGCATGAGTCATAATATAAATTTTATTTTATTTCCAAATAGGTACCTATTCACAATTTTATAAATAATGTATACAACAAGCAAATTTGCTAAAAGACAAAAATATGGCATAGTCAAAAAAATGATAAGAGGAGCGAAATCATCTCCTAGGCACTGAGTACTCATTTATAACTCACTGTCCCTGCTGTTATTAAAAAGGTCTCAAGGCTTTTGGCGCTTAAGGCGTCATTGAAGAATTGGTGCAGTATGAAGGGCACGGCCTAGAGGATTACTATGGGAAATCAGGGAGGAAAATATATTTTTGTATCTAGATTTAGCTACTTCTATGACGGGAGGGATGCTGAAGTCAGTATTGGAGGTTCTTTTTGGAAACATAGCAAGGAGGATTGTTTATTGTACGAAGGATTTTGGATTGAAAGGATTGGATGCGCTGCAGATTGGAAACCTTAACTGAATTCCAGAGTTCAAGTCCGTAAGTCCACATCGGTTTCAACACTACGTTGTATATAAGTCGTTTTATTTTCGAAGTTAATTAAATTTTTTTGTCTAGTGGTCTTAGTAACAGTTTAAAAAAAACATTAAGGCGAAGTCAAGGTCCACGCCGTAGATTTTCCGTGAAAACATCTTTGCGCTGTTTTTTCATTTTCTTTTCGATGCTGCCGTAGCTCTTGCATTTGCTCGGCACTAAACTTTTTAGGTTTTTCAAATTCCTTTTGATACGAGCTTTCCTCTGATTTGCGTTTTCTATAATTCCGCGCATATTTACGATTCATATGAGACGACACCTTTAATTTTTTGCAATTTTCAATTTAATACCGATTTTTACATATATTTCGGAGAATATTTTTATTGTTTCACTTTGAGTCCTAGTAGTGCTTCTCAAGCTCTTTACAATGACACCCGAATCAACGTCCTATCTAAACGCGTTATCACGCTACACTAATTTCTAATTTTACACAACGCTAATTCGCAACAATCATCCGCCGACGCCCACACTAGCCTGATAACGTCACAGGCAAAACAAACACGTACAGACATGCTCTATCCATTGTGACCCCAACCGTTGTTATCGCATTATTAGTCTCGTAGTTATTAGCGATTAAAATCTGACGGTATTTTGTAACACAAGTTTAACCGGCTATCACTGAGCGAATAGACGTTCTCACGTCAAAATAAAGTGATATATCTCATATATTTGTCTACATTTTTATTTGAACAAAATTCCACCTATATTCTTATGTATTTGATGTATTTGTATCCGATCTGATTGTAGATACAAACCTTGGTACCTGGAGGAATGTTCCTCCACGATAGCAACCACCTACAGTTCGGGGATCCTCGGGCGAGACAAGAGTGTAGCGTCTGTGGACATGGATCCTCGTCTTCGTCCAGATCATCTTTGTACCACTGAGCATACAGGTTCGTCCACACTATCAATTGTCTGTCTAAGATTTGGAGGAAACTAGATGTGAAACTTATCAACTTACTCCATAACTGAAGGAACCATATACATAAAGAGAAATATGAGAAAAAGTTGTCGGTGAATCACCGATGATGTACTTCCCCAGAGAGAATTAATCAACTAAGTTTTCGCTCTTCCTCTGAAACAAATTTATCGATTTGAATCATCATATTAAATTCCATGTCGATGCATTCACTACAATATTATACGATTTTGAGTCGAACTCCCTTCCCTTTGGCCGACTTTGTTAAAAACTAATAGATGTCGTTTTCATAGGGTTTTAGATTTAGATATTCAATTTCGTGTCGATACATTCATTATTTCGGCAGTTATACTGAATTTTGTGATATTTGGTTCATAATCGATACACTTTCGTGACGATATATCAGGAGTTATTTTGTTCACAGAGAGAGAGTTTGTTTTTAATTATTGTATTCTATTTGTTAACTTCCCATAGACTTCGTAAAGCTAAGAAATAAAACGAAAAAAAATAATAATATTTTTGCACCAGTTCATACTAATAATAATAATAATAATAATTGTTATTGTTTGAAGGGATCACCCCTATACAATTGAGTCAGTGATCATTACTTTTACAAGGCCAGTAGCTCAGTGGTATGCGTGCTTGCCTTCTGAGCTCAAGAACGTCGGTTCGAAACCCGACCGAGGCCCTTAGTTTATTTTATCTAGGAGGTTATTACTATGAGAGTAAGTCCCAACATATAATGAAGTCCAACGTTTACTTTGACTATTATTTCCATTGGAAAAATAAGAATGAACTGTAACCTGGCTTTTTTGGAGTTAGGATTAGGGTAAAATAAATGAAAAATATTCATAATGGTTTGTCAACAAGATACACTCTTGTTTTGTGTGTATAATTGTTTTAACAATACAATATAATTAGTGTGAAAGCATGCATTGTTAAATGTTGCCTTTTCAACAGTTCCCCCTTGTCGAACAAAGCCCATATTCGGAGTTACATGTCAGCTAAAAAAAATTGTGAATCACTGACAATTTATTTCCTCAGAGGAATTAATCAATCTTTGGACAATCCTCCTTCCCCCTAGGTGTTGTCGTCATAGGGTTCTGGATACACATATAAAATTTAATGTCGATATTGTGAAGTATAAAAAAAAATTCACACATTAAAATGATTAAATTATTAATATAAAAAAATTAATTATATTTATTTTTCTATAAAAAGCAAATTTCTTTTAAAACAAATGAGTAAAAAACAAAACACGGCCATCAGCTGGTTTTTTAGTGTGTAGAGTAGTGTCGAGGTTTGAGTCAATGGAGACGGTCTGAGTGAAGATAGAAAGTGGTGTTTAGGTTTAACTTGTAATGAACTAAATAGAAGTGAATTTACGGTGAAATTGATCCGCAAAGAAGGTACTGTTTGTTTATATGTACAGGATATATGCCCAGAAATATATAACTTAAATTTAAAGAATGGCCAAAATTATAAAACAAAAAAAATATTGAATTAGTTTTAAGAATTTAGTTTTTAAGATTTTTATTTTGAATTTTGTTTGTTTCAATGTTTAGTTTTTAATTTTAATAATGTAAATTTAAGAAAATAAATCCAATATGTGTTCTCGTAAATTCTATTCTATTCATTTTTCCTGTTGGCCCAGTAAGATAATTTGAAAACCTTTGGATTAGATTTAATATTTTTGTAAAATTTAGAAGATAAGATGACATCTCTTTAGAAATCCAAATAAAAAGTTTGTTAATTGAAGTTTTTTATAAAAATTACGTACTTTCTTAAAAATTGCACGTCTTGAATTTTTGATACTTTTTTAGGGCCCTTTTCTGAAATTACTGTAGAAATCAAAATTAAATAGACCATTTATACAATTTCTACAGGAAATGTGGTAATTTTATTTTATTATTTATTCTTTTCGTTTTAATTACTATTTCAATTATTAATTATTATTTATATTTTTTTTTATTTATCATTTATTTAAGATTAACACTTAAACCTATTTTTTTTAGCACAATACATTCATTGCATTGGCGGTTATTGGGGTTTTTGAGTTAAGATGATCCCCCTTCCCTCCTGCCGATTCCGCTTAAAATTGAAAAGTGTCTTCCTCATTGGGTTTTGACTTCAAATATGAAATTTCATATCGATATATTTATTACAACGGCAGTTATTAGAGTATTTATGTAAAGCCTCCCCTCTAATCCTCCCTTCCCTTTGGCTGATTTAGCTGAAAATCGATAGGTGTTGTCCTTATTGGGTCCTGAATACACATATAAAATTTCTTGTCGATACAGTTATTTCATCGGGACTAATTCCCCTTTACTTCACACAGCAGAAGTAAACATATTGGTACAAAAATATCGATGTAAATATCCAGACAATAAATACCGATATATTTTGCTAAATAATTGACATTGTAAATCGATACTCATCCCAAATTAATACAATCGAACACCATTTTCAATATTCGTATGTTTATTTCTTATGTACATGCAATGAATTTACTTCTAAATTTAGCAGACAGTAAGAGTTATAGAAGACTTTCGTGCGGTAACCATAAGTTTATCGATAGTAATTACAATTTTGTATGGAGTTTGTTTTGTGATGAGGATTCAATGGTTACTATTATTGTGGTCGTGAGAGATATAATAGAAAATATGCTATGGGTAATAAATAAAATTGAAATATTTGTGTTGAAGCACTATGAAACATAAAGAGTCTAGCCTCAAAGAATTTATGTAGAATCTTATAAATATAAATCGGGATTATTATACAGTTTGGGACTGATCTTCATTGGGACGAATGTAATCACAACGTTCCGGAATGGAAACATGCCAAAAGAAAACCAGAATAGGAAAGAAAATAGAAAAAAAAAGTCTTTCAAGATGAAAGCTTTAAAAGATGTCCTGAAAATGAAAAAGCAAAAATGAACAGGAAAAATTTCAAATTAAGAAAAAATATGAAGGGTAACTCATTAACTTTTTTTTTGGCTTTTAACACCATTAGTAAATGAAAAACATGTATACGGATTTTAATAAGTCAGTAAGTATTGCGTAGCTCTTAATTAGTATTTCAGTGATTTACGCTTATTGTTCACATTGTTTTATAGTATAACACCACAAAACTGTAAATATCCTTTTTTATGTGTAATTCTGTGGTGTTACTGTCCAATGCCGGGACTCGATAATAAAAAATCTTAACTTAGTAGGTCTTTTGGCCAGAACCACCTTAGTTTTTGCATGGGGTTCAGTTTAAAAAGAGAAGAGAAGAAAGAGATTCCAAGCAACACAACTTACTAGTCATTTTCTCACTATATTTGTCTGTTGTTTCACTAACTGCGGTTGTTTATCTTTTATTAAATAAATATTTCTACGGATATTAACAAATTAATATTCACATAATTTAGGCTTAATGTTCACATTGTTTAATAGTGTAACACATCAAAGTTTAAATTGCTTTTTTTTAAGTGTAATTCGTGGTGTTGTTACTATCCACAGGTTAATAAAAATCTTAAGAAAGTACTCTAGTTTTTCGGAAAGAGATTCCAATTAACAGGGCCGTATTTAGGACTGTAGGACCCCTAGGCTGAACCTGTGGTGCGGGCCCTACCTGGGGGGGAGATTTTTTTGAAAATTACCCTGCAAAAATTGCATTTTATTGACATTTTCTAACTAAAACCCTAAGAAGAAACATTTGAAGTTTATTATTAAATTGTAGAAAATTTTTTACTGTACAGTATTGAGAAGTTAATAAATTGATGAGATATAAAAACGGAAAGAACAGAAAATCATTAAGGTAAGCTATAAACAACTAGTCTAGCCTAATCTTTAAATTCTCCATTTTATTATTAACTATGAACAACGTAATTCACATGGTCTAAAATATTGTAAATAGTTCATTTATGGTTAAGTACCACAAAAAAATTATTTTAAATATATTTTTTTTTAATGAATTATAAAGACGTTTGCAGTCTGTATAAACGTATACTTTGTTTTATTGGCTTTACTGTATATTGTAATTGTTAGAACTGACTGATCATACAATGAACTGATATAAAGACCTTTAAAAACTGACTAAAACTATTATATAAACAACTATTATTTAAAGAACACAAAGTTGAGATTTATGTGGGTTTATATGCAAAAATCAATTTTTCAATTAAAGTTAAATTTAAATAAAAAATAACATATTGTAATTTTTAGTTAGGCAAATACGAGATAAAAAAAGGAATGTAACAATCAAGCAAATATTACTTATATATTATTCAAATACAGTACTTTCTGAAACGATCAGACTTAAAATGAAAGTGTCAAATAATCTTAGTGGCTAATGAAGATACTTATAATATCTTCATAACTTAGTTGTCTTAAAATGTCACTTTCAATCAGGAAGTTCTTGGTCTGACCTCTAGAGGTCAGACCCATTACGGCTTGTTTTTATTTTAGTATATTCAAATTTTTAAACATATGTTAATACGGCCCTGTCAAGCAACACAACCATTATTGTCACTATATTTGTGTGTATCTTTTATTTATTATTAAATAAATATTCTTACGAATAATTAGTAACTATGTAAGTGATTTAGGCTTAATGTTCACATTGTTTAATAGTGTAACACCTTAAGATCATAAATCGTCTTTTTTATGTGTAATTTTGTGGTCTTACTGTCCACTCCCAGGACTTGCTATTAAAAACCATAATTTAGCAGGCCTCTCAGCCAGCACTGCCAATAAATAAACATTAACTTATATAAATCTAGTATAATATTTTACAAAGTCCCATCTCGTACAGTAAAGATTTTTAAAAAATGTTTAATCTACACCGGAATCTGTTTAAAACGAAAGCAATTGTTTTGTCCTGAAAGCCAATTGAAAATACATACACATGGATTGGTGAAATAAATAACCACAATTATTAATAAAAAATAGAATCAAAGAGACGAATTTAATTTTTTTATTTATTATTATTCTTTTATTATTACTGTCTGTCAAGAAACTAAATATTGTTCCTCTCTTTTTGAAAGAATTATAACTCATAAAGGAATCAACTTTATTAATTCCCTTCCCCACTGCTTGAAACAAATAGATGCAATAACAAAAAAATTTAAATTAAAATAAAATTGTTTTAGTTATAAACTATTTCCCTTACCGATATATATATATATAAAACTGTTATTATTAATCGTCTCATATCTGATGTATTTCTTGATTTACTTATCTCTGTATTTATTTTATTTATTCTTTCACGTTATTTTATTATTACATCATTTATGTTAAATTAGGTTAGGTTTTATGACTCATGCCCGGGCTTTAACTACGAGGTCATATCGCCTACTACCAGAGCGCTCTTTCGTCACTCTGGTGGACATGAGCCCGACTCTACTGTGGGAGTCCTAAATTTTGCCTACCCTAAATTTTTATTCATCTAGGGTAGGGGTCTTTAACGAGTACCTGACATCGTACAGGCTCGGGACCATCGCTTAACGTCCCATCCGAAGGACGGCGTGCTTAAGTTTATTTTACCTCCCAGATAAAATAAACTAAGGGCCTCGGTTGGGCTACGAACCCACGACCTTGAGCTCAGAAGTCAAGCACGCATACCACTGAGCTACCGGCGCCCTCGTTTTATGTTAAATTAATTTTATTTCAAAACATCTGGGCATCCTCCTCTTTCTTATATTTTTAATTTATGTCCTCACCATCGCTACACTTTTAGAGATACATTATTCATTTATACTTACTTAATTAATATTTTTTTAAATTATTTATTTATTTTTCATTTATTTATTTTTATATTAATCATTCTACGGTATTCTCCACAATAGCACTAATTTTATTTTTTCTTACTTAGGGCTTGATATTTTATTTTATTGTTTCTTTCTTTTTGACTTTGTATGTATTTATTCTTAGGGGACCTCGGTCTCAGAATAAAATTTATTTTCATTTCATTCATTCATACATTTTTATGAAGTATTCTATTATCATGTTATGGTTTAACGGAAATAAATATTATTATTATTAACTACAAACATCTCTGGCTTTGTAGCTTATAAAAATATATATAAGGTTTATAGGTTTTTTTCATCTGGGAGGTGAAAAAACATTGAGCACGCTGTCCTTCGGATGGAATGTTAAGCGATGGTCCCGAGCCATTACGATGTCAGGTTCTTTTTGAAAGACCCCTACCCTAGGTGAATAAAAATTTAGGACTTCCACAGTATAGTCGGGCTCATGTCCACCAGAGTGACGAAAGAGCGCTTTGGTAGTAGGCGATATGACCTTGTAGTTAAAGCACGGGCATGAGCCATAATAACTAACTGAATATATGTATTGTATATTTCTGTGAATAAGTTATATTATTATTATAATCTGCATTTGCATTGATTGTTCATAGGTACATCCGCCTCCGCTCCACTTGCTGCGGGGATGTGCGCTCTTGCACTTGAAGCCAATCCAGATCTGACATGGCGCGACATGCAACATATCATTGTAATGTCTGCCAATCCTCGACCTCTCAGTAAAGAAACAGGTTGGATAACAAATGGAGCTCGAAGAAAAGGTAACTACGTATTTCAATTAAACAAAATCCCACTCTAGTTTTCCTCTCAATGTTTATTTAAGAAAAATAAAGAAAAGCGTATGATTTTTAAAAATATTGTTTATTTCACAAAATATGTATTCAATGTCCTCATACCCTCGTATTTTTCGTTATTGCTTTGTATACATTATATTTGTTAAGTCGTGGCTGAAGATGGTAGCAAGACAGAAAGTACTCCCATATTATACCTACATATTTTGTGAAATAGACAATATTTTTTAAAAAAACATACGCTTTTCTTTATTTTTTATTTAGTGTTTCACAATATCTCCGCAAAAATGTTAAGTATAGTTTATTTAAGAATTCAAAATTACGTCGGGCGCACAAAACAGTCATCGGTGGATTACCGGCATCCCCCGCGCGAAGTAGCTACATTTTCGCCTTTTCTATCTTTTTACCCAATTTTCCGATTTGGTTGATAATCAATAGTTTTCTTACTCTGAGACTTCTAAATCCCCTCCTCTTCTCCTTTGGCTGATGCGGCTGAAAATTGATATGTGTCGTCCTTATCTCAACTTATTTTTTTAAATATTTTTTCATCCATTTTAACCGAAAACTCTATTTCGGATTTTTCCACTATTACAATACTTTCTTATGCTAAATGTATAAGAAAGTAAAATACAATAAATTGCATAACGACATAATTTCCAATGGAAATTATTTCACAATTAATTTTTTTTTTTTCAATGTGTCATAAATTATGTTAGTAAAACTTATTATTCTAAGTTTTACTTAAATTAATTTTGTGTTTATAGATACAATTGAGGGCGCCGGTAGCTCAGTGGTATGTGTGCTTGCCTTCTGAGCTAAAGGTCGTGGGTTCGAAACCCGGCCGAGGTCCTTAGTTTATTTTATCTGGGAGGTAAAATAAACTTAAGCACGCCGTCCTTCGGATGGGACGTTAAGCTATGGTCCCGAGCCTGTACGATGTCAGGTACTCGTTAAAAGACCCCTACCCTAGGTGAATAAAGATTTAGGGTAGGCAAAATTTAGGAATCCCACAGTAGATTCGGGCTCATATCCATTAGAGTGACGAAAGAGCGCTCTGGTAGTAGGCGATATGACCTCGTAGTTAAAGTCCGGCATGAGTCATGAAACGTAACCTAACCTAACCTATAATTTGAAATATTTAAAACAAAATTTTGTTTACAGTGAGTCATAAATTTGGATTTGGTCTTATGGACGGTGGGGCAATGGTGGATTTGGCGGAACAATGGACCACAGTACCTCCTCAACATCTCTGTCAAACTCCAGAAATAATTGAAAACAGGTTAGTAATATTCATTAATTTAAATTTATTTTAGGATCTATTTGTCAAACAAATGACTTAATTATTGATAGAGTCGACTGTATCTTTTACAATGTTGAGGGAGTCGAGATTTTGTCGTGTAATGAAAAAATTTAGTATTTGACCTACGTTGCGAAAACTATTTATTTCATTTTCAGAGCCTAACAGAATATATAAAACAAATTGGTTTTGCATTAAGGACAATAAAATGAAATGAAAAACTCATAAAAAAATGGTGAATCACCGGCAATGTACTTCCCCAGGATGAATAAAACAGCTACTGTCATAAAGAAATGTTGTAATATAAAATAAAAATATACAAATAATAAATATTACCACATTTCCTGTAGAAATTATAGCTGGTCTTCTACTTAATTTTGATTTCTACAGTAATTTCCGAAAAGGGTTCTAAAAAAAATATCGTAAGTTCAATACGCAATTTTGAAGAAAGTGTAGGTATTTATAATGGTTTTACCCATTTCAGAAGATACCGAACAGCTTATTTCATTTTTAAATTGACAAACTTAATCTACAAATGAATACGACCCGAAGCATTTCAACAATTCGAAAACTACCATCGACGCTGTATTCTCGTGGTATTTAGAGACACTACAATCACAGTTGTATATATCTTATTTTAGCTATCACAAACCTATAATTTCTCATGTATAAAAGTAATTGAAGAACAATAAATTTGAAAGTTTAATTCCTCATACTACTTTTCTTATTGTAATATCATTAAAAAAACAAATTTTAATTAAAATTAGTGCTCGACAGCAAGTTTTTGAAACTATACACATCAATTCTCGTGAGTACCAGTTCACCCACACATTTGCTTTTTTTTATTCTTTGTCCGCATTTAAAGTGATTTAACGCACAATTACTCCGGAACAACGCCGGGTAACCTGCTTCTTTGTACATAATTCACTTATATATTTGTTGGTATGTTGATGGTATCAGGATGGTGGAGCGAGACTACGAGAGCGAAGTGTCCGTCCGAACGAACGTCTCAGGCTGTGAAGGGGGTCCAAGTGAAGTGCGCTACCTGGAACATGTCCAGTGTCGGGTGAGCCTCACGTTCAGTCCTCGAGGTAACCTGAGATTGGTGCTCACCTCACCAGGCGGCACTCCCTCTGTGCTCCTCTCCCAGCGGCCTCGAGACCTCCTTTCTTCCACTTTTGACTCCTGGGCCTTCCTCTCTGTCCACTTCTGGGGTGAGGATCCCCGAGGTGTCTGGACACTCACCGTCATCAATGCTGGCACTAGGAAGGCTGAGGTCAATGGTACGTCTCGTCTAAACTGTATCAATTTTTTTATTTTATATTTATTATGCATATATACAGTCTGTACAAACCATAAGTACATTTGTTGGCAATTATGGATAATATGACAAAGTAAAATAATAAATGACAATATGTACAATAATAACTAAATATAAGTAACAAAAAATAATAATTAAAAATTAAAAGTCATGAAGGATATATACAGAATAATAATTATATATATTTTTATGAGTAAATATGTACAATGGTAATAATACCATATATATATTGTATTATTACCATTGTACATATTTACTCATATATATTGTAACGGTCAGTAATTAGGAACATAAATACAAATTTAAAAAATATAAAACATTAATAATTTTAATTAATCGAGAAGGCTGGAATATAAAAAGTGAGAAAAGACAGCTGGGCTATTGGTTGTTGGTGTCTTGATGTTGTATGTTGTCTGTCGGCTGCTCGTCTGTCCCCGATTGTATCTGCCTGCCGGTCTGTCCTCAAGTGTTTCTGCCTGTTTGTCTGTCCTCGAGTAAGAAGAAAGAAAAAAAGGAAGAGGATACTTTAAAAGAAGACTAAAAAACAACTCAAAACCTTTCTATCAAGCAACATCCAACCCATCACCTCAAGTAATAATTTTCCTATATAATTTAATAATCCAATAACATACACCGTTACAAAAAATAAATTATTATAAAAGTAAAGTAGATAGTATTTTTTCAATTTTTTAAAAAGAACCCCCCCCCCCCTCCCCAACTAACGACCATTACTATATATATATATATATAAAAACAATAAAATAGAATACATTTATAAATAATAAATAATAGAAATACAATAAAAATTTTAATACAATAATAATAAAAAAATTAAGTTTTGCTCGACATTGCCCGACATACCACAGCGATGAGGCCATTCCTCCAACTTAATGGTGGTAGAGGAGACCACGGTGATCCACCGAACAACCACGCTTTGGCAGCCTCTGACCAGCAATGGTGGCAGACCGACTGGGACAGGAAGAGCTTAATGTGAATACATGAGGGGAGAAACTAACCAGTGCCATATTATACTAAATTACTGGCTTGAATGCAAACAGTCTAGATGCTATATACCACTCCCATGAGCACTAGAGTAAATCTCAAAGAACCAATTCTCCAATTCAAAGAACCAATGTAACGAAAAAGCTAAATTGCAACATTTCACAACATAAAATATATTTTCGGTGATATGGGATCGAAAAATATTGAACAAATTGTCACAGTTAGTGCAAAACGTATGCCAGAAAAACAACTGTTCAGGAAAGAGAAAAAAACATTTTTTTTTTGTTTTATGTTGTTTATTGACTACAATTGTTGATTGTATTGTCTATTTTTGGAATGCTCATCATGATCGACAACAGATTTATTACAATATACATTTTGTAAAATATTATATATATATTATATAGGTTCTTACAATATTGTATAATCCATCAAGATGGTGAGTAGTGAGGTGCGATTACAAACCGAACTAGCTAGATAATATTGAAAAATCAAGATTGAAATTCAATCTAACTCAATTCATAATATCAGCCGGATATTTAAAGATGAATACATTAAAAAACTGAATTCTCGTCTAATAAATAACAATTTTATTTTTTATCTTTCAATTTACTTACTATGTTTTAATTTGAATTTGTTATTTTTTAGGTATTTTGAAAAAATGGGAGCTGTTGTTATATGGAACAGAAACAAATCCAGTTCGATTGAGGCCTCCATCATTGCAGCTGTTCCGCAAAGAACACAACTTGGACTCGCAGGGTGGAAAGGTATCGAAATCGTTTTGTACAGATGGACATTTGTTGGAAATTTCTGTCATTCATTCTAGAACACTTTTGTTGTTAAAAAAAAAAAAAAAAAAAAAAAATCTCAAATATTCAAAAAATGAAGTCAAACTGATTGCTCACAGATTTTGACCTTTTATCCAATTTTTTTATGGTTCATCCGAGACAGCCCAGAAAAGTTTAATCAAAGAAAGGCGCTGGTAGCTCAGGTGTAGCATGATCCCAATATCTCGATGCCATAAGTCCAGATTGGTTTTAGTATAGTGTTGCACACGTGAATGTTGATTTAATTGTTAAATTAGTATAGGAACTACCCTTCTCTAATATTTTTGATTTTTTTTTTGCAGTTATTAGAAGAGAGTTACGAAGATAATAGTTTGGATGACGACTCTGACGTGAAGTATGATTGTCATGTGGAATGCGACCAGAAAGGATGCTATGGACCTAAAGATTCTCAGTGCATTGCATGTAGACATTTTAAATTGAATAAGTGAGTTGATATTACCATTATATTCACCATGAATTAGTTTGTTATCAAGAACAGGAAAAATAAGGCGGTGAATAACTGGTTATAAGAACGAATTAATCAATTAATTTTAAAATATGTTCCTAGTGTTTTATTAAAAAGAAAAACAGATATAACAGGAGTTTCTTTTACCATATTTTACAGATCACTGGCATTACTAGGTATAAGAATGTCACTCTCAGAATTATGCTGTAAAATGAAACATAGAAAACCTTTGATATCCTTCTGATACTAGTAATGAAGTTTGAAATGAATTTGTAAGGGGGGAGATCTGTAAAAACATAGGTGGTATAAGAAAGTCCTGTTATCATATGAGGGGGTTAAAAGCAAAGGGATGTAAGTGACAAATCGGCTGAAATTGAGATATGTGTGTCAACATCTTCCTTGACACCTACCCTGACTACTGGCTAAAGATCGGAACGAATCTTAGTACCAGTAATGCTGTTACTAGTGGAAAATGCCTGGGTAATACCTGAATTTACGATGTTACTATAACTTTGAAGGTAATTATCTCGAAATGACATTTTTGTCACTTACATCCTTTTGCTTCTAACCCCCTCATATGGGATAGTAAAATGTGGGACGAGATTTCACATAAAAAAAAAAGACGGTTTCATTTTTGATCGGAACCGGTTTTCAACGCAACAGCGTCATCATCAGTCATATTTCCTTGGCTCCTTCCCAGGGGCGTAGCCAGAATTTTGAGCAGGGGGGGGGGGGGGCAAAGTTAGGTTACAGGGGGGGAAGGGGGGCACAGCGTGGTTAGCGCAGCAGACTTTTTGTTAATAATTTTGGAGACTCGGATCCCTAGAAGCTCCCCTGAAGGAACCACTGATTGTAATACTTAAACTGACTTTACATGAGCAGCAAAAATGCAAAGCGCAGCAGCAGCAAATGCACGCTGTGGTTTCTGTGCTTTTAGAATTAAATTACTCACATCCAATAGCGTGCATTTGCTGCTGCTGCGCTTTGCATTTTTACTGTGCATGTAAAATCAGCTTTAAGAGTATAAAGTATAACATAAATGAAGATTTTGAGCGAGAAAATGAAATGATCGAATTCAAGTATATTTAAAAAAATGTAATATGACTTGTTTTGTACATGTACATTTATGTAACAGCTGATTGCTGATTTAGGAATCAGATGCACGGGTAATTTGAAGATCCTATTGGTAACTTGTTAGCAATCCATTTTTAATAAAAACTATTTTTTTTTTAGTTTATTTAATTTTTATCTTGGTTTTTTGCTCTGGTCAGGGGGGGGCGGCACGTGCCCCCCCTCCCCTGGCTACGCCCATGCTCCTTTCTCTATCCAACCATATCTTTCGAAAAGGCCCTCCTACATCTTCCAAATGCTCCAATTTAAATCTCATATCCACCAGAAAGTCACCAGATCCCGTCCCTCTGATCTTTATCTCCCTTCCCACAGGACAACAACCTACCACAACTCCTTCCTTATCCAGGCTAACTCCCTCTGGAACTCTCTCCCTCTCCAGATTCGCCATGCTCCTACTCTTCTTCCATTTAAGTCCCTACTTTTCCATTATCTCCTAACTCAGCAAACCTCTGATTCCTAAGGCTGGCTCTATGAGATAGTTTTCGTCTTCCTATAAGTCTCTCACTCCACTGGACCGATGTTCACTCTTCTGTTTCATCAGTCCGTTTTTTACAACTCATTCATATACAAGTCATTATTGTTACCATGTTTCACATTATTCGTACTTGTTTTTCTAATTATTTATTTATTTTATAATTTTTCACTAGTTTATTATATTGTTATACTCATTACCTGTTTTTAACATTTAATATTTATTCCTAGAGACCTCTAGATTTTTATTTTTATTCTTCTCAACTGGTTGATACTTGTATACTCCTGTTAATTCTTTATGTTATTATTCTTAGGGGACGTATGTCCCAGAATAAAGATTATCTTTCATTTCATTTCATCAGTGACACATCTATGATTGAATAAATATAAAATATGCTTACTCCACCCGTACAGCGTAGAGGTTAAAGGACTATTGGCATAGCCCATTAATAAGAGTTGCTCAATAAGCAAGTTTTTTGTTGTGTTATTCTGTACCCTGAGGCTTTAAAATTTGTTAGTTACTTTTCATTATTTATATTTTATAACTTTTCAATCATAGATGTGTCACTGATGATGATGATGTTGCGTTTAAAACTGGTTCTGGTCAAAAACGAGACAACGTATTTTGTTTCAATGAGATAAGTCCTGTTATAGTCACATCCTATATTTTTTTATTTATATACGTACGTTTTCTTCTATTTGCTTTCCGTATTGAGGCATGTTGTGTGTATTTCAGAGGGTGCCTTGCGGACTGTCCTCTGGGTTACTACAGATCTGATACGGACTGCCTCCGGTGTCACCCGGACTGTGGGAGCTGCACAGGGCCTGGCCGGGACAGTTGCCTCACCTGCACAACACCCCTTCTCTATGTCACCGACCTCGCACTCTGCATCCCTACCTGTCCTCATACCTACTACCAAGGTAAGTAAAAAAAATTGTCGTTGAATCATCAGCCATATACTTCCCCAGCCTGTTTAAGCCCCATTCACTGTTTAAGAAACTAAAAAAAAAAGTTTTATGACAAGTGTGGAGGGTATTAAGTGGAGTTGAGATGGGTGCCAGGGCATCAGGGGTTTGAGGGCAACGAAAGGGCTGATCAACTGGCCCAGTCAGAAGCTGACAGAGAACCTATAGTACCGGAACCCTTCTGCGGGATCTCTAAGAGCACCGCAAAGGCGGCAATAAATGGTTGGCTGACCAGGAATCACATCCAGTCCTGGAGAGGGGTTCCAAAGCAAAGACATTCAAAACTCTTTGTAGCGGAACCCTCAAAAGGAGCCGAGAGCTCCTGAATATGAGCAGAATGGATCTAAGAGCTATGACAGGGCTGATCACAGGACACTGTCATATGAACAAACACCTACACAATATGGGCATCGCTAGAAGACCTCTGGGCAGGAAATGTGGCGAGGAAAATGAGACTCCGGTCCATATTCTAAGCCAGTGCGGGGAACCTGCAGAAGAATCCTGGACTTTATTAGAGATACAGGGCTGCTGTAGGGACCAACATACAGGGCACATAAGAGGCCTACTCTGGCCGCGGTGACACAATCAGCCCTCGGGAAAAAAAAAAAAAAAATGACAAGAGAATGAGCTTAAGAGGGAATAAAATCAAGCACATGTGACATTCGTGTTTTCTGACTCCCTGATTCCAAAAACGAAAAAAAAAATGTCTGTCGGTATTCTGTGAACGCGGTAACTCCCGATAGAATGTATAGATACGAAATTTTATATGTGTGTCCTGAATCCTCTAGTGACGACACCTATTGATTTGTTGGCAAATCGACCATAAGGGAGGAGGCTCAGCACAAATACTATAATACCGTCCGTTGTAATGAATGTATCGACACAAATTGTTATATGTAAATTCAAAACATGGTATGGACAACCCATAAATTTTCAGCGGAATCGGCCGAAGGGAATGGGTTTCAGAAGGGGCTCAACTCAAAAAATCCCAATAACTGTCGATGTAATGAATGTATCGACATAAAATTTCATATTTGAATTCAATACTCCTTGAGGACATCTATTAATTTTTCGCGAAATTTGTAGAAGGGGGAATTGGGTTTAGAGGAATGGGCTCAATTCAAAAACCCTAATTGTCGATGTAATGAATTTATCGACAGAAAATTGAGTACAGTAAATCCCTTCTTTACGAACAATTTTGCGATGACCCGGCCCGAAGTATAGGAAAAAATGTATCAAGAGATAAATTAATCTCTCCGAAACGAATACTTACAAAACAATTCATTTGAAAAATGTAACTGAATGCTTTTTATTATTCGTAGAATTATAATTTGTAAAATATTTGTGAAAAAAGCCATTTGTTCCCTATTATTGAAAAGAAAATGGGACCTTGCAAGAAGTGTTTACATTTTCGTCTTCTCCCCTCGGTTTTCTTAGAAACACGCGTCATTCCTAATTGTTTCTTTTCCACTCAAACCTCAACACTTTTATAATACACCCGTTATTTTACAGTGAAGTTGACTGGTCCTCAAAATGACATTGCGAAAATGTCTTGCTTTAAAACAGAAAATCGAAGTTAATTATAATTATAATATATATAATTATAATTAAAGAGGTTTGGGCTGCTGTCAAAAATGTCGTTACCAAGTTTTTGGGTAACACAAAGAACCCTGACTACGTAACAATCGTGGAAACTATGTTACATAAGTTCAAAACCTTGGGATGCTCGATGAGCCTCAAACTCCATTTTTTGAACGCACATTTGAATTTTTTTCCGGAAAACCTTGGTGATGTGGGTGAAGAGCAGGGAGAAAGATTCCATTAAGACATAAAGAAAATGGAAAAACGTTATCAGGGTCGCTGGAACGTTAACATGATGGGCGACTACTGCTGGACTCTACACCGAGAGAACCGAAATGTTACACACAAGCGAAAAAGCTACACTAGGTCCTTCACGACAAAGAGAAAAAGGGACTTCATGGCTATTGAGTAAATATTTATAAGTAAAAGTAAAAATGAGAAAAATCTAATAAAATTAGTGGTTTTTAAAGGATTTTTATTCAATTTTATGGAACCTAATCACTTAGCGGAATCAAAAAACAGGTTTAGAGTACAGGAGAGGATTGTGAAAAAATCTGATGTGATAAAGAAAAACTGAGAATATACCCCAAAAATGTGTACAGACAGAAGAAATTTTGAAAAAAGTTTTTGATGACTTGAATTTTGCAGGCCTGTGTTATAACAAACTTCATATGTCTTCTGTGCGTTCGCTTGCGGAAAGGTGTATTGTGGGGAAGTCGCAAATCGCGGATATTTTTTTTTAAACCCTCTTTAACGGACATTTTTCTTGGTCCGTGACTGTCCGTTGCAGAAGGGTTTTACTGTATAAGGATTCAGAAGCCCTATGTATAAATCAACTATCATTTTACTATACTACTATACAACTATAAAAAAAAATTGTATGTTTCAATCATAAAATGTTAGGTTCATATGCATTAAATATAGAACTTTTTACACTTGAATCATGAAACTAACTCTCCGATAACTGTTTTCATTTTTTACTTTTACACTCAGATGGAAACTCTAAATTTTTGTTATCTAATTTCTGTTTTATGCTTTAGATTTTGATAACAAACGATGCCTGAGTTGCTACGAAAACTGCGCCACATGCCAGGAGGGTCCAAGCTTGTGTACTTCCTGTGAACCACATCTTGTCCTCTACAACCACACATGTCTTCCGTCCTGTCCCATCCGAACATACGAAAACAGACATCAGAGGTAAGTAAATATCATCCGATTGTTTTAGTGACATTATGTTGCTTCTTGAGAAGATATTGGCAAAAAATAATATGGAAAAGTGTAAGAGGGCATATATTGTATCTCCCTGTTACGCTCTATCAAGAATAGAAGGGATGTCCATCAGAGAGATGAAAGAGCACTCTGGTAGTAGGCGATTTGAGCTCCTATCTGGAAGCCCGGACAAGAGTCACAATAACTAAATATAATTAGGTTTCTTACCTGGGAAATAAAAAAAAATTTTGATATGCCGTCCTTCGGATGGGATGTTAAGCGATGGTCCCGAGCCTGTACGATGTCAGGTACTTGTCAAAGACCTCTTCCCTAAGTAATTAAACCAGGGTAGACAAAATTTGGAAGTCTCATAGTAGAGTTGGCCTCATGACGAAAAAGCGCTCTGGTAGTAGGCGATTTGACCTCGTTTTTCAGTCACTATATATATATATATATAACTATAATAAATAATTCAAATGCATTTACAGTAAGATAGCCGACAAAAGTGAAAATGAAATTGGATAACATATCTGCACCTTTTTACATTCGATTCCTATTTATGGATAGTTTGTGTTTCTATTAGAGAAAACATTGGCTCATCCTCCACAGTTCAGAACTTTGTTTTGTTCTACAAATATTTTGTGCTCAAAATCATAGTATGAACAAAGCAAAACGTTTGTAAATGTTCAAATGAAATTCATTGTTGGTGCGCGTTCAGTGGAGATGGACTTTGTAAGTTTGATTTGTTGAATTGATAAATTCTTTCAGTCAAACGTTTATTAATTCACATTTTTCTTTAATGAATTTATTTATTATTATTTACCAGGTCACATCTAATTTTTAAATACTGAATCAACAACATTTATGGAGAGGCACAACGAAAAAAGTTTAGTATTAATTGAGTTTTACAAACTAAAGCCAGAACTATGGAAGCATCACATAAGTTTCATTACAACAAAATAAAAAAGCATGACGCATGTTGAGAAATAGTAAAAGATATATGTATGGTGACATTCGGCGAAAATGTTTGAATAAACCACTCCTATCATTTGTTCTTATGTCAGTTAGTAGTTGCATTGAATTTCTAGTTTTTTAAAAATGGAATACCCAAAATCTATGTTTTCTCTTTTTTTTTTTTAATATTATCTTTTTCTATTAAATCAGACATAAGTATAAATGCGGCACTAGCAATAAGTTTTCTTCTCGATGTCATTTTGACAACTGTTGTATAGTCGGATCGATAACAAACGTTTGCAAACCTACTGCTGTTTGCAAACATTTGCTTGGTGAAGACAAAACGTAAACATTTGATTGCAAACATTTACAAACATTTGTGGAAAACGCACCTTTAAGCTTACTGTATGTGCTACACTAACAGTTTTGTCTGTTTCAGGTGTGTTGAGTGTCACCCGTCCTGTTCAGCCTGCACAGGGAGCCGACAGAAAGACTGCATTCAGCGGGACAAGAGTGTTCGATGTCGGGGCGGCAACTGCTCTGAATGTCCTGTCGGAATGCTCACTCAGAATGGAACCTGTGTTTTTGCCTGTGATACTGGGTATGCCCAATTGGACATCTCCTTTGTCATAATGTTACGGTATCAGTCTTCAGAAATTTTAGTGAAACGCCTGAGAATATACACCCCTTCCTAAGGATAATTTAAGCAGTTATACAATAATGTTTATAGTTTACTAAATTCAGGGACCTCTAAGGAAGAAAGTGAATTTTCAATTTATTTCTATATTCCTGAATACATTTCTGCTATCTGTGTCGATATAGTGGAAGGCTAATAAAATAAATAAAAACAAAGAACTTTTTTAACTCTTATATTGTCAAATTCCATAAAAATATATACATAAAGTGAACCCGTTACGGCTTACGACATCCTCAGCACAAAGTTCAAAAGTGACATTTAAGTTTGCTAGCTTGTCATATTTATACAATCCTCAGGTTACCTGATATTATATAGGCTGTGACAACCTGTCCCCTGGGGAAGACTTGCCTTAACAGAACATTTACAAATATTTGAGTTGTCACTAATAAAATAAATAAATAATATACAATAATAAAATTAGAAAAATATAATATTAAGAAATTACTAAAAATATAGTAGAAACTAAAGAATTGGATTTATAGTAGAATACATAATATATATAAGAAATAAAGGCTAAATGACATAATATCGAGTAACCGAAGTTATGACATATAGCCCTTATATCTAAAATTTTAGCTTTTTTCTTGAAGGGATCCTGATGTTTTATATTACGAGTAACATTTTAAGACCATTTTCAAATTCTTATCCTAGAAGATATGGGTTGGTATACTTTTCTGTTCTCCCGAAATTATATTATATCTTGGAAACAAGGTGTCTTAAAAATAGAAATACCGAAAGAGAAAAGTCTTAGATGAATCACCGGCTATGTACTTCCCCAGCGCAAATTAATCATTGATTTGGTTGAAAATCATAGATGTTTTATTTCAAGAACTGCTGAATACTCATAGTAAAGTTCATATCGATACATGTATTACATCGGCAGTTATGGTTTTTTTATGTTAAACCCCTTTTCTTGGGACGATTTAGTTGAAAATGTATTGGTCCTTACGGCGTAATGGATATATGTGTCGATATATTCATTATATCGAGAGTTATCATGGATACAGACTGGAATATTTTATTTTTTTGAAAAAAACTCAACAATATATTTCTGAACGATTACATAACTTCCCCTATATTTCGAGGAAGTCAAACAAAAAGAAAATCACTCATTGTGGACGTAGGTTTCCCTTTTTGTTAAGTTTAGTATACTGTTAATATCCTTTTCAGGTGGTATAAGTGGGGCTCGACGTGCAGAAGATGCTGGTTGGGGTGTGCGGGCTGCTATGGAGGTCGTCGGGACGAGTGTACCCAGTGTGTAGAGGGACGGACGCTAGCTCGAGGCCAGTGTCGACTCCACTGTCCCAGGAACATGTACAGCACTGCTCATGGTTGTGCTAACTGTCATCGCTTCTGTTCAACGTGCAATGGTAACCTTCAACTTTCTCTTCCTCGTCTATCTTGTAGATCAGGGCTCTGTGACCTCTGCCAAGCAAAAAAGTGGTCTGTGAATCACCGGCAATGTACTATCTATTAACTTTTCGATCCCCCTCCAAAAACCAGTCAAATAGGGGCTTCTAAATCCTCACATTTTGTGTCGATACATTCATTACATCGGCAGTTATTCGGATTTTTTAGTTAAGCCCCCCTTCCCTTCTCCCGATTCTGCTGAAAAATAGTAAGTGTCGTCGTTAGAGGGATTTGGGTTGACATATAAAATTTCGTGTTGTGACACACATACTTTTTTTTTAAAACCCTACTAACGTAATAAATATGATAAAAAAGTGTTAATTGAAGCTTTTATAATTGAAATATTTATGTGATGGTTATTGTTATATTAGGTTAGGTATAATGACTCATGCCCGGGCTTTAATTACGAGGTCATATCGCCTTCTACCAGAGCGCTCTTTCGTTACTGGTGGACATGAGCCTGACTACTATGGGAGTCCTAAATTTTGCCCGCCCTTTTATTCACCTAGGGCAGGGGTCTTTAACGAGTACCTGACATCGTACAGGCTCGGGACCATCGCTTAACGTCCTATCCAAAGGACGGCATGCTTAAGTTTATTTTACCTCCCAGATAAAATAAACTAAGGGTCTCGGTCGGGTTACGAACCCACGACCTTGAGCTCAGAAGACAAGCACGCATACAACTGAGCTACCGGCGCCCTCTTTCATTAGATCATAAATATTAGTGATATCTTGTAAAATATAATTAGGCCCCGAAGTGAGATGGTCTAGGCTAAAATCTAATCAGATCTAAATTAGCACAAGTGACGTCTTCATCTGAAATTTCAAGTTCATGCTGCTACAGCAGTTCCTGAGCGCATACAAAGTTCAAATCAGTACAATATTGCTTTCCGTGGATATTGAACTGTTGCTTATGTTAATGATTGCTTTCCGACTGTCCCTAGGTGGCGGTGCATACTCGTGTACAAGCTGTGCCAAGGAGCGATACCAGGACGAAACAACTGGGCTGTGCTATTCGTGTCATCACTCGTGCAGTGAGTGCCTAGGTCCAGGGCCTCTCAACTGTACTGTCTGTGGTAAGGGGAGCGCTCTTCAGGTGGGCTCCTGTCTTCCCACTAGCTCACTCTACCAGCCTTCGTTACAGGAAGCAGGTAAACATCCGATGTGGTCCCTAACTTGGTAATCTATCTCCAGGTTCACTCAGACTGCACAAGATGCATCCAAGAATAATAAAAAGGGTTTTATGGTTGAATAATGATTAATTAAGTTTTATTTTATTTAGTTATATTGAATTTTTTTTTGTATTTATGAAGGCTGTTTTTCACAAGCAGTGAAATTTCATAATGATTAATAGAGTCGAAAGTATCTTTTCAATGTAGAAGGAATTCGAGGTTCTGTCGTGTAAAAGAAAATTCAAAATTTGGCCAACGTTTCGAAAACTATTTATTTCCTTCTTCAGGGCCTTATAATGACTTGAGTGTATGTGTGTGGGGAACCCAAACTCACAACACTTTCACACACACATCCACTCAAGTCATTATAAGGCCCTGAAGAAGAAAATAAATAGTTTTCGAAACGTTGGCCAAATTTTGAATTTTTCATTTACACTACAGAACCTCGAATTTCTTCTATATCGAAATTTTACTTCCATAGTTTTTAAGATATTTTTACGTTTTCTAATGTATATATTATATACAAAATAAATATTTGTTAGATATTCTTGTAATACATTCTTAAATTATTAAAAAGTTAATAGTATGTTATGAACTCAATTATTTGTCTGTAATGTTTTAATGAGTTTTTATTTTTTAAATTAAGTAACAAAAAATACTTTTTTTTTTCTGTACGGCAAAGCATCACCCCTCTGTAGATGAAGTTTCTGAATTTAGTCTCATCTATCAACACAATTCCACACCTTTCAGATGACACTGATATCCTTTCAGTCCTGGTACGTAAGGTGGAACTGTTAACTTTACTCTCCGTCGCAAATATACTTGTCCTTTAGTATACCTTAACAATAATCCCATTCCTTCAAAAAACGATGTCCGCTATCTAGGCATCCTGCTCGACAAGCGACTAACATGAAACCCTAAACTACTAGACATATTCTCACAGATTTAGGTAAATCCAGGTATAGAAAGTTATTTTCCTCTCTTAGTTCCCACTAATTTTCTAGTCCATGCCCTTCATTCTGCCACCCTTCTTAAGCGCCAATGGCCTAGAGACCTCTTTAGCAGCAGCAGTGACAGTGAGTTATAAATGTGTGCAACTCGGTGCCTAGGGAGTGTCACCACTGATTTCTCCCCTCTTGACATTTTTACAATACCACATTTTTCTCTTTTAGCAAATTTGCTTGTTTTATTTATTATTTATACAGTTGTGAATATCTATTTGGAAATAAATAAAGTTATATTACAGATGAGGTGGTGCGGTCAGCGGCCGGAGACAAGCGGCGGAGTTACCAGATGGTGCCGGCTGAGGAGCCCCAGTATCGCCGCTCCAAGCCTCCAGACTTTTCTCCCTACGTCACCGTCACCGTTATATCTATCATCGCCTGTCTCGCCATCCTCGTTCTGTTCGCCCTCCTCTTTGCCACCTTACAGGTCAGATGAGGTAAAGACAATCACAAACTATTTTCATTAGTATTTTACTATTCTATTTATTATTGGGTTCTGGAAGGAGATTTTTAAGGTCTTGACGTAGAACTACGTCTTTCCCGGCGGTATGGGGGGTTAAAGTGCGTCACGAAAATCTATCACACTTTGAGAGCTTATATATCTTGAAATAATAATCGTAGAATAATGAATCAAACGCCGACAGAAAGGTTGTGTAGTACGATTTATTATAAAACAAGTTTCAATCCTTCATCTTTCATCACTTGAATACTGCAGCATAACAACAAACAATTGCGCGAAATCCCGAATATGTCTCAAAGTTAGAAGAGTCGCGAACAGACATCTATCTTTTGACTCATATACAGGATTTAACTATGAAGTCATATCGCCTTCTACCAGAGCGTTCTTTGGGGGACATGAGCCACTCTCGTACTTTATTACTCAAATATTCTACCAAGAGTTGTTATGAAACTTACCCTATACCGTATCAGAGTCCAGGCGGATCTGTCCGAAGAACGAAGGGTCAGTAATGGAGTAAGGACAAAGAGGTGCATTGGCGTGCCTTCTGTTTAATATTGTACTGGACACAGCAGAAAGAAAGTCACGCATGCAGACTGTGCAGAGAAGGGCACATATTTCATGAGTCCATACAAATACAGTATATTGTCCAGGAGAATGACATGTATAGGACTAAGAATAATGCTGAGATCGCTATGGAGTTTGGGGAGCCCAAGGTCATAGACAAGACAAGACTGGCATAAGCTTTGATGTGCAGGCTATATGCAGAGGATGTAGGAGGTTCAAAACCTCGCGATGATGTTGATGATACCGGAGATGGATGAACGCAGTCGATGGGAACGCAAGGAACCTTCGGCTGCAAAACTCTTCATCTTGCGCTGAACAGGAATCTTTAGGGGAAGACTCTGGAGGAGGCCAAGGCTCGAATGGGGCTATAAAGCGGAGGATGATGATTCGACCGAGAGTTAGCCTCACAAAATTATTTCCTTCATTACCTTATATTTTACTTATGTTATTATTGTTTTGTTATGTATTAAATTTTTACTTTGGTATTTTTTGTTGCAGATCCGGTTCGTGAGGTGATACGAAGTTGGTTCAGAGGAGGTGAAGAGCGTGAAATGATGACCAACTGAGTTTGGACCCCACAACTATGTTGACGATATAACTGACAGACCCAACCAAGAAGTGGCCTTTTCTCTTGTTTTTACACTAAGAACTTAGAATTGAAAGGAATAAATAATAAGAAGAGGAAGATGCTCATTGCGCTGCGCAGGCGCCTCAGCCCTGCCATCAACTGTCCATGTGATCATTTACGTGAGATTATACAGTCTGTTTCAGTCCAAGTGTACATAATACTGGGAATGGTTTTGGTGGGTCGAAAATAAGACAAAAAAATCATATAAACATAAATTCAGAAATACTTATTTAAAAATTTCTTGAGAAAATCACCGGTGAATCACCGACAATGTTCTTCCCCAGAACGAATTAATCAATTAACTTTTCGCTCCAACTCCAAAATCAGTCGACCGTTTGCGCTAATATTCAACAATTGACTTACATATTGGCTACTAAATCCTCATCATAAATTTTGTGTCGATAAATTCGTTTCATCGGCAGTTATTAGGGTTTTTGAATTGAGCCCCCTCATTCGATTTTGACTTTAAATATGAAATTTCATGTTGATATATTCATTACATCGGCAGTTATTGGGGTTTTTCATGTGAGCCCCTTCTGATCCTCCTTTTTCTTCTGTAGATTCTCCTGAAAATTAATAAGTGTCAACCTTAAGGGGTTTTGAATTCATATATGAAATTTCATGTTGATACATTCATTTTATCAGTAGTTATCACAGTTTTTATGTTAAGCCTCCCCCTAATACCCCCTTCCTTTTGGTCGATATGGTTGAAAAACATTAGGTGTCGTCCGTAGAGGGTTTTGGATTCACATATAAAATTTTGTGTCGATAAATTCATTCTATCGGGAGTTATCGTGTTCAAAGACACAGAATTTCTTTTTTCATATTTGAAACCTAGAGGTCAGAAAACATGAAATTTCGTTGAAAACTTCGCATCGAATTTCGGACCGATTACATAACTTTCCCTATATTTCGTATAGCTGGGGACGTAATATAAAACACATGTTTGAAACAATTTGGTGACTCACACACAAAATACGAACACAAAATGTTATCCAAAAACACTTCAAAATATGCATTTTGGAGAGGGGCTGAGTCATAGTAAAGGTGCATAAATCAGTACTGCCTTGCAATCATTAACCTTTTTTTAAAAAAAAAAAAAAAGTCATGCTGTTTTTACTGGTATTACAAAGAAAAATAATTTCGTTACAGGTCATCCTTACCAAGTCAGTTTATGCCTCATGCCCGGGCTTTAACTACGAGGTCCTACATTTTGCTATCCTAAATTTTTATTCACCCTAGAGGCGTTTAACGAGTACCTGACATCGTACAGGCTCGGGATCATCGCTTAACTTCCCATCCGAATGACGGCGTGCTTAAGTTTATTTTACCTTCTAAAATAAACTGAGAGCCTCGTCCGGGTTTCAAACTCACGATCTTGAGCTCAGTGAGCAAGCACGCATATCACTGAGCTACCGGTGCCCGTAGTTTTTGAAAAAATGTGTTTTTTTTTTGAGATTTTCTTTGAATAAATTTTTTTGAAGAAGCATTTCGAGACTCATGTTTATATTAACATCCATCCCACCAAACCATTCCCAGAATTATGGACGACTGGAACAACCTGTGTATATATAATATACAGGAACAGTCGCTATTCGTGTTCGAAAATTCACCACTTGATTCTAGATCTCAATCGTAACAAAAACGTTCTTTTTGACCATGGTCCCATTCGGTTCCGTTTCAAAGATAATTCAGTTTTTGTAAGTTTTGGGAAGCACCTCGACCTTTCACCAAAAAATCGTTTATAAATCCGGAAGTATCAATGCTAAAGAAAATCTAATTACACCATTGGAAAGTACATAAGTTTTCCTACATATTCTGAAATTACCAGCTTTCAAAAAAATATTTAATATTTTAGGCCACCGAAAAATAAAAATAAAATTTTAGAATTTTCTATAAATTTTTCACTCTCGTTATCCCTCACTTTTCAAGTTTCAAATCCACGCGCTTACTTCCAATTTTACATGAAGTTTGTAGCTGCAAGAACTGTATGTCTAAAAACGTGAGTCAATGTTAAAATTTTGAAGAGGCATGCCTGGACAAAAAGTAAAGGGCTTAGTTCAGAAAACTCAAAAATTCAATTATCTCAGAAACGATTGAAAATCGGGTCATGCTATAGAATGTGTTTGTTGCGGTTGAGATGTTGAATTAAATGGAGAATTTTCGAACACGAATAGCGACTCTTGTATACATATATGTATGTACTTTTATGTATATAATAGTATTGGATGGATTAATATTTTGTAAATAATATATATATAAATAAATGGATGTCTATATTATATAGTGCATTTTTATATTATTATTGTTATATTTATTTGTATACAGTGTCCCTGTTAGGTTTTAGCGAATTTCTAGGGTTGTGTGGTTCCTTGGTCAAAAATATTTTTTCACAATGTACATACATTTTTTCCTATATATTTATTTTTTTACACGAACCAAAAGGTCAAAAGCTGCACAGGTGCATGGCCTCAAACTTTCATTGTTACAAAAGACATCCTCAATTTATTGTTATTTATAGATATGGGAAAAATACTCTAAAAAGTATAATAATTTCATGTTTCCATGTTTATTAGTGGCTGCCTTGTGTCGTTACACAGATTTAATTAACTAATAACAGAGTGGGTCCCTACGCGCTGTGAGGGCACACTTTAGGCGACTATACGCCTAGAATACACTTTTTTCTAAATACAATGTAAAAAGTTTGTGAAATATATTTTTATTTATTGATTTTGAGAATTGGGGGTAATTTCAATAGATTATAATTTATCCATTTTGACTCAGTATCAGTTATAAATAAGAGAAAAAATTATCTTTAATTTTATATTTGGTTCGTTAGATGCAATGCCAGGAGGTTTTCATCATTTCTGTTACTTCCATGTAAATTTCGTGTAAGATAGATATTGTGACTCATATCCGGGCTTTAACTAAGAGGTCATACTCGCCTACTACCAGAGCGCTCATTCGTCACTCTGGTGGACATGAGTCCGACTCTACAATGGAAGTCCTAAATATTAACTACCCTAAATGTATAATCATCTAGGGTAGGGGTGTTTAACGAGTACCAGAACTTAACGTCCGAAGGATGGCGTGCTCAAGGGTTTCACCTCAAGATTGAACTCGCAATCTTGGACTTAGTAAACAAGCACACTACTGGTGTTATATAACTTAATTATGTAAACAGGATAAAGGAATATAAACTCCACACACTACTTGTCAATATTTTCACTATATTGGTCAAAATTACACGACTATAGTTTCGCCTGTTACGGCATTATCAACTGAACTAAACAGAGAAAACTACTGAACTAACACAAGGCAGGACAAACAAGGTCATAAATTAGATATGTGACAAGAAAGTAAATGTAAACAATAATGTACAAAATTACAACATTCAAGTCTAACAGAAATATAAAACAAAACATAAATATAATCTTAATATATTGATGTATGTATAAAACATTCTTATATGTCCAATTTATGACCTTGTTTGTCCTGCCTTGTGTTAGTTCAGTAGTAATCTCTGTTTAGTTCACTTGATAATGCCGTAACAGGCGAAACTATAGTCGTGTAATTTTGACCAATATAGTGAAAATATTGACAAGTAGTGTTTGGAGTTTATATTCCTTAGTGTGTGTATATTCCTTTATCCTGTTCATTATGAATTTTCACAAAGTAGACCTGGAATCAGTTCAATACTTAATTATGTAAGTTTATTCAATAAAAACAATATTCCAGAGACATAATTCACGTAGAATAAACGCTTTGATTATGCATAAACTATACAAAATATTCTGCCTATCCTACCCTATATTTGCTCATTTTTGACCAGGAAACACGCCCTAAAAATAGACTCACTTAACTGTGACACCCTATATATGTTTTCGAATGATAGTAACTAAAATGGGTGTTGTAAAGAGTAGGTACATATTGCCTTGCCACCAGTGTATGTGGCTTATTTTGAACAGGCAGTTGAGACAAGCAGAACCGCACACTTCAACTCCTAAGGTCCCTCCCATCAAGACTCCCCCACACACTCTCTCTCTTTCCCTTATCACTGTCCTGCCTTGTCTATATGTTACCATCGGTTTGTAGACTCTAGGCTGTATATTCAATGCCTATTCTGTATGTAGAATTTTATTAACTGTCTAACAATTCTAGATTTTAGGTCGTTCGGAGATGGGTGAGCAAGCAAGAACTGGTCAAGGTAGGTTACAAAAGTTGGTTATGTTCAACTATACTGATCAGAAATTGGTTTATATAGTGTTTTCTTCTATTTGATTCGTCTATGTTCATTAGGAACCGAAAAATGACGTTCAGAATATTTGTGTTCGTTCGCGCGATAACTCCAGAACGCTTATTTTAATATTTGTCAAAACCGTGAACAAAAATCAATTTTATAAAAATGAAGATCAAGATCTTCAAATAGAAAGAAGGGGAATGGAAGGATTAATTTAAAAAATGGATAGATGAATGTATCGACCCGAAATTTTATAAGTGTATTCAGAATCCCATTGTGATATTCCACTAAATCAGCAGGAATTAGGAGTCTTAATACATAAACGCTAATACCTGCGTACTTGACATCGTACAGGCTCTGACTTCGGCAGAAAACAGATGAAAGTCTGGCTGAACCGTCGATTGTACAAATCAATAGGTTCTGTCCACTAAAAGAAGGAAGAAGCTATCCCACAAAATTGTGATGGAGAGAAATTAATATTCATTAGCATTTAGCTTGGCTCTTTTTATGTATTAAACTTGTTAAAACATATACTGGTTTACATAGAAAAAAATAATTGGTTTATTTAATATCAAATTATACAAAGCATTAGAGGGCGCCGGTAGCTCAGAGGTATGCGTGCTTGACTTCTGAGCTCAAGGTCGTGGGTTCGTAGCCCGACCGAGGCCCTTAGTTTATTTTATCTGGGAGGTAAAATAAACTTAAGCACGCCGTCCTTCGGATGGGACGTTAAGCGATGGTCCCGAGTCTGTACGATGTCAGGTACTCGTTAAAGACCCCTACCCTAGATGAATAAAAATTTAGGGTAGGCAAAATTTAGGACTCCCACAGTAGAGTCGGGCTCATGTCCACCAGAGTGACGAAAGAGCGCTCTGGTAGTAGGCGATATGACCTCGTAGTTAAAGCCCGGGCATGAGTCATAAAACCTAACCTAACCTACAAAGCATTATGATAACAATATTTCAAAACAATGCCTCCCCTATTCATCAGATTACATAGTTTCCAAAACATAGTGAGTCTCATACAATTCTGGATCCACATAATATATATCGCGGGTTCGAAATTCGGCCCAGGCCTAAGGGTACCCATACACGTATAGGAAATCTTCAAGGAAAAAGCTTCCAGAATTTCCTTGGGGATTTCCTGTACCGAACCCTCGCCCACACACGGAGAGGATTTTCCTCAAGGAAATGGCCTTTGCATCCACTTCTTTCAATTTTCGCGCATGCGGCCTCCTTTCTATTTCTATCATGGTAGTGTTTTGAACTCACTTGCCACGAGCAAGGTACATTCTCGTACATATGTATAAATTATGTTCTGAGACAGGTAAAATCCGGCCTCAAGGCGGAAAAAGAATTGATTTTTGTTCGGGATTTTTGGTCTTTCCCATCCATCACGGCCTCAAGGGACGCCACCATACAAGTTGGGGAATTCCTCAATGATTGGACTGTTCAGGTCGGACCTTTTGGAAATCCCGCTTGTATATGGGTACCCTTAGGTTTTTTTATCTGAGAGGTGAAAACAATGAGCAGGCCGTACTTCGGATGTTAAGGAACCCTCTATTGGGGTGAATAAAAATTTATGATAGACAACATTTAAGACTCCCATAGTAGATTCGGGTTCATGTCCATCAGAGCGACGAAAGAGCGCTCTGGTAGAAGGCGATATGACCTTGTTGAAGCCCGGACATGAGTAAATAATTAACTATTTACCACAGCAAAATTTCTCCCATTTCTTTTCTGCTTTTTAAAAACTAGTAACTACAAACGTTTTGGTAAGTACTCCCATCTCTATAATTTATCGTGTTCTTTATGTTAACATTTTTTCTGTCAGTTAAAAATTTTTTTTTTACAAAACATATTTATTGAGTTTAACTCATGCTGTTTAATTTGTGATAAACTGTCTAGACATTATAATAACGCCAGGATTCTTACAAATGTTGGTAACATGTATAACACTGTCATATATTTTTCAGAGAAACTCATTTTGTAGTTTTTCAACCTTATCTGTGTTATTTGTTCACTATTCTGTTTTGATTACTGTTTTTTTTTCGTAAGTGTACTGGGTTTTTTAAAAATTGGAACCATTGGCATATAAATTACAAAAAATTTAGTTGTCATAATGTTGTATTTGCAGTTCTCATAGCCAGACAGAACGAATTGAACTATTACACCTCTTTAAGATTATATAAATATAAGAAATGTAATTTAAGTAGATGTTTAATAATACAAAATGTATGTAAATTTGTCTGGTTGCATATTTTTGTATTTCAAAAACTCCAATATTGCACACATTTTTTAAATTCAACGTTAATTATAGGAAAGCTTCTTATTTATTTGTCATGAATACTTCATAAATACACAAATTTCATAATTGTATATTTAAAAATTTATTTATGCAAGCAAATTAACAAAAAATGAGTTCGGTAAACTAGAACAATTGGACTGTTCCAGAAACTAATGGAGCATTTCGGAAAGTAATCGTGCTAAAAGCAACTTCGATTTTTGAAGTACATATAAATAAATAAAAATAAACTTTATTTTATTTCTTATTTTTTTTAAATATTGAAAAAAAATATAAATATAAATGAAAGGTTTCGGCATCACACTATCGACACGGTTTAAAGTAATAATATTATATTAGTTATGAAGTTATATTAAATATAACTTCTGAAATTTTCAAAAATTTTCAAATCTGAAATTTTCAGAACAAACAAAGTCCTAACTATTAAGCCATGGGTCCTAGTTGAAATTCCAAGCCCTTCCTTACTTACCTGATGTACTTATAAGTACGATTAGTAAGTACTCAGCAAACGTTTAGTTTATAACTAAACCTGACGATGGTGTGTCATTCTACACCGGAGTATTCTTGGCTGTAGCAAGGTACACTGTTACTGGTTGGTGGCATCGCCCTATGCAACGGCAGCGCATGATTCTGTTGCAAGCCCAGAGAGCAGCCGGATCATACCTAGGATTGGAACTGCGGCAGTTGGTGACGGAGACCGGCAACCCAATGTCGGCTTCTGGCGGGAGCAAAAAAAAAAAACATTAAGGCGTAGTCAAGGTTCACGCCGTAGATTTTCCGTGAAAACGTCGGGATAAAATCATTTTTCATTTTCTTTTCGATGCCGTAGCCCTTGCATTTGCTCGGCACTAGACTTTTTAGGTTTTTTAAATGCCTTTTGATGCGAGCTTCCCTCTGATTTGAGTTTTCTATAATGCCGCGCATATTTACGATTCATATGAGACGACATCTTTAATTTTTTTGCAATTTTCAATTTAATACCGATTTTTACATATACTTCGGCGAATATTTTTATTGTTTCACTTTGAGTCCTAGTAGTGCTCCTCAAGCTCTTTACAATGACACCCAAATCAACGTCCTACCTAAACGCGTTATCACGCTACACTAATTTCTAATTTTACACAACGCTAATTCGCAACAATCATCGGCCGGCGCCCACACTAGCCCGATAACGTCACAGGCAAAACAAACACTGCACAACAAACACGTACAGACATGCTCTATCCATTGTGACGTCAACCGTTGTTATCGCATTATTAGTCTCGTAGTTATCATTGATTGAAATCTGACGGTATTTTGTAACACAAGTAAGTTTGACCGGCTATCACTGTGCTTAACGAGCCAATAGACGTTTTCAGGTCAAAAAGTGGTGTGATGGGCTGGGACGACCACCCATCGCCAAACGTTGGTGGACCGGTGGTCTCACTTGGCCTACCATTATTTCATTTTGACCACAAGTCAGATCCCGAGCTCCCTCTATAGACACGACGGGTGATGTTGCACAAAAGCAAGGTGCACCCGAAACAATGGATAGCAATAATAAAGGTGTAATGCCAAATCAGGTAGTTTGTGTTCATATTATTTTGAAAAATAGACAATATTTCAAAAAAATAAATAAATAAAGAAGTTTGTTCCTCAACTTAGAACTTGGAATTAAGTATGTTTTTGTCAATGCAATAAATATTTATATAATGTTAAAGTATGTAATTATAATTCCATAAAGTGGCTAGATTTACTATTTTACTTTTTTTTACTCAACTCCACATTACATATTTTATATATATAATTTATAATTTCTTCAACAAATTTCTAAGATATTTGTTAAAAATGGTTGGGCTCTTATTAAGTATGAATTTTTAATTTATTGTTAAAATATTATGAATGAGATTGTGTTTGCATTATTTTAATTATTTCTTACCTACCTATATTACTTTTAATTGCATAAGACTGAACGCTTAGGTAACAGTGCTGAAAATAACGGATTATTTTGAAAATCTAAGGAATAAGAACTGTGAAAATATAAAAAATTGAGTGACATTTTTCAAGTAGTCAAGTTATTATTTAACAATATTTTATTATTATTTTTTTCTTTTAGTAAAGGCAAATATAAAATTTCTTATATCTAATTTTAAAGCATTTTTGTAACAGTATTATTCCGAATTTTGTCATAAGCGGCCTACAGCACTAAATGCCATTAATATATTTTAAATTATTATAAAAAATAATTTTTTAAGAGTATGGATAATTAAATGTATATTTCTGTTGTTTGGTATTTTGAAAAAAAAATAATGTACATTAAAAAAAAAAGCAACTAACCAAAAAAATGGTATCCGTTAATGTTATGTTTGTACATATATCCAATATTGTGTCGTTTTTAAATATTAGTGTAAAAATTGAGAATTAAAAAAAAATTTAAACTGTATTTATAAAATAAATTTTATTTGAAATCATTTTTTTATTTATTATTTGTCCTTAGGTTTTTTAACTGGAAGGTGACACACCGTCCTTCGGATGAAACGTTAGGCGATGGTTCCGAGCCTGTACGATTAGGTACTCGTCAAAGACCCTTACCCCCAGATGAATAAAAATTTAGGATAGGCAAGATTTAGGACTCCCACAGTAGAGTCGGCCTCATGCCCACAGAGAAAGAGCGCTCTGGTAGTAGGTGATATTACCTTGCACTTAAAACCCGGGCATGAGCCACAATAACTAACTACAGCCGTATTTACAGCGCGCCAGTACATACAAAACTTCAATACATCCAATCACGCAATGCCCATTTTATATTTCTAAAGACACAGAACACACATACCTAAACATACTTGACATATAATATATTATATATACATACAAATCCTATATTTAAACTGAATCATTCCAATTATACCCAATCTTCGATCATTATTATTTTTTGAAACGGCTTACATCTGAATGCTACAAAATGTGATTCACTGAACCGTCATAAGAAACTACTGTACACTGGATCACAGCGATTCACCAAACGTTCCTCAAAAATCAGGACAATTTTGATGTTTGGATTTGTAAATTTTTGTCGTGTCGTCATATACGTTTGTTCAACTTGCTCGGATTATGACATTTATAATGACAAAAATAAATTTGATAGGTTTCTCGTCTGTGTGTATCAACATATGGATCAACAAGTGCCGGACTCACACACAACTTACAAATTGCACAATGGAATGATTTTTCCTCTGTGTGCTTCAAAATATACGTTCTCAAACGATGTGAAGGCACCACTTTAATCGCTGCATATAGTGCACTGATAAGGTTTCTCATTTATGTGTCAAAAGAATTTCTCGGCAGTATGCAACTATTACGTGATTAATGAAATGGCCACGATTTCGACATTAACAATTACATAATGTACATTGGATTGGTTCCTCGTCTGGTTCCTTTTTCATTACGTGCTGCATCAAAGAGAAACGATGTAGAACCTGTACATTATGAGGGTTTGTTAAGCATATTATACTCTTCTTCAAACCGATATTGAAAGGTATAAACTATACAATTGAATGGTTTCTTTCCTGTATGTATCAACATATGGGTGTTAAAATAATTTAATCGGCGGCTAGGATAGTTGCATATGATACACTAGTAAGGCTTCTAGCCCATGCGCACAATATTAATATAGACAGAAGGGAAACTCCAGACTACAATAGTTGTAGCAAGTTGCAGCACCACTATTTACCAGACGGAACTAAACGACGCTATGCCAGGAACCTGGCAAGTATCAAATCCAATATACCCATCTTTAGTTATTTATTACTATTTATTAACCATTAACTGGGTGGATTGAAAATAATTAACTGATTTATTAAACGAATATATTTAATATAAATTATATATTACTACTAACACTTTTTTTTAAAGGCAAAATTTTACATTGTAAGAACGTTTTATAATTTTATATACACTGGAAATCGCGTATAACGACGAACCGCCTTTAGAGACTAAAAATGTCTGCCCCATGCTATCTTTATGTAAATTATAAAGAAAATACGAATGGTTTTTAATATTGTCTATTTCACAAAATGTATAAAATATATGGGAGTACTTTCGGTATTGCTACCATCTTCAGCCACGACTTAACAAATACTAAATGGAAGTTAAATAGCAATACCGAAAGTACTCTCATATATTTCATATATCTTGTGAAATAGACAATATTAAAAAACATTCGTGTTTTCTTTATAATTTATTAAGTGTTTCACAATCTCTCTGCAAAAATGTTAAATGTCATTATCTTTATGTAGATAAAATGAACTGGATACTTCGACATTGGTTACTGCGACGGACCGGTTATAACCTGTTTTTTTTTTTTGTTGAACCGTGGGGATAAAAAGATCGGTTATTGCGACTATTGTTCCGAACGTTGGGAAAAAAAACTCAATTTCTGGCAAAAAGTAAACATAGAAAAATAGTGTTATAAGAAAATTAATCCTCTTCCCTTTGTTAAAATCGAATAGAATTTTGTTAACACTTCAGTGACTAGTCTTGTTTTAACTTTCGAACACTAACCACACGTTTGTTATTTATTACATAAAAAAATGTCTAAAAAGGAAGTATTTTTCCATATATATATACTGGAAATCGCGTATAACGACCGTGAAGGGAGAACGTAAATTAGGTCGTTATATGCGGTCGTCGTATTATCCGATTTGGGAGAAAAAATTAAATCGAAAGTAGTATATGTTCATTCGGTAACGTCCTTACACCTTTAAAACAACGTGTATTTTTCGATTTGCCGATAACTAAATGTTTCCGTTTGATCGTTCCCGTCATAATTGCCGCGACCTGAATGGTAATTTAGTCTTTTGAGTCTTCTTTTGCTGCATTTCTCCCCAATAAAGTGGAGAGTGCGGTCGGGAGTTAGTTTATAAAATAAGTCAGTTTCGTCAGCATTAAAGATGTCATTATCGTTATAAGACTGACAAAGCGTGGGCCAAACCGTGGTCAACCAATATTGTGACCCATATTAAACCCTATATTGTCTATCCCGAATAAGCTCTAGCTTGGAGAAGTGGGTAAAAAAATAGCAAAAGTTCAAGACGTGCAATTTTTTGGAAAGTGCACGTATTTAAAAAAATAATTCAATTAACCAACTTTTTATTTGGATTTCTAAAGAGTTGCCATTTTAATAATTTTAAATAATATTAAATCTAATCCAAAGGTTTTCAAATTATCTTACTGGGCCAAGAGGGAAAATGAATAGAATAGAATTTGAGAACAAATATTGGGTTTATTCTCTTAAATCATCTACATTAATAAATTAAAAAAACTAAACATTGAAACAAACAAAAATCAAAAGAAAATCTTAAAAACTAAATTCTTAACACTAATTCAATATTTTTTTTGTTTTATATTTTGGCCATTTTTTAAATTGAAGTTATATATTTCTGGGCATATATCCTGTACATATGAACAAACAACAGTACCTTTTTTGCGGATCAATTTCACCGTCAATTCACTTCTATTTAGTTCATCACAACTTATGCCTAAACGCCACTTTTCATCTTCACTCAGACCGTCGCCATTCAACCCAGGCCTCGACACGTCTCTACACACACTAAAAGAACAGCTGATGGCCGTGTTTTGTTTTCTAATTTTGTTTTAAAAGAAATTTGCTATTTACTGAAAAATAAATATAATTAATTTTCAATATTAATAATTTAATCATTTTAATGTGTATTTTTTTTTTAAACATCACAATATATCGTACATGGGTTTCTAGCCTGTTTCAAACATGTGAACCTTCAAATAACCAGAACGTCGACATATGTGACTACATACTAAACAATAGAATGACTTTCTCAACTGCAATCTTCTTAGAATAGCCACACTGACGTTCAACCCCGATGATTTTTATGTGACGAGAGGCAATATGTCACCGAAGTCTATCCAAGCTGTCAAAACTGTGTTCACAGTAGTAACATTTCTATCCTTACCAAGTCAATGACAGGAACTGAAACAAACAAATGGAGTGTCAAAAACAAAGATTAATTTAATAACATTATTTATTTAACCATAAATGGTCATAGGATACCTCATTAAATTGTACACATCTGTACCACGGAGGTAAAAGACACTATGTCCATTTTCTTATGAAATGTAGTTGGCACCTGTTTGCGATCTATATAGTGGTATAAAGCACTATGTACTATTACTATAAATAGCGAACATTGCATAAAGCAATTCTTATTATTAACGAAAAAAACTAAAAATAAAATTGAAAAAAAATCAAAAACAATTACATTTTTGAGACTTGTTGTCCTTTACCAATGAGGTAAAAATATCAAAATAGCTTCTAAATTACATTCATCAACAAATCTCCCAAATATATTAATTTTTTGTAAGAAAAACAAAAAAAAAAATCAAGAAAAATGGATTGTAATTTTTTTTTTTATTATGAATATTTACAATCGGTACAAAACATGAGTAAAGTGACAATTATGGTACCATAATAACTGAAAAAATAAGGAATAATAATTAAAAAATTTAAATGACTGTAAAATCATGAATTATATGTACAAATTAATAATAATAAACATATATCCATTAAGAGGGCGCCGGAAGCTCAGTGGTATGCGTGCTTGTCTTCTGAGCTCAAGAACGTGGGTTCGAAACCCGACCGAGGCTCTTAGTTTATTTTATCTGGGAGGTAAAATAAACATAAGCACGGTGTTCTTCGGATGGGACGTTAAGCGATGGTCCCGAGCCTGTACCATGTCAGGTACTCGTTAAAGACCACTGCCCTAGGTGAATAAAAAATTAGGGTAGGCAAAATTTAGGACTCACACAGTAGATTCGGGCTCATGTCCACCAGAGTGACAAAAGAGCGCTCTGGCGATATGATATCGTAATTAAAGCCCGGGCATGAGTCATAAAACCTAACTATATTATTCTTCCACTTACTTTCTTATACCTTTAGTATCAAGTAATAGAATAGTGCGAAAATCCGAGATCGAGTCTTCAGCGGAATTAAACATTTCATGGTCCTAAAAATAGGTTCTGCCCATTTTCGCGATGGTCTGTCTTGTGCATGTGAGTGATTGGAACTTTATGAGCGCTCCATCTCAGAAACGATTGTAGTAATGAACTGGAAATTCGAAATAATGTAAGAAAGTATTGTTTGTATTTATATAGTAACAAGAACAATAGATATCTGACAGCGGTTCCTGAACTTTTTATTTGGCCTACCCCCAAATTAATTTATCTGACACGACAAATTTTAAGATTGCATGCAAATTTCATATTTCCTAAAGCACTTGACGAAAATGAAGATTAATACATTCATTTTACCTTAAATGAGCTGAGTTTATGAAGCTCTTTCTTTGGCGACTCATGTATTTCGTTGTACTCGTACTCCTCCTAAACCCCTTTACCGATCACATTGAAATTTGCCACGATGGTAGTGGACACGGTGACGATGGTTTACTACTAAAAAAATCTGAAATCGAACATACCACGGAGGAATAATCACTGAAAAACGAAATCCCCATTGAAATCAATTGAGAGACAAAATTCTCGCGCAAAATATAATTTTTCGATTTCAAATGTCGAAGCTCTTTGAGCCGTTCTTTTCAGTGTTCTAACGTACAAACTTCGACTTTTTTTCAATAAAAATATTCACAGCTGTTGTCTACAAAAAGGCTAGAAAAAATCCATTGAATTCAATTGAAATCTATTTACAGTATTAATATATTCATAAAGAACATACAAGGTGAGAAGTTACTGATAATTATTAAAACATTAACTGAGTTTTTTATACAGATATGCCTGACTCAGCTCAGTTTTTGCAAACAGCAGAATGTATTGCACACCTAGTTAATTCATGTGAAAATATACTCTTTTCATGTCTTTAGTTGTCCCAGCAACAGCCAACCTTTAATTTTTAAATATATACATATCAATTTAGGTTAGGTTTTATGACTCATGCCCGGGCTTTAACGACGAGGTCATATCGCCTACTACCAGAGCGCTCTTTCGTCACTCTGGTGGACATGAGCCCGACTCTACTGTGGGAGTCCTAAATTTTGCCTACCCTAAATTTTTATTCATCTAGGGTAGGGATCTTTAACGAGTACCTGACATCGTACAGGCTCGGGACCATCGCTTAACGTCCCATCCGAAGGACGGCGTGCTTAAGTTTATTTTAACTCCCAGATAAAATAAACTAAGGGCCACGGTCGGGTTACGACATATTAATTTAATTCAATAATTTTTTTCAACAAGAACAATATGATAATACAAAATAAAAGAAATGAATTGAGAAATTAAAATCACTTGAATACAGTTATAAAATTATTTGCATACAAACAAAAGTTAAATTCGAAAATGAAATAGGCCTAAAGAAAAATTGAGGGATTACAATACTTTTCTAATTACACATATTTTCAGGTTAATCAAGGAACTAGTCAAGTCTAACAAAGAAACTGCAGTTAAGAAGAGGGTCATTTCTTGATTAATATCTCAACAGTTTAATCTAATGATCATATATAAGCAAAATAAGTATTGAAAAATTAAGTTTACATTCAACACTTCATTCCCCAGTGTTTGTTATAGAGTAAATATACAAAGGAATGAAGTACTCGGTAATTGTTATAACTTGTAGGTACTTAGTTCATAATTTTCTCAACCAAATGAGTTTAAATTACCCCAAAAAACAGTTAACAGTATAAGAAAACATACCACATAGTGTTATCATGTAGGGTATCCGTTTGCGCCATTTTGTTGAGTTGGAATTCATAACTGAAACATAACATATATTAATACAGATAAACCCTCAAAATTGTTTAATTTAACGTCCTTCTATACTCCTTAGGGCTTAATGGATTAAGTACCCTTTGTTAGCGCAACATTTAATTAATTCTTGATTTTTTGTAGAGGTATTTTTTCTTAAGTTTTCTTTCATTAATTATTCTAATAATTATTAATATTATTATCATAATAACTATGGTCAATATTACTCATGTAATTTATTCTTATGTTTATATTACATCATATTAACAATTTGTGGGAGGAGCCTATGAATGTGGGGGAGTGGGGAATAGTTCGTGTTATGACCGCTGGTCAGTGTTGGACAGATAGTCTTCCATGGTCCTTCAGCCTGTTGACATTAGGGTTCTCCTCAAGGCCACCAACTTCTCTCGTCAATCCGGATCGCCTTTCCGTGGACCTCTGAAGTCTGGTACTTGGCTCATCTGGTGTGACGGCGTCCTCAGCCTACTCCCAGATCTTCTCGGCCTTGTTTGGAGATCAGTTCATCAGCCCATCTTCCACATTCACCCCTCCACATCAGGAGAGTTAACTTTGTTTATTTTTGTTTTTCCTTTTAACTACGCCGACTGGCCCTTGTATTTGAAATGAAATATAATTATATCATTTTTCAAAATCTAGTCTATGTTATTTATTAACATAGAATTTGGTGATTCCGGCCAGGAACATATATATTTGTTAAAATATGTATTTGAATTTTGTTCAAAGATGTATTCTAATCCTACTTTGGATTTAATCCTATTTTGTACATCTAGCTATTTTCTTGTTATTGCGCACCACATACCTGCCTATAACCTTCGTGTTATCATTTATGATAGTAATCAGATGTTATTATTATGATCTGGAAATAGGTCATATCAAGGTAAATAACATTCTTCTATCCATTAATCAGTGGATTTCTATTTTTATTTTTATGTTGATAGACCCTTCTTATATTATAATCTATTTTTAAATAGTTTATAGTCTATCATTTTCTTGTGTTAAAATACATAAATATATATTTTTTCAACCTAATATTTTCAGTGGCACTCATTTAGGTTCTTGTATTTGTTTTGATTCTACTAGAAGGTTCAATGTTTGTTTATATTCACTCTAGCTTCTTTTGTTAATTTCAACTTCAGATATATTTATTATTTTAATTTCATTTTCTTAGAAATACTTCGTTTCATTTTCAATTTTCAATTTTCATTTTCTTTTAATCATGGCAAGTGAGGAAGCGGATGTTAATGTTGCTGCTTTCTCCGATTCTCGGACAATAATATTAAGACGCAAACTTTATTCTTTATGTCAAGATATTAAATCTATTCGAGAACAAGGCCGTGCAGCTAAGGTAGATAACAGTCAAACGAATCTATTTCAAGCGATGTTCTCCGATCTTTCAAATCTTCGAAGTGAATTAAACTTTACAAATGAAGCGTTGGAAACATACTTTGTAAATGCTCAGAAAAGCGAGGATTATCCTACGGATAGAGATTCTTTGATTTTATCGAACTCGAAACGTTATATCTATGAGATCCTTATGATTCATACGGAGCTTTGTCCGCCTCCCAGGCCAGCTCGAGAACGAGCAGCTACTCCAACTCAAAATATTTCTGTTATCAACGACACCAGGTCGCGCCTCCCAAAAATTAATATTACAAATTTTTCAGGCGAATTGACAGATTGGCCGCATTTCAAAGATGTTTTCATTTCTTTAATTCACGATGAACCGACACTGTCTAAAACTGATAAATTTTATTATTTAATTTCTAGTTTGAATGGTGAGGCTCGATCCCTTTTAAAGTCCATACCTGTGACGGAGGCTAATTATGACCTAGCCTGGAAGACTTTGATGGCTCGCTACGATAAGAAGCGTTTCTTAGCTACAGCCTTCTTGGACAAACTTCTCTCATTTAAATCTCACCCAGAGGTTTCCGAAAATTATAAATTATTTTTATCTCATGTGGGTGACAGTATGGAAGCTTTTCAACTTCTAAAAATTCCTCATGAAGCGGAATTTATCTTGTTTCATCTTGCTATTCAATGTCTGGACCAGAGAACAAGGGAAATGTTCGAATCCAAGCATATTAAGGAAGAATTTCCGCGATGCAACGATCTTCTGGAGTTTGTCAGAGACAGACAGCAAATTCTGAAGCTGTCTTCCAGCAAACCCGGTAAGTCGTCTTGCCCGAAGGCAACGAAGACCCACAATAAATCTTCTTCTGTGTTTTTGACGACCAAGAGAGCTTCGAAACCATCGGATGTGCGCACTTCAAAGTGTCCATACTGTAAATTGTCTGGTCATGATTTGACCAAATGTCCCAATTTTTTGAATCTGTCGCCGTCGCAACGCTTCCACTTTGTAAAAACCTTCAAGGGATGTAAATATCATTTAACTTCGGGTCATACTACCGACGAATGCAAATTTAAAATTAGATGTCTCATTTGCCAATCTCTTCACCACTCCTTACTTCATTTTTCAACAAACACCCTCGTTGAAGATACTAGGCCTCCATCTATGGGGACGCCTTCAGGAACTTCGAAATCGATTCTTACCTTTCGTGGTAATTCTTTTGATGTTCCAGCTCAACAAATACTTCTTAGTACTGCTACTGTTTTCATAACAGATGTTCTAGGATGTTTTCATCCCGTTCGTGCTCTCATTGATTCGGGAGCTCAATCCTCATTGGTGACTTCAGACTGTGCACGGCGACTCCGCTTGACGGTGGCGAATGATTCCCATCAGATAAGTTCTGTCGGGGACCTTAGTGTTCCGTCCTTAGGAACTACATTTTTTGAGATGAAATCTATTCATCGTAAAGCCCCTCTACTAGGTGTCCGCGCCACAGTTGTCACCAAAATAACGTCGGATCTTCCATCTATTGCAGTTCCGGAAATTATAATCAGAAAAATTAACCCTTCGATCAAATTAGCCGATTTGAATTTTGGACTGCCTCGTCCTATCGACTGCCTTTTAGGTGCCGATATTTACTATAAAATATTGGAAGGTAGACCCATCCCTATTATCGGTACAGATTTAGCCACCATTAAAACATCTCTTGGCTGGATTGTTACTGGTGCCTATTCAGTTGATTTTGAGTCCTTCCCCAGGCCATCGGTTTTGACCCTCACGACGATTCCCTTTATTCACCGTCAACTTGAACGATTCTGGGAATTGGAGGAACCTAGCATTGGAGTTGTGACTGATCCGGAAGAGGAACTTTGCGAAGAACATTTTGCCCGGACTCATCGTCGTTTGACTTCAGGGAGGTACGTTGTTGCTCTTCCATTTAAATCTCCTTCACCATTATTAAGTGATTCAAGATCGCAAGCGTTGAAGCGGTTCTACAACTTGGAAAAGAAATTGTTGAGAAATCCCACATTGAGACGGGAATATATCACTTTTATGGAAGAGTATCTCTCTCTGGGACACATGGAAATCGCTTCCTTTCCTGGGAAATACATAATTCCCCATCATGGCATTTTAAAAGAGACTAGCTCAACAACTAAGTTGAGAGCGGTCTTTGATGCGTCCATGTCGTCGTCGATTTCTACCGGCTCTCTAAATCAACATCTTTTTGTTGGACCGAAACTTCAACTTGATATTGCGGACATCATGCTTAATTTTAGACTTCATCGTATTGTGTTTGTGACGGATATCTGTAAGATGTACCGCCAAATCCTTATCAATGAACCCGATCGTCTTTATCAACATATTTACTGGAGATCGGATCCTGCTGATGACGTTAAAGAATATGAATTGTGCACCTTGACTTACGGGATGTCCTGCTCCCCCTACTTGGCTCTTCGCGTTCTTAAACAACTCACTCTGGATGAAGGTCATCATTTCATCCATGCGTCCAAAGTGTTACGCGAGGACGTATATATGGATGATATCATAACTGGGGCATCAAGTATCGATGAAGCCCTCAGCCTTCAACAACAACTAATTGATTTACTCATGAAGGGTAATTTCGAGCTTCGTAAGTGGGCCAGCAATTCAGAGAGTGTGCTCAAGGCAGTTCCAGAGAAGTTTCATGAAAGGTCTATTTCACTTTCGAAGGGAGAAGATTGTGTTTTTAAGGTGTTAGGGGTCCAGTGGAATGCTCAGTCAGATGAGTTCTCATATAATATCACCACCCCACGTCCTCAGTGCACTAAACGTGGTGTTCTATCTGCAATTGCGCGTATCTTCGATCCTCTAGGTTATTTAACACCGGTGATATTTTTGGCCAAGCTTCTGTTGCAAAATATTTGGAAATTAGGCCTCGGCTGGGACGATCCTCTGCCAACTGAGGTCAAACTTGACTGGGAAAATTTCATGATGGAAGTTCCCCAATTGGTGTCCATCCGTTTATCACGTTTCATCCCGGTGAAACACAGTAACGATTGCCAGTTCGTCGGTTTCTGTGACGCTTCAGAGAAGGGATTCTCGGCCATCATTTATATTAGAACGGTAACGGATGACAATGTTCAAATTTTTCTCTTGAAAGCAAAATCTAAGCTGGCTCCTATAAAACCGCTCTCTATCCCAAGGCTTGAGCTTTGTGGTGCTCTTCTTCTTGCAAAATTATTCAGCTCTCTGAAAAAATTTCGAGACAGAATTTCGATAAATCAAATATTCTTCTTTACGGATTCCGCTATTGTGTTAGGTTGGCTACATACTCCACCTCATTTATTGAAAACCTTTGTGGCCAACCGTATTGTAGAAATTTTACAGTTAATTCCTGAGGTGTCCTGGCGTCACGTGGGCACATTGGACAATCCAGCTGACGCTGCCTCACGGGGTCTCCGCCCATCTCAGATTTTACGTAGTGATCTATGGTGGAACGGACCGTCTTGGCTACAACTTCCCGTCCATGACTGGCCAAAGATCGAAAGATTTTGTAGCCGGACAACAGTTTTGCCCGAGCTTAGGGGCGGTATAATTGCTACTCTCAGTTCAAAGGTCGTCCCTGACCTTGTGTCATGGATCGAAAACTTCTCATCATTCATGAAGCTTCTCAGGACGGTATCGTATGTGCGGCGATTCATCATGAATACCCGCAACTCCAATCTGTGTGGACCTTTGACATTAAGAGAATTGAACGCGGCGGAGACAACCTGTATCCGTCTTATCCAAAATTGTTATTTACCTAACGCTATACACAGTGGCGACGAGGATTATGCCTCCACTAATCTCCGAGGTCTGACTCCATTCTTGGATCCCTTGGGACTGTTGAGGGTGGGCGGTCGTCTTCAACAATCACCTCTTCCTGAAGGTATGAAGCACCCTATCATCCTACCTCATCATTCCCACCTCTCTAGACTTATAATACGTCACTATCACCACTTGTATTTGCATGCTGGTCTAAATCAACTCCATGCCTTGATACGTCAACGTTTCTGGATCCTCTCAGCAAGGCGTTTAATCAGACAAGAGTTATTTAGATGTGACATTTGTAATAAGTTTTCAGCAAAGCCAGCTGAGGCTCTGATGGGCAGTTTGCCTACGTGTCGTTTTGAAGCTGGCCGAACTTTTATTAATGTTGGCGTCGATTTTGCCGGCCCATTTTCTATCAGGGAGTCTCGGAGAAGAAATGCGCCTGTTAGCAAATCATATTTATGTCTGTTTGTATGTATGACTACTAAGGCTCTTCATTTGGAACTGGTATCTGATCTTTCGACAGCGTCCTTCATGGCCACGCTCGATAGATTCATTTCACGTAGAGGGCTCCCTACTAAAATTCTGTCAGATTGTGGCAGCAACTTTGTCGGAGCGGCAAGGCATCTCTCTGACATGCAGAAATGGTTACATAAAAAATCTGTCCAAGAGGATTTGTCTTCCCATCTACTGACGAGAGGTGTGGAATGGGTTTTTAACCCTCCTTACTCACCCAATTTCGGAGGTATCTGGGAAGCCGGCGTCAAGTGCGTGAAGAATCATTTTAAACGCGTTCTCAATGATACAGCTTTCACTTTCGAAGAGCTCACCACCTTGTTCGCAAGGATTGAAGCGATTCTAAACTCAAGACCTCTTTGTGCCTTAACATCAGATCCTACTGATCTAGACATTCTTACTCCAGGTCATTTCTTGATTGGGACAGTTCTAACAACGAGACCAGAAGTCGACTTTACGGACAGTCCTGAGAATCGACTCACCAGATGGCAACTCGTACAACAAAGAGTTCAACACTATTGGCAACGATGGAGGAATGAATATCTTACAACTCTCCAACAACGACCAAAATGGTTTAGAACTATTTACCATCCTCATGTCGGTGATTTGGTTCTTCTTTGGGACAAACATTCCTCACCTGCTCAATGGCCTCGCGGAAGAATAACTGACGTCTTCCCAGGTCCCGACGGAATTGTTAGGGTTGTAAGTGTTCATACTCTTAAGGGTATTTTTAAACGTCCCCTATCTAAGTGTGTGCCACTGATTCCCCAATCGGGTGACTCAGAGAAGTAATTTCTTTAAATTTTTTTTCATATAAAATTTGGTGGGCGGTTATGTTAGCGCAACATTTAATTAATTCTTGATTTTTTGTAGAGGTATTTTTTCTTAAGTTTTCTTTCATTAATTATTCTAATAATTATTAATATTATTATCATAATAACTATGGTCAATATTACTCATGTAATTTATTCTTATGTTTATATTACATCATATTAACAATTTGTGGGAGGAGCCTATGAATGTGGGGGAGTGGGGAATAGTTCGTGTTATGACCGCTGGTCAGTGTTGGACAGATAGTCTTCCATGGTCCTTCAGCCTGTTGACATTAGGGTTCTCCTCAAGGCCACCAACTTCTCTCGTCAATCCGGATCGCCTTTCCGTGGACCTCTGAAGTCTGGTACTTGGCTCATCTGGTGTGACGGCGTCCTCAGCCTACTCCCAGATCTTCTCGGCCTTGTTTGGAGATCAGTTCATCAGCCCATCTTCCACATTCACCCCTCCACATCAGGAGAGTTAACTTTGTTTATTTTTGTTTTTCCTTTTAACTACGCCGACTGGCCCTTGTATTTGAAATGAAATATAATTATATCATTTTTCAAAATCTAGTCTATGTTATTTATTAACACCCTTTTCTAGCTCTAAAATCGACTATATTGTAACTGGCAGATTTTCCTTATTCAAATTAATTATTCTAACACTTTTGAACGAACGTTTTATAATGCCGTCCTTGTTTTCTTTTTCTACACAAGATAATTTCTAGAGCACATGGGGTATTCTAAATAGCCTTGAAAGGTAAAAATAATAATTTTAAAAACCTGAAAATAGTGTAAATATGAAATTCGGGGAATCCTTCTAGTAAATGAAATGTGAATAGTCAAACAGTGATCACAAGTCGTTGAATAGATCAAAAGGAAAGACTTTGGGAAAAACATTAAGAATAAGTTTTACCCGTAAGAAAGAAGTGCTCTCGTAAATACTATTAAACTCGACTAATTTTGTAATGACTATTTGTAAAGCAATAACTCACCATTTCCATCTTTATAAACTGTTTATAAGCCTAATATAAGAAAGAGGTTATACAATGTTTTGGTTCATATGACAGTGTTGTACTCAATGATTCTGTTCACTTATAAAAAAATTTAATATTTGTTAACATTTAATAACAAAAAATGAAAAAAACAATTACGAATAATTTTTTATAATGGAAAAACGAAACATAACTATATATTCAATGTAATCTTTTCGCCTCTAGATCCTCCGACGAGAGGGGTGGGGAGAAACCCACATTCTCTTCCAATATTATTTGTTCACTCGAAAGGGGGTATGGATAAAAAAGTGGGATCAGTGTTTTCAAAATAATGACCAGAAGACATTATGAGCGACATAAAATCACATTTAAAAAAAAAAGTTCCTAGTCAGTGTTACAATCTAGAGTGAAATCAAGTACTGATGAGATGGGCCTATAATGTATAAACTTATAGGAGCCCAACCCTTTCAGAACTCTTCCATTGTTATGTATGCTGTAACAATAATTAAAAAATAATCCTTACCTTGTTTTTTTCTCTCTTCTCTCTGATGTGTTAATAAAAAGGGTAAAAAATAAAATAAACATTTTTTAGTTGTTATAAGAATGTAGAAAATACTATTTATAAAATTAAGAATGCCTTCCTTCTTCATTGGTATAAAATAGGTAATCATAAAGTTAACAATGAATCAAGGAAGTTAATTCCTGTTGACACACTAGTTTATATAAACACTTCGCATGTAGACTACTTCAAATAGAATTAATTGACACCACTACTGTAAGGACTAGGGTTACCAGATAGCATTGAATAAAAGGGTACACCAGTGCTAAATTTGAATAAAATGAAAGAAAAATATGCGACATAAACAATTTTTTTTTAGCTGATGGTTAAATATCTTTAAATTGAATATTTATTCTGGAACGCGTAACTGCACTTTTAACCTCCTTTCCATGTGATGGAATAAATAAAAATACGCATCTGAAAAGAATAATAAACAATTAATAATAAAATTAATGCGTGAAAATAAACAAAACAGTTTTTAAAAAAGAAACTCTTAGAACACGTTTATAATTTATAATGCAAAGTACAAAAAATGTACCTATTTGTTATTTATTAATATTTTGCATTGCTTCGAGCTGAATTTAGCAACGAGTTATTTGTTTGAATATTTTTTTTTTTTGTTTGAATATGGATATAAAATTGTTAGCAGTTAAAATATTTCAAATTAAATTGAACCATTAGTATATTTTTCACTGATGACAACAATCTATTTCTTTCGTCTGTCCGTTGCATGTTCATTAGACTAAATATCCTCTCTAAATTCGCATTCTGTGAAGGTAGTATGGCTTAGAAAAATTGACATCCATGGTCCTGGAGTCTGAGAGGGAAAGTTGACGGGTTTCTATTTGATTTCTACCAGATCCTTGATGGATTATTTTATTTTTACTATTTTTCTTCTAATTTAAATATTTATTAGTATGACTAAATAATTATATCCTGTGTTTTTTTTTTATCTTCATGAACTAGTTATTATGACATGCCTGGCATTCTTTGCTCTGGTGGAAATGAGCCCAACTCTACAGTGGGAGTCTTAATTTTTTATTCACTTAGGGTAGAGGCCTTTAACGAGTACCTTAATCGTACAGGCTCGGGTCCATCGCTTAACGTTCCATCCGAAGGACGGAGAGCTCAAGATTTTTTCACCTCCCCGATAAAAAATCTGAAGGGTCTCGGCAGGGTTGCAGGGACTCAGAAGGCAAGCGAATAACTCTGAGCTACTGGCGCCATGATGGTATAATTGAGGTGCTTATAACAAAAACAGCCCTTGTCAATTTTTTACGTTATTGAGATTTCAGCGCATTCTTGTAGTAGAAGATGGTACTAATAACCCTGTTAATAGAGTGCAAATAAGAACGGCCCCTGACTAGAGTTACAGACCAGAGAAATTAGACTGGTTCTGCAAAAACAACCCATGTCAACTGACAAGGGCATTTGTTGATGGAAATGATGGATTTATGAATAAATGTGTAATAATATCCTTTTTATTTTATATAGGTACTTTCTATTTTTTCTTATTATTTGTAAGTATTTTTTGACAAGCTTTACATAAGGCCAACTAATATTGTTCTATTAAAACAGTGGATAAACAAGTTTTATTTCTTTTTGTGCCCATTTTTATTTCATACAAAAACAACCCTTATCAGGGGGTATGCAATTTCTGAGGGTTGGCTGCCCCCCTTAAGCATAGTAGAGTTTGGCAAAATTTATGTCATTAGTTTACTAATATACCCAACTAAGCATGAGAAAAAAATCATTTGAATAACTTGAACCTGAAAGAAGCACAAACGTTTTTTTTCTTTTTCCTGAAAATTTGCTATTTTTGACTAGGGCTGTTTTTGTTATGAGCACCTCAATTGTAACTGCGTTTTGAATTTATTTTCGTTAATAATATACGAAAAAGTGAGCTAAAAACAATAAAGACACAATTAAATATACCAAATATGTATGATTAAACCAATTACGAGTGTGGAACAATTAAATAATAACATGTAAAAAGATAAATGAAGTTTTTTTTTTTTTGTTTTTTTTTTCTAACGCATCGGCTACTATGGCCATTAGCGTTTTTGATAATAATGCGTTTTTTAATAAATGAAGTTATTAAACAATTTGTTACTTGTAATTCATTATTAATTAATCTATAGTTATTTAACAAATGCAAAAAAGGATTAACTGCAATACTTTCATAGCATTGTATTTTGGATAAATAATGTAACACTAAAAGTGTACACTCGGCGTTACAAAATAAATAGAAAACAACTAATGACAAACGAATATGCTGCTATCTACAAAAGTATTTCAAATATGTAAATGTAACATGGACAAACATACCAGGTAAGCTATTTTATGATAACAGACTGAAATAAATGTTATGGCTTAGGCACTTCAGTATAAAGAGAAACCAAACAATTACAGTAGATTGGCAGTTGAATAATCCCATAGTCAATTACGGAAGGTGCATTAAACAGAAAACAAATAACAATATCACTGCTGAAACAGGCCTTCAAAAGAGAGAAAAACTAATGGATAGAGATCTATCGATACAAGTAAATACAAATAAAGTATCGATACTTTTACCCGATACAAGTATTTTTGGTATCGATACTTTTCATACGGTACTAAGTAGGTATCGAATAGATATTACTTGTATCGATTCAAAGTAGTCGTTTCAAATTTAACAATTAAAAAAAATTATATAAATTTTTCAATTCATCAAACTCGTTCACTGTTTACAATACTGAACTCAAATTACGGTCCACGGACAAATGATATATATCGATGGTGATAACCTCATGAGTGATGTGATCACGCAGTCTGCATGATGCGTTCTTATTTCTTACCTTTATTACATTAAATGGTTTATCGTTTATGGAGGTATACGTTAGATTAATTTTGAACAGAACCGTGTACATGATTACGATTTCACAATTTGTTTTTATTTTTTCATTCTGTCAATCACAAATTATAATGCCTCGTCCTACGGCGAAAGTGTGGATTTATTACAATAAGAACGTTTCGACCTCAGCGACTTGCAATGAAATATTGTGGGTACACGAATAGTCTCCAGTAGTATTCAGTCGATACGAATAGATATCGATACTTTTTATTCGTTACTTGAGTAGAATCGAAAGGTTTATTTGATACTAGGTACTAGTGAGTAAAAGTATCGATAGTACAAATAGTTTGGGTTTATTTTTTTAAACCATCTACATTATAAAATTATAAAACTAAACATTGAAACAAACAAAAATCAAAAGAAGAACTCTTAAAAACCAAATTCTTAAAACTATTATTTCAATCTTTTTTCTGTTTTTTTCTTTTTGGCCATTCTTTAAATTCAAGTTATATTCTTCTGGACATACATATATCCTGTACATACAAACAAACAACAGTACCTTCTTTGCGGATTAATTTCACCGTCAATTCACTTCTATTTAGTTCATTACAACTTAAGCCTAAACACCACTGTCCATCTTCACTCAGACCGTCTCCATTGAACCCAGGCCTCGACCCATCTCTACACACAAAAAAAAAAAAAACAGTTGATGGCAGTGTTTTGTTTTTTACTCATATGTTTCAAAAGAAATTTGCTTTTTATATAAAAATAAATATAATTAATTTTATAATTTAATCATTTTAATGTGTGTATTGTTTTTATACATCACAATTATTTTAAAATAAAGAGTTACTAAGAAAGGGGGTAAGGTGCCTCGTGACAGGTTATGATTACAAACAATGGTATCCTGGAGGCTGTTGAACATCTGGCCGTAGACGATAGCCATATCGGAAAGTCTTACAGGTTTTCACGTGCCTGTTCCTGACAGGCGGCAGACACAGAAGTTCCTGGTGAGGTAGGAGTGTCGATGAGCCTAATCCCTGCTTGCTCTAGCCTCCAATAGGAAGTTCTTGTACATTGTCACCAACCCGTTCTTCCTCAACTTGTCTTTGCAGCTATCTTCTGATCCATTCCTCGCCAGCAAACACACACAGCCCCTTCTTGCTCCAAGATCGTGCTCTCTCCCACGTGAGAAAGCCAGATGAGATGAAACAGTGTCAGGTAGGTCTTCTTGTAGTGCTGGGGTGACCTATCGTGGGGTAGCTCCCACAGCACGTACACTGTTCTCGTTAGACTGGAGAAGTTGGCCTCCAGGGGTGTTTAGAGTGAAGTTCGTAATGAATAATACATTTTGTCAATTCATCAAGGGCTATTATCTTCTGTCAATCACATACATTTCGTAAACCGTAACCCATCATATTGGATACTTGGAAAATTTAAATAGATATAATTTATATCTACAATTACTTCTTCTAAAACTTGGAGCTTACTGCGAAAATTCATATAGAAATTACATTACATCGCCCATTGACTGACTTCTAGACAAAAAATCTAAATTAACTTTGAAAATAAAACGACTTATATACAAGGCAGTGTTGAAACCGGTGTGAACTTACGGACTTATACTCTTGTGTTCTGCCAAGGTTTCCAATGTGCAGCGCATCCAATCCAAAATCCTTCGTACAATAGCTAATGTTCCTTAGTATGTTTTCAACAAGACACTCCATACTTAGGGTTCTATCGATACCACAAAGTATCGATACTTTTACTCATGATTAGTATCGAATAAAACTTCCGATACTACTAAAATATCGAATAAAAAGTATCGATACCTACTCGTATCTCGTATGTCTAATATATACCTCTAATATATATAGGTATATATAGGATATTGTAGTGGGCATAAGAAACAAATAAATCAAGTCGAATAAGATAAATTATATTATTAAAAACATACTGAATGCAATAAAAAACCTTATAAAATAAACATACAATTTATTTTTACTAAGGATATAAAACTACTGGAGACTAATCGTATTCCGACAATATTTCACTATTTTAAAACACTTTTTGCAAGTCGCTGAGATAGAAACGTAGTAATAAATCCACACTTTCGCCGTAGGACGAGGCATTATAATTTGTAATTGACAAAATGGAATGTAAGAATAAAATAAAATAATGAAATCGTAATCATGTTCACGGTTCTCTTCAGAATTAAACAAACGTATACCTTCATAAACGATAAACCATTTAATGTAAATAAGGTAAGAAATAAGGACGCATCATGCAGACTGCGTGATCACATCACTCATGAGGTTATCAACATGTCATTTGTCCGTGGACCGGAATTTGAGTTCAGTATTTTACTGCAACAACAAATAAAAGAAAATTGTAAGAAATTAAACTGTGAACGATTTTGATGAATTGAAAAATTTATATAATTTTTTCAATTGTTGAAATTTGAAACGAGTACTTTGAATCGATACAAGTAATATATATTCGATACCAACTTGGTATCGAAAGAAAAGTATCGATACCAAAAGTACTTGGTATCGGATAAAAGTATCGATACTTTACTTGTATTTACTTGTATCGATAGATCCCTATCCATACTGACCTCATATTCTCCTCATCACCAAAGTAGCTAAATCCAACTACAAAAAGTTATTTTCCTCCCTGAGTTCCCATAGTAATGCTCTAATTCGTGACCTCCATACTGCCCCATTTCCCACACGACCCTTAAGCGCCAGTGGCCTAGAGACCTTCATAGTAACAGCAGTGACAGTGTGTTATAAATGAGTGCAACAAGTAATCTCCCCTCTTGACATTTTGACAATTCCATATTTTACTCTTTTATATTTCTGTATATTATTTATACAGTTGTGAATAGCTATTTGTAAAAAAAAAATGTGTTATATCGCTTATTGGCATTTTATATATAAAAAAAAAAAATTGGTACATTAAATACAGGATTTAAACAGTTTGGGTGGTCTTTAAGCCTCTTTAGATTGTTCACAGATTGTCTGGGCTTCTGTTCCGACAAGAGAAATTTGAGAGGCACTCGTTTATAGATAAGATAATGGCTAGCTTCTCCGTTCCTGGCTTGCAAGAGATGTATGCGTCAAACCTGGCCATCTTGAGATAGTGTGTCTGCGCCAACCCTGGCCCTCTTGAGATGGTGTCTGCGCCAACCCTGACCCTCTTGAGATGGTGTCTGCGCCAACCCTGATCCTCTTGAGATGATATCTGCGCCAACCCTGGCCCTCTTGAGATGGTGTCTGCGCCAACCCTGGCCCTCTTGAGATGGTGTCTGCGCGAGCCCTGGTCCTCATGAGATGATATCTGCGCCAACACTGGCCTTCTTGAGATGGTGTCTGCGCCAACCCTGACCCTCTTGAGATGGTGTCTGCGCCAACACTGGCCCTCTTGAGATGGCGTCTGTGCCAACACTGGCCCGCTAGAAATGGTTTTTCCAATGTCTCCGACACACATGACCCCAGGTTGGCTAACGACATGCCTCTGGGTGTCCATGCAGCGATATCTCCGGCTTACATCTGTCCGATGCTACGATATCTGTAGCCTACATCTATTCTATGCTACGATACCTCCAGCCTACATCTGTCCGATGCTACGATACCTCCGGCCTACATCTATCCGATGCTACGATATCTGTAGCCTACATCTGTCCGGTGCTACGATACCTCCTGCCTACATCTATCCGATGCTACGATACCTCCGGCTTATGTCCGTCCGATGCCTCCGACTCCCTGGTCGCCTAGCTACCAGATCTGTGTCTGGAGGGTGGTGGGGGTGGGCTGCACCCTCAGCTTCCCTCAGTCTGTGTTGACACTTCCCGGGTTCCGTCCTTGTTCTCCAAGTCCGCCTCTTTCTACGTAAGTTCGAATATATAATTTATATTTCTTCATGTTAATATGACCACATTCTATTTCTCCTTCGTCTATAGATATCGAAACAGCAACTAGTGTCGAAGAATAGTTCACATAAACGTTATTTGGAACTTAGGTAATCGATACAAAATTCGATGTTATTTCACTGATATTTCATGTTTTCCAACCCCATGATAAAATTGAAAACAAATATTCCTGTTTATGTGTATTTTTGTGAACTGTAAATCTCGATAGAACTGACATCGTCACTGACCCGAAATTTTAAATCTTTTTCCAGGATAAGGACACCTATTCATTTTTAGCCAAATCAGACAAAGATTTTTGAGGGCTTAACCCATAATCTTTAATAACTGTCGATGTAATGAAGGTATCAACTCAACTATCAGTAAGTGTATAAGGATACCTACAATCGGGCAAATTGAAAGGGAATTAAGGGAGAACCTTAAAATAAAAATTCTAACTAAAATTCAAAACTCCATAAAGGAGGTCAGAGGAGCGGGGCTCAATTCAAATATCCTAATAACTGCCGCTGTAATGAATTTATCGACAGGAAATTTAGTATGAGGACTCAAAAGTCTATTACTATTGACTTTAGAGGGTACCAAAACTTAATAGATTAATTCTTGCTGGGGAAGTACATCGCCAGTAATTCGACGACTTATTTTTTGTTGATAAATTCAACAATTTCAATTTTATTCAAAATTAAAATTCATTGAATCATAACTTTTTCAACTATTTCCTTCGGCATCACAATTTTTTTTTTTTTTTACTAAACGTCGTTAACATCCCATATTCGATAGGGTTTACAATCCTGAAACTTGAAAAATCGCAAATCAAAATTAATCTTTCATTTTCTTGCGATCTTTTCTAATTAAATTTTGAATATTTGAACATAGAATTGAGGGTGTGGCCGGTTCAGCTATTATGAAAATTCATTCTAACCCCTATTCTTTTTCTGAAGAACTCCTAAAAAAAAGTCGTCGATGAATCGTCAGCTATGTTCTTCCCCAGGACGAATTAATCATTACATTTTTCGCTCTCCCTCCAATCAACCGTTCGGACTAAAAATTAATAGTTGACTGAAAAAAGGGTACATGTCATCCTTATGGAGTTTTGAATTTAAATATACAATTTCATGTCGATACATTCATTACATCGATACTTATTGGGATTTTTGAGTTAAGCCCCCCTCCGATTTCCCCTTCCTTTTTGGCTGATTCAGCTGAAAATAAATAGGTGTCATTCTCTGGGGTATATGCCACAGAAATAATTCACACAACATTAAAAAGAAAATTTTTATTTACTGATCAAATTCCCTAATTGGTGTCGATTTAATGAATATATTGGCAGAAAATTTAATACAGTAGACTCTCCCTTATTCGGCGTTCAGTTAACCGGCGCGCTCCATTATCCGGCGCTCGCAAAATAATATCAAATTTGGTAAACTAAAATTAACATTCAATTATTAGATTGAGCCACGTGTATTTACGAGCACATAATTCCGTAACTCACAAATCTTTCATGTATTTTTATTGTACATAAAATACATATGTACATTGTATTTATAATGAAGGGAACGCTAATACAATATTTTATTACTTCACTAATATCCTATAAATAAATTATAATAAATACATTGTTGAAAATCAAACATTTATAAAAAATGTTTCCTAGAATATAAAAACAGGAGTACCGTCCCACTTAACTAGTATAGTCAAAGTTTACAACTTCTAAGTTGAGGAACGCGGACATATTGTGGAAACTTGTAATAAATGAATAAAACAAACTTATTTTTTGAAATATTGTCTATTCCACTAAAGATATATATATACATATAACTACCGGTTTCGGCTTTATACCATCGTCAGGTCTAGTTATGAACTGACGATGGTATAAAGCCGAAACCGGTAGTTATATGTATATATATCTTTAGTGGAATAGACAATATTTCAAAAAATATTGTCAAAGTTTAATTTTTTTCCACGGGAACCCTCTCCTCCTATTTATTTTTCCTTTACACCAGTTCTCTTTTTCTCAGTTTTCATTTGATTCTCATAGTGAGAAGAATCGTTGGATCGTTTTTCAGACGTCTTAACACTAAAGAAGTGGTGGGACTATGCAGCACGCAACAGTGTTGTATTAGCGAAACAAAAGAAAATTACCGATTTTTTTAACAAATAATATTTTTAGAATTTTGTTAAAATATGTTGTAATTAAACGCAGAATTCAAAATATATTTTTAATGCTTGGATAAATATATGTACATATGTACGTACATATAATAAATCAATGTTCAGTATTTACATATTTGTCAATTTAATAAATGTTATCAACAAAATACATACATATTATTCCCTAGCTCACCTAAAAACACTTTTTTTTATGCTTTAATTGATATATTTTTTCTCATTAATTGATGATTTCCGTTATTCGGCGTCACGTCGGTCACGTCAACGCCGGATAAGTGAGAGTCTACTGTATAAGGATTCAAAAGCGGCTATGTAAGTCAAATATTGAGTTTAAGCGCAAACGGTGAATTGACTTTAGAGGGGGACCGAAAACGTAATTGATTAATTCTTGCTGGGGAAGTACATAGTCGGTGATTCACCGACGATGTTTTTTAAAGTGTTTGGGTGTGGTATTCGATTCCCCTAAGGAATAAATATGTATGATAATGGAGACAAATGGGAGCTTACATTCGGAGAAGGAGATTAGAGAATATATGGGTAATATGTAAATACACATTTAGAGGGCGCCGGTAGCTCAGTGGTATGCGTGCTTGCCTTCTGAGCTCAAGATCGTGGGTTCTAAACCCAGTCGAGGTCCTTACATTAAATCCATTTACGGTCTTTCTTGGATCTGCTCAAGTAAAAAAGTTGTCGGTGAATCAACGGCAAAGGGCATCCCCAGCACAAGTTTATCAATTATGTTTGTGCTATCGCTTCAACACTATTAGATCGTTTTTGGGCTAATTATCGATTATTGACTTACATAGGAACTTCTGAATCCTCATAGAAAATGTTGAGTCAATAAATTCATTACATCGGCAGTCATTACTTTTTTTGAATTGAGCCCCTCCGTTTAATCATTTTTCTTCAGCTGATATCGCTGAAATTTGACAGGTTTTGTCCTCATTGGGTTTTGTCTTTAAATATCAAATTTCAAGTCGATACATTCATTCTATCGGCAGTTTTTTTTTTTTTTTTTCCAACTCATCGGCTACTATGGCCATTAGTGATTCCGATATAGGATTAGCGGTAGTGTCGGATACTCTCCAGTGGTAGCCTCCAGTCTAGGAAGGAGAGGTCCTCTTGGATGGTAGGTAAAGGTGGAGGGTTGGACAACCAGCCAGCCTAGCACCAAGACTAGGGAATGTTGTCACAACGGATAGTATTTCATGACTATCGATTGGGCTATTGATAGTCCAAGTGACTATCGATATTAATTTTTCTTCCATTACAGAGGATACGTTTTAAATAAAAAATAAATTAATTAAAATTAAAAACTACAAAAAAAAATAAGAAGTTTATCGAAATGTTCATATATATTCCTAAAAAAGGTGCGTAACTTTTCAACCCTTGTTCAGGGGCGTAGCCAGGATTTTGAGCAGGGGGGGGGGGGGGGGGCAAAGTTAGGCTACAGGGGTGAGGGTATAGACTCCCGGGGGCACAGCCCGCAATTTCCGTGGTTAGCGTTGCAGACTTTTTGTTATTAATTTGGGAGACTCGGACCTCTAGAAGGTCCCCCTGAGGTAACCACTGACTGTAATACTTAACTTGACTTTACATGAGCAGCAAAGCGCAGCAGCAGTAAATGCACGTTGTGATTTCTGTGATTTTATAGTTAAATGACTCACATTCAATAGCGTGCATTTGCTGCTGCTGCACTTTGCATTTTTACTGCTCATGTAAAATCAGCTTTAAGAGTATAAAGTATAACATAAATGACGATTTTGAGCGAGGATATGATCGAATTCATATATATTTAAATAAATGTAATATGACTTGTTTTGTACACGTACATTTATGTAACAGCTGATTGCTGATTTAGGAATCAGACGGAAGGAAAATTTGAAGATTCTATTGGTAACTTGCAAGCACTCCATTTTTAATAAAAACTATTTTTTTATCAATTGTGTGTAAATTTTTATCTTGTTTTTTTCCTCTGGCCAGGGGGAGGGGGTACGCGCCCCCCCCCCCCCCCCCCACCTGCCTCCCTCTGGCTACGTCTCTGCCCATGTTAATCAGCTTTAATCGGAAACAGATTGTTTTCCCAGAAATATTTGAATATTTTGAATGAACGCTCGCCATTTGTAAACACAAAACCAATCCAATTCCTAGTATAGAGGGCTAAACACATCCAATTTAAGGGATCACCTCTGGAGACGCCACCAAGAAACTTATAAACAGGCACCCAAGACCAAACAACTCACTGCAGACGCTGGATCACTGTTCCATAAAGTTTTACAAAAGTATTTTTCGTCAATTGGTAATTAATTTCTTGATATTGTTTTAAAAAAGTTGATTGAAATAAAAAATTCTTGAATCTAATGCCATTGTACCTACTTTGTTTTTTGATCGTCTACAATAAGTGTTTTTTTTTATCTTTATTTATTGTGTTAATATTCTTGCCAAGTGTTATACTTAATGCGATTATTTTCGACAGAAAATGTTATTTCCATAAAATAAAAGTTCGATTTGAAAGAACAATTACTTATTCTATTGATATTTTTATCCCCCTTTCATCCTCCATAACATAGAATAATTTAAATTATCTAAACGTACATGAAAAAATAAAAATAAAATAATCATATTATAATAAAATATTGGAATTCGATTTATTTTGATACTATTTGACTATCGATAGTGGCAACTATCGACTATTGTCCAATCCTACTTCTCAGAGCGCTTCCCATTGCACCGCCAGTCCTTCAGCAAACTATCATCAAATGAATCTCAACTTCTATCGGCAGTTATAAGAGTTTTTATGTTTTATCTTCCCCCTTCCCTTTGGTCGATTTGGATGAAAAACAATATGTGTTATCGTCAGAGGGTTCTGGGTTCAGATTTTTAATGTTCGTGTAGATACAATAATTCTATCGGGAGTTATCGTGTTCACAGACACACAGACTTCTTTTTTTTTTTGATATTTGGAATATTTCGTTGAAATTAGGGGTAGTAAAAAAAACTTTATTCGAATGAATTGCTTCCTTGATAAAAAGGAACAACCTTATATAAAAAAAACGGGATTGTCTCCTAAGGATTGAGGTGAGCTTCTGTATAATCATAGGGCCTTTTTAAATTATTTAAAAATAAATAAATAAAAGAAAAAAGAACAATAAAAGAGACAACGAAATACTACAAAAACAGAATTTAAAAGTAAAATTTTAGAGAATAGGATAATAAAAAGAGGTAATTTGAGGAGATTGTAAGGAAATATGGGTGGAGGTTTTGTGTGAGGAATTCCTGATTTATTCTAAATGTTGCTCCATCTGAATTTGTCTCCACTTTATTTATTTATTATTTTCTGGAGAGAGTTTAAATGTTTGTTCGGTCCAAAAGACTGTCGCTTATGCAAATATATGCTCTAATTATACATATTTTTCAAGAATTTGAGTACTGAGTTGAGGTATTGTAAAACACTTAATAAAAAATAAAGAAAAAATAAGAGAAAATTAATTTTGTTGGTCTCTTTAAGTGTACTATATTTTATTTATTTCATCATCATGTAATTTTCATGTCACAGAAACGATCATCAATAATTATTGAATTTTTTGAGTTGTATCCCTTTACATCTTCAATACAAAAGTAGCAATCATATACAGTAGAACCTCTTTAAGTCGAACCTCGATGAGTCGAAAACCTCCAAAAAAAGTGTTGTTCCTTTCCCTTCAATCCCCAAAACCTCCATTAGTCGAAATAATCAGTGAATCCCTACAAGGCATTTTGGTACATATTTTCCCTCTATAACTCGAAAAAATAAATTGGACCTCTGTATCTCGAACATAGCAATGTTTTATTTTACAACCTTTACAACTCGATTATTTTAAACTTATTACCTCTATAGCTCGAAGAAAAATAAGTTATCGACTTTAAGAATTTGCCGACAATATACACCATTGTTTCTTAGAAAACAATTTAGGAGTATACAATAAATAGGATTACCAATTGTCTAAAGCAAAAAAAAATTACTGACTTTTTTTAATACCTACATATACTACGTATTTTTTATTTTAAGGATGTTTTGAAATAATGTTGATTTATAATAAATATAAATATATTTGTTACCTCTGTAACTTGAATTTTTGTTTATTTCATCTCTCTAACTCAAAATTAGTTAGAATGAATCTTAACCTCCACAAGTCGAATCAAAATCCGCTTAAGTCGAAATCCTCCATAAGTCAAAAACTCTATAACTCGAATTTTTTGGCATCTCCCTTGATGTTCGACTTATAGAGGTTCTACTGTAGATGATTTTTTGGCTCCCTGCATACCATAGAAACCCCAAATCTGAAAGCAATCATTTTTTTTAACTAACCATCTTCGTAAGTCTTCCACGCTAACACAGCAAACCTTGTGAGGTGCCCACTTCTTATCTTCATCTCCTAGTTTCACTCCAAACAATAGTACACTTTTATAATGAAACTAGTAATATTTCTTTGATGTTTCTTAATCATAAATTCTCCACAAATATAACAGAAACTGTTTGGAGAGTTTACACATCCACGGTTCGCAATGACTTCAACACAAAACGCAATAGGTTCTTCTCATTTTGTTGACATCATGGTAACACAGAGAAACAGCTGAGGGAGCATTTGAGGAGGGGCGACTCTGAATTTTTCCAACACCTCCAGAACACAGGACATGAGGCCGGTTCAGTCTCATTACTGCATCATGTCCAAAAAGGTAGAAAAATGGATACATTGGAAAGTATCGAAATAAAATTGGAAAGGAGGAAGAGAGAGTCCCCCCTCCTCAACTCTAAAGAGGGGATGGGAGGTTTGTCCAGTCTCACGTACACCGTTCTCCCAGTTGTGACTCAGATGGTGGACAGGAATAACTCGTCTGTCCCCATCCATGATATTTTAAATTGTTAATGTTTGTTGTAGATTTTTATTTATTTATATTTTTATTATTTAGTTTATTCAAATTTTTATCAGGTATGTTTTATCAAAAATTGTGTTTTTATTATTTATTTGCTATTCATATTACATATTAAGGATGTTCTTTTGTAGACTGCCTGATGATGAGGGAAACCTCGAAAGCCGGCTAGCTTACTTAAATAAAAAATCTGTGAGAGGTCAGACTAACTTATTTTTGACATCCTGCGAAATAATCACTTCTCACTACATCAGCCATCTTCATATTAGAGAAACAGCTGGTAACGTGAAAAAAGGTACTGCCTTCTGAATAGTGATAATAGCACTTCTTAGTTACAATAATTGCCATACAAAGCGCTAGTTACGTTAAACATCTTATTAATTTAATTATTTTTATTTTCAAGAACAGAAAATTATCGGATACTTTAAATTATAAATACTGAAAATTATCTGATAATTATACTCATACAAACAATATCAGAATTGCATTTAGTGAGAAAACGGTATGTGATACAGCAATTTCGGTGTCATTTTCGAATTCAGCCAAAATACATAGAGGAAAGATAAAATAATCAAAAAAGTTTTATCATCGCTGGCCTGTGTAATTAATTATAATTATTGTGAAAAGGTTAGGTTAGGTTTTATTACTCATGCCCGGGCTTTAACTACGAGGTCATATCGCCTACTACTAGAGCGCTCTTTCGTCACTGGTGGACATGAGCCCAACTCTACTGTGGGAGTCCTAAATTTTGCCTACCCTAAATTTTTATTCACCTAGGGCAGGGGTTTTTAACGAGTACCTGACATCGTACAGGATCGGGATCATCGCTTAACGTCCCATCCGAAGGACGGCGTCCTTAAGTTTATTTTACCTCCCCCTCTTGTTGTGAAAAGTCATTTTTCAACTGTAAATAGGCCATCTATTAACACGTACATTTTGTATTAAGAAAAAAAAAAAATATGCATTTTAAAATATTTTCTATTTCACAAATTATATGTAAAATATGGGAGTACTTTCTGTATTGCTACCATCTTCAGCCACCACTTAACGAATACAGTATTTTTGGTTGAAGATCAGCGCCGGATTAGCCACGTAGCAAGAGTAGCAAATGCTACGGGCCCCGCGAATTGGGGGCCCCCGCGCTCCAACGCCTGTCTGACCGTAAAAAAATATCCATTTAGATAGGAGGCGACGAATTAGTGCAGTTGGCTGAGCTACTGAAAACAGATGTGGCTACTGTTATTGACAGCAAGAAACAGGAGCCTCTGCAACTGCAATTTTATACACTTTTATTAAATAATTCTTTAGAATCGTGTTTCCCAAACGTAGAAATTGTCTCTCATGATCACTAACTGCAGTGGCGAACGTTCTTTTTCAACATTAAAACGTATTAAAAATGAGTTAAGGAACACGATGGGCCAAGAACGTCTTAATCATCTCACTTTGATGAATATAGAGCATGATTTGCTTAAAGAAGTCGATATTGAAAGTGTTATCTCTACATTTGCCCATATTAAATCCAGAGAAGTTTATTTGTAACAGTTTTGTTTTATTTAATACCCTAAACTTGAGAACCTAAAGCAAACCAAGGACAGCAAGAGGACAGAATTTGCTACAGGCCCCTCGCTGGCTTAATCCGGCACTGTTGAAGATGGTAGCAATATCTTTAGTACTCCCATATTTTATAAATAATTTGTGAAATAGACAATATTTTTGAAAAACCTACGTTTTTCTTTATTTTTTTATTAATTGTTTCACAATATCTCTGCAAAAAAAATTGTTAAGTGTCACAATCATGTATGTTTTTAGTTCCTTATTCATTGAGTAAACAGAATGTTTGAAATATTTGATTGGTAAGTAGAACTAGTGGGAAAGGACGAGTTGCCTTTGTTGCGTTATGTTGCCTGTTTCCATTAGTTGATGTTGCCTTTTGTTGCCTCTTGTTTCACTTGGTCCAGCCTCTGAGTCCATTAGCGAAATGAGTTCTGTTTCACCTTACTAAGACTTCATCACAATTCTTGTTTTATTTAATCTTAATCGTTAATTTGAAGGAGTTGCTCAATAAAAAAAAATAATTAGAAAATGGACTTTTTTTTTCCTTAGAATATAAAACAAATTTTTGAAAACTGAGAAAGTTAAAACAATGCACCGGTAGCTCAGAGTTAGCGTGCTAGCCGCCTACTGTTCTCAAAATTGCGGGTTCGAAATTCCCGCCGTTTCCCATAGGTTCTGGGAGGTGAAAAAAACCTGAAGCACGCTGTCCTTTGGGTGGGACGTTAAACGTTGGTCCCAACCTATACCAGGAAGAAGGGGAGATGTGCATAACTTTCTCTACGGCCAACCTAAACCGGGGAGAAGTGCATAACTTTTTCTACGGCCAACCTAAACCGGGGAGAAGTGCATAACTTTCTCTACGGCCAACCTATACCAGGAAGAAGGGGAGAAGTGTATAACTTTCTCTACGGCCAACCTAAACAGGGGAGAAGTGCATAACTTTCTCTACGGCCAACCTAAACCGGGAAGAAGTGCATAAATTTCTCTACGGCCAACCTAAACCGGGAATTATAACATTTGGGAATAGGTGCCGCCTATTTAAGCCTTGGTCCCGAGCCTGTGCGATGTCAGGTTCATGACCCCTACTCTAGGTGAATAAAGTTCTGAGTCACGAGGAGCGGCAAGTTCCTGTGATATCGTAGTTTTCCGTTTCGGGCGATGCTATTCATCCGATTTTTTATGTAAAAAATGTGTTGAATTCAGAATTTGTTATATTGCTTATGCTGCACCTCGCTTTTTCGGTGAATATAATAAATAACTTTTTTTTTTAACTTCCCAGCATATAGGGAAGTTATTGTAATGGGTCCGAAAATCGAAATCAAAATTGTCATTATATTTTTATGTTTCAAGGTCATACACTATTTTTGGAAAGAAGTATGTGTGTGTGTAAGTTCGTACGTGCGTGGTCAATTTTTCCTTCACGATCTCTCACGAATGAAAAATTATATCGACTCTGTTTTGGTGCCAATCGAAGCGCATCATCGTAAATATGAACTGAAAGAAATTTTATCAAATTTGGTCCAGCCGTTTTTTTTGTTTAAGCAAAAATATTACTAAAAAAGTGGATTTTAGGAATATTTGAAAAATATTTATCCCTTCTAATTTGTTCTGGGGGCAATGTAGCATCCATTAGAGCCAGATTGAAAAATAGTCTATATGGCGTCTGAAAATTTTGAACGGGAGGGGGTTATGAGAGGGGCTAGGCATAAAAATTGTTCTAGCTCATTAACGGATAATCGGATTGTCATGAAATTTCACATGTAGTATTCTTAAGAGCCAATTGAGATATAGACGTATCTGGCGTCACAAAATTCTTAAGGGGAAGGGGGGTTGTGGGGGGGGGGGAGGGGGGGAGTAACATAAAAATATATCTAGCTCATTAACGGATGGTCGGATGGTCGGATTGTCATGAAATTTCACATGTAGTATTCTTAAGAGCCAATATAATGAGATATAGACTATCTGGCGTCACGAAATTCTTAAGGGGAAGGGGGGTTGTGGGGGGGGGGGGGGGGGGAGTAACATAAAAATATATCTAGCTCATTAACGGATGGTCGGATTGTCATGAAATTTCACATATAGTGAAAAATAGGTGTGTGAGGTCTCAAAATTCTTAAGGGGGCGGGGGTTGTGGGGGGGCCTATGAATAAATATAGTGCTAATTTTGAATTTTGAATAAAAAGACGACGCTATGTAATATGCTAGTCATGTTTTTTTCTCAAAAATGATTATTAACTGAACAATGTAACAAATTGTAAAACTGAACAGCAGCACTAATTATTCCTGAGTGACTTAAAATAAAGTAAGAAATAAAATTGAGCAGCTAGTAAGTGCGTCTTAAGCTCTTCGAGCTTCTAGGCTTTACTGACATTTAAATTTGAAATGCTTTCTGGATCTTAAGTAGCTTTCGTTAATATTCCTTCTTTTTCAACGACCCTTCTCTCGCTCTCTCGAAAAATATTAAAATTTTACACAGAACATTGAAGTTTTAACACGCCTTAGTAATTTTAAAAGCATAAAACTTGTTTGAGTCAGTTTAATAATTTATAACATTGGAGGTATATTTAATAATTTAATTCTATAAGAACTTTGTTTTCAAATTTTCTGTATTTTCGAAAGAAGAAAAATTAGTGAGTGTTTTTCGCGCTATAGTTGAACGCCATTTTCTAAATCAATGGGAGTATGAAGTTGGCAACTAGAGCACTTGAATACCACATCAATATTTCTATGCAAATATAATTGAGATAATAAAATAGAAGATTGATTGAGCGTAAAGCACTTCTTCAGCACGAAATAATCAATTAATTGTTTGCTCTCCATCCAAAATCAATTATTTGGGCTAAAAATCAATATTTGACTAACAAATAACTTCTAGAACCGCATACAAAATATTAGTTATTGGACATTTGATAAATATTATGGCGACTAGGTCAGTTTTCTCTCCAATTAAACGGTATTTCTAGCCAATTTCTTTGGGATGCCATATATTTTTTTTGGTTGAGGTACAAACGAAATTTTAGACGGTGGTCTTAGTTGTTTTAACTGGGAATGAAGAATAAGCTTGAGCATGTCGTCCTTCGGCCCGGACTTAAGTAATGGTGACGAACTTTTTAGACGTTAGGTAGTCGTTAAAGACTCTTAGCCAAGGTAACTGGGAAAGAAAAAAACCTTGAGCACGCTGTCCTTCGTAGTTGAAGGGCATGAGTCACAATAACTATCTAACTTATGGTTAACTATCATAGTTTTTGGTCATTAGGTACATATTCCCTTATACATCGTATAACTGAAGAAATAATACTAAAATTGTACAAAAAAAAAATCGTAACACACTCTGATGCTTCAGTGCTAATCCAATTTGGGCAAATGATGAGAAATGATGTTAGCGGCTCTTCGGCGCTACCAAAATTTATAGTCTTTCCAGAGATCGGGGGGAGGGGGGGGGGGGGGGGGGACAAACTGGAAAAATGACTTCATACATGTTCTTCTACCTCCAGGCTTTATTACTTTCCCAGCTATGCGAAGCATAGGGGAAGTTATTCAATCGGTCAAATTTCAACGAAATTTCATGTTATCCGACTCCTTAATTTCAAAAATGAAAAAAAAAATGGTATATAGGTGTCTATGAACACGATAACTCCAGATAGAATGAATCGACCAGAAAGGGAGGACTCAAACAAATCCGCCAATTACGCCCGATATAATGAATGTATATACACAAATTTTAGTTTCACAGGTTGTCAAATAAAATATAGCTTGACCTCTCACAGATTTTTATTAGTAGTGGTAGCTAGCCGGCTTTCGAGGTTTCCCTCATCATCAGGCAGTCTACAAAAGTAACCATCCTAAATATAATATAAAGGCAAAGATAAATAATTAAATAAAAAAAATAAAAACAATTTTTGATTAAACATACCTGATAAAAAAAATTAATTTAATTAATTAATATTAAATTATTTTGTAGACTGCCTGATGATTTGATGAAGAGGGACACCTCGAAAGCCGGCTAGCTATCACTACTAATAAAAATCTGTGAGAGGTCAGATTATATTTTATTTGGCAACCTGTGAAATAATCACTTCTCACTACATCAGTCATCTTCATATTAACAAATTTTAGTATGATTCAGAAGTCCCTTGTGGTAATAAAAAAATGTTATGATAAAATAAAAATAATTCAATAATAATTGAAATGATAAAATTAATAATAAATAAGGAAATAATAAAGATTTTTTATAAAGGAGCTTCTGAATCCTTATACAAAATTTCATGTCGATACATTCATTACATCGGCAATTAGTGGTTTTTTTTGAGTTGAGCCTCTAATTGCCCTTTCCTTTTGCCGATTTGAATGAAAATCGACAGGTGTTACCCTTATGAGTCTCTGGATACCCATATAAAATGTTGTATCGATACATTCATTACATCGGTAGTTATCGTGTTTACAGACACACACACTCACAGACAGACAGCATTTCTTTTTCATTTTTGGAATCAGATTTCGGAAAACATGAAATTCCAGGGAAAACTCAGCATCAAATTTTTGACAAATTACATAACTCTCCCAACATTTCGTATAGCTGGGGAAGTGAATCGGTTAACTATTTAGGTAATATCTAGCGCTTTATATAACAAATTTTACTCAATTATTTGATCTCAAATTATAACTATTTATTTATGGGGGCCATGGTGGCCGTGCGGGCTAGAGCGTAGGGCTTTGGTCGCATGGTCTCACCATGGTTTGCGTGTTCGAATCCCGTCCGGGAGTGAGTTTTATTTCGTAGATAGAACTCCCTCCCGGGGCCATGGATGTCTTAAATAATTATATATAACACATTGACATGGCTAATATGCACCGTACATAAAGCCAAAAAAAAAAAAAAAAAAAAAAAAAAACTATTTATTTTGGTCTGGCTAAACTCTGATTTCAAAACGTGAAATTCTCGATCTCTGATTTTTATACTATTACAATACTTCGTTGTATGTACTTACCTTTTAAAAAAGTTATTAATTTTTATTATTTTTCTTTAAATTATTTATTAATTTTAGAGTTCTAAAGATTATTATTAGCTGTCATCCTGAAATTTTTAACATATTACAGAAAAAATAATTTGAACAGAATGCATTAAAATTTAGAGGTCTCTAAAATTAATTTTCATCGTCTGCAGCTCACGTAATAATAATGGGGAAAACCATTATAAAGATACTCTCTGGGGGAAAAATGATATATGATGGAATAGATTAATCTTTTAATATGCTGGTGGGACAAGCCCCATGGTTCACTGTATAGTGGAGAAATTTAATATTAACTAATTTTTACTACCTCAGGTATACGAGGTATAGGGGAAGTTATGTAATCGGTCAGAAATTTGATGTTGTATTCAACAGAATTTCATGTTTTCCGATCCTCTGGTTTCAAAAATGTGAAAAAAAAAAGCAAAAAAAACATTAAGGTAGTGAAGATTCACGCCGTAGATTTTCCGTGAAAACGTCGGGATAAAATCATTATTCATTTTCTTTTCGATGCTGCCGTAGCTCTTGCATTTGCTCGGTACTATGCTTTTCAGGTTTTTAAAATTCATTTTGATGCGAGCTTTCCTCTGATTTGCGTTTTCTATAATTCCGCGCATATTTACGATTCATATGAGACGACATCTTTAATTGTGTTGCAATTTTCAATTTAATACCGATTTTTACATATATATTTCGGTGAATATTTTTATTGTTTCACTTTGAGTCTTAGTAGTGCTCCTCAAGCTCTTTACAATGACACCCGAATCAACGTCCTATCTAAACGCGTTATCACGCTACACTAATTTCTAATTTTACACAACGCCAATTCGCAACAATCATCCGCCGGCGCCGACACTAGCACAACAAACACGTCGCATTGGCCATTGGCGCTTATCATTATTATTTAAATTGAATATTATCACTTGTTTTGTATATAATATATTTTTTTGTAATTGACCATTATATTTTTTATTCTATAATATATTCTTTTTAATTTATTGTTTTATTAGCCATAAATTAGTGCGGCTCAGTGCTTAGGGAGTGTCACCACTGACTTGACATTGCCATTTCCCCCCCATAGCCCATTTGCTTGGTGTATACATAGTTACTATACATAGTTGTATAAACAGTAAATACATCTTTGTAAATAAAGAAGAATATTGTTTTTTACATATTATGTTATCGATGTAGGTATATACTTTTCTTATATTTTTTGTCTGTTTATTTATTTATTTATTTAGTTCACTTTATTATTATTTCTTTATTATTATTTTTATTTTTCAAATTTTATCACCAAATTTACTTATGGCCATATTACCGATTGTAAATATTCAAAATAAAGAAATTAATTAAAAAAATATATTTACATATATTTTGTGAACCATCAGTTTATTCTATGTTCGCCATCTCCTCCAAACTTGAATTTTAATGAGTCTCAATATTCGATGAATTCAGAATAACATGCTATTTATTATACTTGCATATTATGCAGAAGATGCTCCGGAGCAGTTGTCGAACTCTCTCTTGGGGACAGAAGACGACCTCCTAGGATAATCCACATCTGTATCTCAGATGGAAGCACTAAAGATCCTTGGAATGTAGTCTCTGACTTGCATCTCAAAGGACGGATTCCAACCTGATTCTCAAACATCTTCCTTCTTCGTTGCAATCGTCTTAGTCTGCCTGACTCTACAATTAATCATCTTGTTCAGACCAATGGTTCAAATTTCCCGCCGTTTTCAGGCCTTGTTTATTCGATTGTTTGAACGACCAAACACACTTCAAATTCTCTCCTCTGTTAATATTTCTTAACTAACAAGTATTTATGTCAATATTAACGTACCCATCTTCTACACAGTTTACACTGCTGATATTCCTACCAATCATAACACTCTCCTGCCGACGATACAACTATCCTGGCTTCCAACCAAGATCCCTACCATAGCCTCCCAAAATCTCCAACAGCAACTTCTCCGCATAGAGAATTAAGTACAGTAGAATCCCGATAATTCGTATGGTCAAGGGACTGACGGTTTGGTACGAATTATCGGGATAACCAATTATCGGGAGTACAAAATATAAAAAATTGAAAAACGTATTAATGCAAATATGTATGTATTAAGAAGTATGTACAAAGTGGTAAAAATAAAAACTATGCAATAAACACTGTTTTATACCAAACTATACAATAAACAATACCTGCAATAAAAAATATGTATATACATATGTTCTAGATTAAATAAACACCAATCAAACTTTTGTTCGAAAAAATTTTAGACAAGATCAATAAAATTGCTAAAACTTTCCCCCTCTCCTCTCCTCACCTCATTTCCTTTGAGTGAAAAGAGTACGAATTACATGAGATTTCATAGAAAACTGTCCTCTCTCCCCCTCTTTAAAACAGTACGAATTAACGAGGTTTTTAAACTGGAAATACGAATTATAAGACTTTTTAAGTAACCTCGAGCATCCAAATAGTACGAATTACCGAGGGGTCCGAAATGCATTGTTTTTATATCACTTATCGGGGTTTTCTCTGGGGACCGGCAAATTTGTACGAATTAGCCGGAAATACGAATAATCGGGATACGAAATATCGGAATTCCACTGTATAAGGATTCAGAAGCGACTATGTAAGTCAAATATTGAGTTTTAGCCCAAAAGGTCGATTGGCTTTGGAGGGAGAGCGAAAACATAATTGATTAATTCGTGCTGGGGAAGTACATAGCCGGTGATTAACTAACAACTTTTTTTTCTGGAAAGGTTCGTAATAAAGTTGTAAATATATGATACAAAATTCTTATATACTAAAGATGTATTCATAATTTATGATACGTATTATATTGGAAAGGAAGATCTCTGAGAGAGAGAAATGACCTGTGTACAGAAGACAGAAGCCATTATTGTAATGTGATGTTCTGAAGTTAATATACGAGGGGGGGCTTCTCGATTCCCGGGTCTCGAGGCACACCTTTCCATCATCCCTGGTATTTTCCAGGGTACGGGAAATTTAGCTGGTTCTCTATATTATTATAAACAATTTAGCTGGTTCTCTATATTATTATAAACAATTTAGCTGGTTATCTATATTATTATAAACAATTTAGCTGGTTCTCTATATTATTATAAACAATTTAGCTGGTTCTCTATATTATTATAAACAATTTAGCTGGTTCTCTATATTATTATAAACAATTTAGGTGGTTCTCTATATTATTATAAACAATTTAGCTGGTTCCTCTATATTATTATAAACAATTTAGCTGGTTCTCTGTATTATTATCAACAATTTAGCTGGTTCTCTATATTATTATAAACAATTTAGCTGGTTCCTCCATATTATTATAAACAATTTTTTTTTACTTTAGAACGCCCACTTTTATAGAAATTTTAACCTTTGCGCTGTTAGAGAGCGGGGAATACGGCTACAGCCCATTTTTATTTTGGCACCAGATTTTTTTTATTTTTGCAAACATCTAAGGCCGGAAGAGAAATTTTATCTATGAAATAAAATTCTCCCCCGGACGGGATTCGAACCCGAACCCAGGGTTAGTCCATGCAACCAAATCCTTACGCTCTAGGCCACACGGCCACTTTGCTTATACAAACATCATAATGCTTACAACTTCATTGGATATGAAATACAAAGTTAAATAGTTAGTTATTATGACTAATGCCCGGGCTTATAACTACGAGGTCATATCGCCTACTATCAGAGCGATCTTTCATCACTCTGGTGAACATGAGCCCGACTCTATTATGTGAGTCCCTAATTTTTATTCACCTAGGGCAGGCAGGGGTCTTTAACGAGTACCTGCCATCGTACAGACTTAACGTCCCATCCAAAGGACCGCGAGCTTAAATTTATTTTACCTCCCAGATAAAATAAACTAAGCGCCTCGGCCGGGTTTCGAACCCACGATCTTGAGCTCAGAAGGCAAGCACGCATACCACTGAGCTAATGGCGCCCTCAATCTTTAACGACTATCTGACATCGTACGTGCCATCCCATTCGAAGGACGTCATGCTCAAGGTTTTTTCACCTTCCAGATAAGAATTCTAAGGGCCTCGGTCGGGTTTTGAACCTGCGATCTTGAGCTCAGAAGGCAAGAACGCATACCACAGAGAGCCCTCAACATAATAGTAATAATCTTGTCAGAGTCTTTTGTTTAATGTGTTCATTATTACTTCTCCAGCTATACGAAGTATGTTATGTAATCGGTCAGAAATTCGATCTCGTGTTTTCACCAGAATTACATGTTTTGCGATTCCAAAAATGAAAAAAAAACAAATTTTATATGTGTCAATTCTACTTGTCATGTGTCAAACAACTGGTTTCCAATTGCTTTCGCGAATTATTTATGATAACCGAGACGTTTAATCGGACTAGGTTAGAGAAAATTGGTAAGGTAATCAAGTCCTGTTTTTCCATTTCACATCATCCGTATTAATAAATTTCCTTGTGTGTAGAGGATCAAGTTTCATTCACAACGAATTGAGCAGTTGAAATCTGTAATCTAATATAATTCTGGATAGTAGATCAATATCCGCAAGTCAGGTGATCTCTGCTCAAAGACGAAGACAAATCCTCTACTTCACACTAGAGTACATCAATAGGCGTAGATCTCAACAGAGCTAGATCTCCTTGGGGCTCCATGTCTCCTTAGCTCAAAGTGACTGGCTTGTCAGTACCATAATCAAAGACAGCACAAACTGTCACTTTGTTGAGTACGACAGTATAATGTTTGAAGAGGGCGCGGTTAACACAATGGTATGCATGCTTACTTACTGAGCTCAAGATCGCGGGTTCAAAACTTTGTTTTATCTAGGAGGTAAAATAAACTAAGGGTACCTGTACACTGTAGACTTTTTACCTAGAGTTAGTCTAGCTAGAGCTCTCTGTCATGAGTCTCAAGGTGAAGACAGCAACTAGAGCTACTCTAGGCACTAGCTAGACCAATCATGTTCAGTATACAAGCAGTGTACACAGTACCTCTAGGGATCTATAAAATCACTCTAGCACTATTCAACCTGCAAATAGATTTCTTCTCTAGTTACTTTTTTTGTTTATGTTGTCAACTGATTTTATTATTCTTTTTTATTTATTATATTATACTTTATAATATATTTCTACATATTTATACTTAAAAAGTATTATATAAAAATGAGTGAAGTTCCTGATAATAAAAAAAAGTGTTTGTATGAGAAAAAGAAAAAAAATTACCAATTAATTGAATTAGTAGAGGCCCGGCCAGAATTATGGAATTCCTCTTTAAATGAATATAGAAATAAAGCACTCCGTCCTTCGGATGGGACGTTAAGCGATGGTACCAAGCCTGTACGATGTCAGGTATTCGTTAAAGACCCCTTTCCTAGATAAATAAAAGTTTAGGGTAGGCCATTGTAGAGCCGGGCTCATGTCCACCAGAGTGACGAATGAGCGCTCTGGTAGTAGGCGATATGACCTTGTACTTATAGTTATAATATTTATTTATGCCAGGGAAGTATATATCTGGTGATTCACCGACGACTTTTTTTTTCTCCTCTTTTTTATATTCTATGAAGTACTGGTCTGTTGATGGGTGAAAGACCCCTATAGGAGAACTGGTTTCTTTCTTAGTGTAGAAAGATTTTTCGTGTTGACATACTCGAAGAGTGCTTTCCTGTGAACTGAAGGGATTCGGGTTAAAGCCTCTTCTCCGTTAGAAAAAAAAAACACTTCAAGATATGAAACATTTTGTTCTTTCTCGCACGTTCACTAGTAGGTGGAATCTATCCAGGAAAGCCAAATATTGGGGTATTGGGGAAAATGGACAGCTAAGCTAACCATTATGCAATCAATTGTTTATTTAGTGAATGTCATATTAAGAGGAAGAAGAACCTGAACTGTTCTTGCGGCGGAGTCGAGACTGCAGAACGTATTACAACCAGCGTACGCCCCACACTCATCCCGAGCTCTCTCGACGCGCCAAGGAAACTAAGGTGGGCTGGGAGTGACCGCTTATCGTCACAGATTGTCGGCAGCGGTCTCTCCCGGCCTACCACAGCAACAGAAAATAATTATTTATGTTTTTATTTTATTTTTGAATTGAAATTGTTAGGCCTTCATTCCACGACCATTCGGCGATTGGTGTCGGCCTCCACCGGAGGTCCTCTCACAGATTTCATTAATTTTTGCTAGCCAGCTTTCGAGGTTGCCCTCATCATCTGACAATCTTCAAAAAACCCATCATTTAGCTACAAAGAAACAGGTATAAAGTTCTGTTCGTTAAAATCCAAAAATATTGTAATAATAAAATATTAAATAAACATATGAATATATATATTTAAAAATTAAAATCAAGTTCCCCTTTATTTACTTAGGTTTATTTTAATTTTTGAATCCTATTTAATAAAACATTTTAAGTTATGTTATTTTCAAAATTATTTTACCAGGTAAGTTTATTTTTAAAGCTTTTTATATAGATTTAACTTTTGTTACTTTTTATCCATCTAATTTATTTATTATTTCAATATCGCAATATTTGATGGATTTTAAAGAACAGAACTTTTGACATGTTTCTTTTTTGTTATGTTGATGGTTTTTTTTGTACACTGCCTGGTGTTGAGCCTCCCTCCTAATCCCTCTATCCCTTCGGCCGATTTCTCTCAAAATCGATGTCATCCTTCGAGGGTACTGGATATACATTGACAAATTCGGTTCGATACATTCATTCTATCTGGAGCTATAGTGGTCACATACAGACAGATTTTTTTATTTTTTTTTTTATTTTTTTTTTTTTTTTCATTTTTGGAATTAGGAGATAGGAAAAACATGAAATTCCGTTGAAAACTCCGCATCAAATTTCTGACCGATAAGCTGGGGAAATAAAACGTATTGTTCAGTTAGAAGCAATTTCGCAGCATTGCAGTTGTCTTTGTAGACATTAAAATGCTAACTTCATGGGTATCTTGGCGAATGTACTAAAACTGCCAATACAACTTCACGATACGAGACTCCTAACTTCCTATCCCCAACGTTATTCTTCCGTTTTCCTCTTTTCGTACAACCACTTGTACACTTATTCATTCCACAAGTAATAAATGGGTCCCTTTTTTTTTCTTCTATTACCACTGACAGTATTAATATTTTTCTTCGGTTTTTCAATTCCTCTTTCCAAACTCACTTTTTATTCAATCTCAGTCAATTTATTATGCATTTTTTCTTATTTTCGATCAGTCCGCCCTATGCATATTTTGAGTCAGTACTACCATTTATTAAGAAACAATCAACAACGCTTGATATCTAGTATATAAAGCTTGTATCTAGTCTAGGATTCCCACTGTAGAGTTGAACTCATGTCCACCAGAGCGACGAGCGCGCTGGCAGTAGGCGATATGACCTCGTAGTTATTAATTTTCAGTAAGGAGAGACAATATTGAGTGGCTTGGCAAGATGGAAGGATAGGCTAATGCCGCACAGCCCGTTTCGAGGAATTCAACCTTTCCCATTGTTTTACCTTACGCGAAAGATACCGACGGTTTTATTGAACGTACCTAAAAGTAGATGTTATTCTCTTTAGGGCGAAGATATCTACTAAATGACTACCCGCATTTTTTGATTTAAAGTTTTTTGACCTGAAAACGTATATTCGCTGTAGTGATAGCCGGTCAAACTTTCTTGTGTTACAAAATACAGTCAGATTTCAATCGCTAATAACTACGAGACTAATAATGCGATAACAACGGTTGAGGTCACAATGGATAAGTGTTTGTTTTGCCTGTGACATTATCGGGTTAGTGTGAGCGCCGGCGGATGATTGTTGCGAATTAGCGTTGTGTAAAATTAGAAATTAGTGTAGCCTAATAACGCGTTTAGATAGGACGTTGATTCGGGTGTCATTGTAAAGAGCTTGAGGAGCACTACTAGGACTCAAAGTGAAACAATAAAAATATTCACTGAAATATATGTAAAAATCGGTATTAAATTGAAAATTGCAAAAAAATTAAAGATGTCGTCTCATATGAATCGTAAATATGCGCGGAATTATAGAAAACGCAAATCAGAGGAAAGCTGGCATCAAAAGGAATTTGAAAAACCTAAAAAGTCTAGTGCCAAGCAAATGCAAGAGCTACGGCAGCATCGAAAAGAAAATGAATAATGATTTTATCCCGACGTTTTAACGGGAAATCTACGGCGTGGACTTTGACTACGCCTTAATGTTTTTTTCTACGATTTTTTGCCAATGAATTACCGACAATGTACTTCCCCAGAACGAATTAATCAATTAACTTTTCGTTCCTCTTCCAAAACCAATTTACCGTTTCGTCTAATACTCAAAATGGAGCTGACTTACATAGAAGTTTCTGAATCTTCAAACTAAATTTTGAGTCGATAAATTGATTGCAACGAGGTTTTTGTGCTGAAGCTCCTCCCCTTCGGCCGAATCCGCTGAAAATTAATAACTGTCGTCCTTATGGGGTTTTGAATTCATATATGAAAATTTGTGTCAATACATTCATTCCATTGGGAGTTATCGTGTTCACAGACGCGCAAACACAAATATACAATTTTTTTTGGAATTGGGGTGTCGGAAAACACGAAATTCCTGTGAAAACTCAACATCGAATTTCTGACAGATTACATAACTTCCCCTATAATTTGTATAGCTGGAGAGTAGAAATCTGGAATGTTCTGTGTGTAGGATTTTCTAGAAATATGAACATACATTGCATGTTTTTTATCAGTGAATATGAATAATGTGACGTTCCATTTTCATGTACCATGCATATATCATATTACCGGTAGCTATAATAACATACCTTTTTTTATTCTAGTTGAAATGTATTATATGCAGGCAGTTCTTTGTCAAAGCATATATGTCAGTGTCTTCATCTCCGTATGCAAGTAATCTAGTGTGAAATTGGATTTCAGTTCATCTTACTGTCCCCCCATCCACAAAAAAAAATTCACTAGTTATGTACTTCCCCACAACGAATTAGTCAATTAACTTTTCGCTTTTCCTCTTAAACCAGTCGACGGTTTGCGCTAATATTCAATAGTTGAATTACAAAGAGGCTCCTAAATTCTAACATTTTGTGTCGATAAGTTCATTATATTGACAGTTATTAGGGTTTTTTAATTGAGCCACCCCCCCCCCCCTCCGCCCCTCCCCTGAACCCACCTTTCCTTTCAGCCGATATGGTTAAAATCTTCACTGGGTTTTGACTTCAAATATAAAATTTCATATCGATACGTACATCTCTCCCTTCCCTTCTGCCGATATGACTGAAAATTAATAAGTGTCGTCCTTATGGGGTTTTGATCACACATATAAGATTATGTATCAATACATTCATTCTATCAGCAGTTATAACACCATATAAAACCAAAGAATAGTTGATTTACTCAAGGACATCTAAATCATCTTATTATTATCGTTAAGCGATGATCCCGAGCCTGTACGATGTCAGGTACTCGATAAAGACCCCTATCCTAGGTGAATAAAAATGTAGGGTAGGCAAAATTTAGGACTCCCATAGTAGAGTCGGGCTCATGTCCACCAGAGTGACGAAAGAGCGCACTGGTAGTAGGCGATATGACCTCGTAATTAAAGCCCGGGCATGAGTCATAAAACCTAACCTAACCTCATCTTATCATTACAATATAGCGCTTATATTTATGACCAATCCAAAAATATCTTCAATTCAAAATAAAAAAACAATTAAAAGATTTTTTATACGGAATACGTTTTTCGAAGATCGTCCAGCCTCCCATACGAAAGATGGTGAGTTCAAACCCCGTCAGATATGTTTTTTTTTTCTTAAGAAGTCACACCCAATTGATTTAATATCAATAATAGTTTGATTTCTATGCGCTTGGGAGCGCTAGTGTGCTAAATAAAAATTATAATTACAGATAATGAAATGTGAAAAAAAATCTAGGAGGGGAGAGGGGTATTAAAAAATGAAATTCACAATAATCGATATTAACTAAAACACAATAAATGTTATTATAACCTGATATGGATAACCACACGGGGATGTTACTATGGCGACTAAGGGTAACATAACCTGACAAGGATAACCACAAAGGGAGGTTATAATGGTGGGTGGATGGGGGAAGCGTCAAAGGTTGTCACAGATCCCTCCACCTCCACCACCACTTGCCCCAGAACCGGGCTTTATACACTACGTACGAGATACATGCCGATAACCATAATAAAATGTCGTTTTGTAACACATATTTTTTTCAATGTTTCCTTGATTTACCCAAAAATAGATTTGGACCCGGAAAATTCAGTTCTAACTAAAAATGTTCCTTAAAAAATTTACAATGGCTGGGACAAATACGACTACAGTTACTCGTATTTACGCTATTAAAGCGTATGTTTAATTTGTTTATTTATTTTTATTCAATGCCTTTAAATCTTTACAAAATAAGACAAACGATAAATAGGCTACCTCCTGCCAGAAGACGGAGTCTGACTGTGGGAGGGAAGCAGTCAACTAGGACTGTACATCGCTTAATAATTAAACATATTGTTACATATTATTCTATCTTTGATTATATCAATAGTAATAATATATCAATATAAAAGCAAATATATATATACTTAGATATAATCAACAATAATAATGAGAATGGACATGACAATAACTCGACAAATGAATAAAGTAGGTACATATTATTCTATCTTTGATTATATCAATAGTAATAATATATCAATAGAAAAGCAAATATATATATATACTTAGATATAATCAACAATAATAATGAGAATGGACATGACAGTGACTCGACAAATTAATAAAGTAGGTACATATTATTCTATCTTTGATTATATCAATAGTAATAATATATCAATAGAAAAGCAAATATATATATACTTAGATATAATCAACAATAATAATGAGAATGGACATGACAGTGACTCGACAAATTAATAAAGTAGGTACATATTATTCTATCTTTGATTATATCAATAGTAATAATATATCAATAGAAAAGCAAATATATATACTTAGATATAATCAACAATAATAATGAGAATGGACATGACAATAACTCGACAAATTAATAAAGTAGGTACATAATAAGATAGAAGAATCCCTAAGAGTAAAGAAAAATAATGTAGAGAAGAAAAATTAGAAAAAAAAAAGAAAAAGAAAATAAATAAATAAAAATAGAATCTTTAGTAAAAAGAAAAAAATTAGAAAAGAAAAAGTGACTAAAATAAGAAATATTCTTGTAATATAGAAGAAAAATAAAATAAAAATAAATGAATAATAAAGTGGTGCAGGAATGAACTTGACTACCCGGTGACCTGGCATTGAATTTTAACCGAGTGAGAGACAAGACAAGTGGAGATGAATTTAGCAGAGTACAACAGCATACAGTGGCTCACAAAAGTTATCATACACCTCCATTATTGGAATAATTGTTTTCATTATTTCCGGCTAAAATGTAGAAAACGAACAAAGTTTGAAAAAACGTAAAGAGCATCTATCACTCTTTTAAAAGAGCAAAATGAATGTTCTACACAAAACAGAAATAGCACAAAAAAAGTTATTTGAAAAAAAAATCCTTTTTAGTACCCCACAAAAGTCTTCATACAGTTCACTACTAATTATTGTTTTGCTGATGTTTACTATCTGCTAATACTCTTTTCTTCATTAATACTATTATCAATAATTCTATTCAAGATAACTAACTCCAGGCGCTTAAAGGACAAACCCAGTAACAGTTTAGCTTTTACTGAAAGCGATGGCACCAACGAGAAAATGTATTCCTCTAGCAATTAGAGAGTTGATTATTAATCATTGGCAAAATGGAGACAGTTACCGTGTAATAAGTGATAAAGTGAATGTTCCTTTTCCCAGTGTGCAATCTATCATTCAAAAGTTTAAAAACTCAGGGCTTCTCTGTGATAAACCTAGAAGTGGTCGGCCTAAATTACTTTCTAATCGTGTAGAAAGAGTCTTAACTCGGAAAATTCTGGTTAATCCACGATTAAGTGCCCCTACAATTGCTGCAGAGCTGAAGGATGAGTTGAACGTGGACGTAAGTGCTGAAACTGTTCGACGAACATTGAGAAATAAAGAGTATCATGGTCGAGTAAGTAGGAAGAAGCCATTCATCAGTCATGTGAACCGGAAAAAAAGACTTAATTTTGCCAAAACGTTTTGTGAAAAAGATAATAACTACTGGGATGATGTTATATTTGCTGATGAAAGTAAATTTTCATTATTCGATTCAAACCAAGGCAGTGTTATATGGAGAAAGCCAAACACCGAATTAGACGAGAAGAATCTCCGTGCCACTGTGAAGCAGGGCGGTGGTTCTATAATGGTATGGGGGTGTATGTCATCACATGGAGTAGGAAATCTCCATATCATTGATGGCATAATGAATCAATGGGTTTATGTAGACATTTTACGCAACAATTTAAAACAGAGTGCAGCAAAAATGGGAATTTCAAACAGTTTCAAATTTTACCAGGACAATGATCCGAAGCACAAGGCTTTTAAAGTGAGGGAATGGCTTCTGTACAATTGCCCCAAAGTGATAGACACTCCTCCTCAGTCACCAGATCTCAATCCAATAGAAAATTTGTGGGAATTAGTCAATCGAAGATTGAGAAACAACAAGATAAGAAACATTGGTGAATTGAAAGACAAACTATTGTGTGAGTGGTCCAAAACACCGGAATCACTTTGTAAGAAATTAGTTTCCTCAGTCCCGAAACATCTTACAAATGTTTTACAGAAAAAGGGTGGGCCTACGAAATATTAAATAACAAAAAACGAAGATGATTTGAAGGTGTATGAAGACTTTTGTGAGGTACTGTAACTGATTTTTTTTGTTAATAATTTTTTTAAGCGCTATTCCTTTTTTATAAATATCATTCAATTTGCTCTTTGAAGGCAGTAATAGATGCTCTTTACAGTTCTTGAAGTACTTTCTGTTCTTCACGGCTTATTCAGAGATATTGAGATAATTTCTTTCAATATGGGAGGTGTATGATGACTTTTGTGAGCCACTGTACATGGGGCGGATCGTGGCAGGGCAGGGCAGGGAGAGAAGAGATCAGAACAGAGCATCGTGCTAGTCAGAGTAGAGAGAACTTAAATTGTATCAAGTAGTAAACAAATTATAAAATATATTTTTATTAGCGGTAGTTTATATTGATCCATGTGGCCATTACAGTGCTTTCTTATACTAACCATTTTTGAATAAAACAAACTTATTTTTGAAATATTGTCTATTCCACTAAAGATATATATATATATATATATACAACTAGTCAGGTCTAGTTATGAACTAAGTCAGTTTGGAGAGAGCGACCCTTCTAATACATCTCGGGTGAAAGGGTGCTATTAAAACTTGGGAGTCCCCCGGCTGTACCGTTAGCTAACTCATGAAATATTTCCTAACAAATAGGAACATTTGTATGAAGACCAAATTTATTTCAACTATTCCCCTTTGTTAACATCCTGATCCAGTTCTGTTTCCACATATATGTTTGTATTATCTGTTATTAATATTTGGTTCCACATATATATTTAATGTTATCTAAATCTTAATATTATTATTAATTTTATTTCTATTTTTATTATTTATTTGTATTTGTACTTATTTATTTGTTGTTTTGCCACGATTAGTCTAGTAATATTGTTTTATGTAAATTTAGAACTAGGTTTTGTTAGGAAATATTTCATGAGTTAGCTAACGGTACAGCCGGGGGACTCCCAAGTTTTAATGGCACCCTTTCACCCGAGATGTATTAGAAGGGTCGCTCTCTGCAAACTGGCTTAGTTCATAACTAGACCTGACGATGGTATAAAACCGAAACCGGTAGTTATATATATATATATATATATATATATATATTTTTAGTGGAATAGACAATATTTCAAAAATAAGTTTGTTTTATTCATTTATTACAAGTTTCCACAATATGTCCGCGTTCCTCAACTTAGAAGTTGTTAACCATTTTTGCACAGACCACTCTTCTTATATTAATTTCACATAGGCTTTGGTGGGTATAAGAAAGTCACACTCAATATTACGCTACACCCTGAAACAATGCAAAGTGCTGATGACAACACATTACTTTTATATACCCATAATGCCAGTATGAACTGAATTTAACAGTAATCTGTACAAAAGTGATTGGTATAAGAAAGTTTTTAATGGCAACATCATTTTTCGTTTAACCATATTTTTTTTTTCTTAAAACATATTTTTTTATGAATTTTTAAGATTAAGGAAATGAGAAAAAATGTATAAAAGTAAATAAATTCATGAATCAGAAAACAGTTTAATATAAAATGAAAAAAAGAATAAGTCTTTAAAAAATAAAATACCTTGTGTTTTTTCTTCTTGCTTAGATGACAGCCTCCAGCCTCCTTGACATGTTCCTTATTAAGTTACCAACTACTTCTTGTGATATTTACTATCATTTTCTTACGAAGTTAAAAGTTAGTTACACTCTAAGCTTAGCGAAGGATCCTAGAAAGTGCATCTAGGAGAGAAGTGATGCAAGTGACAGAAGCATTCTCAGCACTAGATGTCGCTCAGAATAGGATCAAAGGCAGTTGTTGAGACAAGTGTTTCTGCTATACGGTGTGGTGAATGTTTGATCCGAGTATTGAACTGAAACGTTTGATCCAATCCGATTTCAATAAAAAAAAAATTCGATTTAAATCAAATAAATTTGTAGTCATTTGTTGTGGTACGACAAAGGTTATGTCACCGGAATTAACAAGAATGTTCTGTTTTGACAAATTTTTACATTGAAGAAGAATTGTCAATAAGTAAATTACTGAAGTATTTAATCATTGAGCTCAATGAAATGAAGCAAAAGCAAGTAAGGTTAGAAAATATTGTTATAAAGACTCAAAATATTGACGTTCTTTTAAAGGAAAATAAAACATTGAAGGACGAACTGTAAAAATCAAGTGTTCTATCCTTGAAAAATAGAAAGAAATAACTGTATCACATAAAAAGGTACAAATACAAAGGTGAAAATACATGGTAATAGGATATGTCAAAAGAATTTTTACATTAAGATAGCTTATAAATTAGATTGATAACTACGAGTACTTGAGTTCAACACACGTATGATTAGTAATAACAAAACTATTAAAAAAAGTAAAATGAAACGAATAAAAACAGAATAAATAAATACTTAAAAATATACGAGTATATAAAAATATTAATACATAGATACATTTTTCAATTTAATATAAATTAAGATAACTATTTTTTAAAACTCTTCGGAAGTGTCTTTATCACAACGATGTTTCGGGACGTTCTTACATCCCTTCACCAGGTCCCAATGTGCGAGATATAAAAAAGAAAACAATGTAACTATAATTATATATAAAAAAATAAAATAAAATAAATATATATATCAATCAATTATAAATGAATAAATAGATCCATAAAATAATGATGAGAATAAAAAATAAATAAAAAATTATATATATTTTTTAATAATAAAAAATAAAAGAAATAATTAAAATACATTAAGTAATATATCAAGAGAAATATAAGAAATTAGTACACAGGTAGTGAAAAATAATGATTAAACGTAACGTAAATTCGACGACAGATCTTTAAGGTGTGGTGGAACTCTGCCCAAAAAATAAAAATGGAAGCTTTGTATCAAATAATGTTTTTGGATATGAAATACGATTTTTTATTGTGATTATTTTATTATTTTTGTACAGTGAGAAATTAATTCCGTTTCCAGGGTTTTTTCTATGTTGATGATAACAAATATGCCTCCCTGGTCATTTGTTGTACCGGCTCTGGCCCACGAAATCCGAATCTTCCGATGTCAAAACTGAACACTTTTAATATCTACCTTGGTGTGTATGTCGAATACCGTATCATAAGGTTGGTGTGCTCTCCTTGAGAGCCCTCAGGTCCCATGATGTAACTAACTTAGTGTGTGTGGGGGGGGGGGGGGGGGGGGGGGGTGAAACAAGGAATGTAACTGAAAGTTTGAAGAGAAACACGGCCATTGTTGAACCACCATAAACTTGGGTGAGAGTCTTCAATGTTCCCCCGAAAATACCAAAATGTCCCCAAGTCATGTGACGTACACAAGACCTGGCCTGGCTTCCTTTGGTGTGGTTATCTTCAGACAAACTGACTGACCCAGTCTAACTTGGTCTTCCCTAACTTTGACTAACTTATCTCAGTTTGTCCTCATTGTATTGTCACACTACTGAAGGGGGCCGTTCTATCAATCCTTTTTTAAATATTAACTAAAATTTTAACAGCAGCTAGCAACATTCGCAGACTCAAAATGTTAATAAAATCATTTAACGAATTACTTTTATAGAATGATGAAAAAAACAATGAACACATACTTTCCAAGTTGTACGAAGTACAGTAGAGTCCCGCTAATCCGGACTAGATGGGACCGGACCAGATCACCGGACTAAACGGAATTTGATGTAAAATGCACATGATAAATATTTTAAAATATTTTTTTAAATATTAGCGCGCGACTTACTGCCACCTTGAATCATATTCGTTCTTAATTTTTTTTTACATCATTTTCCTTTACTTTTAACATCTCTCTTACCCATCCATCAAAATTGTTTTTTAATTCCTTTTTATTTATTAATTTTTTAAATAATTTATTTACTTATTTATTTTATTTATTTATTTATTTATTTTTCTGTTCTTGTCCTAATAATTAAGATAAATTTTCGTCCCGAGGACCTACCACTGGGTGGCCTTCCTCTCACATGCCAATACCATCATAGATGCTCGTTGTTGCACCTTAGCAACAGTTGTATCTTTATAAATAAAAGACAAAAAAAAAAAAAAAAAAAAATATTAGCGTAAATATTTAGGGCGCTAATTCTTCTTTGTCGGCACTTTTTCATCGTAACCAATTGAGTAAGTCAAGTCAAACCCTCTCTTTGAATTATTTTCGTACTTACCACTCGCTAAATTAAATTTTTAGTTTACTAAATTTCAATTTTTTTTTTTTGTTTAAATCCCGTCCGGATTAACCGTATGTCCGGATTAGCGGGACTCTACTGTATAGGGAAAGTTATGTTATGACCTCCTGAAGCACAAAATGAAAGGAAAAAAGTCTGTGAAAGGATAATTAACAACAGCCGATATATCGAATATATCGGCACGAAAGTGGGGGAAGTGAGGAATCTAAGGAGGGGGCTTAACAGGAAAAATCAAACAACTGTCGAATTAGTGAATAGATCAATACGAAATTTAATATAATGATTCAGAATAAAACATAAATTTTCAAACAAATCGTTATTTGGTTTCCGAGGGAGAGCGAAAACTAACTTTATGACTTTTTAATATATGTGAGATTTAAGGTCAAAAAATAATAGAAAAAGATTGAACACATTTTTTAGAAAATTCCAATTAATAACTGAGTAGCCCACGTTTGATGTGAATGATCAGCTCATTTCACGTTCTTTGACAAACGCCCATGTCCCTTCTGTACGTCATTACTGGCCAAACTGGGTTGAACAAAAGGTAATTCTTTTGATTGCTTTTATTCTTCCCATTGTTTTCTGATCTTTAGCATATTTCTGTTTTACCGATGCCTCACAAATTGGAACAACTGTTACGTTACACAATTATAAAAGTTTAATAATTAAAATCCACCCGATATAAAAATGTCTAAAATAAATACAAGGTTGTATGATCAGATATTTTAAGACTGGAAGAAAGAAATGTTTAAAAATAACGTTCATTATCACCTACTGTAGAAATGTAAGTCAGTGTGACTCGTGCCCGGGCTTTAACTACGAGGTAATATCGCCTTATACCAAAATGGTCTTCTCCTACACTCCGGTGTCACATTCACAAGTTTCCTTGGCCTAAGGTCCAATATATTTTTTTTTTGTCAATTGTCAAGAGGGGAGAAATTACCCAGTGGTGACACTTCCTAGTCACTGATTTACTCTCATTTGTAACTAATTACTGTCACTGTCACTGCTGCGAGTAAGGAGGTCTCTAGGCCACTGACGTTTAAGCCGTCGTTGGGAGAGTATGGGAGAATGGAGGGCACGGACTAGAGGATTATTGTGGGAACTAAGAAGGGAAAATAATTTTTTATACTTGGATTTAGCGACTTCGTTGACAAAAGGTACGTAAAGGTCATTATGAAGAATTTTGGAAGAAGCATTGGCTATTTTACGAAGGATTTTGGATTGGATGCGCTAGAGATTGGAAGCCTTGGCAGAACCCCTGAGTTCGAGTCCGTAGTCCACATAGGTTTGTCCACATACGCCTCAGCCCCCTGCGGCCTCCCCTGCCTCCATTAAGTTGGAGGAATTGGGATGGCAGATAATCGGGTGAGTTTCGAGAGGTCTCGAGCTGAAAGTTATTTAATTATTAAATTTATTTTGTATATATTTGCAGGGCAGGTATATTTTCGACAAAGGGTGAAGACGATGTGAACTGATTTCAGATATTTTAAGACTGATAGAAAGAAATATTTTTAAATAACATTCATTATCAGCTACTGGAGAAACTCAATGGTTTCACAGGTTGTAAAATAAGATATAGTCTAACCACTCACAGATTTTATTGATATTTCCTAGCCGGCTTTCGAGGTTGCCCTCATCATCAGGGAGTCTGATAAAATAACTTGAAAATAACATAATTAAAATGTTTTTAATAAATAAGATATAAAAAATAAAATAAACGTACATAAAAACTATCTAAAAAACTAACAACTTTAACAATTTAAAATTTCATGGATGCGGAAGTTATGCACTTTTCCCCTTCTAAGGTACCTCCCATCCATGTTGCCGATGAGGAGGCCCCTTGCATCATGTTATACATTGCCCTATGTCACGATGTCTTCCTCCATATACAGAACAGGTACATCTACCGGTTTGTAATTTTTACACGTGATTTCTTCCAGACAATATTCTGCCTAGTATATAAAGTTGAATACACCTCTTTTTCTACTCGTTTCTTGTATACAGAAACGGGAAGAAAAACAAACTTTTGTGTATACAGAAAATTGGGTTGCCCTCATCTCCAACCACATTTTTCATATCTTTTTTACAAGGTATATATATATTTTTCCTCTTTTAAGCTTAACATCCTTACGTTGGCCAACCAGAACGGAGCCTTTTATCCTTTCATACGTGACACTACTATCCTTTATGTCTCTCATATTGTTAAAATAATATAATTAATTACAATTTTTGTTCAAGTAGTGTAAACATTTGACATCACCAGCTATACGAAGTATAGGGGAGGTTATGTAATCGGTGAAAATTTGGTGCAGAGTTTTCAACGGATTTTCATGTTTTCATACCTCCAAATTCCAAAAATTAAAAAAAAAAAAGTTCTGTGTATGTCGGTGATAATTCCGATAGAAAAAATATATTGACACGAAATTTTATATGTGTAACCAACCTTTTGATTTTCAGTTTTCAACTGAATTTCATGTTTCATAATTGACCTTTTCGCGATGATGTGTCTGTATATACAGGGTGGCCCAGATAAACGGGCCACAAGTGAAATAACTCCTAAACGGTTAAATATATCAAAATTGTGCATAGGACTAAAGTTATAGCACTCGCTGAGAGCTATAGTATGGCGTCCCCGAAAAGACAAAAATTACCCTTTTAATGGCTCAAACAGCCCTTCGAAGGGCGGGGTTCCTTTTGACCCTTAAGTTTCATTACATTTTATTAAAGTACTAAAGAAACAAGGAAGAACTGTGCAAACAGATTTTTTATACATCAAGTAGTTCTTGGAAAAAAAAACGTTTAAAGTTGCACGTTTTTCTTACTCTGTTCTTTGGCGTCTAGCCGCAAATTCACCTTTCCGGAGATTGACCACAATCCTCTTGAAAACTTTCCTGCTCGGGTGACGTCTCCGAGGATACTTTTCTGCAAAACGCTCGGCTGCAGCACGATAATTTTCCGCGCACTCACCAATCACCAACACCATATCCACAATTTCGCTAGAGGAGTACATTGCAAATGCTGTAAATAAGTAATTCCTTATCACTGTAAGTCGTTCTCTCTTAATCCTTAAACTTCTCTAATACCTTTCTAATTCCTTTGCATCAAAATTCATGAGTAATAAGCGGTGGTAGGGCCTCGTCAGGTACAAATTGAATTAATAATAATTAATGTGCAAAGTTTGTTGGAATTTAATAACTTCAGAATAAGAAAAAAGTGCAACTTTAAACGTTTTGTTTTCCAAGAACTATTTGACGCATCCAAAATCTGTTTAACAGTTCTTCCTTGTTTCTTTAGTACTTTAATAAAATGTAATGAAACTTAAGGGTCAAAAGGGAACCCCCGCCCTTCGAAGGGCTGTTTGAGCCATTAAAAGAGTCATTTTGTCTTTTTGAGGACGCCATACTATAGCTCTTGGCAAGTGCTACAACTTTAGTCCTATGCACAATTTTGATATCTCTAACCGTTTAGGAGTTATTTCACTTGTGGCCCGCTTATCTGGGCCACCCTGTATATGTATAGAAAGAAGTGTATTTTTATTTATTCATTTATTGGGGTGGCGAGGGAGGGGGAGGGGGGGATAGAGATACCACTGAGCTACCAACGCCCTCAAATGCAATTATATAAGTACAAAAAAATTAAATAAATATTCTGAAACTAACATTTATTTAACTAAACAATTTAAAAAACATTTATTAGAAAATACAAGATTGAAATGTGAAGTGATCCTTCACAACCTGACATCGTACAATCGGGAGAATCGTTTAACGTCTCACCCGAAGATTGGTTCACCTCCTAGATCGGTCGGATTTCGAACCCGCGATTTTGAGGGATTATTAGTTTTAATGGATATAAGCGATTAAAGTGTGACATGTTTTCATTGAAATCATATTCCCGATGTTACCTCAGAGTACTATCCTCCAGAATGTCGGATATGGCTGTTCTCTGTTATCCCGATCGCAACATGGATTCTCCTAACTCTATTTCTCCCTCTCAGTAGACTGACTCCAGAGAAGATTCAGTTAACTCCCTGGAGAGGTCTACTCCCGATCTGGGTTGACATGTTTCCTGGAGACCTTGTACAGTCTCCCAGGGGAACTCTTGTCTTCTCCGTGTCAGGTTATTGCCTGCTTATTCCCTGAGTTTTTCCACTGTCAGTAAAACTCCTCCGTCTCTTAAAATTCCAACAGCTAAAAATAAAAAAAATTTCAAGGGCACTTGAAGAATTCCTTACATTTTTAATATATTTTTTATCTTTTTTGTTTGACGTAGAATTATGTCTTTCCCCCCGCTGGGTAGAAGGAAACATCGGGTGCAACGAAAATATGTCACACTTTGAACGCTTATATCTAACTCACAGAGTTGAGGGCGCCGGTAGCTCAGTGGTATGCGTGCTTGTCTTCTGAGCTCAAGATCGTGGGTTCGAAACCCGACCGAGGCCCTTAGTTTATTTTATCTAGGAGGTAAAATAAATTTAAGCACGCCGTCCTTCGGATGGGACATTAAGCGATGGTCCCGAGCCTGTACGATGTCAGGTACCCGTTAAAAACCACTGCCCTGAGTGAATAAAAATTTAGGGTAGACAAAATTTAGGAATTCCACAGTAGAGTCGGACTCATGTCCACCCGAGTGACGAAAGAGCGCTCTGGTAGTAGGCGATATGACCTCGTAGTTAAAGCCCGGGCATGAGTCATAAAACCTAACCTAACCTCTAACTCACAGATTTTGTTATTACACGATAACCGGCTTTCGAGGTTGCCCTCATCATCAAACAGTCTACAAGAACCCATCGCTTAGTAAAAAAAAAAGTCGTCGGTGCATCACCGGCAACGTACTTTTCCATAACGAATTAATCAATTAACTTTTCGCTCTAACTAAATTTCATGTCGATACATTCATTTCAACTTATTGGGGTTTTTGATTTGACCCCTCTCTCTCTGATCACCTTCCCTTCAGCCGATTTTGTTGAAAATTGATAAGTGTCCTCCTTATGGGGTTTTGAATTCACATGTGAAATTTTATGTTGATACATTCATAACAACGGTAGTTATTAGAATTTAAGCTTTCCCCCCAAACCCCTCCCTTTTGGTCGATTTGACTGAACATACGTTCATTCTTTCAGGAGTTATCTTGTTCACAGACTGACAAACATTTTACTTTCTCAACTATACGAGGTATAGAGGAAGTTATGTAATAGGTCAAAACTTCGATGCGGTTTTCAATGGAATTTCATGCTTTCCGACCTCTAGCTCTTAACATAAACGCTCTAATAACCGATAGAATGTATCAACACATATTTTCATATGTGAATTTAAAACCTCAGATGAACAACACTTATCAATTTTCAGTGGAATCGGCTGCAGATAAGAGGATCATAGGGGAGGAACAACTCATAAACTCCAATAACTAACGATGTAATAAATGTATCGATATGAAATTTGTTTATTTAAAGACCCAATGAAGACATAACCTCTCAAATTTCAGCTATATCGACTGAAGGGAAGGGGGTGTTCAGTGGTGGGAGGCTCATTTCAAAAACCCTAATAACTGCCGATATAATGAACTTATCGACACAAAATTTAATATGAGGATTTAGATCAATTGTTAAGTGTAGCGCAAACGGTCGACTGGTTTTGGAAGGTGAACGAAAATTTAATTGATTAATTTGTTCTGGGAAAGTATATTTCCGGTGATCCAGCGACGACTTTTTTTTTTATTTTTGAAATCTGAAAATATGAAATTTCGTCGAAAATTCTAGATCGAATTTTTGATCGATTACATAATTTTCCCTATACTTTGTATAACTGAGGAAGTAATAATTTTTCTCTTTATTACGGAGGGGTTCATCGTCCGTTACTGCTGGATATAATAAAAGTAATTTGAGTAAAACAGATGGAGAGAAATTATCTCTTTTGTTGAAATTCTCAGCTCTCGTTTACGTAGAACCTTTTAAACGTCATCTGCAGCATTTCCCATCGGAATCATGTTTCATAAATAGCCCCTAGATGTTGGTAGAGATGATTTATAATGAACGTATCATGTATAGGAATCACATGCCATATTACATGCTATCATCGCAATAGTTGTCCTCATATTTCAGTTATGCCTTTTTTTTTTTTGGCCTTACGTATGATGCATATTAGCCATGTCACTGTGTTGACTAGTTATTTACGACATCCATGGCCCCAGGAGGGAGTTCTATCTACGACCATGATAACAAAACCCTACGCTCTAGTCCGCACGGCCACCATGGCCCCGGGAGGGAGTTCTATCTACGACCATGATAACAAAGCCCTACGCTCTAGCCCTCACGGCCACCATGGCCCCGGGAGGGAGTTTTATCTACGACCATGATACCAAAGCCCTACGCTCTAGCCCGCACGGCCACCATGTGTTTCTTAAACTTCTCTGGGATGTTCCACTGTTGGTTGTCTCCGGCATTTCTTCCTGAAGTGTCTTATTATTTTTTGGACAATATTTTGGGACACTTACACGTCCCTTCTTTTGGTCACTATGAACGGCCCTATCACCATGGCCCTACGCTCTAGCCACCATGGCCCCCAAGCCAATTTTTTACTTTCTTATACCAACCTATAGTATAAGAAGGTATTGTAATTGTGCGAAAATCCGAGATTGATTTTTTTCCGGATTTTCACGTTTCAAGGACCATTTTCGAGATGCTATCTGTGCGTGTGTGTGATTGGAAAGTTGTGTGCACTTTACCGTTGAATGATTGTAGCTGTGAAATTGAAATTTGAAATGAAGAAGTCACAAGTACTAACATAGGTCTGATTGGATTTTGGACAAAATCGGGACTAACTACATTCTATAAGATACCACCTATATTTATCACCTCATCAAAAATCTTTCCACGTAAAAGTTGTAAAGAAAACTAAAATACATATTTCTCAGTTTATCAAATAAGATGTAGTATGACCTCTCACAGATTTTTATTAGTATTAGCTAGCCGGCTTTCGAGGTTGCCCTCATCTGGCAGTCTACAAAAGAAACCATCCTTAAGCAACAAAAAACACCAAAAACAGGTTCTCTCTTTTTTTTGTGTGTTTTTGGGTTGTTTTTTGGGGGGGGTTTTGTTCCTGAAGGATGGTTTCTTTTGTAGACTGTCTGATGCTGAGGGCAACCTCGAAAGCCGGCTAGCTAATACAAATAAAAAATCTGTGAGGTCAGACTACATCTTATTTGACAACCTGTGAAATAATTACTTCTCACTAAATCAGCCATCTTCATATTAAATACATACTCTATATGAAATACGATTTTTTGCAAGTTGTCTGGTTTTTGAGTTATTTGCCGAAAACCGTCACGTATACATTTAATCAGAGACAGAGGAGAGCCAATTTTTAATTGTTATTAGCAATTATACTTAATTGTTAATTGTAAAAGTAGCAAATGACAATTAATAGATTTAATTGCAATTAATGTTTTACAAATACAATTACTTTCTAATTAAGCTTTCTTTTGGACTGGTTAGGTCATTAAGCTTGTACAAGTGGAAAATGTATTCAAATATATAAAGAGATAAAGTTTGTTTGTGTATTTGAGGTAATCTCGAAAAGTGAAGTATGTCGGAAGAGAAACGGCCGACCGGTTCCCATTTATTGCATACTCTGCCTAAACCGTTGAAGGTATAACAAAATGATATATGGAGGAATTGTTGACAATAAAAAGTTCAACAAAAAGTCAACGTCAGCATGCACCTACATATATAAAACAGATAGTACTTTATTTTATTTTTTTTCTTAAATTTTATTCTGCCGTAAGACTAATTGTAGTCCTATAAAGCCGGAGCGAGTATGGAGGGTAAGATGGAGGACCAGATCGGGAACCCAACCCGCGAAGCCAACCAGACCCAGTGACAAGGGGTGACATGACCGGACCACTCTCTCTTCATATCCACTCGGTTGGTGCCCATCAGTAGGCACACAGCAGCATGGCTTGATCGAAAGGATATGGCACCAACCACACCCCCCAAGCCCGGGGACGTATAAGTCCAGAGGCCCCGGCGATGCCGTCCAGGCAGGCGCATGCACGCCAGGCAACCCCGAGACCCCCCCGAGGAATTGACTTTTGAATCTATTTATCTTCTTATTACAGTTCTATTTTTGAATTGGTAATAAATTTGAAGAGTTTGTTAACATTTTCCATTTTATTAATGTTAGCTATTGTTTTAAGAAATGTATTTTTGTTGGACTGTAGAGTCTCATGTTGTCTCTGGTTGTCGTACTTTTTGCACTTAGTGAAAATGAGGACTACGTCCTCAGTCTCATCGCAGTGTTCACAGTCTTCAGATAGTCTTCAATTAGAGTTTTTGTCTCCATATATGAGGAGTTTTGAGCCAAAGCGGACCAACCCACAATTTTTCGGAAAATGAGTTATTACCATCCTGATGTTGGCATAGGTTCCCTTTTTCAAAACCAGTGTGGATTTGTTTCATTAGTTTCTTCACTTCAGTGATAGATAGCAGCACTTTAAGTTTAGTCCACAAATATTTTGTGCATATATTTTCAAAGTCACAATGGATCATACGGCCTTCAAAAACTTTATAGAACACAAAAAGGGATCACTCATCCAATACTATTCTAAAATTTCAAATATAAATAAATATTTGGGGCCCATTTATGGAGATAAACAAAATGTACTCAATTTTCAATTGCCATTTTCTTCCTGTTCAGTTTCAACCAGTTGGTCTGCTCTGGCTCCAAACTCCTCATATAGTAGTTTTGTCTGTCCGCATGCTTGTAACAAGTTGGTGCAAAAGCTACTACCGATTTTGTTGAAATTTCGTGCTAACTAATATAGGTTTCGAGTGTCGAATTGATCATTAAGTTGACCATCGTTTTAAAGGTTTTACGTAAGACATGAGTGAAGTAGAAGTCAAAATCATTGGAAATTGTAACTTATTTTTTAATATCTGGGCAGATAACGTTACAAACTGTTTAAAGTTACTAACTGCTTAAAGGTTACTGTCTAAAGTTACTAACTGTTTAAAGTTATTAACGGCCTAAAGTTTCTAACTGTTTAAAGTTATTAACGGTCTAAAGTTTCTAACTGTCTAAATTACTAACTGTTTAAAGTTATTAGCGGTCTAAAGTTTCTAACTGTCTTAATTACTAACTGTTTAAAGTTATTAACGGTCTAATGCTTCTGTCTAAATTACTAACTGTTTAAAGTTATTAACGGTCTAAAGTTTCTAACTGTCTAAATTACTAACTGTTTAAAGTTATTAACGGTCTAAAGTTTCTAACTGTCTAAATTACTAACTGTTTAAAGTTACTATCTGTTTAAAGTTACTAACTGTTGAAAGTTACTCCGGGTAACCTGCAAGTAGTGAGTAAAGAGTTACTCATTGTAGTGTGCATTATTTATCAAGTGAAGTCCGTGGCAGTATAAAGTTGTACAATTCAAATGATTTTAATGGTTTCTGATGAAGGAGTTAATGATATTCAAATGGGACCAAGTGAACGAGATGCTGCGGGAGGATCGGTTGACGTGGGATCATGTCTAACTCCCTCGAACAGGTTAGAGTTGGAAGTTCAAAACAAGTGATTCGAACCAATTTGCATTGGTAAACTAGTTCTGACAACCTGAGTGGCTCAATTGGTCAATCAAGTTGTATTTGGCAAACCTTTAAATAAAATGTATCTGATGTCGCCATTACAGGACTGTAAACTCTCTCTTCCCCTTCTCAAAATCATTTCATGCTGGCATTACTGAGTACATGAAAGTAATGAGCGTCAGCTGTATTTTAACTTTTGCGACTTTTTTTATTCTGCAACCTGTGAAATACGATTCTGATGATATTGGAACTTATTATTGTAGAATGTTTACTATATTAGAACAGCTGGGGTTGTATGACACAGGACTGTACTGAGTATGTTTGGAGAATTTGATATGTAAGAGCTTCCTGTCTCACGGAGGAAATCATAAATTATGCACGGAATAGGTGAAGGAGCTTTTAGACTGCTGCTGGCCCATTTCACGGATCACTCACAGTTCCAACACAGAAATAGCAGGTTCATTGGATCCAACACAGAAATAGCAGGTATACTGCATCCTACCATTGCAGACAACACAGAAATAGCAGGTTTACTGCATCCTACCATTGCAGACAACACAGAAATAGCAGGTTTACTGCATCCTACCATTGCAGACAACACAGAAATAGCAGGTTTACTGCATCCTACCATTGCAGACAACACAGAAATAGCAGGTTTACTGCATCCTACCATTGCAGACAACACAGAAATAGCAGGTTTACTGCATCCTACCATTGCAGACAACACAGAAATAGCAGGTATACTGCATCCTACCATTGCAGACAACACAGAAGTAGCAGGTTTACTGCATCCTACCATTGCAGACAACACAGAAATAGCAGGTATACTGCATCCTACCATTGCAGACAACACAGAAATAGCAGGTTTACTGCATCCTACCATTGCAGACAACACAGAAATAGCAGGTTCATTGCAACCACCGGCTTAAATAAGGGAAGTAACTAATAAAAAATAGTAATGTTATTACCATTTTTCCTTATGGAAATGAAACTAAAAGTTCGAGTTCGGACTCAACTTGACCAGAAATACGAGCATATTTATATTTAATTCCAGTAATTGGATACACCATACAAATACATAAATCAGGATACTTTATGAACTGAATATAGTTAGCTGTTGTGGCTCATGCCCCGGCATTAACTAAGAGATCAAATCGCCTACTACATTGGAGTCATAAATTTAGCCAACCCAGATTTAATTCAACTACATAGCTAACGAGTATCTGATATCGCACAGGCTTGGGACCATCGCTTAACTTCCCATTGTTCAGGAGGGCATGCTCAAGGTTTGTCGTCATAATGGGGTACCAAAAACACATATACAATTTGGCGTCGATACGGACTGTGTTGTATAAAATTACACACATTCAAATTATTAATATTGTAACGGAGGACCCGGGACTTGGGCGATTTCCTCCTACCTCCCCACCACTACTCATACCCCTGGGAGGGAGTGGGGAGATGGGAGTAGATTGATTCTGGACGGGAGAGAGTCTGCCATGAGAGTCTGTTGAGGTGGACTGTGGAAGGAGTTGAACCACCATACTTTTGGAGGAAGGGGTAGTGGGCCGGGCGTGTTGGGCAAATCACTGTGAGACTTGTGATTTCTTCCCCGATGTCCTGTACGATGACACGGCAAAGTGAAGCTCACTAAGGGCAGAGAGGCCAGACGTGACAATTTGGTGGAGGCGCCGGGTATAGGGTTACCATCGGAAGAAGAGGTTCATGGTGCGCACCAGGTCGCGATCGGTGGTGGATCTAGAAGAAGAAGACCTGGAGCTCGGAAGTCCTTAATGGTATCGAATGTATTGACACGAACTTTCATATGTAAATTCAAAGTCCTATAAGGACTACACCTATCAATTTTCAACGAAGCAGCCGAAGGAGAGGGGGCTCAATTCAAAAATCCCAATAACTGCCAAAGTAATGGTAATGAATGTGTAGTGAGAGCAAAAAACTACTTGACTAATTCCTACTGGGGAAGTACCGACCACGTTTTATTGTACCTATAGCCCTCAAGAAGTAGACTGTTTTAAAAAACAGATTTAAAGAAATTAGATGAAGAAAAAATTCCATTTAATTTAAAATTATATGGTGTATGGAGTCAGAAAAGAGGAATGGGGGAGACTGCAATAGACATTGGATTTTGTTCACACGATATGAATACAAAATGGTTTCTGGATAATGTAAGCCATATGAAATAAGAAGAATATCTTATAAATCTTATGGCGTGGGTATCCAACTCAACTAGCCATTTATAAAACATACCAACATATATTTGCCACGTATCTATCCATGGAATTGAGAGAATATCGAATAAATTTGAAGAGAGTTATATCAGCAGAAGGGATTTTAGCCTTAGACTTGGGTCATTTATATTCCATCCATCGTTCAATGAATGAAAAAACAAAAGAAAAAAAAAATTGTGAGTGAATCACCGACTATGTACTTCCCCAGTATGCATTATTCAACTGAGTTTTTGCTTTTCTTCCATATCCATTCGACCGTTTCTGCTACAAATCAGTTGCTGACTTAGGTGACGTCTCATTCCTTATACTAAAGTTTATGCTTGTATATTCATTATATATGTCAAATATTAGAGTTTCTGAAAGGAAGTAATTGATTGCAAATGTAATAAGGAACATTTTTTATGAAGGTCAATATTTCGATAGAATTCATAGTTTTTTCGTAAATCAAGCAACTGTCTAAAAAAATTAGTCTTAAAACTACATTTTAGAACGGTTTTCAGCATAATCTCGCAAAATGTGCTGCCTTTGGAAAAATGTTATTTCATATAAAATGTACCATTTACTTTTTTCTACAACATTTATTTGTAGCATTTTTTTGATTAGGTCATAAATATAAGTGGTCTTGTGTAGAATATACGGCCAAAATCTAATCAGATTTCAGTCATCACAAGTGAAAATGGTAGAAACGTATTCAAGGGACCTTTAAGTAAAAGGAAAGTAAAAAGTTGTGACAATGTACTTCCCCAGTTCGAATTAATCAAGTAAGTTGTCGCTCTTCCTCCAAAACCAGTTCTAAATGTTGTATCAATACATTAATTACGACAGTCATCAGGGTTTTTATTTGAGCCCCTTCTAGTCCAGTCCGCAGGTATGGGAAAAGGGGCGTGCCTTACAAAAGTTGCGGTACTAGATTCTTTTTTTTTTGATTTGTAAATGTTGGTACCAAGATAGTAAAAACCGAATTTGCTTACAAAACCGACCTCGGGACAACTTTTGGCAGCCGAAAAACCAAGAAATGTTACGACTTTTTCACTTTTTGTTTGAATTATCTCTGAAACGGTCGACTTTAGCGACTCTTTTACTTTTAATATTTTAAAGAGGATTAAATTCTCTACAATTTGCATTGCCACAACTTATTTGTAGAATGAATAGTGAGCGCGCTACAGCTTCCCAAACATTGACAATTTCAATCTTTTCATGTTCCCCCAACCCCCTCCTCCGCCTCATTCCCTCTCTCTCTCTCGCCTCCTCCCCCTGACCATCACACTCACTATTCTCTCCTGACTATTGCAGTTCTAGAGATAATTATTAAACTTGACAATACATTTTATCCTGATGATTTACCGACAAAGAAGCAATAAAACGCTCACCATAAGACGCTTCAACAAGTACTGGTCCTGTCAAACCATTGAGCAAACAAACACTAATGAAGAATATGAATGCTCGTGGAGGTGTCACACGTCACGGGGAGAGGGATTTGAGAGAGTATTTTGGCAAAATGTATGCAGAATGTCTCTCATGATGTGGTAGTTTCAGAAATTTTTTTTTTATTTTATTTTATTTTATTTTTTTTATTAGGGTGCCTTTGACCCCCTGAGGGGGGTCGGTCACATCACCCTATTTGTTCGGCGGGGAAACTTTCTCCGTTTTTATTTACAATTTACTTTTGGTGCTATGGACGGCAGTGGACCGGCTCGATGGCTACGATCGGCAGTCGTCCTTGGTTCCTCGCCGCCTCATTGCGCCGAGTGAGCTCGAGACTCTTCGGTGGGTTCTGGTCTGCCTATCTCCCGGAGCCGGGGGCTGCCACCGCTGCGCCTGTCGGTAATTTTTCGCCAGGAGGAGACGAACCGACCAAAAGCCGGGTAGCCAGTCTCCGTCATCAGTCCCAGGTACGATCCTGTCCGGCGAATTAGCGCCGCCCTTGGCCCGTCGTATAGCGGGCATTCGAGGACTACGTGTTCCGCAGTCTCGACGCCGCCACACGAGCAGGCAGGACTGTTCTTCCTCTTAAAGAAGAAGAGCTTGGCGCTGAAGTCGCCGTGACCTGATAGCACCTGTGACATCCAGTGGTCTGGTTGTATCCATGGAGAGTCAAGACGCGTCCGGACGCTCGAGAAATAGGCGAAGGTGGTTCGGCCATCTGTCGATTGCACCCAACGCCGTTGCCATCTTTCCACAATCCATGCCTGGACAATGCCCCTCAGGCGCTCCGGTCTCGCCTGGCCTTGCATCTCCTCCTCTAAGGCTTGACGCAAGGCCACGTCCGTGTCTGCTTCCAGTGGTAAGCCGCGTCTACAGAAGTAAGAGGCGACGGCTCCATCCAAGACTAGAAGGGTGGTTTCACAAATGGTCGATCATGGTAATTTCAAGAAGATGGCGTTTAAAAGGAAAGACAACAGTAACAACAGTTTTTCACATTCGAACTTGCGCCCCATCCTATGTCTCTTTTCTCCAAAGAAGGCATGAGGAAAGGCACTAAATCATCATTGTACACGGCATTCACCCCCATAGACTATAATGAAATGGCAGGGAAAAAACATTTTGCTGTTGTAGATGGAAGATACATCTGATCAGACATTCCTCCCAACCCCTTATTCTCCATTCCGCGGGAAATTATTAGGTGGTGGGTTTTAATTTTATATATGAAATTTTGTGTCGATTTATTCATTACATCGGCGATTGTTAGAGTTTTTTGCGATATTCCCACCTAATTCCCCCCTTTGCCTATGGCCTATTTGGCTGAAAATCATTAGGTGTCCTTATGGAGATCTGGATACCAAGAAGAAGCTCCAGCTTCTCAAATACCGCCCCGAACTTTTTAGATATAATATGTTTTTACTTTCCTAGCTGAAGTCATGATGGCCATGTGGGCTAAAGCGTAGGGCTTTGGTCGCATCATCTTACCATGGTCGCGGGTTCGAATCTCGTCCGGGAGTGAGTTTTATTTCGTAGATAGAACTCTTACTCGGGGCCATTGATGTTCTAAAAATTACTAAGTAACACCATTATAGAGAAAAGGCTAACATGCATCGTACATAAAGTCAATAAAATAAAATATTTCCTCGAAATTATGGGGAAATTATGTAATCCGATTTTCCGACCTCTAGATTACAAATTTGAAAAAAAAAAAATGTCTGTGTATATTTTTAATACCTGCTGCAAATAAATGATAGAAGGTAAATTGAAATAAAATAAATGGACTGTATATAGGTTATTTAAACAAGTATAATAATGGAAAAAAGACTAAACTAATGGAAACAAAACAAACAAATTAAATCTAAGAAATCGTAAAAATTAAGAATGTCTGGGGAATGTGGGTGGTCGTGAAGTGGAGACGCCAAAGTGTTGTCTCGTCACAGTGTGGCTGGGCTGTCTTCTAGGGCTTCTTGACCAATACTGCAGCAAGGGCTGAGGGCACTTCTCTTCAGACAGCCAGACTGGACTTGACTCGACTGACCGGTCAGGTTAACTAAACAACTATGGCAACAGTGACCTCTACTGGCCACTTCACAAAGTTCATGCACTTTACTAATGGCGTCACCCCCTCCACATATATCCCATTGTCTTTTGTAGAGTTTATTTCACTTTCGGCCTTAACATATATGTCTGGGAGCACGATAACTCCCCATAGAATGAATGTATCGACACAAAATTTTATACGTGAATCAAGAAACCTCTAACGACAATACCTATTGATTTTGAGTCAAATTGACCTAAAGGAAAGGGGGAATCGGAGGAGGGGCTTCTCAAAAACCGCAGTAACTGCCGATGTAATGAAAGTATCTTCACAAAATTTTATATGTGTGACCAGAACCCCATGAGGACAACAATTATTAATTTTCAGCGGAATCGGCCGAAGGGAGAGGAAGCTCAATTCAAAAACCCCAATAAACAGCCAATGTAATAAATATATCGACACAAAATTTATTATTAGGATTTAGCAGACCCTATATAAGTCAACTAATGAATATTAGCGCAAATGGTCCACTGATTTTGGAGGGGGAGCGAAAAGTTATTCGAATAATTCGTTCTGGGAAAGTACATGGCCCATGGTGCGGTGATTCCCCGAAGATATTTTTTTATGCCGCTATGTCTCAAAATTCCTTAAAAGTGAATTTCCGAGGCAAGGCGGAGTACCACCGGTAGTAAAACAAATAGTGACCTTAAAGGCTGCATCTCTGAAATGTTGCACTTGAAATAACTGCAGTCGTAAACATCCCGCAGCATGCACTAAACATGGTTTATGATATCGACATCAGCTTAAAACTAAAATACACATATTTTTTTTTTACAACCTGAATTGGAACTGCCTATAAGATAAAAACAGCGATGAATTATATACATCAATTGCGCATTTGCGCCCCATAAATTTAAAATTGAGTCATTTAAAAATTGTAATGTTATTTTTGTTCTTGCTTTTGTATGGTTTTTTACTTTTACTTCAAATTCATCTCCACAATAGCTAATAAATTTTAAAATATTAATTACTTGGAGGGCTTAGGTATGAGTTTTGTCCTGAAAGTGTCTGCAGGTTCTACCTTAGACGGAAAGGACGACCTCATACACTTTTTGTTCTATTGTCCCTCTTTGTGTATCCCCAGGCAAACATTTCTTCACAATTATCTCACCAATACACCAGAATACGATTCAGAACCATTTGAGCATATTTTAAATGATTAACAATGTATTTTTATTTTTACTGTTGCCCTGAAAATAAAGAATAGTATAATTTAATTTGTTGCATGTAAGATGGATATATATTTTTTTTATTATTATTATTATTTTTTTATTTATTCATGTTCTTGTCATATCTTGTTTATAGACATTTTTTATTTTATTTTATATACTTAATTATAAGAATATTTATTTTGTAAAAAAAAAAAAAACACTCATTGCCATAGAGGTTGTAATCTTTTGTGCATTGTGCAATAAAAGTTTATCTATCTATCTATTTTTATTTTTCCAGCTGTACGATGTATAGGGGATGTTGTGTAATCTTTTTTATAAATTCGATATAGAGTTTTCACCCTTATTTCATGTTTTCCGACTCTTTCCAAAACTTAAAAAAAAAATTGTACTGTCTACACTGTAAGTCTCGATAGAATGAATGTACGAAATTTTGTATGTGTTTCCGGAATCCCATTAGAACGAACTCTATTGACTTTCAGCCAAATTGGTCCAAGAAAAAGAGATGATTAGGCGGGAGGCTTAACAAAAAAACTTCTGATAACTGCCGATACAATGTATCGACACAAAATTCAGTATGGGGTATCAGAAGCCCCTATTGATTTTTAACACAAACATTGGATTGGTTTTGACGGGAGAGCGAAAACTTCATTGATTTATTTCTGGGGAAGTACATTGCTTGTGATAGATCATGTATATAAATTCACCCTTTCAAAATCAGAAGAATAGCACTATCGAAAATCCGGATAACTGCCGATGTAATGAATATATCGAAGCAAAAGTTTTTTTTTTTTTTTTTTTTTTTTTTTTTATTTTGCCGTAAGACTAATTGTAGTCCTATAAAGCCGGAGCGAGTATGTAGTAGCCTATTTATCTTCTTATTACAATTCTATTTTTGATTTGGTAATAAATTTAAAGAGTTTGTTAACGTTTTCTATGTTATTAATGTTAGCTATTGTTTTAAGAAATGTATTTTCGTTGGATAGTAGCATCTCATGTTGTCTCTGGTTGTCGTACTTTTTGCACTTAGTGAAAATGTGAACTACGTCCTCAGTCTCATTGTAGTTTTCACAGTTGGGTGATGGTTTTATTTTGATTAGATGTAAGTATTTGTTTGTTCTGGCATGTCCGGTCCTCAGTTGTGTCAAGTATATGATTTGTTTAGTCGTCAGTGTCTTACTGTGTGGGTGGAACCATGCCTTTATCGTTATTGTCTTCTGTAGTGGTATTGTCCTTTGGTTTGGGATATGTCAGTATAGTTGGTTTGCCATTCCGTTAGTGTCTGGTGTTGTATGATGGAAAGGGTGTCTTCTAAGGTCAAGTCGATTCTGAGTGTCACTGTGTCCTTTTCCGTTCCTCGCTTGGCAAGTTGGTCAGCTCTGTCGCTATTGTGGAGAGTATGTAGTTGCTTCGAGTTTTGAGGTGAAGGTTGCGTAGTAGTTGGCAGGCGGATTTAGAGTCGGTCAATATAACTAAGCAAAAGTTGAGGGGGCCGGTAGCCTTAGTTTATTTTCTCAGGGAGGTAAAATAAACTTAAGCACGTCGTCCTTCGAATGGGACGTTAAGCGATGGTCCCGAGCCTGTAGGATGTCAGGTACTTATCCTAGGTGAATAAAAATTTTGGGTAGGCATTTAGGACTCCCACAGTAGAGGAAGTCATGTTCACCGGAATGGCAAAAGAGCGCTCTGGTAGTAGGCGATATGACCTCGTAATTAAAGCCCGGGCAAAATTTCATATGTAAATTCAAAACAAATAATGACGACACCAATTAATTTTCTGCGGAATTGGTTGAAGGGATGGGAGACGAGAAGAAGGGCTCTATCGAAAACGAGACACAAAATTGCATATATCAATTTAAAATTCAATAACACTTAATAATTTTCAGCGCAATCGGCAGAAGGGAAGCCGGATCAGAGGGGACTCCAACTCAAAAATCCCAATAACTGCCAATATAATGAATTTATCGACATAAAAATTAGAAAAACAGTCGACTGGTTTTGGGGGTAGCGAAAAGTTAATTGATTAATTCGTTCTGGGGAAGTACATAGCCGGTGATTCTTCATTTTTATCACTACCTTAGTATGAAAAAGGTTTTCTTAAACTAAAATGGCAAAATAGAATAATGGAATGGCATATATTGATTAAACAAGGGGAGAATGTTATGTTATGTTAATCATGAGACAAATTGATGTTATGTTTATGTTTCCCTTTGACATGTTATGTTTCCATATGTTGTCAGCTACTGTTAACCTGTCCCTCTCTCTATCTGTTAACTAGATGTTTAACCTCATCACCCAGCTCACTGCTGACAGTTTACGTTGTAATCCTATCAAACCAGGCTATCCAATCCTAGATCATACTTAAAACCCGCCAATAGAAATAATGATTTCATACTAGAGGGCAAATTTATATGGTCAATCTGTTTCCCCAGAACGAATAAGTCAAGTTTTCGCTCTCCCTCCAACACCGAATCGAATGTATTAAAAATCAATATTAATAATAATAATTTTATTTTCGTTAAACCAGTACATGGTAATAGGAAACGTCAAAAGAATTTATAAATTAGGATAGCTTATAAATTAGATTTATAACTACAGTAGAACCTCTTTAAGTGGAACCTCGATAAGTCGAAAACCTCAAAAACTCGAAAAAAAGTTTTGTTCCTTTCCCTTCAAGCCCCAAAACCTCCATTACTCGAAATCTCAACCCTCTATTAGTCGAAATAATCAGTGAGTCCCTACAAGCCATTTTGGTACATATTTTCCCTCTATAACTCGAAAAAATAAATTGGACCTCTGTATCTCGAACTTAGCAATGTTTTATTTTACAACCTTTACAACTCGATTATTTGAAACTTATTCCTCTCTAGCTCGAAGAAAACTAAGTTGCCGACAATGTACACCATTGTTTCTTAGAAAACAATTTAAGAGTATACATTAAATAGGATTACCAATTATCTAAAGCAAAAAAAAATTACTGACATTTTTTAATACCTACATATACTACGTATTTTTTATTTTAAGGATGTTTTGAAATAATGCTGATTTATAATAAATATAAATATGTTTGTTACCTCTGTAACTAGAATTTTTATTTATTCCACCTCTCTAACTCAAAATTAGTTAGAATGAATCTTAACCTCTACAAGTCGAATCAAAATTCGCCTAAGTCGAAATCCTCCATAAGTCGAAAACTCTATAACTCGAATTTTTTGGCGCCTCCCTTGATGTTCGACTTATAGAGGTTCTACTGTATTTGAGTCACACACGTAATGGTGTCGAACTGTCGATAGTACTATCGATTAATCCGTATGCTTTGACTAATATTATTGATAGTTATATTTAATATCGATTGTACTATCGAATTTGAAATTGTGATTTAATATTAGAGGTCTTGCACTTTCCAATTGCTCACCTATATTCTCTTTATTTTATGATAAGTTTACTGATTTTTCGTCAAAATTGATAGAACTCAAGTAAAGTTCAATATTATTAGATCCTTGGCATTGTCGTGACTGATCTAAATGTTTGAGTGGATCGTTTCCGTCGTCTGCAGTAGTATTAAAATAAATTACTGATTGTTTTCATTTGAGATGATCCTTGAGATTCGACGTGTTACCTGAAGTTCCGTATTCCTTTTTTGCATTGTTTACATCGCGCCAACTTCTTAGGCCCAATATCTCTATCCAAATGCTCCCACAAATCCGAATGATTTTTCCGTTTCACACCGCTCATGCCTCAGACTAGTAATAAAATTAAAAAGAAAAAGAAGCAATATCGAACTAAGAATAAAATAAAAGAACAAAATAAAATCCACTTAGTAAACAAAGTAGGTTAAAGGAACTGATAATACTGATTAGGACGAAACCTCTTTTCTTGGTTACTAACATAATAGCCAACCGTACGGAAACCGAACTCTTTTCCCGACAGCGGCGATTGCTTTTCATGTTCAAAATTCATGTTTCAGAATTTCGATAGTACTTTAGATTAATCGGTAAGACATAAAATTTCAGTGAAAACACAATATCTTTCCGATCGACATTAAGAATAGCTAAAAGAGTAACAAAGTAAGTTCATAATTCATGAAAAAAAATTATAACAATTATTATTATTGTTGTTATTGTGACTCATGCCCGGGCTTTAACTACAAAGTCATATCGCCTTCTACTAGAGTGCTCTTTCGTCGCTCTGGTGTACCGACGTTATGCGAGTCCCGAATTTTGCCTATCTTAAATTTTTATTCATCTAGGATAGGGGTTTTTAGCTAGTATCTGACATTGTACAGGCTCGGGACCATCGCTTAACGTTCCATCCGAAGGTCACCTCCAATTTGCTATTTATCTGTGTTCTGTACTTTCATATCATACATTTTCATTGAAAAGGCAATTTCAAAGCGTTGTGAATTTTCTTATTAACAAAAGTTTGACAGCCTGTAGAATTGTCTGATTGGTTTCCTTCTCTCGACCTTGTTCGGAAATTGGCTTTTTATTCATGATTTTTTTTCCCCCTTAACAATTGGTCAATTATTTCGTTAAATTATTCAGAGCAGCCTTATTCATACTTGGAAGGCACTTAGGCTTTCCCGAAAACTACGGCTTAAATGGAAAATATTGAAAATGAAATAAGTGAACGTGAATGAAAGTATTGCCACTGCCTGCCAATTGGAATGATGAGTTGTGGAACGAGGAGTGGGGGAAAAAAAGGAAGGCTTCAATGGTTGTTCTACTATCTGTCTCAAAACTATACCATATAAATATTGTTAAGATAAAATCGTCGGTGAATCACCAACTTTGTACTTTCCCAGTAACAAATAATAACGTTATCGCACTCCCTTCAAAGCGAGGTTAAAGCTTTGGGTAAAACTACATCAAAAAAAGAGTAAAATGACACCAACCGCAGCTATTTTTTAAAATTTGTTTCAGAATTAACACGATTTCTTACCGAAATACGCAATTTTCTCAGCTCCTGCTACACGAATTTGCACTTTCAACTATGGTTTTGGAAAGAGCATAAATTTTCCGCCCAACGAAACCACAACCAGCCTTTTATCTTGCTTGAAAATGTGTCTGTTGAAACATCAAAATTGCAGAAAAAATTAAATTCCGCTATTTGACGGGGTTAGAATCAAAATGGTCTGCAATTGTTTCGTTAAATGCATAATCGGGTACAAAAATGATAGTTCGGTTCAGGAAAAAAGTTGTACAAGTGAAATCTTAGCCAGTGCTGAGATCTAGTGACAAATCACTTATACCATTTTGGTGACATGAACAAGTATCTTAAACATATCAATAGTGACCTTGAATTTAAGATTTTTATTCAATTTTATGGTTTGCTAACAGCAACTTTTACCATAAAAGCAGAAGGCAAAATATTCCCGGTTTCGATAAATTATAGTTTTTTTTAAATCAGTTAAGAGCTTAATGCACAGTTTCTTCAAAGTTATAAAAATGTCACTTAGACCATTTTGATTCTAACCCCGTCATTTGTAAAGACTGGAATAAATCATAGAATGATGTGAAAAAAGTTGAATATCTCGCCACCACAGTTTGTCCGCCGAGGGAAGCACCTCCGTCATGGCTCTGTCTACTTCTCCATGTCATGTAGATCTATAGATGGGAGGTCCACCCAGTGGAGGAACCCTCTTTCCCCTTCCAAGACGAATGTTGTCAGTTGATTAACTGGTATGGACAGGGTAGACTAACCCGGATGACAGCTTTGAGATCAGGCAGCCTAGAGATGGACGGAGTAATGAAACAAGGATTACTAACCCCTCCCCATCCTCCCCTCTACACCAAATCCGGTTCCACACCCGGAAATTGGAACCAGACAAAAAAGTACTGACTAATTCTTTCGGGGCTTTTTTTTGAAGAAAGGGTACTATTTCTTTTTCTATTTTCCATTAAAATTAAAAAGATAACAATTGTTTATTTGATAAAATAAGGTACCTAACAATGGTTAATTTTTATGTGCAATTGAAGTTTGTAGTTTAGTTCCTGATTGCGTTAACGAACCGATCTGATCAGTTGAGTGCGTATTGTTGTTGAGCTTTTTCGCTACTAAAAGAAATATAGCTACTAACACTGTACGACATCTTCTTTATGATATTTGTCTTTCTTAAATTATTTACATGGTACATGTGTGCATACACATGAACATAGAGTGACTGGATGTCACTTCTGCTTGAAAAAATATTTCGATAGTTCTATCGATATCCTCGATATTTTAATACAATCGATATCGCCATCGATAGTTTTACACCCCTACTACGAGGTCTTATCTCTTACTACCAGAGCGCCCTTTCGTCGCTCTGGTGGAGATGGAAACACTCCACCATCTGGAACACCTGACATCATGCAGATCCCATGTATGTCCCATCCGAAGGACAGCATGCACAAGGATTTTTCACCTCTTGGATAAAAAACCTAAGGTCCTTGACCGGGTTTCGAACCCGCGGTCTTGAGCTCAGTAGACTATAACTCTTCCTCCGCTTATATTTATAAAAAACAAATTTTATACAAATACGATTTTTTGCAGGTCGGCCGATTCGCGATATATATGCCGAAAACCGTCTTGAAATGTTTGAAACTCTTTTTTTTTTATACGTTTGCTAGATTTACGCGAAAAGGATTAGTCCTAGCAAAAACGTGAATCTTACCAAAAATGTTCCTTATAAAATTTCCAATCGCATAATTTTGTTAGATTTGAGATAGAACTAATACAACCTAAGTTATGGCGCCGCAAAGTATGTAAAATAAATTTCTGTAAAAAAATATTTCAAAGTAAAGTTTATTTGCATGGAAAAGCAATAAATTATATGTTTTTACTATTGGTAATTTTTCATTAAAATGATAAATGATATGGACTTTCTTGTACCAACCACACTTTTACAGAACACTCTCTTCTTCCCTCAAATTTGTTTCATACTGGCATTACTGCTGTGTATAAGAAAGTCACTCTCAGAATTATGCTGTACATTGAAACAAAGAGAACCGAAGACGCTAACGCGCTGGTAACACTTTCTGGTACTCAGTAACGCCAGTATAAACTGAATTTTAGGTTCTATTGACCTAGTTTCTCCCGAGAGCTCATTACTTTAGGATGAAAGGGTGCAGTTGTGGGATGAGAATGGTGTTGTCAGTCATATGGAGAGGCCTACATAATTCTCAGCCATGTTGGTTACATACCTGCTAGCTTCCCAGTTGAATCACAGTAAATATATCATGGCTGTAACGAACATAATCCACGCAACCTCAACACATTGTTATCTTCAATTTATCATACGACATTCTGTATCACCTTACCAACGCTGAGTAGGGAATGTCAGAAGTGATAAATACCTAATCACATTCGCAGTCTGACTGGAAGCCACACAGAGACGAAACGTAACTGGAAAATTCCTTTTTTGACATAAAATTACTCTTGTTTACTTCCCTCCTTATATAAAGTATAGGGGAAGTTATGGGTCAAAACTTTGATGTCGAATTTTCACCAGAATTACATGTTTTTCAACCCCTTGTTTTCACAACAAAAAATTGTCTGTACGTATGTGTTTTTAAAAATCCGATAGAATGAATGTATCGACACGTCGAACTACCGATGTAATGCATGTATCGATTATAAATTTCATATTTAAGATCGAACTCCCATGAGGACAATACTCTTTTTTAAGTTATTGCTCTTTATATTTCGGGTGCACCTTGCGTTTGTGTGACATCACTCGTCTATGTTTGTAGAGGAAGCTCAGGATTTGGTTAGCTCAAGTGAGGTTATGTTGGGTCGGGGGCGACCTGAGGACAATACTTGTTAATTTTCAACGAAATTGACTGCCAAATAACTGTCGATGTAATAATTTTTCGACACAAAATTTAATATGAGGATTTAGGAGTCCTACGTAAATCAATTATTTATTATTAGCTCAAATTAGACTGGTTTTGGTGGGAAAGTGAGAAGTTAATTTATAAGTTAAGGAGACATTGCAAGAGTGTCACAACTAGAAAATGAGAGAGTAACGTGACCCGAAAGTGCGTTTCACCGCCTGGGTTCACCTTTTCAACAGAACGCTTCCATTAGACGCCCCCCAAAAGTGAGATAGAATTTAATCTCGTCTGTACAAAGCAGTGCTGGGTCTTTTCACATGCCACAACTTGTAGACAACTTTAGACAGAGCTTTACCATTAGTTGAAAGTTCATCATAAACTTCACACATTCCTCTTGGATATAACTAAACGCACTTTATGCCAAAACTTTTAGACAACCATCGCTTCATCAAGTGGCAAGGCTCAACACAAAAGCTCTAATAATTGACGATGTAATGAATGCATCAGTATGAAATTTTCTATTTAAATTAAAATCCCCATAAGAACAACTTTTACTTCATCATACAGGCTCTCCGAAGGACAGCTTGCACAAGGGTTTGCCATATCTTAGAGAAAAAAGCTAAGGTCCTTGGCCGGGTTTCGAACCCGCGGTCTTAAGCTCAGTAGACTATAACTCTTCCTCCGCTTATATTTATGATCTAATCATAAATCTTTTCAAATAAAAGTTGTTGAGAAGACTAAAAAACAAATTTAATTTGAATACAATTTTTTCCAGGTCGCCCGGTTTGCGATGTATATACAGTAAAAGTTCCTTATTCACGGTTTCCTTATTCGTTTTTCACTATTCGCGGGTGAAAAAATTGCAACCCAGTTCCTGTATTCGCGGCTAAAAATTTCTTTATTCGCGGATGCAATCGGTAAACAGAAAGGGATTCGGTGTCGTTTATTAACGTATCGGCATCCTTTGAGTACTGCTGGTACGTGCCGAGGCAGACACATTGACACCATGCTGGAAAAAACTGTGGCCTGTTTTGACTGTCGGAAATGATGAAGAATCCGCACAAATTCAAACTTTAACTGACAATGTTGTTCAAGTTACAAATGGAATAGGACGAGATGGCTTCGAAAAGATAGAATCAAGTGACATTCAGGAGTTGCTTGATTCGCAGGATGACTTGACCGAAACCGACTTGGAGGAAATGTTAACTCCACATTCCACTGAAGAAGAGCCTTCAACGGACACTGAAAAGGTGACCTTTAACTTGAAAAATCTGAATGAAGGTTTACGTATGGCAAATGAACTTTGTGATTTCTTCATGAAAATTGATCCATCTATGGAAAGGAGCCTTATTTTTAAAAGGCAAATTATTAATTCTACAGCTCAATATCAATCTGAATTTAAAGACATTCTAAAAGCGGCAAAACAAAAAAAATTACTAAATTCTTTAAGCCCTTGCCTAAAGCTGACAATAACGATTGATTTTAATTGCGAATTTCTCAATAAATTGACTTTATTTCGATACATATTGGTTTTATTTTGGAACCTTGGAACGTATCCCCTATGGTTCCATACTAATTACCGTTCCATATCCACGGTTTTTGTATTCGCGGCATATTTACGGAACATATATCCCGCGAATAAAGAGCTTTTACTGTATATAAAACCGACTTGAAATGTTTTGAAACTTTTTTTTTTTCATACGTTTGCTAGATTTACGCGAAAAGGTTTAATCATAGAAAAAAGTGTATCGAACCAAAAATGTGTCTTATAAAATTTCCAGTGGAAATTGTGTCCTTGGATATGAGAAGAGGGCTCAAATCTAAAACCTTAATTACTGCCGATGTAATGAATGTATCGACACAAAGTTTAGTACAGTGGTACAGTGAAACCTCTCTTAACGAACATCCCTCTTAACGGATGATTTTGTATTGGTCCCAATCAAACGTAATAATAATAATAATATTAATTTCCGTTAAACCATAACATTGTAATAGGATACATTATAAGAATATTTACATTATAAATTAGATACATAAACATATATTAACTCTTAGAGTCCGACCCTCATGGATTAGAATTAACAATACTACAAAAGAATAGAGAAAAAAAACTTTTATTTCAATCAGCGCAAAAAGCGCTATTCACAATAATAGAAAAAATAAGATGTGTGTATTTTTTTATACATCACAGAGGATACCAATAGTCTTAGTAAAAAATGAAAAGTAAAGAACCCCTTTCTCCTGCATGAGCCATGTCTGGTTCCAGACAATTTATTTGACTGTTTGTCGGATTTATATTTATTTTATATTATTGCATGAATATTTATTTTGTATATCATTAGTTTCATATAAATGTTTATTTATTGGCATGTTTATAAAGTGATTGAGTAAACCTCATATCCCCTCCATTTGAGCTATTAGCCAGTGTCCCTTTAGACTCCACATTGTGCGAGTGGTAAGCTAGTATTATTTTATTATGTTACTCTGTACCCTTATTACTTTTCCATAATTATATTTTATATGTATTCATAGATGTGCCACTGATGATGATGCAGTTGCATTGAAAGCCGGTTTTGTAAATCTATAGGTTTCACAATAACTAGCAGAAAGGGCGAATAGATGGACACAGAAAGGTTTCCTCCCTTGGATGTCCTACTAACCGTTTCCGTTTTACCTTTTTTAAAGCTCTGATTACTGACTACTCACTCTTTTTTCTTTCATGCCCTTCGCTCTGAGTAAAAGGCTATACTCTTTATACTTTGAAACCTACAAAGAGAATTTAATATTACCTTCCTGATGGAGTTACCCCAGGATCACTGGGAGTATTCTTTGTCCTCCAATCAATGAGCTCCTTTTATCCTTCTTACAATATAGTTCCTCCAGTGCCGGTGGGCATCAAGGGTCAGATATGGACCGCAGTCCAACTCAATACGGTCCGCGTGCGGTTTTGGAAATCTGCTATCAAATGTTCAGCGGAATAGCACTTTTCAAGGTACCATACGTTTTGATCATTTTGGCGATGAAGTCTATGTGTATTTAGGTTATAAGAACTTTGTGGAGAGCATTCAGAAACAATTGGAGCAATGAACAAGAAATTTGAAATGAAGATTTTGGCCATACATATCAATTTACAGCTCGGGACCATCGCTTAACGTCCCATCCGAAGGACGGCGTGCTTAAGTTTATTTTACCTCCCAGATAGAATAAACTAAGGGCCTTAGCCGGGTTTCGAACCTTTCATCTATATACAAGTATATTATATATTTATTTATTTTATTAGTAAGATTATTTGTCCTCTTCTTTCTCTTCACACTTGTTTGGTTTAGCTGCTACTTGCTAAAATTAATTTTATTCCAATCCTAATCTGGGCATCCTTCGTTCTCTGTTATAGGTTACCATCATTGTATTATGCTCCGTCGATTTTTATTAATATATTATTATTTTCTTCATATTTTATAGATTTTTTATTATACACATTCTTCTAGAATAGAATAGAATAGAATGTTTTTTATTAAAAGAAGAAAAATAACATCATTGCAAGAAATATACAAAGAAAAAAAACACTTAGACTATAGCCATTTAGGCCGTCAGTCGGAGTATACATATATACACATTCTTCTATTTTTATAGATACTTTTATTTCTTCATGTGGTTCATGTTAATTTTTTATTTATCTACATTTATTATTTAGTTTTTCTCCACAGTACCACTAATTTATTTATTTTGGTACTTATTTCTTTGTACTTCATACCTATTCTTTATTTCATTGTTTCCTTTTCTCTTTGACTCTGTATGTATTTATTCTTATGGGACCTCGGTTGCAGAATAAAATTTCTTTTCATTTCAATTCACTTCGACAGAACATTATATCATATTATCAGTGCATGGTGATTTCAACTCCAAGCTGTTCTTCTTTCACAGGAAGAACACCCCGAACTGTTCGTGCGGCGGTATCGAGACTGGAGAACATGTGGTCCTCGAATGTCCGCTATACGATCAAGCAAGGGTGGAGTTGATTCATGGGACAAGATCGTATTTGGGACTGGATCTACGGCAGATGGTGACGGAAACAGACAACCCGATGTTCTGCCGATTCGTCTGCTCCTGGCGGGAGCAGAAACAGACAATGTAAGATGGGCTGAGGACGATCGGCGCAATAGTTCCGCCGATGGCTAATCCCAGTCCCTCAGTAACCCCTTGATCCCCGAGCTTTGACTAAACATTGACTGGGTGAAGTTGTTGCAATGCAAGGCACCGCACCCTCTTTTAAGACCGAAAAAAAAAAAAACTTCGACAGAACATTATATGAGCAGAACAATAAAATAGACAGGACAATAAAATATACACAATAATAAAATGATAAAGTAACAGAGGAAAATTTAAATGTTGAAATGTTGGTGGGAAATTCCCCGTCTTTGCTATTACGTCTACAACCTACACAACCTGTAAAATTCTGTCAGAGGACGTGTAGGTACACAGAGAATATCAAATTTACCCTAATTACAGCTGGAGAGGAGGACTGTTGACAACGTTAGAACATATTTGAATAATTTTTTTAACCCTGCTTGTTGCCTGAATATACATTCACGAAATTTAATGTTTATTTTAAGAATGACCAAAACATAAAGTCGTCCGTGAATCACCGGCAATGTACTTCCCCAGAACGAATTAGTCAATTCACTTTCCTTCCCCTTCCAAAATTAGTCGATCCTTTGCTTACATAGGGGATTTTAAATCCTCATAACAAATTTTCTGAATTCGCTGAAATTAATAAGTGTTGTCCTTATAGGGTTTTGAATTCACATATGAAATTTTGTTTCGATTCATTCATTACAACGGCAGTTATTAGAGTTTGTGTTGTGCATAATTAAGCTCCTCCCCTTCACCCCTCTCATGTGGCCGATTTGGCTGAAAGTCGATAGATGTTCTTATGGGATTTTGGTCACACATATAAAATTTCATGTCGATACATTTATTTTATCGGGAGCTATCGTGTTCACAGACACACATATTGTTAAAGTTACTAGTTTCTCATTTTTTCTTATTTATCTTATTGAAGAACCATTTATGGGGGGGCCATGGTGGCCGTGCGGGCTAGAGCGTAGGGCTTTGGTCGCATGGTCTCACCATGGTTTGCGGGTTCGAATCCCATCCGGGAGTGAGTTTTATTTCGTAGATAGAACTCCCTCCCGGGGCCATGGATGTCTTAAATAATTATATATAACACACTGACATGGCTAATATGCACCGTACATAAAGCCAAAAAAAAAAAAAAAAAAAAAACTATTTATGGGCAATGAATTCTTTTAATGAAAAAAATGTTTGATGAATAGCGTTTTAATATATATATATATATATATATATATATATATATATATATATATATATATATATATATATTTTTTTTTTTAAATCTTTACATAATTGGAGACATGATCATATAACATTTATTTATTTTATTTTTTTATTATTAATTATTTTTTTTTTTTTCACTCACTTGGTCACCATCTGTCCTCCAATCCTTCTCCACTGCTCTTCTCAGTTCATCATACGGCTCTCCGATTCTTCCTTTATTCTTCCCTCAATCTCCCTTTTTTCCTGACTTCCTCCAGACTTCTAACTCCAAAAAAAGACTCTTCTCTACTCCAGCGAACTCTCTCAAAAAAAGAACCGTCCAATTCCACTCTCTCTCTCTCCAACCAACCGACTACTCGTTTCCCCCTCCTTCCACTGCTCTCTCTCTTCCCCCACCCTTCTTGAGTCCTCAGTACTGACACCCCGTTAATGGCTTTATTATATATCTTTATTTATTAAAATACCCCCCTTATTTCAACATGTTACAATATAGACATTATATTCCTTTGAAATCTCCGCATTGAATTTTAGATCGATTACATAACTTCCCCTATACTTCGCATAGCTGGGGATGTGGTATATCAATATGTTCCAACATTATTGCATATCGATATCATAACCCGATATTTTTTCTACAATATATCGATACTTTATTTTTGATAAGGATCCCCTTATAGACAGAAGCATTATCCGCCAACGAAGTCCCGCAGAATATCGTATTATTTGTCTTCGAGATTACCCTTTTCAATGTCGTCCTGAGAAAAACAAGAGGGGGAAGTAGCTATAAAAAAAAATGATGATAATAATAATAAAAAGAGAAGGGAGAAAGAAAATTAGATTACTTTCCATTTTACTTGAGCAAAGAATAGAATAAACAGGAGTTTAGACGGAATAGGGAAGATCAAATGATGAAGTTATGACAGACTGTAATGAAACTTTCATTCGTTTTACTTTATTTATGTTCTTTTTATGAAGTACAGCGTATAAAAACTGTTTTGGGGAATTCAAGTTCCAAAATGAATCCACATCATCTCATCAACATAAACATTAACATAGAAAAGAAACATATTTTTCAAATATTCCAATTTAAATTTGATTTTTTTTTTTTTTTTAAATTTACAAACAGATATTTACAACTGTATAAAAATAAATACAACAAACAAATGTGCTAATAGAGAGATAATGGCAATGTCAAGAGGGGAGAAATCACCCAGTGGTGACACTCCCTAGTCACTGTTTTATTCTCATTTGTAACTAATCACTGTCATTGCTGCTGCTAAGGAGGTCTCTAGGCCATTGATTGAAGCTTAAGCCGTCGTTGGGGAAGTATGGCAGAACTAGAGGATTATTGTGGGAAATAAGAAGGGAAAATAATTTTTTATACTTGGATTTAGCTACTTCGGTGACAAAAGGTACGTTAGGGTCAGTGTGAAGAGTTTTGTTGGAGACGTAATAAAGAGCATTGGCTATTTTACGAAGGATTTTGGATTGAAAGGATTGAATGCCTTGGCAGAACCCCAGAGTTCGAGTCCGTAAGTCCATATAGGTTCGAGTACTGCGTTGTATATAAGTCGTTTTGTTTTCAAAGTTAATTTGGATCTTTTGTCTAGTAGTCTTAGTAAAAGTATATAACGTCTGTTCATTTCTTGTCTTTTCAGTCTCGTGTAAGGATCCCAAGTTAGTCGTCTGTCGAGTATGAGGCCTAGATAGCGGACTTCGTTTTTTAAAGGGATGGGATTTTTGTTAAGGTACACTGAAGGGCAGGTATATTTTCGACGAAGGGTGGAGACGATGTGAACTGATTTAATAATTTTTTAATATATCCGGAGAAATAAAAAAAAAATATTTGTTTTCAATAATGTGATGTAGATGAAATTGGAAAGTTGAGTTAGTCTTCATTTCAAAGCTTTTAGGCCCGAGAAGTGAGAAAGAATACACAATACTAAGAAAGTTCCATGGGAAATGATACAGAGCTTTCACAACTTTCAGCTGAATGATCGAGAGAAATATCATTCAAAGCCACTCTCAATGAGAAATAAAAAGTTTTCTGTCAAGTTTGAATGTTCGATTCGAGACCAACTTCTGACACAAACTTAAATATTATATGATATCGACGTAACAGCATGTTCTTACACCAACCATGTTTTTACAGAATACTCTTCCCCTTTTTCAAATGTGTTTTAAAGTAGTAAGTAATGTCACAGCATCGTTTTCTTTGTTTCGTTGTACTTCTGCGAGTGACTCTCTTATACGCAGTAGCGCCAATGTGTATGGGCATAAAATTTAATATGAAAATCCTGAACCTATCAATCCGTGATGAGCCATTTCTTGAATACTCTCGCTATAATCTGAAAACGGCAAGAGAGCCCTGATGCTCTTCTAGTTCAGTGCAATTAGTCATTACAAATGAAAAATGACGGAACCCAGTTATAATGAATGGATATGAATGATTTTTTTATATTTTTATTTCTAATGCCATAAATTAAAAAGTTTACCCATTGAAAATAACCGCAATATCAAAAATCCGTAAATTAAAAAACAAAATTAAAATTTTTAGGAATCTCAACGAAAAATACAATTGGAATTTTTAAATATTTCTTTTAAGAAAATAATGATTATTATAGATTTCGAGGTTGTGTATAAAATTTGTAAAAAAAATGAAACTTTTAAAAATTAATTTGAAGATGGCAGAAGCTCCAAAAAGCGAAATAATTGAAAGAAATGTTAAAGAATACAAATACATCAATTTTTTATAGAAAATAATTTATTAACAACTTATGCTAAATGATAATTGAGGAGTTTGGAGCCAGAGCGGACCAACTGGTTTAAACTGATCAGGAAGAAAATGGCAATTGAAAATTGAGTACATTTTGTTTATCTCCATAAATGGGCCCCAAATATTTATTTATATTTGAAATTTTAGAATAGTATTGGATGAGTGATCCCTTTTTGTGTTCTATAAAGTTTTTGAAGGCCGTATGATCCATTGTGACTTTGAAAATATATGCACAAAATATTTGTGGACTAAACTTAAAGTGCTGCTATCTATCACTGAAGTGAAGAAACTAAGTGATCCACACTGGTTTTGAAAAAAGGGAACCTATGCCAACATCAGGATGGTAATAACTCATTTTCCGAAAAATTGTGGGTTGGTCCGCTCTGGCTCCAAACTCCTCAATTATTATAAATTTTTATCACATAAATAATTATAAATTTTTACTAAAAGGATAATCACGTAAACTAATTGTCTCCGACGTTTTCGTTTTCGATGTCATTCATTAATATCATTGGTGGAGCATTTAAGCAGCTAAATCCTTTACATAGTAAACATGCTATAGAACAATTTAAGCCACTTTGTCTACATCCACAAGCAGAGCCACACCCAGTTTTACATAAACAAAAAATCATTTTCAATAAATTTTCAGAAGCTGGCGGTTGGTTCATTTTAACTGGTGTTAGTGAATTATCTTTTTTTTTTCCGTCCCCATTCTTTTGGCAACTTATGTCCCATCCACAGCTGTACTTGTGAATACACTCTTTCTGTTCTCAACTAGCATCGAGTGCATCACATCGGATATTCTCTTGTGCATTTCTTGGTAATAGTCTTCGCAATCTTTTTTTTTGGAGCAGAGAAATTCTCTTGTTTTTCTTGCCTTGTAGGCTTCAATGTATTTTTTATTAATATACTCCTGCCGACATGTATGAGCATATACAACTTCACACGTATTTAAGTATTGTAATAATCCGTCGTTTCTTTCCTCAGAAGCTTTTTTTAAAGTTCCCAATTCTCTTCTATCGTCAATAGAACCTATTGCATTACTGCTCTGAGATCCAAGTGTTTCACAAAAAAAAAACTTTTTTTCAACATCTGCTGAATCACTATTCTTACTGTAACTATCCTAATAAATAATTATCTGCAACAAGAAGTATCAAAAAATTGATAAACGGAAATCGAAAATGAAAAAGATGAAACAAATAAAAATGTACAAATGAAAATTGTGGGGTTGGGCGCAAGGCTGATTTTTATTATGAGAGTCACTATACGACGAGAGCGCAAATTAATTAAATATTTATCACAGTACTTCAAACAAAGCCGCTGGCCGGCGAGAGTGCAAAGCTGATTTAAAATTTTAATTATAAAGGTCACTATACGACGAGATTTTATATATCACAATGATTTTATATATCAGGTACAGTGGAGCGTCGGTAATCCGGATAGATCGGGACCGGGACCCATCCGGATTACTGAATTGTCCGGATTTTCAAATGTGCCAAAATAGATTCTGAAGGGTTCGAAAAATACAGTACACAAAATATTTTAGTAAAGTATATTGAATAAGAACATGTACATTATGTAATTTAGATCAGTAACTCTACAATACTTATTAGAAGAGAAAAAACAAGAATCTACAGTAATTAATGGAAACTTACTGGGTAAAAGAGTCCTTAATTGTTTTTTGTACAAGAGTTGACGTACGTTTCTTTGCAGCCATGTCTCTCAGTCTTTTAAGAAGTACGAGTTGTGTCGCCGTCCCTTCAGTTTGCCACTCTAACCACACACCTCCCACATCCCACCTGCTCTCACCGCCGAGCCGATCCGGATTTCCGACGCTCCGGATTTTTGTTGACGTCCGGATTTCCGACACTCTACTGTATTTGCTTTTTTTTTTTTTTTTTTTTTTTTTTTTTTATTATTATAATTTTATTTTTTATAATATTCTGAAGCATTGAAAATATAGACGAATAAATGACGTCTTCCTGCTCTGTATTCGCGTTGATACTCGCTGATTCTTTCTTTTTCCGAATACTGGACCTATTCACTATAGGATTGAGTATATTTGCACTCCTCATATTTATTTGTGATTCGATGAAAAACTCCTTTAATACAGCGACAAACTTGTATAAGTTAGGGTGTGCATTGCAGAAATTTTTGTTGAAATATGAGTGGAAAGACTCAGTAAGCCTTTGCAGTGGCGGCCTTTGGGGCGGGCGAGACGGGCAACTTTAAAATAAATTAAAAACTTAATTAAAACCATTGCGCTCTAGACGTATAAAAATGGGATTAAATTTTATTTTCTGCGCTCTGGCCGTAGATGGCCAAAATTGTTTTATTACAATATAATATTATCACTGTAGCGACGTTTCTATTGGCGAATTAATCGACAATTTCAACAAATATTGCAAAAAAATATTCAAAATAATGTTCCACGTAGACACAGGCACGATACTAAACTGTTTTCGGAGCAGAGCCACTCGTGTTCTCCACTATCCCTACTTCCCCACCCTACTCCCTTTTCAAGGACGTTTGCTGTCCGTTTGTATACTTTATATAGAAATTAAATAATTTTCGAGAGAAAAAATGAATATAGCTGTAAAAGGAATATACTATACTGGAAGTAACGTCATTTTCATGGGAGTATCCTTAAAAAAACAAAAAAAAAATCATTAGTGGAAAGTTTCAAAGGTAAACTTTGTACTTTTTAGTGTAAGAAATTCCAAAAACCCGGAAACATTGAAATCCATTCATTATAGTTGAGTTCCGAGGTATAAACCTAATTGCACTGGACTATTCCTACCAACAAGCCCCAGATAAGACCAGAGAGAGAAGATACCCCGCCACCCGTAACTAGTTAGTTATTTGACTCATGCCAGGGCTTCAAGAATGTCATATCGCCTACTACCAGAGCGCTCTTTTGTTGCTCTGGTGGACACGAGCCCGACTCTACTTCGGGAGTCTTAAATGATGTCTATCCTATATTGTTATAGCTCAAGGTTTTTTTCCCCTCTCAGATGAAAAACCTAAATGCCTCGGCTGAAGAATCCGCTTCTCGGCCCACAATCACCCTTTTCTTCAGATCTGCGGTATCCCAATCCTTTTCAAATACAAATAATTTAATTGCACTCTCGGAGTGTTCCTTGCATCCCCTGTCTGAGGGTGTACAGCAGATGTGGGCTATGAGTTGTGAACCTGGTGACGGAATGGTCGCTCTACCATAAAATGACCCACTCGGCGGCCATGTTAAATGTGCTCTATTACTACCTCTGGTGGACAATAAAAAAAACTAATAAAATATATATCATTCTGTCTGTGTCTCCAGACCTCCTTTCAACAGCTACTTCCATGTGGCAGCTTCAACAATTGTAACTTAACCCCTTTCTTTCTTAAATTATTTTCTGAATATAAAATATTTACCTATTATTTCAGTGTCTAGTTAAAAAAAAGAAGGAAATCAGAATAGTCTAGGACAGGAAAACAATTTTGAAATTTGTTCAGAATTGAGGAGTTACTGTAGACTCTCCCTTATCCGGCGTTCTGTTAACCAGCGCGCTCCCTTATCCAGTGTTCGCAAAATAATATCAAATTTGTTAAACTAAAATTATCCTTGATCCCAATTGTAAGTACAATATATATTTATCTGTTTTTCTTGTGTCTCTTTATTACGATACCACTACCCCTTTTTAGATATTCACTTCCACTGCGCACACCCTCGAGAGAATAATCCTAATTAACTGGTTATAATCGTAATAAACTGGTAGCCGTAATAATAATACTGGTAACAGGGTAGCTATCGTAATAAGGGGGTAGCAGTTCGTGGTCATCGTAATAACAATTAATAAAGTAATTTTCGAGGGCGCCGGTAGCTAAGTGGTATGCGTGCTTGACTTCTGAGCTTAAGGTCGTGGGTTCGTAACCCGACCGAGGCCCTTAGTTTATTTTATCTGGGAGGTAAAATAAACTTAAGCACGCCGTCCTTCGGATGGGACGTTAAGCGATGGTCCCGAGCCTGTACGATGTCAGGTACTCGTTAAAGACCCCTACCCTAGATGAATAAAAATTTAGGGTAAGCAAAATTTAGGACTCCCACAGTAGAGTCAGGCTCATGTCCACCAGAGTGACGAAAGAGCGCTCTGGTAGTAGGCGATATGACCTCGTTGTTAAAGCCCGGGCATGAGTCATAAAACCTAACCTAACCTAAAGTAATTTTCTCCGTTATAGCTAATATTTAAAAGGAGCAGGAACAGGTAGTCACAACTAGATATAAATATTATTTAACTCTATAACCACAATATATCACCTCTGGCGGACAATAACAAGAAGTGATAATATATTTATCATTCTGTCTCCCGTCTGTTAATGGCTGCTTTTATATGAAACGGCCTCAACAATTGTAACATAACCCCTTTATCTGTAACATTTTTTTTTAAATATAAAAATATATTATTTTAATGTTTGTTTTAAAGTATAAAAAAAAGGGACACGCACAACATGTCAGCTACAATTTATCTCTCTTTTTTTCCCTGGCAATTGGCATTGTTCTTTGTTAAAACAGAGAAAAGAATGAAATGTAGCACAATAAATAAATTGAAATTAGACTAAATACAAGGTAACCCATATAGAGAAAATAAATCACAAAAATTATAGAACATTTTAATAACTTTTATTTTAGGAATAAATTGTAAAAATAAGTAGCTAATATGTTTTTAAGAATTGAACGAATTTCAGATCTACTTCGTGAAAATTATTGTCAGAATTCTAAAGGAAAGAATATACACACAACTAATTGTCAATATTTTTTTCACTATATTGTCAAAATTTACACAACTTTAGTTTTGTATTATCTAGTGCACTGTGTTTAGATATGTAGGTGTAGTAGGTACGCTATGTACTGTAAGAGGCGAAACTATAGTAGTTTGTTAACCAATATTGTGAAAATATTGACTAGTAGTTGTATGTTTATTTTTTACTTTCAAATTTTTTTTTTTTTTGTATCAAAACAATCTTTTAATTGATAACAATATATATATATATATATACTTTTTTTTGTCTTCTATTTAGAAAGATGCAACTGTTGCTAGGGTGCAACAACCAGCATCTATGTATTGATATGTTGGCGTGAATGGCATGTGAGAGAAAGGCCACCCAGTGGTAGGTCCTCGAGACGAAAATTTATATTAATTATTAGGACAAGGGGAAAAAAAAATAATAATAAAATAATAATAGTAAACAAAAAAAATAAATAAATAAATAAAAAGGAATTGAAAGACAACTTTGATGGAATGGGTAAGAGAGATGATAAAAGTAAAGGAAAATTATGTAAAAAATAAATATTAAGAACGAATAGGATTCAAGGTGGCAGTAAGTCGCGGTTCAATCTTCTCTTCAACCTTCGTGGGGGTTTTGTGGTAAGTGTTGTGAAGATAAAGTACGTATGTATGTGTGTAAAGTTTTCTAAAAAAACGTATGTAAGTAGTTTGTATTGTGTCGGGTACTTTGTGTATCATAAGATCGTTATAAAGTGTTCTGTTGTTTATGTATGGGGGGCGCTGTGTTATCAGTCTGAGGGTTTTTGACTGAAACGCCTGATTTCGTTTGATGTTGGATGTTTTTGCTGAACCGTATATCTGTGATCCGTATGTCCATAATGGTCTAAGTAAGTATAATAGTTCCGTTTTTGTGTCATGTCTAATTTTGATCGTCTATTTAGAAGTCCGTAGAGTATTTTGAGTCGACGGTTCAGCGTGTTTCGTGTGAGACGTGTGTGAGGGTTCCATGTCAGTCCTAAGAATTGTACAGTATTAGTTTGAGGGAGGGGCTTGTCGTAGATGAAAACGGGGGGGCATGTTTCTCGTCGAAGTGTAAATGTGATGTGCTGTGATTTTTCTGTATTAAGTTTTATTTTCCATGTGTTGCACCAGTTTTCAAATTGTGTGAGATGGTGTTGTAGTGTAAATGAGGCGTGTATGTGAAGGTCAGCAGCAGCTAAGATGGTGGTGATAACAATATTAAAATAACATAAAGTAAACTACTTTTAAACACAAAACGAACGAAACAGGATATTTGTATGAAAATGAACAGATGGTCGTGAGGTCAATAAATCGATTAGCAATAATAAATTCTAATATTTCTACAGGTTACAAAATAGAACTTGCCCCGGGTCATTCCAGATGAACAATGAAATGACCTATTGATAAACAGGAATAATTCAGTTCGTAACAATATTTATTTGACAGTCCAAATGGGGTTTTGAAACATAATAATCACTAAATTAATATTTTATTTATTAAATTTGCATAATTTATTTTATTAATATTATTTTATTAATATTTATATTTATTTAATTATATTATTAATATATATATATTTTTTTCCAGAATGGAGGACAGTGACATGTATACGAACTTCACATCTTCGGAATTTGAGGTAAAGACAAAATAATGGTTAACAATAAAAAGATTTATGTGTCTATTGTATTTATATTATCAATATTTTATGTATTTATTTAATCGGCCGAGGGAGGCCCTTGGATTTTTTTTATCTGGAAGATAATAATCCATGAGCACGCCGTCCTAGAATAATTTCCGTTGTAATGAATGTATCGACATGAAATTTTTTATTTAAATTCAAAAGGAAATTCTCCATAAGGAAAACACCTATTGCTTCTTCCGCGAAATTTGTCAAAGTGAAAAGTTAGAAAAACGGTATTTGATGAGTTCTTGGATAAAAGGAACAAAATGGAGTGTAATGTTGGAAACAAAAAAGGGAGCATCTACAATGGTTCTAAGGACTTTGAATCCGCTTGATGTTTGATGGCTTGGCTGAGCCCCATACGTATGCTCAAGTCCATACGTCCATATCGGTCGTATAATTGTCTTGTATATTGTAAGTTTGTTCTCTGTAGACAGTTTAGATTTTCTGTTAAGAAGTCTGTATAGTTGTCCAAATCGTCTGTTCAGTTCTTGGCGTTTCAGTCGAGTATGGGGGTTCCAAGTTAGTCGGCTGTTCAGGTAGAACCCAAGATAGCGTACTTGGTTGGAAATAGGAACTGGTACATTGTTGAACAGGACTGGAGGACATTTCTCCTCATTGACTTTTATTCTCCACAACCTACACCAGCTTTCCATATCGTGGAGATGCTTTTGCAGATTTTGGAAGGCAATGATAGTTCCACACGAACCTCTCCTTCCACATTAATCCTCTTGCCAAATCCTTATCATCACAATCCCATCAGCATAATCCTCCAAGAAGGCTGAGGCGGCGTTGGCTTCGCGATCTACTGTAATTTGTATTTTATATATATATATATATTTTTTAATTTTAATATTTTTTATATATTTATTTTTTTTTTTTTGTGCGCTTTAATAATTTATTCTTTTTATTTTATTATTTAGTATTATTTTTATTTTTCTTCACACGCCATTTTTAAGGGAGTGCTGGTGATGACCAGATTCTCCCCTCACAGCTCTCTATCCTTTCGACGCCCCGTCTCCTGGTCTTCCTCCACTGCTGGGCAGTGTGGTGGGAGGGTCAGCGCTGGCCCACAGCTAGTATGTGCCTCGCAACAGCGGACCCCACAGCTAGTACGAAGTTAGGAACGCTGGGCCCTACAGCTATTAAGTGCCTTGCAACAGCGGACCCAACAGATAGTACGTTTTTAGGAACGCTGGGCCCTACAGCTATTAAGTGCCTTGAAACAGCGGACCCCACAGCTAGTACGATATTAGGAACGCTGGGCCCTACAGCTATTAAGTGCCTTGCAACAGCGGACCCAACAGATAGTACGTTTTTAGGAACGCTGGGCCCTACAGCTATTAAGTGCCTTGCAACAGCGGACCCCACAGCTAGTACGATATTAGGAACCCTGGGCATCACAGCTAGTAAGTGCCTTGCAACAGCGGACCCCACAGATAGTACGTTTTTAGGAACCCTGGGCATCACAGCTAGTAAGTGCCTTGCAACAGCGGACCCCACAGCTAGTACGTAATTAGGAACGCTGGGCATCTCAGCTAGTAAATGTCTTGTAGGTGCCTTGCAACAGCGAACCCCACAGCTAGTACATAGTTAGGAACGCTGGGGCTGAGCACTACAGCTAGTAAGTGCCTTGCAACAGCGGACCCCACAGCTAGTACGATATTAGGAACGCTGGACATCACAGCTAGTAAATGTCTTGCAACAGTGAACCCCACAGCGAATACATAGTTACTACTAATACATGTGAAATTCATGACAATCCGATTACCCTTTAATCATTCAGAATTATTTTTATGCTTAGCCCCCCCCCCCCCCCCCCCCCCCCCCCCCAATTTTTAAGATGTCACATAGTGTATTTCTCTATTCGGCCATCATGAATACTACATGAGAAATTCCATGACAATCCGATCATCCGTTAATGATCTATCACTATCTTCATATTTAGGCCTACTCCCACAACCCCCCCTCCCGTTCACAATTTTGTGATGTCACACACCTTATTTTTCTATTTGGGCATCAAGAATACCACATGTGAAATTCCATGACAATCCGATCATCCGTTAATGACCTATCACTATCTTCTTTGGGCCTACCCCCCCCCCCCCCCCCCCCCCCCGTTCAAATTTTTAAGATGTCACATAGTGTATTTTTCTATTTGGCCATCAAGAATACTACATGAGAAATTCCCTGACAATCCGATCATCCGTTAATGATCTATCACTATCTTCATATTTAGGCCTACCCCATAACCCCCCTCCCGTTCACAATTTTGTGACGTCACATACCCTATTTTTCTATTTGGCCTTTATGAATACTACATGTGAAATTTCGTTACAATCTGATCCATCCGTTAATGACTTATCACTATACTTATACTTAGGCCCCGATCAACCCACCCTCCCGTTCAAAATTGTGTGATGTATACACCCCATTTTTCTATTTGGCTTTTAAGAATACTACATGTGAAATTCCATGACAATACGACCAATCGTTAATGATCTAGCACTATATTTATACTTAAAACCCCCCACAAACCCCCCTCCCGTACAACATTTTGAGCCGTCACACACCCGATTTTTCTATTTGGCCTTCAGGAATACTACATACGAAATGTCGTGACAATACGACCAACCGTTAAAGAGCTAGCTCTATATTTATACTTAGGCCCCCCCACAACCCCCCCTCCCGTACAACATTTTGAGCCGTCACACACCCTATTTTTCTATTTGGCCTTCAGGAATACTTCATACGAAATGTGGTGACAATACGACCAACCGTTAAGGAGCTAGCACTATATTTATACTTAGGCCTACCCCCACAACCCCCTCTCCTGTTCAAATTTTTAGGACGCCACACACCTTATTTTTCTATTTGGCCTTCAGGAATACTACATACGAAATGTCGTGACAATACGACCAACCGTAATTGAGCTAGCACTATATTTATACTTAGGCCCCCCACAACCCCCCCTCCCGTTCGAAATGTTGGGACGCCACACGCCTTATTCTTTAACTTGGCCTTTAAGAATACTACATGTGAAATTTCGTGACAATCCGACCAACCGTTAATGAGGTAGGACTATTTATATACTTAGGCCCCCCTTACAACCCCCCCTACCGTTCAAAATTTTAGGAGGCCACATAGCCTATTATTCAATCGGGCTCAAAAGAATGCTACATGTGAAGTTTCATGAAGATCGTCCAGCCGTTTGGGCGTGATGCTGGAACAAACATACAAACAAACACACACACAAACCCAGTTTCAGCTTTATTTATATAGACTAGCTGCGGGGTCCGCCATCCTGAGCTCGATAGACTCCATTCTTCAAATTTCTCGCTTTTTAACGGTTTATAGATTTAATATTTGTTAAAACTGATAGAGAACGACCGGGATATCTGAATCCTACACTAAAATTGAAATAATAATGTTTTTCAAAAAAAGTCGAGCAAACATCATACTATCCCATTCATCTAAATTCGCGCTATTTATCGGTTTATAAGCTTAATAATTGTTAAAACTGATGATTGATTCACATATATCCGGAAAGTCCCATCCGAAGGACGACGTGCTCAAGACTATTTTCAACCTAAGTGAAATTTCACCTACCCAGGTTTATTTACATAACATACGTCTCATTATCGAGTACCTCACATTCGAAAAAGCCCTGGAGCATCGCTTAAAGTCCCATTCGAAGGACGACGTGCTCAAGGTTATTTTTAACTTCCCGATTAAAACATCTGACTTAAGTGCCTCAGCTAGATTTCTAAGTGGCGGTCCTGAGCTCGGTAGAATTTCTCGCTCTTTCACGGTTTATAGATTTAGTATTTGTTAAGTCGATAGATGGTAGTAGGAAGTTGGCAGGAGTGTTGGGTGATGTCACGTACCCTATGTTGAGCAGAACGTTTGAGGATGCTAGGAAAGGTTCTAGCCGGATAAGAGTGCGAAAACTGCCCCCAACGATTTTCGAATGAGCGATTGGCCAACAGTTTGCACATGTAAAAAAAAAATTTCCTGAAAATTTCAGCTCCCTACTCCCATTATTCGATGAGAAAAAAAATAAAAAGGCAATTTTAATTTGCCCCCTTGCTATTTAACGGTTTATAGGCTTAATAATTGTTAAAACTGATACGACAGATTCAGACATATCCGGAAAGTCCCATCCGAAGGACGACGTGCTCAAGGCTATTTTCAACCTGTGAAATTTCACCTACCCAGGTTTTATTTACATAACATACGTCTCATTATCGAGTACCTCACATTCGAAAAAGCCCTGGATCATCGCTTAAAGTCCCATCCGAAGGACGACGTGCTCAAGGTTATTTTCAACCTAAGTGAAATTTCACTTACCCAGGTTTATTTACCTAACATACGTCTCATTATCGAGTACCTCACATTCGAAAAAGCCCTGGAGCATCGCTTAAAGTCCCATCCGAAGGACGACGTGCTCAAGGTTATTTTTAATTCCCGATTAAAACATCTGACTTAAGTGCCTCAGCTAGATTTCTAAGTGGCGGTCCTGAGCTCGGTAGAATTTCTCGCTTTTTCACGGTTTATAGATTTAGTATTTGTTAAGTCGATAGATGGTAGTAGGAAGTTGGCAGGAGTGTTGGGTGATGTCACGTACCCTATGTTGAGCAGAACGTTTGAGGATGCTAGGAAAGGTTCTAGCCGGATAAAAGTGCGAAAACTGCCCCCAACGATTTTCGAATGAGCGATTGGCCAACAGTTTGCACATGTAAAAAAAAATTTCCTGAAAATTTCAGCTCCCTACTCCCATTATTCGATGAGAAAAAAAATAAAAAGGCAATTTTAATTTGCCCCCTTGCTATTTAACGGTTTATAGGCTTAATAATTGTTAAAACTGATACGACAAATTCAGATATATCCGGAAAGTCCCATCCGAAGGACGACGTGCTCAAGGCTATTTTCAACCTGTGAAATTTCACCTACCCAGGTTTATTTACATAACATACGTCTCATTATCGAGTTCCTCACATTCGAAAAAGCCCTGGAGCATCGCTTAAAGTCCCATCCGAAGGACGACGTGCTCAAGACTATTTTCAACCTAAGTGAAATTTCACCTACCCAGGTTTATTTACATAACATACGTCTCATTATCGAGTACCTCACATTCGAAAAAGCCCTGGAGCATCGCTTAAAGTCCCATTCGAAGGACGACGTGCTCAAGGTTATTTTTAACTTCCCGATTAAAACATCTGACTTAAGTGCCTCAGCTAGATTTCTAAGTGGCGGTCCTGAGCTCGGTAGAATTTCTCGCTTTTTCACGGTTTATAGATTTAGTATTTGTTAAGTCGATAGATGGTAGTAGGAAGTTGGCAGGAGTGTTGGGTGATGTCACGTACCCTATGTTGAGCAGAACGTTTGAGGATGCTAGGAAATGTTCTAGCCGGATAAGAGTGCGAAAACTGCCCCCAACGATTTTCGAATGAGCGATTGGCCAACAGTTTGCACATGTAAAAAAAAAATTTCCTGAAAATTTCAGCTCCCTACTCCCATTATTCGATGAGAAAAAAAATAAAAAGGCAATTTTAATTTGCCCCCTTGCTATTTAACGGTTTATAGGCTTAATAATTGTTAAAACTGATACGACAGATTCAGATATATCCGAAAAGTCCCATCCGAAGGACGACGTGCTCAAGGCTATTTTCAACCTGTGAAATTTCACCCACCCAGGTTTATTTACATAACATACGTCTCATTATCGAGTACTTTACATTCGAAAAAGCCCTGGATCATCGCTTAAAGTCCCATTCGAAGGACGACGTGCTCAAAGTTATTTTTACCTTCCCGATTAAAATATCTGAATTAAGTGCCTCAGCTAGATTTCTAAGTGGCGATCCTGAGCTTGGTAGACTCCATTCTTCACATTTCTCGCTTTTTAACGGTTTATAGATTTAATATTTGTTAAAACTGATAGAGAACGACCGGGATATCTGAATCCTACACTAAAATTGAAATAAAAATGTTTTTCAAAAAATTCGCGCTATTTAATGGTTTATAGGCTTAATAATTGTTGAAACTGATACGACAGATTCAGATATATCCGGAAAGTCCCATCCGAAGGACGACGTGCTCAAGGCTATTTTCAACCTGTGAAATTACACCTACCCAGGTTTATTTACATAACATACGTCTCATTATCGAGTACTTTACATTCGGAAAGGCCCTGGAGCATACCTTAAAGTCCCATCCGAAGGACGACGTGCTCAAGGTTATTTTCAACCTAAGTGAAATTTCACCTACCCAGGTTTATTTACATAACATACGTCTCATTATCGAGTACCTCACATTCGAAAAAGCCCTGGAGCATCGCTTAAAGTCCCATCCGAAGGACGACGTGCTCAAGGTTATTTTTAACTTCCCGATTAAAACATCTGACTTAAGTGCCTCAGCTAGATTTCTAAGTGGCGGTCCTGAGCTCGGTAGAATTTCTCGCTTTTTAACGGTTTATAGTTTTAATATTTGTTAAGTCGATAGATGGTAGTAGGAAGTTGGCAGGAGTGTTGGGTGATGTCACGTACCCTATGTTGTGCAGAACGTTTAAGGATGCTAGGAAAGGTTCTAGCCGGATAAGAGTGCGAAAACTGCCCCCAACGATTTTCGAATGAGCGATTGGCCAACAGTTTGCACATGTAAAAAAAAATTTTCCTGAAAATATCAGCTCCCTACTCCCATTATTCGATGAGAAAAAAAAATAAAAAGGCAATTTTAATTTGCCCCCTTGCTATTTAACGGTTTATAGGCTTAATAATTGTTAAAACTGATACGACAGATTCAGATATATCCGGAAAGTCCCATCCGAAGGACGACGTGCTCAAGGCTATTTTCAACCTGTGAAATTTCACCTACCCAGGTTTATTTACATAACATACGTCTCATTATCAAGTACCTCACGTTCGAAAAAGCCCTGGATCATCGCTTAAAGTCCCATCCGAAGGACGACGTGCTCAAGGTTATTTTCAACCTAAGTGAAATTTCACCTACCCAGGTTTATTTACATAACATACGTCTCGTTATCGAGTACCTCACATTCGAAAAAGCCCTGGAGCATCGCTTAAAGTCCCATCCGAAGGACGACGTGCTCAAGGTTATTTTTAACTTCCCGATTAAAACATCTGACTTAAGTGCCTCAGCTAGATTTCTAAGTGGCGGTCCTGAGCTCGGTAGAATTTCTCGCTTTTTCACGGTTTATAGATTTAATATTTGTTAAGTCGATAGATGGTAGTAGGAAGTTGGCAGGAGTGTTGGGTGATGTCACGTACCCTATGTTGAGCAGAACGTTTAAGGATGCTAGGAAAGGTTCTAGCCGGATAAGAGTGCGAAAACTGCCCCCAACGATTCTCGAATGAGCGATTGGCCATCAGTTTGCACATGTAAAAAAAAAAATTTCCTGAAAATATCAGCTCCCTACTCCCATTATTCGATGAGAAAAAAAATAAAAAGGCAATTTTAATTTGCCCCCTTGCTATTTAACGGTTTATAGGCCTAATATTTGTTAAAACTGATACGACAGATTCAGATATATCCGGAAAGTCCCATCCGAAGGACGACGTGCTCAAGGCTATTTTCAACCTGTGAAATTTCACCTACCCAGGTTTATTTATATAACATACGTCTCTTTGTGGAGTACCTCACGTTCGAAAAAGCCCTGGATCATCGCTTAATGTCCCATCCGAAGGACGACGTGCTCAAGGTTATTTTTAACTTCCCGATTAAAATATCTGAATTAAGTGCCTCAGCTAGATTTCTAAGTGGCGATCCTGAGCTTGGTAGACTCCATTCTTCAAATTTCTCGCTTTTTAACGGTTTATAGATTTAATATTTGTTAAAACTGATAGAGAACGACCGGGATATCTGAATCCTACACTAAAATTAAAATAAAAATGTTTTTCATAAAATTCGCGCTATTTAACGGTTTATAGGCTTAATAATTGTTGAAACTGATACGACAGATTCAGATATATCCGGAAAGTCCCATCCGAAGGACGACGTGCTCAAGGCTATTTTCAACCTGTGAAATTTCACCTACCCAGGTTTTATTTACATAACATACGTCTCATTATCGAGTACCTCACATTCGAAAAAGCCCTGGATCATCGCTTAAAGTCCCATCCGAAGGCCGATGTGCTCAAGGTTATTTTCAACCTAAGTGAAATTTCACCTACCCAGGTTTATTTACATAACATACGTCTCATTATCGAGTACCTCACATTCGAAAAAGCCCTGGAGCATCGCTTAAAGTCCCATCCGAAGGACGACGTGCTCAAGGTTATTTTTAACTTCCCGATTAAAACATCTGACTTAAGTGCCTCAGCTAGATTTCTAAGTGGCGGTCCTGAGCTCGGTAGAATTTCTCGCTTTTTAACGGTTTATAGATTTAATATTTGTTAAGTCGATAGATGGTAGTAGGAAGTTGGCAGGAGTGTTGGGTGATGTCACGTACCCTATGTTGTGCAGAACGTTTAAGGATGCTAGGAAAGGTTCTAGCCGGATAAGAGTGCGAAAACTGCCCCCAACGATTTTCGAATGAGCGATTGGCCAACAGTTTGCACATGTAAAAAAAAATTTTCCTGAAAATATCAGCTCCCTACTCCCATTATTCGATGAGAAAAAAAAATAAAAAGGCAATTTTAATTTGCCCCCTTGCTATTTAACGGTTTATAGGCTTAATAATTGTTAAAACTGATAGAGAACGACCGGGATATCTGAATCCTACACTAAAATAAAAATAAAAATGTTTTTCATAAAATTCGCGCTATTTAACGGTTTATAGGCTTAATAATTGTTGAAACTGATACGACAGATTCAGATATATCCGGAAAGTCCCATCCGAAGGACGACGTGCTCAAGGCTATTTTCAACCTGTGAAATTTCACCTACCCAGGTTTTATTTACATAACATACGTCTCATTATCGAGTACCTCACATTCGAAAAAGCCCTGGATCATCGCTTAAAGTCCCATCCGAAGGCCGACGTGCTCAAGGTTATTTTCAACCTAAGTGAAATTTCACCTACCCAGGTTTATTTACATAACATACGTCTCATTATCGAGTACCTCACATTCGAAAAAGCCCTGGAGCATCGCTTAAAGTCCCATCCGAAGGACGACGTGCTCAAGGTTATTTTTAACTTCCCGATTAAAACATCTGACTTAAGTGCCTCAGCTAGATTTCTAAGTGGCGGTCCTGAGCTCGGTAGAATTTCTCGCTTTTTCACGGTTTATAGATTTAGTATTTGTTAAGTCGATAGATGGTAGTAGGAAGTTAGCAGGAGTGTTGGGTGATGTCACGTACCCTATGTTGTGCAGAACGTTTAAGGATGCTAGGAAAGGTTCTAGCCGGATAAGAGTGCGAAAACTGCCCCCAACGATTTTCGAATGAGCGATTGGCCAACAGTTTGCACATGTAAAAAAAAATTTTCCTGAAAATATCAGCTCCCTACTCCCATTATTCGATGAGAAAAAAAAATAAAAAGGCAATTTTAATTTGCCCCCTTGCTATTTAACGGTTTATAGGCTTAATAATTGTTAAAACTGATACGACAGATTCAGACATATCCGGAAAGTCCCATCCGAAGGACGACGTGCTCAAGGCTATTTTCAACCTGTGAAATTTCACCTACCCAGGTTTTATTTACATAACATACGTCTCATTATCGAGTACCTCACATTCGAAAAAGCCCTGGATCATCGCTTAATGTCCCATCCGAAGGACGACGTGCTCAAGGTTATTTTTAACTTCCCGATTAAAATATCTGAATTAAGTGCCTCAGCTAGATTTCTAAGTGGCGATCCTGAGCTTGGTAGACACCATTCTTCAAATTTCTCGCTTTTTAACGGTTTATAGATTTAATATTTGTTATGACTGATAGAGAACGACCGGGATATCTGAATCCTACACTAAAATTGAAATAAAAATGTTTTTCAAAAAATTCGCGCTATTTAACGGTTTATAGGCTTAATAATTGTTAAAACTGATACTACAGATTCAGATATATCCGGAAAGTCCCATCCGAAGGACGACGTGCTCAAGGCTATTTTCAACCTGTGAAATTTCACCTACCCAGGTTTATTTACATAACATACGTCTCATTATCGAGTACTTTACATTCGAAAATGCCCTGGAGCATACCTTAAAGTCCCATCCGAAGGACGACGTGCTCAAGGTTATTTTCAACCTAAGTGAAATTTCACCTACCCAGGTTTATTTACATAACATACGTCTCATTATCAAGTACCTCACGTTCGAAAAAGCCCTGGATCATCGCTTAAAGTCCCATTCGAAGGACGACGTGCTCAAAGTTATTTTTAACTTCCCGATTAAAATATCTGAATTAAGTGCCTCAGCTAGATTTCTAAGTGGCGATCCTGAGCTTGGTAGACTCCATTCTTCAAATTTCTCGCTTTTTAACGGTTTATAGATTTAATATTTGTTAAAACTGATAGAGAACGACCGGGATATCTGAATCCTACACTAAAATTGAAATAAAAATGTTTTTCAAAAAATTCGCGCTATTTAACGGTTTATAGGTTTAATAATTGTTAAAACTGATACTACAGATTCAGATATATCCGGAAAGTCCTATCCGAAGGACGACGTGCTTAAGACTATTTTCAACCTGTGAAATTTCACCTACCCAGGTTTATTTACATAACATACGTCTCATTATCGAGTACTTTACATTCGAAAAGGCCCTGGAGCATACCTTAAAGTCCCATCCGAAGGACGACGTGCTCAAAGTTATTTTTAACTTCCCGAATAAAATATCTGAATTAAGTGCCTCAGCTAGATTTCTAAGTGGCGATCCTGAGCTGGGTAGACTCCATTCTTCAAATTTCAGCGTTTTTTAACGGTTTATAGATTTAATATTTGTTAAAGCTGATAGAGAACGACCGGGATATCTGAATCCTACACTAAAATTGAAATAAAAATGTTTTTAAAAAAAATCGCGCTATTTAACGGTTTATAGGCTTAATAATTGTTGAAACTGATACGACAGATTCAGATATATCCGGAAAGTCCCATCCGAAGGACGACGTGCTCAAAGTTATTTTTAACTTCCCGAATAAAATATCTGAATTAAGTGCCTCAGCTAGATTTCTAAGTGGCGATCCTGAGCTCGGTAGACTCCATTCTTCAAATTTCAGCGTTTTTTAACGGTTTATAGATTTAATATTTGTTAAAACTGATAGAGAACGACCGGATTATCTGAATCTTACACTAAAATTGAAATAAAAATGTTTTTAAAAAAATTCGCGCTATTTAACGGTTTATAGGCTTAATAATTGTTGAAACTGATACGACAGATTCAGATATATCCGGAAAGTCCCATCCGAAGGACGACGTGCTCAAAGTTATTTTTAACTTCCCGAATAAAATATCTGAATTAAGTGCCTCAGCTAGATTTCTAAGTGGCGATCCTGAGCTCGGTAGACTCCATTCTCAAATTTCTCACTTTTTAACGGTTTATAGATTTAATATTTGTTAAAACTGATATAGAACGACCGGATTATCTGAATGCTACACAAAAATCAAAATAAAAATGTTTTTTTTAAAATTCGCGCTATTTAACGGTTTATGGGTTTAATAATTGTTAAAACTGATACGACAGATTCAGATATATCCGGAAACTCCCATCCGAAGGACGACGTGCTCAAGGCTATTTTCAACCTAAGTGAAATTTCACCTACCCAGGTTTGTTTACATAACATACGTCTCATTATCGAGTACCTCACATTCGAAAAAGCCCTGGAGCATCGCTTAAAGTCCCATTCGAAGGACGACGTGCTCAAGGTTATTTTCAACCTAAGTGAAATTTCACCTACCCAGGTTTATTTACATAACATACGTCTCATTATCGAGTACCTCACGTTCGAAAAAGCCCTGGATCATCGCTTAAAGTCCCATCCTAAGGACGACGTGCTCAAGGTTATTTTTAACTTCCCGATTAAAACATCTGACTTAAGTGCCTCAGCTAGATTTCTAAGTGGCGGTCCTGAGTTCGGTAGACTCCATTCTTCAAATTTTCTCGCTTTTTCACGGTTTATAGATTTAATATTTGTTAAGTCGATAGATGGTAGTAGGAAGTTGGCAGGAGTGTTAGTTGATGTCACGAACCCTATGTTGAGCAGAACGTTTAAGGATGCTAGGAAAGGTTCTAGCCGGATAAGAGTGCGAAAACTGCCCCGAACGATTTTCGAATGAGCGATTGGCCAACAGTTTGCACATGTAAAAAAAAAATTTTCCTGAAAATATCAGCTCCCTACTCCCATTATTCGATGAGAAAAAAAATAAAAAAGCAATTTTAATTTGCCCCCTTGCCCCCTGCTCACTTTTTGCCCCCTGCTCACTTTTGCCCTCTCCTCACTTTGCCCTGGACAAATTGTTTACCTATTTATATAAGCTGTCAGTGGTCCTAACGGACTTAGAAGAGGCCCTCCCGATGAGAATGAGCTAGCACTATATTTATACTTAGGCCCACCCCCACAACCCCCTCTCTTGTTCAAATTTTTAGGACGCCACACCCCTTTTCGTCTATTTGGCCTTCAGGAATACTATATATGAAACTTCGTGACAATGCGACCAACCGTTAATGAGCTAGCTCTATATTTATACCTAGGCCCCCCCAAAACCCCCCCCCCTCCCGTTCAAAACTTTGGGGCGCCATACACCTTATTTTTCTATTTGGCCTTCAGGAATACTACATCCGAAATTTCATAATAATCCGACCAACCGTTAAAGAGTTAGCACTAAGGGGTTAGTTCCGCCAGTAAATATGTTACTGTTGTCATACCTTTCGGTGGATGCCGTCGTCACTGGCTGTTGGTCGAGTACTACGACCAACAGCCAGTGACGACGGCATCCACCGAAAGGTATGACAACAGTTAGCACTATATTTATATTTAGGCCCCCCCACAACCCCCCCTCCCGTTCAAAACTTTGGGACGCCACACACCTTATTTTTCTATTTGGCATTCAGGAATACTACATCCGAAATTTCATAATAATCCGACCAACCGTTAAAGTGTTAGCACTATATTTATATTTAGGCCCCCCCACAACCCGCCCTCCTGTTCAAATTTTTGAGCCGTCACACACCCTATTTTTCTATTTGGCCTTTAAAAATACTACATGTGAAATTCCATGACAATCTGATCATCCGTTAATGACCCATCACTATCTTTATATTTAGGCTTCCCCCCACAACCCAATATTTTTCAATTTGGCCTTTAACCATACTACCTGTGAAATTTCGTGACAATATGACCAACCGTTAATGAGCTAGGACTATATTTATAATTAGGCCCCCCCACACCCCCCCCTCCCGTTCAAAATTTTGGGACGCCACATAGCCCATTATTCAATCGGGCTCAAAAGGATGCTACATGGGTAGTTTCATAAAAATCCGTCCAGCCGTTTGGGCGTGATGCTGGAACAAACATACATACATACAAACAAACAAACCCCGTTTCAGCTTTATTAATATAGACTAGCAGTAATACCCGGCGTTGCCCGGGGAACTTTGATTTTTCTCCCAATATCTTCTATAACGCTATTCAGTTTCTCGACAGTATATTCATGATGTTATAATTTTCAATCATTCATACGGAATAAGGCTTATAGTCCTTCAGCTGTTGTAACGCTAGTAAGTTTTTAGGACCCCTGGGCACCACAGCTAGTATGCGCCTTTCAACGGCAGACCCAACAGCTAGTACGTAGTTAGGAACGCTGGTCACCACAGCTAGTATGTGCTTCGCAACAGCGGACCCCACAGCTAGTACGAAGTTAGGAACGCTGGGCATCACAGCTATTAAGTGCCTTGCAACAGCGGACCCCACAGCTAGTATGTAGTTAAATACGCTGGGCATTACAGTTAGTAAGTGCTTTGCAACAGTGAACTTCACAGCTAGTACATAGTTAGGAACGCTGGGCATCACAGCTAGTATGCTTTTGCAACGACGGACCCCACAGCTAGTACGTAGTTAGGAACGCTGGTCACCACAGCTAGTATGTGTCTCGCAACAGCGGACCCCACAGCTAGTACGAAGTTAGTAACGCTGGGCATCACAACTATTAAGTGCCTTGCAGCAGCGGACCCCACAGCTAGTACGTAGTTAAATACGCTGGGCATTACAGTTAGTAAGTGCTTTGCAACAGCGGACCTCACAGCTAGTACATAGTTAGGAACGCTGGGCACTACAGCTAGTAAATGCCTTGCAACAACGGACCCCACAGCTAGTACGATATTAGGAACCCTGGGCATCACAGCTAGCATGCTTTTGCAACGACGTTTTTAGGAACGCTGGGCCCTAGAGGTAGTAGGTGCCTTGCAACTGCGGACCCCACAGATAGTATGTAGTTAGAACCACAGGGCATCACAGCTAGTATGAGTTTTGCAACGGCGGACCCCACAGCTAGTACCTACGTAGTTAAATACGCTGGGCCACACTGCTAGCGCCTTACAACAGCAGACCCCATAGCTAGTACGTAATTAGGAACGCTGGGCATCACAGCTAGTAAATGTCTTGTAGGTGCCTTGCAACAGCGAACCCCACAGCCAGTACATAGTTAGGAACGCTGGGGCTGAGCACTACAGCTAGTAAGTGCCTTGCAACAGCGGACCCCACAGCTAGTACGATATTAGGAACGCTGGACATCACAGCTAGTAAATGTCTTGCAACAGTGAACCCCACAGCGAATACATAGTTACTACTACTACATGTGAAATTCATGACAATCCGATTGCCCTTTAATCATTCAGCATTATTTTTATGCTTAGCCCCCCCCCCCCCCCCCCTCCCAAATTTTTAAGATGTCACATAGTGCATTTTTCTATTTGGCCATCAAGAATACTACATGTGAAATTCCATGACAATCCAATCATCCGTTAATGACCTATCACTATCTTCAAATTTAGGCCTACCCCCATAACCCCCCTCCCGTTCACAATTTTTTGATGTCAAACACCCTATTTTTCTATTTGGCCTTTATGAATACTACATGTGAAATTTCGTGACAATCCGATCATCCGTTGATGACTTATCACTATACTTATACTTAGGCCCCCATCAATCCACCCTCCCTTTCAAAATTTTGTGACTTATACATCCTATATTTCTATTTGGCTTTTAAGAATACTACATGTGAAATTCCATGACAATACGACCAACCGTTAATGAGCTAGCACTATATTTATACTTAGGCCCCCCCACACAACCCCCCCTCCCGTAAAAAATTTTGAGCCGTCACACCGCCTATTTTTCTATTTGGCCTTCAGGAATACTACATGTGAAATTTCGTGACAATCTGACCAACCGTTAATGAGCCAGCACTATATTTATACTTAAGCCCCCTCCCCCCCACAACCCCCCTCCCGTTCAAAACTTTGGGTCGCTACACACCTTTTTTTTTATTTGGTCTTCAGGAATACTACATGTGAAACTTCGTGACAATGCGACCAACCGTTAATGAGCTAGCTCTATATTTATAATTAGGCCCCTCCACAACCCCCGCTCCCGTTCAAAACTTTGGGACGCCACACACCTTATTTTTCTATTTGGCCTTCAGGAATACTACATGGGAAATTTCATGACAATACGATCAACCGTTAATGAGCTAGCTCTATATTTATACTTAGTCCCCCCCCCCCTCAACCCCCCCACCCGTTCAAAACTTCGGGACGCCACACACCTTATTTTTCTATTTGGCCTTCAGGAATAATATATGCGAAATTTCGTGACAATACGACCAACCGTTAATGAGCTAACTCTATATGTATATTTAGCCCCCCCCACAACCCTCCTTCCCGTTCAAAATTTTGGGCCGTGACACACCTAATATTTCTATTTGACCTTTAGGAATACTACATGTGAAATTTCATGACAATTCGACCATTAGTTAATGAGTTAGCACTATTTATATACTTAGGCCCCCCTTACAACCCCCCCTCCCGATCAAAACTTTGGAACGCCACACATCTTATTTTTCTATTTGGCCTTCAGGAATACTCCATGTGAAATTTCGTGGCAATCCGACCAACCGTTAAAGAGTTAGCTCTATATTTATACTTAGGCCTCCCCACAACCCCCCCTCCCGTTCAAAACCTTGGGACGCCACACACCTAATATTTCTATTTGGCTTTTAAAAATACTACATGTGAAATTTCATGACGATTCGCCCATAAGTTAATGAGTTAGCTCTATATTTATATTTAAGCCCTCCTTACAACCCCCCCTCCCGATCAAAACTTTGGGACGCCACACACCTTTTTTTCCTATTTGGCTTTTAAAAATACTACATGTGAAATTTCATGACGATTCGCCCATTAGTTAATGAGTTAGCTCTATATTTATACTTAGGCCCCCCTTACAACCCCCCCTCCCGATCATAACTTTGGGACGCCACACACCTTTTTTTCCTGTTTGGCTTTTAAAAAGACTACGTGTGAAATTTCAATACAATTTGACCATTAGTTAATGAGTTAGCACTATTTATATACTTAGGCCCCCCTTACAACCCCCCCTCCCGATCAAAATTTTGGGACGCCACATAGCCTATTATTCAATCGGGCTCAAAAGAATGCTACATGGGAAGTTTCATAAAAATCCGTCCAGCGGTTTGGGCGTGATGCTGGAACAAACATACAAACAAACAAACAAACCCCGTTTCAGCTTTATTAATATAGACTAGCAGTAATACCCGGCGTTGCCCGGGGAACTTTGACATTTCTCCCAATATCTCCGACAGTGATGTTATAATTTTTAATTATTCATACGGAATTCAACTGTAGTAACGCTAGTAATTTTTTAGGATCCCTGGGCACCACAGCTAGTATGCGCCTTTCAACTGCGGAAACGACAGCTAGTGAATACTTAGCATCGCTGGACGTCCTAGCCAGTGCGTACATAAGAACATTTTGACCACAGCTAGTATGTGCCTTGCAACGCTGGGCACCACAGCTAGTACGTAGTTAGGAACGCTGGGCACCACAGGTAGTATATGCCTTGCAACGGCGGACCCCACCGCTAGTACCTAGTTAGAAACGCTGGGCATCACAGCTAGTATGTGCCTTGCGACGGCGGACCCCACAGCAGGTACGTAGTTAGGAACGCTGGTCACCACAGCTAGTATGAGCCTCGCAACAGCGGACCCCACACCTAGTACGAAATTAGGAACGCTGGGCATCACAGCTAGTAAGTGCCTTGCAACAGCGGACCCCACAGCTAGTACGTAGTTAGAAACGCTCCGCATCACAGCTAGTATGTGTTCTGCAACGGCGGACCCCACCGCTAGTACCTAATTAGAAACGCTGGGCATCACAGCTAGTATGTTTTTGCAACGGCGGACCCCACAGCTAGTACGTAGTTAGAAACGCTCAGCATCACAGCTAGTATGTGTTCTGCAACGGCGGACCCCACCGCTAGTACCTAATTAGAAACGCTGGGCATCACCGCTAGTATGTTTTTGCAACGGCGGACCCCACAGCTAGTACGTAGTTAGAAACGCTCAGCATCACAGCTAGTATGTGTTCTGCAATGGCGGACCCCACCGCTAGTACCTAATTAGAAACGCTGGGCATCACCGCTAGTATGTTTTTGCAACGGCGGACCCCACAGCTAGTACGTTTTTAGGAACGCTGGGCCCTACAGCTAGTAGGTGCCTCGCAACAGCGGACCCCACAGATAGTACGTTTTTAGGAACGCTGGGCCCTACAGCTATTAAGTGCTTTGCAACAGCGGACCCCACAGTTAGTACGTAGTTAGAAACGCTCAGCATCACAGCTAGTATGTGTTCTGCAACGGCGGACCCCACAGCTAGTACGTAGTTAGAAACGCTCAGCATCACAGCTAGTATGTGTTCTGCAACGGCGGACCCCACCGCTAGTACCTAGTTAGAACCACTGGGCATCACAGCTAGGGTATTTTTCTATTTGGCCATCAATAATAGTACTTGTGAAATTCCATGACAATCCGATCATCCGTTAATGACCTATCACTATCTTCAAATTTAGGCCTACCCCCATACCCCCCCTCCCGTTCACAATTTTTTGACGTCACACCCTATTTTTCTATTTGGCCTTTATGAATACTACATGTGAAATTTCGTGACAATCCGATCATCCGTTAATGACATCACTATACTTATACTTAGGCCCCCATCAACCCACCCTCCTGTTCAAAATTTTGTGACATACACTCTATATTTCTATTTTTATTTTAAGAATACTACATGTGAAATTCCATGACAATACGACCAACCGTTATTGAGCTAGCACTATATTTATACTTAGGCCCCCCCGCCACAACCCCCCCTCCCGTACAAAATTTTGAGCCGTCACACCGCCTATTTTTCTATTTGACTTTCAGAAATACTACATGTGAAATTTCGTGACAATCTGACCAACCGTTAATGAGCCAGCACTATATTTATACTTAGGCCTATCCCCACAACCTCCCCTCCCGTTCAAAACTTTGGGTCGCCACACATCTTATATTTCTATTTGGATTTTAAAAATACTACATGTGAAACTTCGTGACAATGCGACCAACCGTTAATGAGCTAGCTCTATATTTATACTTAGGCCCCCCTCAACCCCCCCTCCCGTTCAAAACTTTAGAACGCCACACACCTTATTTTTCTATTTGGCCTTCAGGAATACTCCATGTGAAATTTCGTGACAATCCGACCAACGTTAGGAACGCTGGTCACCACAGCTAGTATGTGCCTCGCAACAGCGGACCCCACAGCTAGTACGAAGTTAGGAACGCTGGGCACTACAGCTAGTAAATGCCTTGCAACAACGGACCCCACAGCTAGTACGATATTAGGAACCCTGGGCATCACAGCTAGTATGCTTTTGCAACGACGGACCCCACAGCTAGTACTTTTTAGGAACGCTGGGCCCTACAGGTAGTAGGTGCCTTGCAACTGCGAACCCCACAGATAGTATGTAGTTAGAACCACAGGGCATCACAGCTAGTATGAGTTTTGCAACGGCGGACCCCAAGGCTAGTACCTACGTAGTGAAATACGCTGGGCCACACTGCTAGCGCCTTGCAACAGCAGACCCCACAGCTAGTACGTAATTAGAAACGCTGGGCATCACAGCTAGTAAATGTCTTGTAGGTGCCTTGCAACAGCGAACCCCACAGCCAGTACATAGTTAGGAACGCTGGGGCTGAGCACTACAGCTAGTAAGTGCCTTGCAACAGCGGACCCCACAGCTAGTACGATATTAGGAACGCTGGACATCACAGCTAGTAAATGTCTTGCAACAGTGAACCCCACAGCGAATACATAGTTACTACTACTACCTGTGAAATTCATGACAATCCGATTCATGACAATACGATCAACCGTTAAAGAGTTAGCTCTATATTTATACTTAGGCCCCCCCACAACCCCCCCTCCCGTTCAAAACTTTGGGACGCCACACACTTTTTTTTCCTATTTGGCTTTTAAAAATACTACATGTGAAATTTCATGACGATTCGCCCATTAGTTAATAGTTAGCTCTATATTTATACTTAGGCCCCCCCACTACCCTCCCCCTCCCGTAAAAAATTTTGAGCCGTCACACCGCCTATTTTTCTATTTGGTCTTCAGGAATACTCCATGTGAAATTTCGTGACAATCCGACCAACCGTTAAAGAGTTAGCTCTATATTTATACTTAGGCCCCCCCACAACCCTCCCTCCCGTTCAAAACTTTGGGACGCCACACACCTTTTTTTCCTATTTGGCTTTTCATGACGATTCGCCCATTAGTTAATGAGTTAGCTCTATATTTATACTTAGGCCCCCCCACTACCCCCCTCCCGTAAAAAATTTTGAGTCGTCACACCGCCTATTTTTTTTTATTTGGTCTTCAGGAATACTACATGTGAAACTTCGTGACAATCCGACCAACTGTTAAAGAGTTAGCTCTATATTTATACTTAGGCCCCCCCACAACCCCCCCTCCCGTTCAAAACTTTGGGACGCCACACACCTTTTTTTCCTGTTTGGCTTTTAAAAATACTACATGTGAAATTTCATGACGATTCGCCCATTAGTTCATGAGTTAGCTCTATATTTATACTTAGGCCCCCCCAAAACCCCCCCCCCTCCCGTTCAAAACTTTGGAACGCCACGAACCTTTTTTTCCTGTTTGGCTTTTAAAAAGACTACGTGTGAAATTTCATGACAATTTGACCATTAGTTAATGAGTTAGCACTATTTATATACTTAGGCCCCCCTTACAACCCCCCCTCCCGATCAAAATTTTGGGACGCCACATAGCCTATTATTCAATCGGGCTCAAAAGAATGCTACATGGGAAGTTTCATAACAATCCGTCCAGCGGTTTGGGCGTGATGCTGGAACAAACAAACATACATACATACATACATACATACATACATACATACATACATACAAACAAACAAACCCCGTTTCAGCTTTATTAATATAGATTATATCACAATGTACACAAGTTTTAATTTGTGTTCATATCTATACATACATCTTTTTTTTTTTTGGCATTTTTCTTCCATAGTGGATCGGTGTCACCATATTTAAAGTCAGTCTGAACGTTGTGCTGACGTTGGCATAATCCGAAACCAGCACACTCTATGGCTCTGTCAGTTAACAAATATTAAATCTATAAACCGTTGAAAAGCAAGAAATTTGAAGAATGGAGTCTACCGAGCTCGCCCATTAGTTAATGAGTTAGCTCTATATTTATACTTAGGCCCCCCCACAACCCCCCCTCCCGTACAAAACTTTGGGACGCCACACACCTTTTTTTCCTACTTGGCTTTTCAAAAGACTACGTGTGAAATTTCATGACAATTCGCCCATTAGTTAATGAGTTAGCTCTGTATTTATACTTAGGCCCCCCTTACAACCCCCCCTCCCGATCAAAACTTTGGGACGCCACACACCTTTTTTTCTTGTTTGGCTTTTAAAAAGACTACCTGTGAAATTTCATGACGATCGCCCATTAGTTAATGAGTTAGCTCTATATTTATACTTAGGCCCCCCAACTACCCCCCCTCCTGTAAAAAATTTTGAGCCGTCACACCGCCTATTTTTCTATTTGGTCTTCAGGAATACTCCATGTGAAATTTCGTGACAATCCGACCAACCGTTAAAGAGTTAGCTCTATATTTATACATAGGCCCCCCAACAACCCCCCCTCCCGTTCAAAACTTTGGGACGCCACACACCTTTTTTTCCTATTTGGCTTTTAAAAATACTACATGTGAAATTTCATGACGATTCGCCCATTAGTTAATGAGTTAGCTCTATATTTATACTTAGGCCCCCCCACTACCCCCCCTCCCGTAAAAAATTTTGAGCCGTCACACCGCCTATTTTTTTATTTGGTCTTCAGGAATACTACATGTGAAACTTCGTGACAATGCGACCAACTGTTAAAGAGTTAGCTCTATATTTATACTTAGGCCCCCCCACAACCCCCCTCCCGTTCAAAACTTTGGGACGCCACACACCTTATTTTTCTATTTGGCCTTCAGGAATACTCCATGTGAAATTTCGTGACAATCCGACCAACCGTTAAAGAATTAGCTCTATATTTATACTTAGGCCCCCCCACAACCCTCCCTCCCGTACAAAACTTTGGGACGCCACACACTTTTTTTTCCTACTTGGCTTTTAAAAAGACTACGTGTGAAATTTCATGACAATTCGCCCATTAGTTAATGAGTTAGCTCTATATTTATACTTAGGCCCCCCTTACAACCCCCCCTCCCGATCAAAACTTTGGGACGCCACACACCTTTTTTTCTTGTTTGGCTTTTAAAAAGACTACCTGTAAAATTTCATGACAATTCGCCCATTAGTTAATGAGTTAGCACTATTTATATACTTAGGCCCCCCTTACAACCCCCCCCTCCCGATCAAAATTTTGGGACGCCACTTAGCCTATTATTCAATCGGACTCAAAAGAATGCTACATGGGCAGTTTCATAAAAATCCGTCCAGCGGTTTGGGCGTGATGCTGGAACAAACATACATACAAACAAACAAATCCCGTTTCAGCTTTATTAATATAGATTACTTATTATTTTAACATGTCATCTTTGTAGAATGAATAAAAGTAAAAAATAAAAAATTGAAAAAAATTAAAAATTAAAATAGGAATCAGAGGTGGGGCTTGTCTCAGATACCATAATAACTGTCATTGTAATGAACGTATTGACACAGAATTCTGAAGTCCCTACGTAAGTCAACAATTGAAAGGTCAATTAGTTTTGGAGAGAGGGCTAAAACGTAATTGATTAATTCGTGATGGGGAAGTACATCGCCGGTGATTTACTGACGTTTTTCTTATTAAAAAGGATGAAAAGTAAAATATATGTGATGTGGTCATAGGACTGCGTTATACTGAGTAATGCCATTATGAAATGAATTTGACAAGTGTGAAGAGTGGTCTGTAAAAACGTGGTTAGTATAACAATGTCCTGTTTGTTTTGTTCTAGAAGACGGATTGTCTGTCGGAGCATCCCGTGACGCCGGTGGGCTGGTGTGCTGTCACCTTCGACGGAATTCTCTGTTGGCCGCCCACCAGGCCACACTCTTCTGCTACACTTCCCTGTCGTGAGGAGCTTTATGGAGTCCTATATGATGTCACGAGTGAGTACATCCATTATGTCATGTCACTTGTTACGTTACTATGTTAACGATCAATTTTCATATTAAGGTGCGTATCCACAAAGAGCGCAAAACCTTTGTAAATATTTGCAAACTCGTATATTGTAATGATCCACATTACATTGTCAAATCAAAAATAAAAAAATAATGTAATTGAATAGGGTACATTGTGACTAGCGAGAGGTTACCGTATGTTATCATATCTGTAGACTCGATATAATGCTATCATCGATTCTTCTTTTCAAAAAAAAAGATATTTTAAATCATGTTAATTTATATTTATGTAATAATGTAAGTGTAAATTGATAATGTTAGAAAATAAGAAATACAATAAAAATAAAACTAAATCAAAATGTGTAAGTAAAAGAAGGCTGTGCTAATTTTGACCAATGAGGGAAGCTTAGCTCAAGTAAAGATGGAGTTTCATGGGGTCCGAGAGAAGTGAGTGGGCAGAGTGGAGTGTCGGTGTTCAGAGTGAGGCGTGAGAGGGTGTCTGTGGAGGGATATGTACTAATTGTGCAGTGAAGTGAGTTTGATTGTCTGAGGACATATAGCAAAATCAAGGATGTGTATCTCGTCATCATGAAGATGAAACGGTAGAGACACCAAGAGGCAGATCATGAAGAAATCACCAATGGCTATTTCAGAAGTAACTGACTACAACAAATTAGAAAGAAAAAGTTTGAAGTCGACCAGCCATCCCATCTCATAAATGGTACAAAACGGAAGCATCGTTCATCATCTCAATGCAACATGCAGACCTATTTTATTAGGGTAATTTTTTATGTGTGTGAAAAAAATTCATGTATGTAAAACATTGTGACTAACCTTTTTTTTTGAAAATTTTTATAATAATAGAAAAAAATAAAAGGATATTCTCTTCTTCCAAAAATCTAAATTTTTATTAAAAGAATCCACACTCAACGTGGGGGCAATTTTAAAAAGGGATTATATTTTCTCATACATAAGAATTGTTACAATATATACTTGTTTGGTGGAGACACGAACCATGCGCAAGAATCTGTTGTTTCAACTGGTGTCGATACATCAAAATAAATTCATTGTTTGTGCACGTTCAGTGGAGACGGACTTTGTAAATTTGATTTGTTGAATTGACAAATTCTTTCAATCAAACGTTTATTAATTCACATTTTAAAATACTGAATCAACAACATTTATGGAGTGGGACAACGAAAAATGTTTAGAATTTATTGAGTTTTACAAACTTTTTTTTTTTTTACTTTCTATGTTTATATTTTGAGTATTTACAATCAGTATAAACTATAAGTAAATTTGATGAAACATTGTTAAACATTAAATACATAAAAAAATAAATAAAATAAAAATATGTATATACAACGAAAGTCATCCCTATCCCTCCAACTTAATGGGGGCATGGGAGGCCGCGGGGGCTCGAGTGATCCCCCCTGCCTTCTCGCCCCGCCAATCACTGTCCAGCAGTGGAGACAGGCCAAGAAGGTAAGGTAAGAGGATTACATGAGGGGAGAAGCGGGACTTGATGATGTCAATAACATAAGGGATTTTAAGTTCATTATGGAGGGTAAGGTTGGACACATAGAAGGGTGCATCGACAATTGTTCTTAGGACTTTGGATTGGAAGGATTGGATACGCTTGAAGTTAGATGGCTTAGATTTCAATATTAAAATTGTTCATTACACAAAACCATCTTTTCAGACTTAATGCCTTTCGGTTGTAAGCCCACGATATATTATACTATTTGTGTTAGATGGCTTAAAAGTTTTACAAACTAATGCTAGAACTATGGCAAGTTCCATTACAACAAAATAAAAAAGCGAAATAGCAAAAGATATGGGAACCAGTATTGATATGGTTAAGGGCAAATTAAATTCTCTGCTGAAGCGTTATTGCTAATCTCATTTCCACTGGAATACAGTCTCTGTATTTCGTATCCTTACAAATTATTGGGCCGATTAGCTGAGTTAAGAACTCAAAATCCTCTGGTGTTTTTTTTTTTTTTTTTTTAAATAAACCACTCCTATCACTTGTTCTTATGTCACTAGTTTCATTGAATTTCTAGTTTTTAAAAAATGGGATACACAAAATCTTTTTTTTTTTTTTTTTTTAATATTCTTTTTTTCTATTAGCAGACATAAGTATAAATGCGGCACTAACAATAAGTATTCTTCTCGGTGTCATTTTGACAACTGTTTTCTAGACGGATCGATAAAAAACGTTTGCAAACATTTGCTTGGTGAAGACAAAATGTAAACTTTCTATTGCAAACATTCACAAACATTTGGGAAAATTGTTTTTTGGTGGATATGCACCTTTAGAAACGTCTATAAAAAAAAAAGTGATATGGCCATTATATGACATTCTTTTATCAACCACGCTTACAGATCTCTCTCCATCGCTCTCTCTCTCTCTCTCTCTATGTGTGTCTCTCTCTCTCTCTCTATGTGTCTCTCTCTCACACACTCTCTCTCTCTCTATGTGTGTCTCTCTATCCCTCTCTCTCTCTGTCTCTCACTCCCTCTCTCTCTCTCTGTGTCTCTCTCTCTCTTTCTCTCACTCCCTCTCTCCCTCTCTCTCTCCCCCCCCCCCCCCCTCCCCTTCTCAAAATCATTTCATTTTGTCTCTTTGTACAACATAATCTTGAGATTAGACATTCTTTTGACTTCCCTTGGAGATTAGACACAACATTTAGTATGAGGATTTTGGAGTTCCTATATAAGTCAACTGTTGAAGAGGGATCGAAAAGTTAATTGATGAATTCGTTCTGGGGAAGTACATTACCAGTGATTCACCTACATTTTTGTTATACATTTTAACACAACACACATTCATAACGCTATTTTCGAATCATAAAATTGGTGGGGAAGTATGATAGGATTTTCGAGTGTCCTCTTTGGTTACTCTAATCACACCTTGTACCCTACTCAGTGTCAGCTGAACCATGTCTCCCCTTGACAATAGACATTACGTTTGACCAGACCCAATCCATCCAAATTTCCACTCTCTCCTACATTATTAAATTATTTTTAATTGGCTTTTAAATTAAATTAATACCCCTGTTCAACCCTTACTCTTTATTAACTGTTTCCTAAAGGTATCAATATTCTCAGAGAACCCTGATTTTCCTCCATTTCCCTCAAAGGAATTTCTCCCATTCAGAATAAAATGAAAATTAATACCATGATTCAAAAATAAATTATAATAAATAAATATATATAATTATAAATAAATTAATATATATTTATATATATATATAGTAGAGTGTCGATTATCCGAACGTCAGTTATCCGAACGTTCAATTATCCGAACTGGCTTTATGGAAAAAAAAATCAAATTAGTTTTTCCATGAACTTCCATGAAGGAAACTTAATTAATTTTTAAAAAGAACTTTGTAAGCTGTATAAGGGATATCAGTTTTTCGATGAATTCAGTTTGACGGGGCAGACAGTCAATATTTGTTTACTAAGAACTAACTTGTATGTCTATGTGTGTATGTAATTTGTTCGTTCGATTTTTCTACTGAATCCCTTTCCATTCGTATGGTCGGTTACCAGTCAATGCTCTCAGCTTCAAATCATTCATTGTGAGATGCACATTGAATTAGTTAGTGGTCACATATTTTAAGTAAAACTTACAAGTCGAAAAAAAGGAAACGAGTACTTGACAACGATTTTTAAAATGTCTGCAACTCCCATTACATGTATGGCCTTATCAATAATCTCTCAAAATATAAAATTGTTGTGAATACTAAGAGACACATTTTATACCTATCAATTACGTTTTTGTTAAAAAGTTAGTTCGGGTTGTGAGATACATGCCAAAAACTGTTCTAAAATGTCGTTTTGAAATCTTATTTTTTTTATACGTTTGCTTGATTAACTCGAATATGGTGAGTTCTATTGAAAAATTGTTTATCACCAAAAATATTCCTTAAGGGAGACGCCAAAAAATTCGAGTTTCGACAGGCGGATTTTGATTCGACTTGTAGAGGTTAAGATTCATTCTAACTAATTTTGAGTTAGAGAGGTGAAATAAATAAAAATTCAAGTTACAGAGGTAACAAACATATTTATATTTATTATAAATCAACATTATTTCAAAACATCCTTAAAATAAAAAATACGTAGTATATGTAGGTATTAAAAAAAGTCAGTAATTTTTTTTGCTTTAGATAATTGGTAATCCTATTTATTGTATACTCCGAAATTGTTTTCTAAGAAACAATGGTGTACATTGTCGGAAAATTCTTAAAGTCGGTAACTTATTTTTCTTCGAGCTATAGAGGTAATAAGTTTACAATAATCGAGTTGTAAAGGTTGTAAAATAAAACATTGCTATGTTCGAGATACAGAGGTCCAATTTATTTTTTCGAGTTATAGAGGGAAAATATATACCAAAATGGCTTGTAGGGACTCACTGATTATTTCGACTAATAGAGGGTTGAGATTTCGAGTAATGGAGCTTTTGGGGCTTGAAGGGAAAGGAACAAAACTTTTTTTCGAGTTTTGGAGGTTTTCGACTTATCGAGGTTCGACTTAAAGAGGTTCTACTGTATATATATATATATATTTTTTTTTTTTTTTTTTTATTAAATTACAAAGAATAAAACATAAATACAATATATATATGATGTGGCCATAACAGGACCGCTGAATCTGGAACCTGTCCGAATCACTTTCGTTATATGTACGGAGAAAGTAGAGATTCAATATGATTCTCAGAGGAAGGCAGCTGAAGTTCTCTTTTTAAATAAAAAGAGAGAAGATGAGAGTGCTGGGGGGCGCTAGAAACATACTACTGTTTAACTTCATGTTTTTGAGACTGACTATATTACATTTTACTTTCATGATTGGCTCAGGAGAGAATCTCATGCAATTCCTAATGCGTTTATATCAGACCTTTTGATATTCACCAGATCCTCACACTCCATCCCATCCCATCCTACAAACTGTACTGGGATTGATTCCCAAACCTATCACCAAATTCATACCTTCATCCATATCTAATAAACTGTCCAATATATAACTCAATCGTGCTATTTCGTAATCTTTACATCAGTCTTATCCTTCTCCAGCTGATTCACTCAGTTTTTTTTTTTATTTCCCCAGCTATACGTTTTTTAGTGTGTGGAGAGACGGGTCGAAGCCTGGGTTGGAATGGCGACGGTCTGAGTGTGTGGAGAGTGGTGTTTAGGCTTAAAATGTAATGAACTAAATAGGAGTGAATTGACGGTGAAATTGATCCTCAAAGAAGGTACTGTTGTTTGTTTATATGTACAGGATATATGCTCAGAAATATATAACTCAAATTTAAAGAATGGCCAAAATTATAAAAAAAAAAAAAAAAGATTGATTTATTTAAGATTTTTCTTTTGATTTTTGTTTGTTTCATTGTTTAGTTTTTTAAATCTAATAATTTAGATTTAAGAAAATAAACCCAATATTTATTTTCGTAAATTCTATTCTATTCATTTTCCCTGTTGGCCCAGTAAGATAATTTGAAAACCTTTGAATTAGATTGAATATTATTTAAAATTATTAAAAATGGCATCTCTTTAGAAATCCAAATGAAAAGTTGGTTAATTGATTGATTTTTTTTAAATACGTGCACTTTATTAAAAATTGCACGTCTTGAACTTTCGATATTTTTTAAGGGCTTTTTTCAGAAATTACTGTAGAAATCAAAATTTAGTAAAAGAAAAGAGATAACATTTCTACAGGAAATGTGGTAATTTTTGTTTAGTATTTATTATTGTTTATTTAATTATTATTATTTCATTATTATTAATTCAATTATTATTTATATTTTTATTCATTTATCATTTATTTAAGATTAACACTTAAACCTTTTTTTTTTACCACAAAGGGGGGGGGGGGGCGGTAGGAGGATAATTCTGCTTCTCCCCTCTTGTATACGCCACTGGATCCAGTGGTCAGTCCGTACCCAAGTAAGTTTGAGGCCGGACGCCCATGAAATACGCATTGGTACTTCGGCCATCGGACATCTTCCTTATGGCCTGTCACTTCTACTTAAATTTCTCAGTTGAGAGCCCATTTGAAGCTTTTTACAGTTGAAATAAAAGTCTTTTATATTGAGGGATGCTCTTTTTAAATAAAAGATTTAAGAGGGAGAAAAAAAAAACGTGCTCTCTCCAAGATGCTCACTCAATCAACTTAAGTGACCTACTCACCTGATCCAAAGGGGTTGCTCTAATGGTCATCTGAAGATTGCCGATAATAAAACAGATATGAAATTTTAAAAGAAACACAAACAAGAGACATTTTAAACAAATAAAGAAAGTAATTGGTGAATCATCAAAAAAATACATCCATTTCTTGAACTATTTGCAATTAACTTAGTACAGTAGACTCTCCCTTATCCGGCGTTGCTGGGACCGACGTGACGCCGGATAACAGAAAACGCCGAATAACAATAATCATCAATGAGAAAAAATATATCAATTAAAGCATAAAAAAAGTGTTTTTAGGTGAGCTAAGGAATAATACACGTATGTATTTTGTTGATAACATTTATTAAATTGACAAATATGTAAATATTGAACATTGATTTATTATATGTACGTACATATGTATATTTATCCAAGCATTAATATTATTATATTAATTATTTCTGTGGAAAAAAATTAAACTTTGATTTTACTAGTTAAGTGTTCATTTTCCGATAAGACGATATTGTTGGGCCACGGACGGGACGGTACCTTTGTTTTTCTATTCTAGGAAACATTTTTTATAAATGTTTTATGAACTATGTATTTATTATAATTTATTTATAGGATATTAGTGAAGTAATAAAATATTGTACCTATTAGAATTCCCTTCATTATAAATACAATGTACATATGTATGTACAATAAAAACACATACAAGATTCGTGAGTTACGGAATTATTATGTGCTCGTAAATACATGTGGCTCATATAATTGATGATCTAATGAATGTTAATTTTAGTTTAACAAATTTGATATTATTTTGCGAGCGCCGGATAAGGGAGCGCGCCGGTTAACAGAACGCCGGATAAGGGAGAGTCTACTGTATTCGCTTTTCTAACAAACTCTTCGGCTAATTTTGTTGAAAATCACCGCGTTTCATTCAGAGGCTTTTCAATCCTATTATCAATAATGGTGTTGGGAGCGCTAATGATAATTAAAATATTGAAAAATATTACTTTTACATCTGCGGTAGGGGTTGTAAAATAATACGTCTAGGGATAAAGGTGGAGGTCAAATTAAAAAACATGGGACCTGACAATAATGAGAAGTAAAAAAAATGAAGGGTGCTATCTAACCTTTCAGATCCGTGAAGCCTACAGGAAAGAACGCTTCTAGTCTGATGAAATATGAGGTTTGAAAATACAGTTACTGGGGAAGAACGCTCAAGGTCAGCAAGCGCCCGGGGAAGAATGGTTTTAGTCACCATTTCACCGGGTGGTGGGTCGTTCTCATCACAACGTCTGGAACCATCTTTCGTGTTATCGGTTGCTTGTTTTGTTGTACCTGTGATACAGATCGTTGGTTTATAAGTTAATAAGCGTTTTTCATAAATAATGGATAGTGATAACGGTTTTTTGAGAAGTTCTAGTGAAAGTGACACCAATCGTGAAAGTATTTTCGAAAAACACACTTCAGCACATTGGATATGAACTAAAAAACAAAGAAGTTGGAAAATCAGTTCACGTTGTAAGAGGCAACCGTTTCTATGACCTAAATGCCTCCTTTGCTAGGGAATAATGATCAATGTCATGTCCCTCATCGTGAAAATGTGTTTTCTTCATATGTTATCTTTTCAGAAAACTTTTTTTGTTTGCTATTTCCTTTGAATACAGATAAGTTAAGTTGTAAAAATTAAAAAAAAACTTCTTTTTCATTACTTCCCAGCCCAAAAATAGTCATATGTAAAATTCAAATGAGATTTTCTAAAAATGTGCATCGGATGACTAAAATCGTTCTTCCCCGGGGCCCTTCAAATAGAAAATAAGAAGAAATAGGAGTGGAGGAGTGGTTGGTCGGTAGGAAAGGAAGGTGTAGGGAGGGAGGGTAGAAATGAGATGGGGTGTGTGTGGTTAGATGGATGGGAACGGCCGCCATCTTGACACTGTACCAACACTCTCCTTTTCGCCCTACTTGTCATCAATAAGGTTAGGATTTTTATGTGTTTAAAAATACAAAATATGTACATTTTGTATTTATTTTTTTTTAGAATATTTACAAAATATGGGAAAAAATTAAGTATTAAAAAAATTACCAAAAATAATAATATTTTTTAAATAATTAATTTTCTCTAAAATTGTTGCCTGTTTGGCCTATGAATCGACTTGTGGCTAAATGAGCGTTCGTTCAACGTCTACTGATGTTACAGGTGCATACTTGAACGCAGCAATCTCCATGGAGTCAAATTCGGTGCTTATAATCCCTTCTTTTTTTTCTTTCTCTGTTCCGCTGAAGATAGCAGCGATGTGTTTAATATCTTCCGAATCGGGATTTCTTTCAAAGACGGATATATTGGTAGCTCAGAGGTAGCGTGCAAGCTCAAGATCGCGGGTTCGAAGTCCGGCCGACGCCATTAGGTTTTTCAACTGGAAGAGGAAGAAATATTTAGCACACCGTTCTTCGGATGGGTTGTTGATGATTCCGAGGATGTACGATGTCAGATACACGTTAAAGACCCTTAGGTGAATAAAAATTTAGGGTTTCCCATAGTAGAGTCGGGCTCATGTCCAGCGGAGCGAAGAAAGAGAGCTCTGGTAGTAGGCGATATGACCTCGTAGTTAAAGCCCGGGCATGAGTCATAATAACTAACTCTATATAGTTTTTTTTTAAAAATTGTTCTCAAGTTTTTTTTTTGTGTATAATTCTTTTATTTTTTGAATATTTACAATCAGTATAAACTATACGTAAATTTGATGAATGACATGTCAACTCTATACTAAGAGAGAAAATTAGTTTTTTTTGTATATTTGAGGTTATCTCGAAAAGTTCTTAACCGATTTGTATAATTTTTTCAACGTTGGGAAGCTTATTTCACTCAGACGGAAATATACTATACATTTTCACTCTTTATCAAAAAAAGGTGTGCAGTGATATCAAAATGATGTATGGAGGAGTTGTTGTTAATAAAACGTTCTACAAAAAAGTCTGTTAGAACGTACTCTTGTCTATGACAAATAGGTTTCAAATGGAGTATTGTATTTATCTCAAATATAAATGGTAGTTTTCTTTGTCTCTGTGTATCATCATAAAAGATGAAAGATGAAATTTTATATGCAGCATCCTTCTAAGCTCGAATAAGAGACAATGTGATGTCGCAAATATTTGAACGGGAGGGGGAAGAGAAAAATAAGTAAGTAAGTAGCATCCTATGTTCAAACATAGGATGTGGCGAGGGCGCCGGTAGCTCAGTGATATGCGTGCTTGCTTACTGAGCTAAAGGTCGCCGGTTCAAGACGCGGCCGAAGCCCTTCTATTTTTATTTTATCTGTTAAAGTTTATTTTATCTGGGAGGTAATAAAAATGTACGCAATATGGAACGTTAAGCGATGGTCCCGAGCTTGTACGATGTCAGGTACTCGTTAAAGACCCCTTACCCTAGGTGGATAAAAATTTAGGGTTGGCAAAATTTAGGACTCTAATAGTAGAGTTGGGCACATGTCCACCAGAGTGACGAAAGAGCGCTCTGCTAGTAGGCGATATGACCTCTCATTTAAAGCCCGGGCATGAGTAATAAAACCTAACTTAACCTATATAAAGAAAAAAAGGTCTAACACTAAAGATTAGCAAATAAATTAAAGGTACTGATGAAAGTTTTTCCCAAAACGTCTATTTGCTAGGTTATCAAATAAGTAAGAGCAAAAATAAATTGAAAGAAGAATAATGCTGTGAGAAAATATATATTACAGTTGACTCGCGATAGTACGACACTTTACAGTCCGACACGCTCGGTAGTCCGACGCCGCGCCGTATGAGTCATCGGACTAGTCTGTATTGTGATTCACAGGATCGTCGTATCTCACGTATCGCCGTTAGTTCCTCGCTGTGTTCAGTAGCAATAACGTGAGTGTGCAGTTGCTCTATTTGTGATATTATTACAGTTAACCCTACGTTTTTTATTATTAAGTGTGATGGCAAGTACAAGTGGAAGCAATAAACGTAAGCATAAAACATTAACTCTTCCTGAAAAATGGGAAATTATTAAGAGGCATGACCGCGGCGAAACTCCCACGGCTATTTCTCAAGTTTATGGTATAGGCCGACCTACTGTTTATCAAAACATTAAAGGCACATTACAAGAAGCGCCTTCTCAGGGACATCATTAGCCAACCTGACGCAGACATCACTGTGCTATTGAAACAATTTAACATCAAGGATGCAATTCTCAACGCAGCTTTTGCACGGCAACAAGTTCAGCCCTCAAATTTAATAAGATCTTGGAGAAATGTTTGGCCAGAGAATCCCCTCCTCCCAAAAAAAGACAACGGGAATCAACGGGAAGACGAAACATATCAAGTCACAAACAATGTTGTGGAGGATACACTGACACTTTGCGATTATATAAATATTCCACAAGAATCATCGGAAGAATTAAGAAGATGGGTCTTAGACGACAACCTGGGCGCTGACTTAACGGATGAAGAGATAGTGCAAGAAGTAACATCTGATACACAAGACGACATAATCGAGGAGGCCGTGGAGACGAAATATACAGTCACTTGTGATGAAGCTATGTCGGCTGCTAACACTTTAATACGCTGGTGCGAGGAACGTGAGCTTGACGTGAACAATCTGTTGATTTTAAAAGACAAGAAAGAAGAAAAGGATATGACTGATTGTATGCGTAAAAAGAAACAGAAGACCATCTCAGATTTTTTTATCAATTTTCCAAACTTATACACTGCAAATTCAATTAAATAGAGCCAACCTTTGGTAATCCGACATTTTTGGTAATCCGACAATCCCGCGGTCCCGTAGTGTCGGACTATCGCGAGTCAACTGTATTGTAAAAAAATTTATGAAATATACTTATATTTATTTACGTCCCCCTATCCTAGGTGAATAAAAATTTAGGATAGGCAACATTTAGGACTCTAATAGTAGAGTTGGGCACATGTCCACCAGAGTGACGAAAGAGCGCTCTGTTAGTAGGCGATATAACCTTGTAGTTTAACTAGATATGGCATCTCCAAATTTGAAACGGGAGCGGGGTTTATGGGTGGGGGTAGAGTGTGGGCAGAGGTTTATCCAAATCAAAAATTTAGCAAATCCCCCGGGGGATTTGCTAAATTTTTGAGGGGGGAAGGTAATATGGTAATATTGAACACTAAGTAGAACAATGTTTCTAGAATATTGTATGTCTTTAGAAGATTGTGAGGCATCATGCAGTGAAACCTCTTCTAACGGACACCTCAAGGTAGCGAATAACTCTATTAACGGACAACGGACAGTCTTAAATGGTTCCGTGAGAAAAATCTGCCTCCCAAAAGCGGACAGGAGGCTCTTGGTTTCTAGGAACACAGTGAGGCACGGCTTGGGAGGAGTTTAGGGAAATTATGAAAAAATAACAAGATTTTATTCAGTTTGCTTCCGACCATGTCTCAAAACAGAATTCGGCTAACGCTCAAAAATAAAAATAGAAATAATTAAAATTTATATTCGAGAAAAGCCCAGCGTAAGGGACTTAGCGGCAAAGTTTAAGGTGGGAAAGACACAGATCGCGACCATTTTAAAAGAAAATAATGAACTTTTACTAAAATGGCAGAAGAAACGAAAACTGCTTTCACAAAAAAAAAACGGTAAGGGATTTGAAATTGATCGACATTGTTTCGAATGGTTTTGCCGAGTAAGAGCCAAACATTTCCGTTTCTGGCTCCAAGATACAGGAAAAGGCATTCAAGGTCGCCGAAATATTGGGAATTTTAAATTTCCAAGCGTCAAATGGTTGACTCGAAAAATTTAGAAAACGACATAATGTTTCGATAACGGACACCTCTCGATAAAGGAAAAACAATGGTAGACCTGACGATGTCCGCTTTGGAGAGGTTCTAAAATCATGTTACTTAAAATTGAGGCTGTAGGTGGAAAGGGGCACAGCGAGACGTGCCCTTTTTCGGGAGAACGCGTTTTTTAGTGCAATGCCATCTAGATATTTTACTGTCCAAAGATGAAATCGATATCTAAAAAATTGACTGAGATATGGATTTTTTTCTAGAACATTCTGAACTCATTCTTGTTAACACTTATCAGTGTTAGTCCTTTTTTCGTTTTTATTTTGTGTTTGTGGATGTTTCTTCAGTATTTTTATGTTTTAAAACACTTTTGGAACAGTGGAAGCAAATTTGTTGAGGACACTATTTTGTCTGGATGCATGAAAAAAGTTGATTCAAAAACCCTAAATTTGCATCCAAGAAGCAAAGACCTAGTATTAGGGCTTACATAAGTTAATAATTGGAAAATTGTTAAACGATACTTTTCTGTGTATTTATAACTTCTGATTGAAACACATATACATATGCTATTAATAATAATTAATAATAATAATTATTAATAGCATAGGGGTATTAAACATAACAATCCTTCCCCCCTAGGGAGGGATGGGATAGGTGAGGCGGGATGGTACCCGTCCTAGCCTGGCAGACCTCCTCAGTGCAGCGGCAGGTTCGGGCACGTTGGAGCTGCAGGTGGCGGGAGGCCCCATCCATGTTGATATCCAACTTCTCTCTTGATTGGCTTTGGCATCCTGGCCCCGCTCCGGTGTCCTCTGCTTCTCATCCTGACTGCTTCCGTCTTCAACCTCTCTCATAGCTACTAATTGGTTTGCGTGCCTTCTCCATGGTGTGGTGTCACCTACGTCAACATGACCCAGACTTTGTTTACTCTATTCAAAGTAACTCAAATTTCCATTCAGTTTGCAGATCAATAATATTTTAACAAGACAGTTTAAACAGATTACAGAATTTTTTACAATACAAAAAATCGAGTTTTACTTTTGCAATCCCATTAAATCTAGTTCTTTGGAAAAGGGGCACATAGTAGTGTTTCACATTTCCCAATTTATTTTAACTGAATATATTAATTTCTATTGGTGGGGTATATTTTCTTTGTTATGATAATATGGGTCAACTGAATTTCAAATTTGATGAAAATATATTTTTAAATAAAATTAATATCAATGTTGAAAAATTTTGAAAGCTATTTTTTCAAAACGCAATTTCGCCGTATGTGCTCCTTTTCCACCTACATCCTCAATTACTAATCTGGCAGATAATGTAACTACCTATTATTTAATATTCTTTCTGTAGTTCGGTGTTATTTTTGAATTTTATAGGTTAGGTTTTATGACTCATGCCCGGGCTTTAACTACGAGGTCATATCGCCTACTACCAGAGCGCTCTATCGTCACTCTCGTGGACATGAGCCCGACTCTACTGTGGGAGTCCTAAATTTTGCCTACCCTAAATTTTTTTATTCACCTAGGGCAGGGGTCCTTAACGAGTACCTGACATCGTACAGGCGCGGGACCATCGCTTAACGTCCCATCCGAAGGACGGCGTGCTTAAGTTTATTTTACCTCCCAGATAAAATAAACTAAGGGCCTCGGTCGGGCTACGAACCCACGTTCTTGAGCTCAGAAGTCAAGCACGCATGCCACTGAGCTACCGGCGCCACCTTTGAATTTTATATATTTTTAATTAATAACAGTAGGAATTAATATATTTTTTCAAACTGGGAGACATTAGAAGAGTATTTGTTACTTTAATTTAATGTAGATTGGTCCCCTAAAAATTAAGGCCCTAACTTTAAGTAATCCATTTATTTTAGGGGAACCCATCCAAAGTGGGCAGTAAAGCAGGTTAATGTTCCAAGTGTAGTTTGTCACTGTCACAGGCGAGAAAGACAACACGATTAGGGGCAGTCCAATAAGAGCCACCTTACATCAAACTCGTAAATCGTATTTTGTGTGTACCTCAAAGACATTCACAACTGTATAAATAATATATATATAATATATAAAACAGGCAAAGCTAAAGAGAAAAATATGGCATAGTCAAAATGTCAAGAGGGGAGAATGATTTCATTCCAGTGGTGACACTCCCTATACTCGACGAAAACAAATAATAAATGTTACCACATTTCCTGTAGAAATTATAGCTGGTCTTCTACTAAATTTTGATTTCTACAGTAATTTCTGAAAAAGGCTCTAAAAAAATATCGAGAGTTCAAGACGTGCAATTTTGAAGAAAGCGCACGTATTTAAAAAAATTTCAATTAACAAACATTTTATTTGAATAAAACTAATTTTACTTAAAACTATATCATACGTACGTATACGTATATGCCCATAAAATATAAAGGAATTATAAAAAGAGGGCACTAGAAAACAGAAAAAAGACTGACATGATTTCAAGTAATTAGTTTGTAAGATATCTTTTTGTAAAATATTTTAATTTTTTTTTACACATTACCAATATCTTAGTTATTCAATTTATAATGTAGGTTTAGGTAAATAAATCCAATATTTGTTTTCTTATTCTATGCTATTCATTTTCCCTGTTATCTCAATAAGATAATTATTATCTTTGGATTAGATTTTACATTTTTGCAAATTTAGAAAAACAATATGGCATCTCATTAGTATCTCTAGAAAAATTTGTTAATTGAAATTTTTTTAAATATGTGCACTTTCTTCAAAATTGCACATCTTGAACTGTCGATATATTTTTTTAGAGCCTTTTTCAGAAATTACTGTAGAAATCAAAATTTAGTAGAAGACCAGCTATAATTTCTACAGGAAATGTGGTATCATTTATTATTTGTTTATTTTTATTTTTTATTTTACACATTTTTAAAATTATCACACCACCTTAGACCAATATCCATCCAAGTAGGTAGAGTCTATACTATGTGGGCCCTATAAACTGAAGCACGACTGTCAGATAAGTACCTAAGTACCGAACTTCATATCTCAAACTGACCCGTCCACCATTAACTTTACCTAGAGATAAGAGAGCCGTCACTAACTTACATAGCTAACACATCTAGAGGGTGTTCAAACTTCGTGACAGTTTGTGACATAGGGAGGGGAGGTTGGTAAAAATCACTCATCAGTGGTACTGAAGCTCTAGACCATACTCCGCCGAGGATAGAATCCAACCTTCTATATTACTCAAAGAACAAACTGCAAAGAAATATTTAAACAACTTAAAATCCTGCCTTTGCCATCGCTGTTTATATTTCAAACATTAATATTTTCCCTCTCAACAATACTAGTCACGATTATGATACCAGGAAGAAAGAAGACTTTCGAATAACTAAACATTGCTCTTCTCTTTTTGATAAAAGTATAACTCATAAAGGAATTAATTTATTTAATGTCCTTCCCCACTTCTCGAAGTCAATAGATACAATAAAAAAAATTCAAATTTCAACTAAAAATGTTCATATATTTCTTGGTGGTAGGCAGGTGTAGTGGACTAACTTGTTAAATAAGTAATTAGATTTATCAGTCAAACATTTTTTTATTTAAACCACAACTAGTTTCGGCAATTTGCCATCTTCAGGTGGTTAATCTTATTAGAGAAGTGTCCCTTGACCTCGTCTCTAGAAAGATTCACCACCTGAAGATGGCAAATTGCCGAAACTAGTTGTGGTTTAAATAAAAAAATGTTGGACTGATAAATCTAATTACTTATTTTAAAATGTTCATGTTAGAGGAAACCCTATACACGGAAACGGAATTTTATTCTCACTGTTCAAAAAGAATAATACAATCACAATAAAGAATCGTGTTTCATATCCAAAAACATAATTTGATACAAATCATTCATTTTTATTTTTTGGGCAGAGTTCCTCCACACCTTAAAGGTCAGTCCAATGTACCTTATTGTTTTATTTATTCATTTATAATTTTTTATTTATTTAGACTTTTTTATACATTCATTTATAATTGATTAATCTATCTATAATATAGCTAGATATATACATTCTATATATATTATTTTTCATATATTGTTATAGTTACATTGTTTTCTTTCTTTTCTATATCTCGCACATTTGGGACCTTATGATGGGACGTAAGAACGTCCTGAAACATCGTTGGGGTAAAAACACTTCCGAAGAGTTTTTTTTTGAAAAATGTGTCTACTTATAATAAACGTATCATGTATTAATTTTGTTTCCATAGGTACTCATATATTTTTAAGTATTTATTTGTTCAGTTTTTATTAATTTCATTTTACTTTTTTTAATAGTTTTGTTATTACTACCAATCATAGGTGTGTTAGACTCAAGTAGTTATAAATCTAATATATAAGCTATCATAATGTATAAATTCTTTTGACGTATCCTATTACCATGTATTGGTTTAACGGAAATAAATTTATTATTATTACTATTATTATTATTCTAAAAATATTTAAGACATCCTACTGGGGAGGAAATTGGTCTAGAGTGGAGTTAGTTCCTTGGAATAGGAGAGGAATTAGGACACCTACTACTTCGCTTCGGACTGGCTTCCGGTGCTGGTGTCAGTAATCACCCCCCTAGTACCATTTTCAACTAAGGCTGTGAGAAACGTCCACCTCAAGGTCCAGAATGATGACTGACCCAGATGGCAAGCAGTTGCCTATCATCCCTTTAGGGCTTTTTCATAAAAATAAGCGGTATCTTGTACTGAGGATCCGAAATAAAGTGGTCTTGAGATCTAAGTTAGCAGCACAAGTACCATTCTCTTCTTAAATTTCAAGTTCATGTGGTGAGCTTTATATGCAAGCGCTATTTTTTTAATGCATTTTTATATTTAATCAATCCGTCTAAGACTGGGATTAAGAAACTAATACGGTAGAAAAAAAAGTTGAAGTTGAGTGCTTAAGTTACTAAATAAATTGAAGGAAAAACAGAGAAAATACAAGTTACTTCTCCATTGTGAACATGATTAAAAAATCTTCAATGTACTTCCTCAGAACAAATCATTCAATGAAGTTTCGCTCTCCCTCTAACCTACCATTTTAGGTTGGAAATTAATCAATAGTTGATATACAGAGGGACTTCGGAATCCTCATACTAAATTTAGTGTCGATATATTCATTACATTGGCAGTAATTAGAGTTTTTGAATTGAGCCCCAGGGCGTGCCCCCCCTGGCAAGAGCAAAAACCCAAGATAAAAATTAAATAAACTAAAAAAAATCGTGAATAAATGGATTCCTTACAAGTTACCAATAGGATCTTCAAATTTCCCATGCGTCTGATTCTTAAATCAGCATTCAGCTGTTACATAAATGTACATGTACAAAACAAGTCATATTACATTTATTTAAATATATATGAATTCGATCATTTCATTTCCTCGCTCAAAATCGTCATTTATGTTATACTTTATACTCTTAAAGCTGATTTTACATGCGCAGTAAAAATGCAAAGCGCAGCAGCAGCAAATGCACGCTATTGGATGTGAGTCATTTAATTCTAAAAGCACTGAAACCACAGCGTGCATTTGCTGCTGCTGCGTTTTGCATTTTTGTTGCTCATGTAAAGTCAGCTTTAGTATTACAGTCAATGGGGAACTTCTAGAGGTCCAAGTCTCCCAAATTAATAACAAAAAGTCTGCAACGCCAATCACGGAAACTGCGGGCTGTGCCTCCGGGAGTCTATACCCCCACCCTCGTAGCCTAACTTTGCCCCCCCCCCCCCCCCCCCCTGCTCAAAATCCTGGCTACGCCCCTGTTGAGCCCCCTCTCCTGAACCAACTCTTCCTTCCTGTTGATATCGCTGAAAAATTACAGGTTATGTCCTCATTAGGTTTTGACTTTAAATATGAAATTTCATGTCGATAAATTCATTACATCGGTATTGGGTTTTTTGAATTGAAGCCACCTTTGAATAAGTGTCGTCTTTATGGGATTTTGAATTCTCATATTAAATGTTGTGCCGTTACATTCATTTTATCGGGAGTTATCGTCTTCACAGTCACACAGATTTTTTTCGTATTAGAAATATCGACGTCGGAAAATCGAATTTTTGACCGATTTCATAACTTCCCCTATACTTCGTATAGGTGGGAAAGTGAAACTTAATTGATTAGTTCGTGCTGTAGAGATACATTACCTACCAGTGATTCAACGACGACTTTCTTTGAGGTGTGTTGAAAAATGAATGATGATGATATCTAAAATTTGAAGGATGAAAGGATTTAGGATAGGAGGGGGTGAATGAAGAAGAGATAAGACTAGCTGGCTTTCGACGATCGATAATGTTCATATGGGGGGTAATATTTGAGGGGTAAGAAGCGAATAATTAGAATTTTTCTTCGTTGTACGTTCCAAGATCCGTTGTCATGACGAAGGAGGCGGAGAAGGTGTGTCATCAGCACTGGATCATTTCTTCTATCTTGACGTTTTGGCTCTCACTGGATCATTTCTTCTATCTTGAAAGGCAAAATCTCACACAGGATCATTTCTCCTATCTTGACGTTTTGGAAATATTCTCTTTCATTGTACATTTTGTTGTTTATATTCTTTATATAGTTGTAAATAGAGGGCGCTGGAACTCAGTGGTATGCGTGCTTGCCTTCTGAGCTCAAGAACGTGGGTTCGAAACCCGGCCGAGGCCCGTAGTTTATTTTATCTGGGAGGTATGGGGCGATGGTCCCGAGCCTGTCCCGATGTCAAGTACTCGTTAAAGACCCCTGCCCTAGGTGAATAAAAATTTAGAGTAGGCAAAATTTAGGACTCCCACAGTAGAGTCGGGCTCATGTCCACCAGAGTGACGAAAGAGCGCTCTGGTAGTAGGCGATATGACCTCGTAGTTAAAGCCCGGGTATGAGTCATACTAACTAACTAGTTGTAAATATCTGTTTTTTAATTTAAGAAATATATGTGACGTGTCCATTACATGACTTTCTTATACAAACCAAGCTGACAAATCACTCTCTCTTCCCTTGTAGTTTCTCAAAATCATTTCATTTTGTAATTATTGGGTGTATGAAAGTAATGAATTGGCATCAGCGGTATTTTTTTGTTTCATTAACTAATTCTGTGTGTGGTTGTTATAATAAGGTCTAGTAATAACAATACAAATATTTTATTTGTTTCTTAATTTTTTATAAAAACTTCCTATAATAAAAAATATTTGATAATGAAATGCTTTGCAATTTCTGTGTGTCTGTGCGTCATATGTGAATTCAGAATCTCATAGGGACAACACTTATTATTTTTCAGCGGAATCCGCAATCCAAACATTAGTTAATGAGTTAGCACTATTTATATACTTAGGCCCCCCTTAGAACCCCCCCTCCCGTTCAAAACTTTGGGACGCCACGTAGCCTATTATTCAATCGGACTCAAAAGAATGCTACATGTGATGTTTCATAAAGATCCGTTCAGCGGTTTGGGCGTGATGCTGGAACAAACAAACACACCCCGTTTCAGCTTTATTAATATAGATTATATATTAATTCAATTATTATTTATATTTTTATTTATTTATCATTTATTTAAGATTAACACTTAAAACTTCTTATTTAATTATCACAATAGTTTATTCACTTAACTTCTCCTGGAATCAGACATATTAGCTAAGGTTTGAAAAATAAATGAACTGCAGTGTACCACTGTTTGAATGTAACTGATGTGAAAAGGTAATGACGTGTCGTTCCTGTGTTTACATGCCGGCTTTACGTACTTATTGTAAACAACGGAGGCCCACCTCTTGGGTTCAATGTCTACAACTACTCTACTTTCAATACCAATTGTTCCCATCTCTCTAGTTAGAGTTTCATAATTTGAATTTTTTCGTGCTAAGTTGGTGAATTGCCCCACTGTGCAATGTATAGAATGTATCTATACGAAATTTCATATTTGAAGGATAACAACTACTTATTTTCAGCCAAATGAGATGGGGAGATTAGAGAAGAGGCTTTACACAAAAACTGTAATAACTGCCGATAGAATGAATGTATCGAAACAAAATTTCATATGTGAATTAGAAACTCCATAATGACAACACTTTTTATATTTTCAGCGATATCAGCCGAAGAGAAGGGGGCTGAGGGGAGCGAAAAATTAATTGATTACTTCATTCTGGGGAAATACTTTGCCGGTGATCCACAGACAATTTTTTTTTTTCTTTTTTTTTTCAGAGACCAGTCAAGATCTAATTTGAAGTTAAATCAACCATGGTCAATTTTTTTATTTTTAAAATATTTTTTTTGAAATTAAGAGAAAAGAGAGTTTCCGGTTGAATGAATGGTCGGCCATTAGGAATAGAAAGTTGAAGATCCCATTAAGAGACGGCAGACTTCACCTTTTTCGTGGCCTCTTCCCCACTCCTTCAATTATCATCATCTTTTTAATGATTCTTCACAGTAAAACTTCATCTTTCTTCATCTTCATTCTTTTTTTTAAATGTCTCACTGTTTCGCACTCAACCAACTTTTAAAGGAGAAAAAGAAATAAAAATGGAATCTGTTAATTGAATAAAATGAAGTTAGTTAGTTATTGTGACTTGAGGGCTTTAACTACGCTGTCATACTACCAGGAAGGTCGTTCTAATTTCCTGATTTGTGTGGGTGAAACCAAAAATTGGGTAAATATTTAATTGAATATCCATCATATTCTACTTGCATTTGAATAACGCTCTGTTTGTCTACCTTATAAAACTAATATTTAAAAAAATACAGGTCATGGTATATTTTCTTTATTTCTTATAGAGGGTACAACAATCTAAAACATATATACGAAGTGTATATACTTAGGTATAGTATACAAGTCTCAGTGCAATTTAATTTTGTGAATGATTGAAGTTATTGCATTAAATATTGAATTACAAACTCCTCCGGCGGTTTTCGCATATCTAGTGATCACTTTTTCGATGTCAATTGCTATATGTCTATGGATATGCATAAGGTCAAGACCGAGGAGGTGGCTCTCATGCATGGTGCAACTTAAATGATTCCTCGTCTATATTTGGCTCTCCCCCCGTGATTTTCGGCCTAATATTTCCTATACGGTTCTTTCCGCGTGTGGTTTAATTAGGGATACGTTTATAACGATCCTTGAAAACAGTAAGAAGTTCGATCGTGGCTCGGGGGGGGGGGGGGGGGGGGGGGGGGGCAATTGCATCCATTGCCCCCCTTGCATCCGCGCCTGCATACTACCATAGTGCTCTTTCATCGCTCTGGTTGGCATGAGCCTGACTCTACAATGAGAGTCCTAAATTTAGAGCCTATCCAGGTTTATTCACCTGAAATGGGCGTCTTTAACGATCGCTTAACGTCCCGTCCAGGGGCTATGGTGGCCTTGCGGGCTAGAGCGTAGGGCTTTGGTCACATGATCTCCCATGGTTTGCGGGTTCGAATCCCGCCCATGGATGTTGTAAATAACTGTATAAAACCATTATAGACACATGGCTAATATGCTTCGTACATATGGCCACCATTTTATAGAGACATTTTTATTTAGATTTGTAAATATTATTCATTCTTTTTTTTTTTTCTTACATTACTTTATAACGTAACGCATGTAACGATATTGCATTTATTTATTATTTTTACGTCACCAATAAATTACTCCATGAAGACCTAAACATCCCAACCCTCCAAGAACTCGTTCAATCCCGATTCTTAAATTTCCACAATAAACTTTCATCCCATCCTAACCCATTTGCACAAGTCCTATCCTCTCAATCGCATCCTGACAATCCTCCACGCCGTCTGAATAGGAGGTGGCCTCGAGATCTTCTAAGTGAAATCTAACTAAACATTGTATTAGTTTCTAGGGAGTGTCAGCGCTGGCTGGCCTCTCCCAATATGTGGCATAGACACTCATGCATATAGTTACCAAATTTGCTCATTATATTAATTGTATATAGATTGCAAATAAATAAATTAAAAAAAAAAAATATATATATATTATTTTATTTTGAAACATTGTCATCTTTACTAATGGTTTTCTTTTACTGATTGTAAATATGCAATTAAAAAACAAAGGGGCACGGCTACGACTTTACTACATCATATCGCCTACTACCAAAGAGATGTTTCGTCACTTTGGTGGACATGAGCCCGACTCTACTATGGGAGTCCTAAATTTTGCCTACTCTAGATTTTTATTCACCTAGGATAGGGGTCTTTAACGAGTACCTGACATCGTACAGGTTCTGCTCCATCTCTTAACGTCCCATCCGAAGGACGGCGTGCTTAAAGTATATTTTACCTCCCAGATAAAATAAAATAAGGGTCAGCCGGGTTTCCAGCCCGTGATCTTGCTTGAGCTTAGTAAGAAAGCATGTATACCACCGAGCTACCGGCGCCCCTAAAAAAACTAAAACTTTAATTATTCAATTAATCTACTATTATTAGATTGCACAAGTTACAATAATATTCATGGTGCAGTTGCATTGTTTTCATTTGAGAAAATAATGTGACAGCAACAGAAATAACATTGAACCAGCTTTGATTTCATTTAGGATCTCTTCGCTTGGCAATTAAAATTAATTGCTGGTTAATTTTTTAAAATAAAAAACGTTAAGAACATTTGTTAGTTCCTCCAAAAAAATGAAATATTAATTTTTTTAGGCATACATACTTTTCTAAATATCCTCTACAAATAAATCATTTTTATGATATAATTTTATGACGAGTATAGAATAAGTTATTCTTTACTTTTTAATATCTATAGTATTGTAATCGCACGAAAATCCGAGTTCGTGGTTTCAACGGATTTTCAATTTTCAAGGTCTCTTGAAACCTTTTGACCATTTTATGTTGCCTGTGTGTGTGTCTATATGATTGGAACGTTGTGAGCTCTCAACTACAAAAACTATTGTAGCTAAGAACTTGAAATTTGGAGTGAAGGGTTCTTGAATGTGAATAGAAGTGAAGCCAAAAATTGCGACCACTTTCCCCCGGAACCTAACTACTTTTTACAAGATACAGCTTATGTTTATGGCCTAATCAAAAATCTTTTCAAGTAATAGTTGTAGAGAAAACTAAAATACATAATTTTCATGAAATACGATTTTTCACAGGTCGTTCCATTTTCAAGATACATGGGAAAAATGCAGTTCCGAAACACATATTTTTAGATTTCCTTGGTTTACCCGAAGACGGTTTGTCCTGTCGAAAAAATTAAAAAATTCTTGGAAAATATTTCAAATTAGTTATTATGACTTTAACTATGAGGTCATATCGCCTACTACCAGAGTGTTCTTTCTTCACTCTGGTGGACATGAGCCCGACTCTACTTTGCGAGTTCTAAATTTTGCCTACCGTAAATTTTTATTCACCTAGGACAGGGGTCTTTAACTAGTATCTGACATCGTACAGGCTCGGGACCATCGCTTAACGTCCCATCCGAAGGACGGCCTGCTTAAGTTTATTTTACCTCCCAGATAAAATAAACTAAGGTCCTCGATCGGGTTTCGAACCCACGTTCTTGAGCACAGAAGGCAAGCACGCATACCACTGAGCTATCGGCGCCCTCAAGTAGGCTGTTAAATAATTAGAAATTTGCTACCATTTTTATTATTAATACTGCTTGAAGAAACAGTTGATAGACACTTAGATATCTATATGACAGTGTATACAAGTGTATATGAGTTGGTTGTCAATAGAAACCAGACGACATGCTCTAAATTTCATGTTTATGTATGTGGGCAAGCGTAAGTTTATTTGGATTAGACAAAATTTAATTAGCAAATACACGAGTATGTATTTTGGTTAACATGTAAATACGAGAGTATATACCAGAGCCTCCTTATACTTGAGTGATCAGGTCCCAGTATTGAAGTTCCAGGTACGATTCCAAATAAATACTAACTATAAAAAAATAATTTGGGTTTTGATTAAATATAATCCAACATACGACAAGCTTTATTTATATTATACCCCAATAATTGCCAATGTAATGGACGTATCGACACGAAATTTTATATGTGGATCCAGCGCAGGACACTATTAGAATGTACTAATAAAATAAAAGGTATTTAGCGAGAATGCAGTTTATCGCAATTATACAAAGATAGTCAGTTAGCTACACACAAAAATCGTATTTTATAGAAGTAAATATATTGTAAAATCAGATAATTTGTAATAAGTCGTGAAAAAAAATAAATAATAAAAAAATATTTACGTAATATCATTCATTGTCTGATAAGCAAAATGTTTTTAACACGTTGACTGCCAACTACCAGATATCTCGTACGTTGTTTACTTGCCCAGGACGCCTACTACGAGTTATCTCGTCCCTTCATTACTTACCATATTTGTACAGCTACGAGGAAACTCGTAGCATAACAGTGTAAATATGAATAGATGGCCTCAGGAAAGAGAATAAAAAATCAGGTTTGGCTTAAATGAACAGAAAATATAATAATTATACAAAGTTTATTAAAGAAAAAAAAAAGGTTATACAAGGAAATAAATTTTTATGTTTTGTGATAATTTTTAAAACAATCTTCCACGCAAAGTGCTGGCTTCTCTTGGCAGATAGGACAGAAGTAACGTGTTTCGCGCCGTTTTTTAGCTTTGGTACAAAATCGGCATGGCTTTGTCGGACGCAGTTTTCTTTCGGTAGGTGGAATACTCTGTAAATAATGAAGTTCCTGCGATCCTGTTTTTTTTTAAAACTGGTTCAATCTCTTCTCCAATCAACTCGTCGACGAATGCTTCTCTAAACTTTATACGTTCTATTTTAGAAGATAATTCGTAACATGTTTTTAGGGAAAAAACATAAAATAAACATTTTTTAAGCTTTTTGATTATTACTATGTACTATTATTAAAGTTTTTAATAATATAACATGATTAAATCAAATTGGCTTTTTAGACCGGAATCGTAAAAAATTCCGTGGCAGTCAATGTGTTAATTTGTTTTTTTGTATTTTTTTGAATGGAAGCAAATAGTTCGGATTTTTTTTTTTTTTTTTTTTCTGACAACTCAATTATTTTATTTAATATTTTAAAAATAAGTTTATAAGTCTACAAATTATTACATTTTAAAATTGAGGCGCTGGGTGGAATAACAGCTTTAGTTATTTGAGACGTTATTTATTGAAAAGAAAAGTTATGTCAAAGAGAAGTTTAGAATAAACAGAGGAGAAAATAATAATGCAAGGGCGTGAGCTTTTATTATTTTATATATATAATATAATAAATATTATTACTCAAAAGAGATTATTGTACTCTCCTATAAAACATTTTCATATCTGTAAAAGCCGGTTTGGAAGTAGTTAAGTGGCTGACACGAGAGCTACGTAAACACTGAAAGTTCTCTCCTTCAAGCCACATTGTCAGTAATTCATGATCTAATTTTTCTATAACTTAATTCAAGCTTTCAAGCTATGTTATTTCATCTTTAAATCAATATTTATGACTGATCGAAGCTTCGAAAGATATCAATTGGAACTTATCCATGGATTTTGAATCGAAAAATTGTTCAAAGGAAATGAAATGTTGTAACTAATTTTTATAAATTAAAAAAGTCGTGGGTTAAATCACCGGTAATGTTTTTGAGTTGAGGCTTCCTCTGCTTGCCCCCTTCCCTTCGGCTGATTCTTCGGAAAATTAATAGGTGCCATCCTTATGGGGTATTGAATTTAAATATCAAATTCAATGTTGATATATTCATTACAACGATAGAAATTAAAGTTTATGGGTTAATCCTCCGTGAATAATGCATAAAACCGTATACCATATGGCATGGCGGGCTTTTGTTGCCTCGGCCGTCTTTTTCACTATTAATAAAACCGAAACTAATATCTTTTATAGTTAGTTATTATGACTCATGCCCGGGCTTTAACTACGAGGTCATATCGCCTCCTACCAGAGCGCTCTTTCGTCACTCTGGTGAACATGAGCCCGACTCTACTGTGAGAGTCCTAAATTTTGCCTACCCTAATTTTTTAATCACCTAGGGTAGGGGTCTTTAAAGAGTACCTGACATTGACCTGCATTGGCTCAAGCCAATGCAATCAATCCATAGAGGATAACTAACGTCACTGCATACTAAGCTGAGAGTTCAATAGTCCAGTATACATACATAAAAAAAGTATCTACTTTTTTCTATTATTTATTAATATTATTATTTTTGTACTTATATTTTCAAGAATTTATTTATTCATTTCATTTTATTTTTTACATGAGCCCGACTCTACTGTGAGAGTCCTAAATTTTGCCTACCCTAATTTTTTAATCACCTAGGGTAGGGGTCTTTAAAGAGTACCTGACATCGTACAGGCTCGGGAGCATTGCTTAACATACATTCCGAAGGACGGAGTGTTTAAGTTTATTTTACCTCCCAGATAAAATAAACTAAAGGCCTCGGTCGGGGTTCGAACCCACAAACTTGAGCTCAGAATATCTTTTATATTTATAATAATAAAATAGGTTTTTTGGCTGATATGCTTGGACCATAAAGCCACAAACAAAAAAAAAAAAAATCACAAAATAATTCCACGTATTTTAAACAGCTGGTTTTATAAAAATTCAACATTTTGGTGCTTATTTTCTTAAAAAAAAAAAAAATATATATATATATATATATATATATATAATGTGGCCATTTCGGTCGATTTAAATTTATAGGTTAGGTTAGGTTTTATGACTCATGCCCGGGCTTTAACTATGAGGTCATATCGCCTACTACCAGAGCGCTCTTTCGTCACTCTGGTGGACATGAGCCCGACTCTACTGTGGGAGTCCTAAATTTTGCCTACCCTAAATTTTTATTCATCTAGGGTAGGGGTCTTTAACGAGTACCTGACATCGAGACAGGCTCGGGACCATCGCTTAACGTCCCATCCGAAGGACGGCGTGCTTAAGTTTATTTTACCTTCCAGATAAAATAAACTAAGAGCCTCGGTCGGGCTACGAACCCACGTTCTTGAGCTCAGAAGTCAAGCACGCATACCATTGAGCTACCGGCGCCCTCTTTTAAATTTATATTATCACTTTTATTTCTTTCTTAGTTGTATAGATTTGCTTTTTTCTTTCTTACTTATTCTCTTTTATTTTTGTAGGTACTTTTATTTATTTTTTTTCATCATATTGAAGTTGTTAATTTTCTGTTTTTTTCTGTTTATCTATTTTTTTTAGTTGTATAGTTTTTCTCCAATGTAGCACTAATTTTTATTTACCTATACTTTTATTTCTTTGTACTGATACTATATTTCATTGTTTCATTTTCTTTACTCTGTATGTATTTATTCTTAGGGGACCTCGGTCCCAGAATAATAAAATTTCTTTTCATTTCATCTCATTGTACAGTGTTATCTTGAGAGTAGACATTTTTATACCTAGTAATCTTCTCCCTTTTCCTTTTTACCGATTTGGCTGAAAATCAATAGATACGAGCATCAACCTCATTCTGGGTAGACTTATAAAATTTCGTGTCGATCTAGTCTATGTCGATATATAAATTTATAATTATATATATAATTTTCTCTGGAGTCATCGGGTTCACAGACAAAGGCAGACAGACAGAATTTTTTCTTCGTCAGCTTTTTGAAGGTATGTAATAGGTCAAAAATTCAATGTTGTTCTTTCACCGGAATTTCCCTTTTTCCGATTTAAAAAATGAAAAGATAAAAGAAATTTCTGTCTGTCTGTGTGTGTGTCTCTTTGTGTGTGTGTATGTGTGCCTGCGAACGAAGGAGAGAGATTGATCTGTTCAAAAGTATTTGGTATAAGAAAAGATTGTTATTTTTTTTATTATTATTTTAAAAAATTAATAAAATGTTTGTTTATCAAAAGTAAATTTATTCTCAATATTTTTTTAATTCTGCGGGGAAGCGAACGGACGACGCTGTTGCAGTGTTTTTGGCTTGATAAATCGGGCTCATGCTCATCAGACGTAAAGAGCGCTCTGTTAGCAGGCGATATAACCTTATAATTAAAGCCCGGGCATGAGTTATAATAACTGAGAAAGTAAGTACACCAAAGTTTTTTTATTGGATTTTTTTTTTTTACTTTTTTCAATTAAAAATATGTTTTCCCTTTATTCCCTGACGAGAATAAAAAAAAATAAGGGATTTTGAGCAAGATGAAACCCTGAGTACGTTTTAATGGAAGGATTTGAGGCTTAACGTTAAAACGACGTTACTGGAATTTATTTGGATACACATTTTAAAACTTAAATGAAAGGATGAAAAATATTCCGTTTCTTAATAACATTTTCAAAATATAAATTGAAAGAGTTTGATTGGCTCAAGCCAATGCAATCAATCCATAGAGGATAACTAACGTCACTGCATACTAAGTTGAGAGTTCAATAGTCCAGTATACATACATAAAAAAAGTATCTACTTTTTTCTATTATTTATTAATATTATTATTTTTGTACTTATATTTTCAAGAATTTATTTATTCATTTCATTTTATTTTTTAGTAGTATTGTTAATTCTAATCCATGTGTGTCAGACTGTAAGAGTCAATATCTGTTTATTTATCTAAATTATAAGTTATACATCTTAATGTATACATTCTTATGACGTATCCTATTACCATGTGTTGGTTCAACTTTTTATATGTATATAAAATATGTATACATATCTACATAACTTCCCCTATACTCTTGCACAGCTGAGGAAGTAAAATTTTTACTGATGATGGGAGCAGTTCCCGAAAAATTTGTGGCAAACCAAAATATAAGTATTGCGGCCAAAAATATATTGTTAATATCCTATAAAGGGTTTCTGGCAAATTCTATGGTCCTCCATTAATATTTTTATTTCTCAGATATAGTATAGGGGAAGTTATGTAATCGCTAAAAAGTTCGATGCGGAGTTTTCAACAGAATTTCATTTTTCCGACTTCTGAACCCCAATATGAAAAAAAAAATTTGTCTGTGATAATTCCCGATATGTATCGACACGAAATTTTATATGTCGAATCAGAACCCTATATTTATTAATATTCAGATAAACCCTAATAACTGCCGATAGTAATAATAATAATAAATTTATTTCCGTTAAACCAATACATGGTAATAGGATACGTCGAAATAATTTATACATTAAGATAGCTTATAAATTAGATATATAACTACTTGAGTCTAACACACGTATGATTAGTAGTAATAACAAAACTATTAAAAATAGTAAAATTAAATTAATAAAAACTGAATAAATAAATACTTAAAAATATATGAGTATAAAAAAGTTAATATATAGTTTACATTTAAAATACGTAGACACATTTTTCAATTTAATAAAAATCAAGATAACTGTTTTTCAAAAAACTCTTCGGAAGTGATTTTATCTCAACGATGTTTCGGGACGTTCTTACGTCCCATCATCAGGTCTTAATGCGCGAGATATAGAAAAGAAAGAGAACAATGTAACTATAACAATAAATGAAAAAAAAAATAATAATAAATAAATATATTAATCAATTGACCTGACCTTTAAAGTGTGGAGGAACTCACCCAAAAAATAAAAATGAAAGCTTTGTATCAAGTAATGTTTTTGGATATGAAACACGATTCTTTATTGTGATTGTATTATTCTTTTTGAACAGTGAGAATAAAATTCCGTTTCCGTGTATAGGGTTTCCTCTAACATGAACATTTTAAAATAAGTAATTAGATTTATCAGTCCAACATTTTTTTATTTAAACCACAACTAGTTTCGGCAATTTGCCATCTTCAGGTGGTGAATCTTTCTAGAGACGAGGTCAAGGGACACTTCTCTAATAAGATTCACCACCTGAAGATGGCAAATTGCCGAAACTAGTTGTGGTATAAATAAAAAAATGTTGGACTGATAAATCTAATTACTTATTTAACAAGTTAGTCCACTACATCTGCCTACCACCAAGAAATATATGAACATTTTTAGTTGAAATTTGAATTTTTTTTATTGTATCTATTGACTTCGAGAAGTGGGGAAGGACATTAAATAAATTAATTCCTTTATGAGTTATACTTTTATCAAAAAGAGAAGAGCAATGTTTAGTTATTCGAAAGTCTTCTTTCTTCCTGGTATCATAATCGTGACTAGTATTGTTGAGAGGGAAAATATTAATGTTTGAAATATAAACAGCGATGGCAAAGGCAGGATTTTAAGTTGTTTAAATATTTCTTTGCAGCTTGTTCTTCTCAGAATGAATCTATCGATTTTCAGCCAAATGTGAAGGGGGGATAAGATAACCTTATCTCAAAAACTCTAATAACTGTAGTTGTAATGAATATATCGATACAAAATTTAGTATGAAGATTTAGGAGCTCCTATAAATAACTATTGAATATTAGTGCAAACGGTCGACTCGTTTTGGAGAAAAAGCAAAAAATTAATTGATTAATTCGTTGTGGGGAAGTTCATTGTCGACTTTCCTTTTGACGTGAAAACGTCTATTGGCTCGTTAAGTACAGTGATAGCCGGTCTAACTTCCTTGTGTTACAAAATACCGTCAGATTTCAATCGATAATAACTATGAGACTAATAATGCGATAACAACGGTTCAGGTCACAATGGATAGAGCATGTCTGTACGTGTTTGTTGTGCAGTGTTTGTTTTGCCTGTGACGTGTTCGGGCTAGTGTGGGCGCCGGCGGATGATGGTTGCGAATTAGCTTTGTGTAAAATTAGAAATTAGTGTAGCGTGATAACGCGTTTAGATAGGACTTTGATTCGGGTGTCATTGTAAAGAGCTTGAGGAGCACTACTAGGACTCAAAGTGAAAAAATAAAAATATTTGCCGAAATATATGTGAAAAACCTGTATTAAATTGAAAATTGCAAAAAATAAAAGATGTCGTCTCGCATCAAAAGGAATTTAAAAAACCTAAAAAGTCTAGTGCCGAGCAAATGCAAGAGCTACGGCATCATCGAAAAGAAAATGAAAAATTATTTTATCCCGACGTTTTCACGGAAAATCTACGGCGTGGACCTTGACTACGCCTTAATGTTTTTTTTAAACATTTTTGATCATATGGATACCGATTGATATAAGAGTCTTTGGAATGGATTCTAGGAGGTGTCAAAAGGGATGTCTTCAGCAAGGAGATTTAATCTCTTGTAGAGAAGTTGTGGACAAAGAGAAGCCTTTACCCTCCAGGTAGAGGGCAGCACAATATGATGAAAATACCGCCGAGTCGACTTCCTTTCTTATCTTACATCAGTTCCTCCTGTCATCCTGCCACCGTAGAGTCTCTTATCTACCTCTTGGTTATTTCCATTTTCCATTATCATTTCGACTTCTTAGTTGTCCGCCATTGTCAATACTGTCGAAGACTTCCTTACTTTCGAGTCTGAGACTTAATAAGTTTTCCACACTACATTGTATGATTCCTGTGTTTACTATTTTCCAACTGTACTTACTTTTGGAACTCAAAATGTGAGAAAATAACAATCAACTGTATTTAAATAGTTGATACAAATCAACTTATGCCCTGAGAAATAACATTACCGATAAAATTACCACATTTCCTGTACTGGTCTTCCAATAAATTTTAATTTCTACTGTAGTTTCCGAAAAGGGCCCTAAAAAAATATCGAAAGTTTAAGACGTCTAATTTTGAAGAAAATTCACGTATTTAAAAAAAAATTCAATTAATAATTATTTCATTTGAATTTCTTTCAAATATAATAATGAGATGCCATATTGTTTTCCTTAAATTTGCAAAAATGTTCAATCTAATCCAAACGTATAAATTATCTTACTGGGAAATGACTAGCATAGAATAAGAGAACAAATATTGGGTTTATTTATCTAAACCTACATTATAAATAAAATCAAAATATCAATATGAAATAAAAAATCAAATTATTTATAATAAAAATCTTACAAACTAATTTCTACATCTACTTTAGTCTCTTTTCTTTTTTAAATACTAGCAGTAATACCCGGCGTTGCCCGGGGAACTTTGACTTTTCTCCCAATATCTCCTATAAGGCTATTCAGTTCCTCGACAGTACATTCATGATGTTATAATTTTCAATTATTAATACGGAATAAGGCTTATAGTCCTTCAACTGTAGTAACGCTAGCTTTGGAGCTAAAACTAATTTATTCAAAAATATTTTTCATTAATCGTTGCAATGGTTTTCGAGTTACAAAGATTGCGTGAGTGGATGCTGGGATGGACCAGGGGTTGATTAAAAAATAGACCTTAACCTTCCGGTAGATAAAACTTATCTATTCAAAAAGATTCCTCATTAATCATTGCAGTGGTTTTTGAGTTACAAAAATTGCGTGGGTGGATGCTGGGATGGACCAGATATTGAGGTACTAATACGCCTATAACCTTCCACAGACGATGACGAACAAATTAAAAAAAAATTAATCAAATCCATCAAGCCGTTCGTGAGTTATAGCGGTACAACGCACAGACATTTTCAGCTTTATATATATGATTGTGGCCATTATTTAATTCAATGTTATTTTGGGCATATAAAAACATAAAAAAATAGAAGTACCTTTGCGCATCTACTTTACTGTTAGTTTCACTCTTACATGGTTCACTACCTTAACCCTAAAACGACTCTCATATCTCTAGACTGTCCACTTCCACATCTATATTTAGACTGTTTCACACTATTTAAAACAACTGTTCGTCGTCTTTTGTTCTTTATTCTTTGGTTGTTTACATTTTGTTTCAAAACAAAATGCGACTAGTCCATTTTTGTGGGTTATGTTAGGTTTTATGACTCATGCCCGGGCTTTAACTACGAGGTCATATCGCCTACTACCAGAGCGCTCTTTCATCACTCTGGTGAACATGAGCCCGACTCTACTGTGGGAGTCCTAAATTTTGCCTACCCTAAATGTTTGTACACCTAGGGAGGAGTCTTTAACGAGTACCTGACATCGTACAGGTTCGGGACCATCGCTTAACGTCCCATCCGAAGGACGGCATACTTAAGTTTATTTTACCTCCCAGATAAAATAAACTAAGGGCCTCGGTCGGGTTACGAACCCACGTTCTTGAGCTCAGAAGTCAAGCACACATACCACTGAGCTACCGGCACCCTCTCCCATCTTTGTATTTTTATTCACTTATTAAGTTCACTCCTAACAGCTGTTTTTATAGGTACAAATAATAATAATTGATTTTATAATATATAAATAATTTTGAGGGCGCCGGTAGCTCAGTGGTATGTGTGCTTGACTTCTGAGCTCAAGGTCGTGGGTTCGTAGCCCGACCGAGGCCCTTAGTTTATTTTATCTGGGAGGTAAAATAAACTTAAGCACGCCGTCCTTCGGATGGGACGTTAAGCGATGGACCCGAGCCTGTACGATGTCAGGTACTCGTTAAAGACCCCTATCCTAGGTGAATAAAAAATTTAGGGTAGGCAAAATTTAGGACTCGCACAGTAGAGTCGGGCTCAGGTCCACCAGAGTGACGAAAGAGCGCTCTGGTAGTAGGCGATATGACCTCGTAGTTAAAGCCCGGGCATGAGCCATAAAACCTAAACCTAAACCTATAAATAATTTTAATGTGTGTAAATTTTTTACAAGCAAAACTTGATACAGCATACAATATCTGTGAGTGGATGTCCCTAGGTGCCGGTAACGAGAGAACGGTACAATGTGGAGTTCGGCCAAATTGAGTTACTCTAACCTAACCTAATTGAGTTAGTGTCGTGGCGACGTGCGTCCCTCATTCTGGTACAACCCTCAACTGTTAAATTTATATAACCACGCAACTTTACATTCATTGTGGTTATATTTGTTGCATAGAGGGGAGCCGCATCAAATACATTATTTTAAATTCTCTCGTGCGATTCGCCTTTTTCTCTCTCTCAAATATTATTTTGTCTACCTACATTTTTTCTCATAGAGGAATTTACTTTTTCAATAGTATTGATACATTTTTTAAAATTCCCCAGCCATACAAAGTATAGAAGTTCAAAATCGGTCAAAAATTCGATGCGGAGTTTTCAACGGAATTTTCTATCAAGATTCCAAATATGAAAAAAAAAAAAAGTCTGTCTATATGTCTGTGAAGACGATAACTCCCGATAGAATGAATGTATCGATACGAAATTTTATATGTGAATCCCCAATTAATCAACTAACGCTCTCCCTCTAAGACTTGTTGAAAATTAATAGATGTCTTACTTGAAGACTTCTGAATCATCATACTAAATTTTGTGTAGATAAATTCATTACATCGGCGGTTATTAACGTTTCTATGTTATGTCTCCCCCGTAATCGTCCTTATGGAATTCTGGATTCACATATTATATTAATTATTATAAGAATAAGGAAAAAAAAAAAATAATAATCATAAATAAAAAAAAATATATATATATATATATAAATAAAAAGGAATTGAAAGACAAAGAGCAGTAAGTCGCGGTTCCATCTTCTCTTTAACCTTCGTGGGGGGTTTTGAGGTAAGTGTTGTGAAGATAAAGTACGTATTTCTGGGTTTGTGTGTGTGTAAAGTTTTTTAAAAAAACGTATGTAAGTAGTTTGTATTGTGGCGGTTACTGTGTATATCATAAGATCGTTATGAAGTGTTCTGTTGCTTATTTATGGGGGGCACAGTGTTATCAGTCTGAGGGTTTTTGACTGAAATGCCTGAATTCGTTTGATGTTGGATGTTTTTGCTGAACTGTATATCTGTGATCCGAATGTCTCTAATGGTCTCAGTAAGTAAGTGTAACAGTTCCGTTTTCTTGTCATGTCTAATTTTGATCGTCTATTTAGAAGTCCGTAGAGTATTTTGAGTCGACGGTTCAGAGTGTTTCGTGTGAGACGTATGTGAGGGTTCCATGTCAGTCTTCTATCTAATGTCAGTCCTAGGTATCGTACAGTATTAGTTTGAGAGAGTGGAAGTAAAAAAATTTCAATATGTTGCTCAGCTTTTTTTAATTTTCTCTTTTTTCAAGTCAGGAGGGGAGGCTTAAGCGTCAATGGCCTAGAGACCTCATTAATAGCAGCGGTGAAGTGATTAGTTACAAATGATAGTAACTCAATGTCTAGGGAGTGTCACCACTGGGTGATTTTTCCACTTTTGACATTGACATTATCTCTCTCTTAGCACATTTGTTTGTTGTATATGTTACGGGTAATGTCCAAAATTGGGTAATGTACACATTACCCTATCGATGTGGGTAACGTGCAAAAACTGAATAAAAACACACTAAAATTGGGTAGTGTTTACATTAGCCAGGGGTGTTTGGGTAATGTGAGATATTCTCCTTACCTCGTCATCCTCACAATCTCGCTTCCTCTCTCTTTCTATTCTTTCTTCAGTCGATTTGCCTTGCTCGTCTTTCTAGTTTTGTTTGTGATATTTCATTCCAATAATAAATTAAATTTTAAAATTGTTTTAATTAACAAATAAATTCAGTAATTGTATCCTTCTTTTTATTTTTCTAAAATGAATCGTGACAAGTTTGAGGAAAAGTTTTTAGAAATCCTAAATAAAAAAAACTCTAATAACTGTTTTTTGAGTGTTGCTAAGTATGAAGAAGTTCTTGTATGAAGGAAGCCAATACAGTCACTACGAAGACTAATTTACAGTACAGACGATTTTCGTAATATCATTGCTACAATTGTGGATTTTGACTCCAGCAAGGGCTTATACAAAATAGCAAATGAAAATGGGACCTGTAAAGACCTATTTACTAGAAACCAGTTTACAGTTTGTCCAGAACCACTAATCGAATTATCTTCAGTAAGTCTTGAAACGATGTCTTTATGTCAGATGGCTACTGCACAATCGTTCTCTGGCGGACAAAGATTTACTAAATGTCATTGCAAGCTTAAGTGTTCAACCAAAAAGTGTAAATGCAGAGCCGCAGGTATGTTGTGCAACTCCAAGTGTTACGGCAGCAACCCTTGCAAAAATAAGTCGTTATATTAAAATTTTGAGAATTGAAATTTTGTTTTTGTCACATCACCCACTTTTACTCACTTTACCCAACAGGCCTTGGGTAAAGTGCACACTACCCGGGAAACGTAGTTTTCATCGGGCTTTACCCATCCTTGGTGGGTAATGTATACAATACCCGGGTAATGTACACATTACCCAATTTTGGACATTACCCGTAACATATACACCTATTGTAATAAAAAATATAATAAAATAATTAGTAAATTTACGCTGGGGAAGTACTGAGATGTCTAAAATTTATAGATATTAATTTAAGAAAAAAATAATAAATAATAATTTATAGGTAATAATAAATATTTAATATAATCCATATGGCAGAGTGAAAGTGGAGGTCAGGGTCTTGGCGATACTGATGTCGATATCGATATTGATATTATTGATATCAACTTAATATTGAAGCAAAACTATCTATATTATCGATAATTTTATATTAACAATAGGAATTATCAATTATCATGGTTTTAAAGGTAGCTAATACATCGGATTTCCATTTTTTTTTAAAGTAAGCGTTACGTTCGATCCTCCTCGCCTATAATTTATAAATTATAAATAATTATTCAATAATACCCGAGTTAATACTGAATTATGGGCAAAATACGCCTAGTCCAAATAAAAAAGTTTTTTAAAAAAATGTACAAAAAATTAATGATGAAGAAAAGACTTGTGGTGAGAGACTGTTGGTGGGAGAAGCGGATGTTTACTTTAGCTCCAGTCTTTTCACTTCCCAGAAAATGAAACAAAGAACTAGGTCTGAGAATGATCACAACAGCAATAGCCGTTTTTTTGTCATTTTTGAAAACACCCAATAATTCTCCGTTACGATGTCAACATGAAGTAAGTTTTTTTTAGTAGTGTTTTGCAACATCATGTCATTTTAGTTTTTCATAACTGTTGATAATCTTGGCGAACTCATCCGACCTTTAGATAGAATCAAATGGATACTAACTAGTCTTTTATTAACTAAGTAATTTGTTGATTTAATTTTCTTAAAATATTAAATCAGCTGGCATCCCCTATAACAATTAAATAAAGTAACCAGTTAGGAGAAATCATCAAGGTTAAGTGGGAATAGTTAATTATTACAGTATGATGATTGAGGGCGCCGGTAGCTCAGTGGTATGCGTGCTTGCCTTCTGAGCTCAAGAACGTGGGTTCGAAACCCGACCGAGGCCCTTAGTTTATTTTATCTGGGAGGTAAAATAAACTTAAGCAATGCTCCCGAGCCTGTACGATGTCAGGTAGGTACTCGTTAAAGACCTCTGCCCAAGTGAATAAAAATTTAGGGTAAGCAAAATTTAGGACTCTCACAGTAGAGTCGGGCTCAAGTCTACCAGGGTGACGAAAGAACGCTCTGGTAGTAGGCGATATGAATTCGTAGTTAAAGCCCGGGCATGAGTCATAAAACCTAACCTAACCTATATCTTCCAAACGCTCCAATTTAAATCCCACATCCATCAAAAAGTCACCAGATCCCGTCCCTCCGATCTTTACCTCCCTGCCCACAGGACTACAACCGATCACAATTCCTTCCTTGTCCAGGCTACCTCCCTCTGGAACTCACTCCCTCTCCAGATTCGCCATGCTCCTAGTCTAATTTCTTTTAAATCCCAGCTCTTCCAGCACCTCCTTACTCATCAAACGTCTGATTCCCAGGGCTAGCGTCCTATGGGATAGTTCTCGTCTTCCCATGAGTCTCTCAGTCTATAGCTGGACTGATGTTACTCTTCAGTTTCATCATCCCAGTTGGATCACATGTAGGGTCACTATATGTTTAGGCACTATATAACTAGTCACTATATGTTTGGTCACTATGTGTTTAGTCACTACATATTTTATTTTAGAAGTAATCATTCCTTTTTTTCTTTTCACTCATTTCTTTAAATTCCAAGCAGAATAATGTATAGGTGTTTGATATTCTGGATTTTGGATATATATCTGTAATTTAATGTATGTACCAGAGTGTATGACACATATTATATTTATTTATTTTATTATTTAATCTCTCTCTCTCTCTTAGTGACCCTTTCTGTCATTTATATTTACTTTTGCTATTATTCTTTTACTCTATAATTCTAACACTGTTCCTCATTTATTTTATTATGATCTGTTTATCCTTATTTCTAACTGCTTTTGTTTCTTTAGTTGCTATACTCCCTCATTTGTTATCTTTTATTCAACTTGTTTGATACTGGTATCTCTTTTGTTTATCTCTTATGCTGTTATTCTTAGGGGACGTATATCCCAGAATAAAAATTGTTTTTTCATTTCATTTTTCATTTCATTATGATGATTCACCGACAAATTTTGAATAATAAAACTGATGTGTATATTTACATATGACTCCATTATTTTATAATTAACATATGTCTAGTTTCAATGTTTCATTCAGTGTTATGTTTCTAACCAATAAAGTTGTTTTTTTTGTTTTTTTTTCGCCTTTTGTAAGATGCTTATTAGCCATGTCACTGTATTATCTACATCCATGGCCCCGGGAGGGAGTTCTATCTACGAAATAACACTCACTACCGGACGGTATTCGAACCCGCAAACCATGGTGTGATAGGTAATTGATAGTTATGTAAATTGAAATAATAATAGATGAAATGAATTTAATTTTCCACACAAGGGATATGCCATAATGAAAGGTTATTTATTATTTAATGATGATATTGTTTATATAAAATGAAATATCCCCACAAGGAGGATGTCATAATGAAAGGTTTATTGTTACTGATGATATCGACTTTAGTTATGTCGCTTCGACCACAGGGGAAACCGGGTCTTCTATCAGGACGCGGGGGCCAGCCCTGGTCCAGCAGAGCCAGAGAGGGCCAGGACAATTAGGGAGTGGCAGGAAGAATGGGACAAGTCCACAAAGGGACGGTGGACCCATCGGCTCATCCCACGAGTCGAGCCTTGGCTCACCAGAAAGCATGGGGAGGTGAATTACCACCTCACCCAGGTACTCACGGGACACGGTGGGTTCCGGGGGTACCTCCACAAAATCGGGGCAGCAACAACACCAGACTGCCCCGCGTGCCTTGGTGAGACGGAGTCGGCGGAGCATGTCCTCCTCAAATGCCCCAGATTTGAGGAGGGAAGGAAAAATCTGGAGTGCAGCATGGGCGCCCCGCTGACTGCTACCAGTTACGTGGACGCTATGCTGCGCTCCCAGGAGTCGTGGGATGAAGGCTGCGATTTTGCAGCGGCGCTCATCATGGGCGGGTTGGCCCTTCAGGAGAGGGCTGACAAGGAACAGTAGCGGTAATAAAACAGAAGAAGGGGCGTTACCAGCCGCCCTTCCTCCCTTCCGCGAAGTAATGACAGACCGTCAGTTCCGCGGAAGGGAATCAGGATCGGCAAGGAGGGGGTTTAGTGGGTATGGTGATGGTGAATCGTCTCGAGTCCCACACTATCCAGGGCTACCTTCCCTGGATGTGCGTCACAGCATTTCCCCCTCCAATGCAAAAAAAAAAAAAAAAAAAAAAAAAGTTATGTAAATTAATAATAAACAATAAAATTTTGAATAAAAAAAAATGAAGTTAATTAATTTTATAATTTTAAAAATAAAATTATTTATTATATAATTGAGTGAAGCTCTTAAAAAATGAAAAACATAGGTTATAAATAACTCTGTAAATTTCTCAAGCTACCTTAATAGTACCAAGTTCAAAAAAAAAATCCAATTGTCTCGCGAATGTATTTCTGAAAATTAAGATTATTAAACATTATGTCCCGCTAATTGGTACTTCCCACAAAGGTGTTAATCCGTAGAGCCTGTGAGTTTTGAAACTTGAAATTCATTGAGAGAGATATGGGGAATCAAGAAAAAGATTAAGACATATTACAAATTAAACTTCTTTAATAAAAAAATTATGAAATAAAAAAAATAGAAAGTGGCCATTTTGAAACAAAAATTATATATACTCCTACCTTCGTGACGTCACGCTTGAAATTTTTACAAACTTATAAATTCTTCAATAATAATAAAAAATGGAGTGCAACTTTTTCTCCATCACCTCGGCTCTTTCCTCGGTCACTTCACATAAAGATTTCACTGTCTACTCACTTCATATCACTTATATTTCACAAAAACTGAGACATGTCCATCATAGGTTTAGCCTGGATGAAGGGCGACCATCGACTAACTTATTGCCATGCAAGGCATTCTGGGTAGCCCAATTCGAGTGTGTTTTGGCTTCCGTCCGTTGTTTTGTTCCTAAATATTAAAATTTTTTGACGTTCTCTTCCTTCTCTTCCTTTTCTTCTTTCTTCTTAATTATTATTTAAATTTTCTGTAGCTCTGTTTTTTAATTTTGACTCCTACATTTCTCAAAAATAGCATTCAAACTTGGTAATATACACTTTCGGATCAATATACGGCCTTGGATTGGATCCGTGCTCTACGATTGGATCCTTTTTGGAACAGGCTTCCTTTTCAAAATTTTGAACTGGCTTTTCCATCTGATATGGGCAGTTTTTCTCTTCTTTTCCTTTTTTTCTCTTCCGTTAATTAATAATTAACTGTTTCTTTCTAAAAATTTTCAAAACCTTCTACCGACCAGTTTTTTGACTATGGATCTTTTCTTATTTACGCTTATAGTTCTTCAGTTCTTCTTCCTTTTTTTCTTTTAACTGTTTTATTTTCTTCCTGGGTGCTGAATTAATCTTTCCTGTAAATTTAGTTTCTTTTTGAAGTTGGTTGGTTTCGTGATTAATGTTTAAAATGTTCGTTGATAACCTTAAGGTTAGGCCTGAAGCTACCTTTCCTTTCTTTTATTGTGTTTTATTTCTTTTAAAGTTGTTCTTATTCTGCTGAGTTTCTATTTTTTTTTCTTCATCCTTAGGTTTCTTTTTTTCTTTATTTTGATTTCATTCTTTCAAATGGGTTCAAAAAATTATAACGTTGCATAGACATTAGTTGTCATGGCAACGGGTTGTTTACATTACAGGTGAGACCATGCGACCAAAGCCCTACGCTCTAGCCCACACGGCCACCATGGCTCCCCAATAAAGGTTTATTTATATGAATATGTCAATATCTATAATATTTACTACACAATAACCACTAAACCGCACTTACGAAAATAAAGATTAATTACAGACGGCTAACCATCCATAATATGGATGGTTAGCCGTCTGTAATTAAGTTATATTATAAATTTAGTTATATTATAAATTCTACCTATAAACTCTATAATTAAAATTATTTTTAAAGCAATACGAAAAGTAAAAAAATATTCAAAATGATGCTCAGGTTTTTTAATTTTCTCTTTTCCAAATCAGGGGAGAGTGGGGGGATTCTGAAGTAGACGTTAATGAACAAACCAAACCAACCCCTTTATCAAACGGCTTAAGATTTTTCATTTTATTTTTTTTTTCAAACAGTTCTTTTGTTAGGGTCACCCCTTCGTTATCTGTAAGCACATTTGTGGCTAACTCATTCTTTCGAATTGTGCAATGATTTTTTTTTTTTTTAAATTCCAGTTGAAGATGTTGATATCAAATAGAACTTGAGAGCCGGTAGCTCAGAAGCAGCGTGTTTGCCTTGAGCTCAAGATCGCAGGTCTTGCTTCCTTGATCTTCCTAGGTCCTTTGTCCTCCGGCATCCTGCTCACGTGTCCGAACCAATTGAGTTGCCTCTTCTCCATTGTTTGCTTGTAATACATGGCGTTCCTGGGAATGTCTCCGAAGCACTAGGGGATGATAACAATACCATAAACAAAGTAATTAATTTTATTAAAGACGCTGAACTTACTTCTAAAATATAAGTAGTAAAAAAAAAGAAAAAAGAAATAATAATAAAAAAATATATATATATGTTAGGTTTTATGACTCATGCCCGAGCTTTAAAAACGAGGTAATATCGCCTACTACCAGAGCGCTCTTTCGTCACTCTGGTGGACATGAGCCCGACTCTACAGTGGGAGTCCTAAATTTTGCCTACCCTAAATTTTTATTCATCTAGAGCAGGGGTCTTTAACGAGTACCTGACATCGTACAGGCTCGGGACCATCGCTTAACGTCCCATCCGAAGGACGGCGTGCTTAAGTTCATTATACCTCCCAGATAAAATAAACTAAGGGCCTCGGTCGGGTTACGAACCCACGACCTTGAGCTCAGAAGTCAAGCACGCATACCACTGAGCTACCGGCGCCCTCTAAAAAATATATATATATGTATGTATATAAACAAAAAAAAAATATTAAAAAAAGTAATAAATAAAAAATAAATGAAGATAAAAATAAAATAAGATTATAGGTACGTATAAAACGACATTTATATATTTATTACTGATCATATACAACAATATACATATACTTTTAGTTAGTAAAAACATTATTCTACGTAGGTATAGAAATACTAAGTTAATAAATGTCTAAAGTAATAATCTAATGGCTAGTACTACATATTAATTGTACTGCTAAGCCTAAATTGGTTAACTTAAATAGACAACAAACACAAGTCAATAATAAAACTAACAACGAGAGGTAACCTCAAGTTGGTTCCTGAGCCGATATATGTGTCTCTAACGAGTGTAAGCAAGACGGGCGTAAATGACCATAGCAGTTGAACGCCCTCATTCCCTAATTCTTCTTCTTCTCTTGCTAGATGGATGGCACACAATGTTCCTCCCGGATCTTCTCGTTTCTTACGCAGTATCTTCTTGTTTCGCCAACTATCCCAAGGAGGAATAACGCTGCTAATGTGTTTATCTAGAACACTGCTGACATCTCGTTTCCCTATGAGTTGCAGATCTGGTAGTAAACCCTCATTGTCTTCTGTACCCTGCTTGAAAGTTCCTGGTCCACTCTAACATTTCTCCCCGAGGTATGGGTTAATCGTCAGTAGCCTCCACTAGGTTCCCGTTGCAGTAAACTCGCACAACTTCGCATTATCTACCTGCATCTTTGTGACTCTTGATGTCCATCCATTTGCGTTTCAGCTCCTCGCTCCATTCGGTTAAGATGTCCTGGAGTTTCCTAGATGAGAAAAACGTCATTGTAGATATGGAACGCTCTGAGGGCAAAGAATGAGCCCCAAAGGTATAGTTAAGATAAATGGACAGTCTCTCCCCACTGCTGTTCATTATTTTCATGGATGAGATACTTAAAATATATAAAAGAAGAACATGAAAGACAAACGTAGGAAAGCTGAACCGCCGCACAGTTCTAGTGCAGGACCTGGTGTACGCCGATGACGACGTTGTGATTAGCAAGTATGACTCCAAGCTGATTTCTCCTCTCCTGACATTTTGACATTGTTATTATCTGTCTCTCTCTCTTAGCTTATGTTTATATATGTCTTGTGATGTATAAAAATAATACACACATTAACCCTGGAATCACAACGTGGGGTCACCCCTGACCCTGGAGTTCTGAAAATATTGTTTACTTCCATTACACTCCTGCAGTTAGACATGTCCGATCGTGTACCTTCCTGTCCTGACAAGATGATCACAACAGAGTGTCAGTCTGCTTTCAGCCCTCTCTTAGGAAACATCTACAGTGCCTTTGGGTCACGGGCGACCCCACGTTGTGGTGTATGAGGTATTTTTATGGGATGTTAGGATGCAATTGGCATAAATTCCTACGTCATTTTTCGGCACAATGGGATGAAATTATGGAGAACAAACTTTCTGAAAGAACTGGGAGAAGGTTTGGTTGAAGCCCACTTGAAAAGAAGATTAGACAATCGACAACCTCTAAAGGATCTTAGAAGACTAATAAGGGAGGTTCTAGGGAGCCCGCCACCTCAACCAATCCCAACTCCAATGGGTAAACGTCCCGGAAGATGCAGTGATTGTGATCGAAGCAAGGACAGGAAAGGTGTATCACAATGTATAAAGTGTTTTAAGAGTGTATGTGCTGAACACAAAGTATGTGTGTAAATTGTTCAAATGAATACATTTTTTTTTCAGTTCACCTATCCACGTTTTCAATATGTTATATTTTTTTAAATTCATTTTTTCATATCAATTTCTTTATATTTTTTTTAATTCTAGCATTATTAGGAAAATATAATGAATGAGAAAACTTTTTATATAATACCGAGGCTCTTAGTTTATTTTATCTGGGAGGTAAAATAAAGTTAAGCACGCCGTCCTTCGGATGGGACGTTAAGCGATGGTCCCGAGCCTGTACGATGTCAGGTACTCGTTAAAGACCACTACCCTAGATGAATAAAAATTTAGGGTAGGCAAAATTTAGGACTCCCACAGTAGAGTCGGGCTCATGTCCACCAGAGTGACGAATGAGCGCTCTGGTAGTAGGCGATATGACCTCGTAGTTAAAGCCCGGGCATGAGTCATAAAACCTAACCTAACCTATAATGTTGCTATTCAAGGAACAAATACATATATTAACATATACCTTAGTTTATAGTATTATGATGATTTATTCCTTAATCCCTCATCTTACATTTAATTTTTTAGTTTTCATTATACATAGTTAGATTATGACTGTTATTCATCAAAAATGGCAAAAATAACGGATTAAATAGAAAATTAAAAAAATATGACTAAATATTGTATGGGGTCATATATGACCCCACGTTGTTAAATTGCCAATAACTATGTCACGTTGTGGTTCCAGGGTTAAAATGATTAAATTATAAACATAAAAAAATTAATTATATTTATTTTTATATAAAAAGTAAATTTCTTTCAAAACAAATGAGTAAAAAAACAAAACACGGCCATCAGCTGTTTTTTTAGTGTGTGTAGAGAGAGTCGAGGCCTGGGTGCAATGGAGTCGGTCTGAATGAAGACAGACAGTGATGTTTAGGCTTAAATTGTGATGAACTAAATATAAGTAAATTGTCGGTGAAATTGTTCCAAAAAGAAGGTACTTTTATTTGTTTATATGTACAGGATATATGTCCAGAAATATATAGGTAACTTAATTTTTAAAAAATGGCCAAAATATAAAACAAAAAAGATTGAATTAGTGTTAAGATTCTTTTGATTTTTGTTTGTTTCAATGTTTAATTTTTTCATTAATAATGTAGATTTAAGAAAATAAACCCAATATTTGTTCTCTAAAATTCTATTCTATTCATTTTACCTGTTGGCCCAGTAAGATTATTTGAAAACCTATGGATTAGATTTTATATTTTTTGCAAAATTTAGAAGACAAGATGGCATTTCTTTAGAAATCCAAATGAAAAGTTTGTTAATTTAAATTTTTTTAAAATATACGTGCACTTTCTTCAAAAGAAAAGAGATACAATTTCTACAGGAAATGTGGTAATTTATTGTTTTGTTTTAATAATTATTTCATTATTATTAATTTAATTATAATTTTTTTTTTATGTAGGTGTGAATTTATCTTTTACAAGATATATCTAGTGTATACGTTATGTTTCAGAGAACGCCACCAAGTTCTGCGCCGATGGTGGCAAGTGGGACAACTATTCTGACTACACCGACTGCCAGGAGACCCTGATCGGGACCCAGGGTGATGTAGAGCTCACTACTGTCATCTACCTGGCTGGCTACGGTCTCTCACTCTGTACACTCATCCTCGCACTCTTCATTTTCATATATTTCAAGTAATAATAATAATAAGAATAATAATATTTATTTTCTTTTAGGGATGTAAAACTATCGATAGTTGACGTTAACGATAGTTCTGATACTATCGACGTTGAACTATCGTTACTATCGATAGTTATGGACTTTGGTTTTCTGGGATCCACTGAATTGAAGGAAAGTTACATTTACTGTTCTTGTAGAGTGTTTCGTTGCATTGAACTGAAAAATGAGTCGTAAACGGAAGTCCAATGTGTGGAGTTACTTCGATAAGGATGTGGGTCCAAAAAAACTGGCTAAATGTCATTTTTGCAGTGCCGAAAACACTTCCAATTTGAAGGATCACTTGTTGGTTTTTTGTTTTATTTTATTTTGTTGAGCTTTCTGATGTTCTAATGTTTGATTTTAATTGTTCCTTTTTGATGTGATATTTTTGGTTAGCACCAAACAATAGAAACTCATCTGGTCAATATATAATATATATATACGTGTTTTGAATTCATATTTTTATGTGCAATTGAAGTTTGTAGTTTAGTTGCTGATTGCGTTAACGAACCGATCTGATCAGTTGAAGTACGTATTATTGTTGAGCTTTTTCGCTAGTAAAAGAAATATAGATACAGTTGACTCTCGATAATTTGAAACTCATGGGACCAGAGGAAAAGTTCAAATTACCGAGAGTTCAAATAACCAAGACGGAGTTAGGAAAAAATTCAAATAAACAAGAGTGTGATTAAAAGTATGTATCATACGTAAGTGATTAATTTAAAATTTTGAATGATTCCCTGGTCCACTTCTGGTGATTTTATCCTTATTTTTTAAAATCATGGACAATGTAGATGGTAAAATATTGAACTGCTTTGCAACATCTTTTTTCAATATTCCATTTCCCACAGCTTCTATAACACGCAGTTTCTCACCAATTGAAAGAGATTTATTCTTTCTGGAGCTCATTTTGATTTTAAAAATTAGAAAAACGCTGTTTAAATTTAACTAAAGAAAGAAAACTGCAAACTTACACTTAATCTAGTCCAGGGCATGTAAACAAAGGACAGGTCTGTGCAGGATCATGACTCACATCAGTAGTGGGGGACTTCAAATTATAGAGAGTTGGGGAGCCCTGATTTCAAATTATAGTGTTGGAGAGTAAGATGCCATTGCTACAACTTTGAATTACCGAGGGGACCTGTACATTAGCTTTTTTCAATTTATCGAGTGTTTTTCAAGGAACCTGGACAAAACTTCAAATTATCGAGAGATTCAAATTATCGAGAGTCGACTGTACATCTTGTTTATTTGTCTTCCTTAAATTACTTACATGGTACATGTGTGCATGTACATGAGCATAGAGTGATTTTAATATTTTTATTTTATATTTTAAAACTATCAATATCGCCATCGATAGTTTTACACCCCTTTTTTTCTTTAAACATGTTTCAATCGCGGAAATGGTCAAAAGGGGACCTATATATTCAGGGAAGCTTGAAAAGTGAAGAAAACTGGGCATAAAAAGTAAGAAAAAAAAAACATTCCCGATTGCTCTTGTCAAATTTCTGGACTGCACCTAAGACGTACCTAAATTTAGTATTCTGTTTACCAAATCTATGAAATTTTAGTATATACATTCTAGGGAAAGAATTAGTATTATCTGGGGCGATTGCAAGTCATGCCCGGGCTTTAACTATGAGGTCATGTTGCCTACTACAAAAAATCTCTTTTGTCGCTCTGGTGGACATGAGCCCTCTACACTGGGATTCCTAAATTAACGAGTAACTGACATCGTACAGGCCGGGATTCGAACCCGCGATGTTACCGGATTCACGCTATTGTCTCCATGAAAATAACTTATGAATTTGAAACAAAAACAAGGTCAAGAGCTTGAGAGAGATCAAAAAATCCCAAAGTGAATGATGTCAGTACCAATTTATGGGATAAAAGACATTATTCTTCGGCAAGAAAGAAAAAATAAAAAGGTTTTTCTTTTCAAGAGCTTTTCTTTCAAAATCCATGTCGATAATTTGTTTCCAGCAGCATATATGTCAGTATAATCTTTTTATCCTTGGCGTAACCAAAGTTTTTTTTTTTTGGGGGGGGGGGGGGGGGGAGGAGGAGCGTTGGACTCTTTTTCTAATCCAGTTTTTCCTTCAAATATTTTTTCTGTAATATGGGCTTTACTACCGATTCTGCTTTATGTGAAGGAAGAATACCTTACAAGTTCTTGGTTTAAGAAGAAAATCCGCTCACAAATACTTTCCATTTTTCGTATTCCCTGATTTTTCTTCCACAGCAATATGAAGTACAGGGAAAGTTACGTAATCAGTCAACAATTTCATCTTGTGTTTTCCGGCTCCCTGAAAAAAAAAAACTGTCAGTGCGCCTGTGAACATGGTAATTTCTCATAGAATAAAATAAAAATAGAAACGAAATTTTATATGTGTTTCCAGTGCCCCATAAAGACGACACATATTAATTTTCAGGCAAATTGGCCAAAGAAAATGAGGAGATTTGGAGAGCTCCGGAGTAATTCTGGAAATATTACACTATTTCTATGGTCACAGGGAATAAGTTGTTAAGTCGTAAAATGGCCAAAATGAGTTAAGTGTACTGTGATGATCTCCCAAGCCCAAGTGAAGAGGACGTTTTCGGTTAAATCAACTTTAGAGAGGCATCATTCACGAGAATTTCAAAAAGTATGGTTAATAATTAGGTAAGTGTGTATAAAAATGAGTTAAGTGTGGTCAATAATTAGGTAAGTGATGGGGAATGATTAGATAACTAAGGGAAAATCCAAGAAAGGATTAACAATAATCATTTTGACTTGAAAAATAAAATAAAACTGGTTTATTTAATATATTGTCTAATTTCACTAACTATATATACATGGAAGTACTTTCGGTATTTCTACCATCCTCAGCCAAAAGCATAAGAGATAAGACAATGCTTTTGGCTGAGGATGGTAGAAATACCGAAAGTACTCCCATGTATATATAGTTGAGTGAAATTAGACAATATATTAAATAAACCAGTTTTATTTTATTTTTCAAGACCATTTGAATTATTTCACAATATCTCTGCAATAATGTCAGTTTTCAATAATCATTTTCATTCAATCCTATAGATTTAGAAAGTATATGATTAATAATGATGCAAAAATAATTTATTTATTCCAAAAACTGGATTTACACGATTAATGCAAAAGTAAAAAAGTGCTACCCTGAAAAGTTACGAATTTAGATCAATTTATTCCCTGTGACCACAGATTTTATAATTAGGGAGCTATTTAGGGGCAGTTATTTTATGGTATGATTTATACAGGGAATACATTTAAGTATAAATAAATTATAGAACTACATTATATAATAAAGAAAAATGAAAATAAGAAGAATTATAAATGCATAACAGAATACATTATTAATGAATGAGTAAATTAATAATGTTGGGTTTGGGTACAGGTTAATGAGAACTTAGAGTAGAGCAACAGATATATTTATTTGGAGAGCACCCTTATTACAAAACCGCGTGGTAACGAACACAAAGTCAGTTGTTCAATAATAAGTCCCATACCGCGTGGGAACTACACAAGTCACTCACTTACTGTGCTTGGTAACAGACGACTCACTTTATACCCGCATGGTAATAAACAACTCACTTCCGCATGGTAACTAACGACTCACCTTATACCCGCGTGGTAATAAGGACGAATCCATTCCGCACACCGCGTGCTGGCTCGACCCAGACTCTCAGTCCACCCCGCGTGGCGACCAACTGGTCCCTCTCGTTGTTAAGAGACGACTCACTTTATACCCGCGTGGTAACAGCCAACTCAACCAACTCAGTCCACCCCGCGTGGTGCCCAACTGCTTACTGACTCATGTAGTTCAAGATTCCCGCCGACTCCTATCGATTGTCTCGGCGTGTTCCCGAATTCACCCAAACTCAACTCGCGACTTAACATCCCGCCCCCCATGAAGGCTCGGCTTCATTATTGGGTTGGGAGCGGGCATAGTCGCGAAAGGTCTGCGCACAACCCCGGTGGTCGTTGCGACATCCGCGACCCGCGTGATCGCGTCTTGCCCCGGGTAGAGCTGGGTGATCCGTCCCAGCTTCCAGGATTGCGGCGGAGCGTTGTCGTCCCCGTAGGTCTCCTTCAAGAGCACTTCTGACGCGAGCGGGTACCGCTGCAGCTCCCGATCAGCCAGCTCATGCAGCGTGCGAATCGCGAGAAAAGGCGCGGAAGTCGTCCATGAACGGAGCGGAGGCGACATGCATCAGTGTAGCGAATGGTGTGCGAGTGGTGATCTCAGTGCCGCGTGGAATGGAAGGCGGCTGTCCGAGCCGACTTTTGCGTCCAGGCATACGATGAGTAGGCCAATTGGTGCGTTGAGGTCGTGGGTTGCAGGCTTCATCCAAAGAGGCTGGAGGCGCTGAAGTCGCGGGTCTCGGCTCAGTTTGCGCAGAAGAGGCGTCGCAGGTGGATTCGTTCGCGGTAGCGGGAGGTGCAGTCTTCTCAGCAGCAGAAGATCTACGGCGTCGGCGCTGGTGCCGCGGGGTCTTGTTTTTTCTAAGTCGACTAATTTGACTTTCTTCGCGACATTTTTCAAATGAAAATAATAAAATAAGATGGACTGTATTACTTACTTTAATCCGGTCCTGTAAAAACCATGTTGGGTTTGGGTACAGGTTAATGAGAACTTAGAGTAGAGCAACAGATATATTTATTTGGTCAACACCCTTATTACAAAACCGCGTGGTAACGAACACAAAGTCAGTTGTTCAATAATAAGTCCCATACCGCGTGGGAACTACACAAGTCACTCACTTACTGTGCTTGGTAACAGACGACTCACTTTATACCCGCATGGTAATAAACAACTCACTTGCGCATGGTAACTAACGACTCACCTTATACCCGCGTGGTAATAAGGACGAATCCATTCCGCACACCGCGTGCTGGCTCGACCCAGACTCTCAGTCCACCCCGCGTGGCGACCAACTGGTCCCTCTCGTTGTTAAGAGACGACTCACTTTATACCCGCGTGGTAACAGCCAACTCAACCAACTCAGTCCACCCCGCGTGGTGCCCAACTGCTTACTGACTCATGTAGTTCAAGAGTCCCGCCGACTCCTATCGATTGTCTCGGCGTGTTCCCGAATTCACCCACACTCAACTCGCGACTTAACAAATAATGAAGAGCTTTTATTAAAATATCCGAACTTGACTCGGTAAATAAAATAATTATAATGTTAAAATTCTACCCATTAATTATGTAGTACGAATAATCATAACAATAATAAATATGATTATTATTTATGAATTCGTCGGTTTATTTATTGTTATTTTTTGGAAACGCTTTGTACCGGATTCGGTTGTTGAATAAAAAAAAAGAAAAACGGAAAATAACCGAACAACCACGATTGAGTAATCTGTGTGACCAGTTGGGGCGTCCCCCCCCCCCCCCCCAGTGCAGTCAAAAAACCAAGATAAAAATTAAATAAACTAAAGAAATAGTTTTTATTAAAAATGGATTGCTTAAGTTACCAATAGGATCTTCAAATTACCCGTGCGTCTGATCCCTAAATCAGCAAATCAGCTGTTACTTAAATGTAGATGTACACAAGTCATATTACATTTATTTAAATATATACGAATTCGATCATTTCATTTCCTCGCTCAAAATCGTCATTTATGTTATACTTTATACTCTTAAAACTGATTAAACATGCGCAGTAAAAATGCAAAGAGCAGCAGCAGGAAATGCACTCTATTGGATGTGTCATTTAATTCTAAAAGCACAGAAACCACAGCGTGTAACAGTCAGTGGTTAACTCAGGGGTAGCTGCTAGAGGTCCGAGTCTCCCAAATTAATAACAAAAAGTCTGCAACGCTAACCACGGAAACTGTGGGCTGTGCCCCCGGGAGTCTATACCCCCCATTGTAGCATAACTTTGCCCCCCCCCCCCCCCCCCTGCTCAAAATCCTGGCTACGCCCCCTGGATAGGACTAACCATTTTTTGCATAAATCATGCAAACACATTTTCTGCAGAGATATTATAAAACACTTGATAACAATAAAGAAAAATATATCTTTTTTTTTTTTTTCCATTTTACTACTTTTTATGTTTGGGACTTTCGGTATTAACATCACATGTTCAGCCAATATTTAAGAAATACTGACATAACAATGTCGTGGCTGAAGACGTTAGCAATATAGAATTTCCTATGACCTATGAATTTGACATAAAATTCTGATGAAAACTCAACATTAAATTTTTGACCTATTCCATAACTTCCCTTATACTTTGCACAGCTAGTAAAGTAACCCCCTTTCACAAGTATCTTTTCATGGGGAGAGTTGGAGACAAACACTGAGACGAGAGACGGTCAATATATCTGTTACTAGTTCCTCCAGTCTGGCAGCTGCCTTAAGGTTTTCGACTTGAACGCCCTCTTTCTTTATTATATCCTCCAGGTTTATGTGTCCCCCCAGGGTTACTCTTTTCCTTCCCCCCTCCCAAAAGGTACCCTCCAATGTGTACACACTTGAGATGTCTACACTATTCACTTTCTCTGACATATTTATAATATTCACTCTTAACTTATGAAAAGGGTTTTTCCCTATTTTTCTTTTCCGTTCCCTTAAAAGATGCAGGTAGGACAGACATATCACGATCTTTAAAAATTGTATTTCATATATAATATTGAAACGTGTTATTCCGTTGAAAATTCGATAGTTCACCTCGTGGTCGTTCCGGCGCTGCAGACGTAATTATCGACAATACGGTTTCGTATAATAATAATAATAATAAACAGATATTAACTCTTAGAGTCTGACACATGGATTAGAATTAACTATACAACTAAAAAAATGAAATAAATAAATATTTGAAAATATGAGTACATAAACAATAATATCAATAAATACAATAGATACATTTTTTAATTTAATTAAAATTAAGATTATTATTTTTTACAACTATTCAGGAAGTATCTTTTTCACTACAACCCCTCAGGGTTACTCCCTTCCGTCCTGCCCCCCAAAAGGTACCCTCCATTGTGTACACACTTCCCTCTATTGAGATGTCTACACTATTCACTTTCTCTGACATATTTATAATATTCACTCTTAACTTATGAAAAGGGTTTTTCCCTATTTTTCTTTTCCGTTCCCTTAAAAGATGCAGGCAGGACAGACATATCGTTCCTTTGATGGAAAAGTGACACAAATCAAAAATCATCCTAACTCACAACTGGCGTTTTTCTATAAAACAGTATTGCGATCTCGGTAAATAGTAAAGCGACACTTCTGCTCTCTGGTGACAAAACTGTAAAATTACAGTTGTGTCATGTTTCCACATAAAAATATTGGCTTCTTGGGTTCATCATGATCAATTATCGCAAAAAATGTTTGTAATGTCATTTTTGACTTGTGTCACTTTTCTATCAACGGAGCGATACACGATCTTTAAAAATCGTATTTCATATATAATATTGAAACGTATTATTCCGTTGAAAACTCGATAGTTCACCTCGTGGTCGTTCCGGCGCTGCAGACGTAATTCTCGACAGTAGGGTTTCGTATAATAATAATAATAAACAGATATTAACTCTTAGAGTCTGACACATGGATTAGAATTAACTATACAACTAAAAAAATGAAATAAATAAATATTTGAAAATATGAGTACATAAACAATAATATCAATAAATACAATAGATACATTTTTTAATTTAATTAAAATTAAGATTATTATTTTTTACAACTATTCAGGAAGTATCTTTTTCACTACAACCCCTCAGGGTTACTCCCTTCCGTCCTGCCCCCCAAAAGGTACCCTCCATTGTGTACACACTTCCCTCTATTGAGATGTCTACACTATTCACTTTCTCTGACATATTTATAATATTCACTCTTAACTTATGAAAAGGGTTTTTCCCTATTTTTCTTTTCCGTTCCCTTAAAAGATGCAGGCAGGACAGACATATCGTTCCTTTGATGGAAAAGTGACACAAATCAAAAATCATCCTAACTCACAACTGGCGTTTTTCTATAAAACAGTATTGCGATCTCGGTAAATAGTAAAGCGACACTTCTGCTCTCTGGTGACAAAACTGTAAAATTACAGTTGTGTCATGTTTCCACATAAAAATATTGGCTTCTTGGGTTCATCATGATCAATTATCGCAAAAAATGTTTGTAATGTCATTTTTGACTTGTGTCACTTTTCTATCAACGGAGCGATACACGATCTTTAAAAATCGTATTTCATATATAATATTGAAACGTATTATTCCGTTGAAAACTCGATAGTTCACCTCGTGGTCGTTCCGGCGCTGCAGACGTAATTCTCGACAGTAGGGTTTCGTATAATAATAATAATAAACAGATATTAACTCTTAGAGTCTGACACATGGATTAGAATTAAGTATACAACTAAAAAAATGAAATAAATAAATATTTGAAAATATGAGTACAAAAACAATAACATCAATAAATACAATAAATACATTTTTTAATTTAATTAAAATTAAGATTATTATTTTTTACAACTATTCAGGAAGTATCTTTTTCACTACAACCCCTCAGGGTTACTCCCTTCCGTCCTGCCCCCCCATGAAAAAGGTACACTTCAATGTGTGCACAATTTCCTCTATTGAGATGTCTACACTATTCTTTTTCTCTGACATATTTATAATATTCACTCTTAACTTATGAAAAGAGTTTTTCCCTTTTTTTCTCTTCCTTTCCCTATAAAGATGCAGGTAGGACAGACATATTCTCTCTATACTCGTAGGGTGCCAATCGATTCCTACATTCAGAAAGGTCCTTTAACATCTTATGCTCTCTATTACTTCTATTCTTTCAAGAGACATCACAAGAACAGATATTCTTTCAAAGAATTTAAATGGAGATTCATCTTATTCCATTATCAGGGGTTCCTAAGTCAAAGACAATATACTAGGAAGAAAGAGGATTTTCAAATAACTAAACATTGCTTCTCTCTTTTCGAAAAAAGTCGAGAGATATCAAATTGATAATGTTATTGAATATGAAACACGATTTTTGGGAAAAAATCCCTAAAAATAGTCCCTACGAAACTTTATTGTACATCATTTGGGGCGCCATAACTTTGTTCGTATTGGTTCCACCTCAAAATGAGTATATTCAGAAAATTGGTAATTTAATTAGAAACATTTTTGATAAGAAATACTTTTTCGATAGGACTAACCGTTTTTGCATAAATCAAGCAAAACCGTACCTCAAGAGATATTGTGAAACATTTTTCATATGTGATAGTAAGATGTGTTCTCATAGAAATAAAAGACGTGTTCACACTGTTTTAGTTTTGACCTGAAACGGTTTTCAACGCAACAGTATCATCATATTATCCACTTGATGGTCCGAATCTAGGTTTTAATGATTATTTTTATATTAACTGACGTTTGAAATTTTATTGTAACTTTATTTAAAATTGTCACCTACCTGTATTTAAATTTTATTTAAGTTGGTTCTACCTGAGGTAGATTTTTTTTTTTTATTTTATATTTTAATTTAATTGTAAGAGCTTCAATTTTTAATTGCTAAATATTTTTTTTAATTATTATTTTCATTATTCTAGATGGAGAGTTGAGCCCATCCTTGAGACGACCCACAATTGTTTTAAGTATATTTCTTTATTTAGTGCTGAATACTTTTAATTTCAAATTTAGTTTCCAACTTTGGTTTATTAATTAAATATTTTTCTCATTCAATTCCTCTCCTAAGATTATCATTAAAATTTAAAAAAAAAAAAAAAAAAAAGAGTATTTGTTAATCCTTTATTTATTATAATTTTTTTATTATTATTTATTTTATTTATTATTATTTTTATTTATTTTTTTTTAAGGGAAAGGAGTAAAAATGGAGGACTGAGGATCGTGAGTATGGATCAAGAACTGGAAAACATTTTTGTTGTGCTAATATGAGAGAAAAATGTAAATTATGTTTTCAATTATGAAGAACAACAAAGATCAGGAGAAAGTATGGTTTAATGATTTTGGAAATGATGGATTTTGAAGAAACAGGACTTCTTTAAAAAAAAAACTCATTTAATATTGTTTTTGTTCTTTTATTGTAAATTCTGTTTAAACTTTTAAACACATTTTCACTTTTTGTTTATTCTTATATTTGATGTTTCCTTTTTAATTTCTTTCTTCTTTTTATTTTTCATTTTAGTTTTTATTAATAATTATATAAAATAATTAGGGACGCCGGTAGCTCAGTGGTATGCGTCATTTGCTTACTGAGCTCAAGATCGTGGGTTCGAAACCCAGCAGAGGCCCTTTATTTCAGTTTATTTTATCTGGGAGGTAAAATAAAGTAGTGTACGATGTGAGGTACTCGTTAAAGACTCCTAACCTAGGTAAATAAAAATTTAGGGTAGGCAAAATTTAGGACTTCAATAGTATAGTTAGGTTCATGTCAACCAGAGTGACGAAAGAGCGCTCTGGTAGTAAGCGATATGATCTAGTAGTTAAAGCCTGGGCATGAGTCATAATAACTAAATAACTAACACATTAAGCATTGTACTCTTTAAAGACTCCTACCCTAGATAAATAAAAATTTAGGGTAGGCAAAATTCAGGACTCTAATAGGTTCATGTCCACTCTGGTAGTAGGCGATATGACCTAGTAGTAAATATAAAATAATTTTTATTGTTCCCATAAAAATTCCAACTTTTCGCTGTCCCTCTTTGTCTTCTTTTCAAAAAATTCAATTTTAACAATAATTTCACAATAACAATTTGTGTACTGTTTGTACATCATGATCCCAGCTTCCACTGTACGATCACCCTAGGACAAATCTACGAAGATAATTTTTGATAATATATTTTGGGCTAAACAGAAGATTTCAGGATCTCTGTAAAGTTCAGTATGATTTATCTCTTATCGAGAAGACGAGTGTTTGTCCTTTCTCTTCCTGACCCTCTCAATTGTCTTAGCTCTAAGAACTGCTTGGAGTCAGGGCTTTAGTTTACAATCCTGTTCTTCCTCCCATAAATTGGAGTTGTTAAACAAAACCTAATTTAAATTTGACTTCCCTCACTCTATTATTCTTTCTCAGTTACACAAAGTGCACGTAATCGATCAAAAATTTGATTTTGAGTTTTCAGAATTTCATGTTTTTCTCTAAATAGATGCTAGGTGAGATGTGTACATTGAGGTGGAACGAAAATGGCCTTTTAAAATTTCTTTTAGTTATTAGTTTGGTAATAGTGGAGAAAAGTTGCCTTTTAAGTTCAAAAAGAATAAAAAAAAAATTGGTTGCAATACTACAACATTTTGAGGTGCCGCAAAGAGCTTAAAGTTTGTAAAAAAAATTGAAAAATTGTAAACTTTGATAAATTATTTTTTATGAATTTCTCGTACATATAATGTTACAAAAGATGGTTTTAAATACATATATAAGCATTAGAATTGGAAAAAATTATTAATTATAAAATATAATAAAAATAAAAACAATTTTGTAATGTGAAACTTTGTATTTCTTACTTCTGTATCCTTAATGATTACAAATGTTACAGCTGCAAAATGTTTGTTTCTACTTCATTGCCACATTAAACTAGTCCTTGCGGCACCTCAAGACCTACTCCAATATTTTTCATATTTTTAATTTATCTTATCTACACTAAAAGGCAACTTTTCTGCGCTATTCCAAATTAAAAATCACATAATCGAGACGTTCCCCCCCCCACCACCCTGCCCCCCCCCCCTGCCTGAATGTATTGTGATGTATAAAAAAAATACACACATTAAAATAATTAAATTATTAATATTAAAAAATTAATTATATTTATTTTTTTATAAAAAGCAAATTTCTTTTAAAACAATTAAGTAAAAAAAAAAAAAAAAAACATGGCCATCAGCTGAATGGAGACGGTCTGAATGAAGATAGGGAGTTGTGTTTAGGCTTAAGATGTGATGAACTAAATAGGAGTGAATTGACGGTGAAATTGATCAAAAAAAAAGGTAGTTTTATTTGTTTATATGTACAGGATATATGCACAGCTATATATAACTTAAATTTAATGAATGGCCAAAAAATATAAAACAGAAAAAATATTGAAATAGTGTTAATAATTTAGTTTGTAAGATTTTTCTTAAATTGTGTTTTGTTATTATTTCGATTATTAATTATTATTTATATTTTTATTTATTTATCATTAATTTAAGATTAACACATAAACCTCTTTTTTACAACAGTATCGAGACAACTTTTGTATGAAAATTGAAAGCCCCTGTGTTTGGCTATTTTGTGATCTTTTGTCAAATGAATCAAAAAGAAGAGCAACGCGCTTGTGTGATGTTGGGTAAAACTTTTACAGAAACATTTCAGATGTTGCAAGAGGCTTTGGGGATGAATGTCTGAGTCGATCACGGTTTCATGAGTGGTACAAGAGGTTCAAAGATCATTCTGTGTGCCTCATTCGCGATTATTGCACAAAAAACGCCATGACCGACATGCCCTAGCCTCCGTACTCAGCAGACCTGGCGCCTGCGGACTTTTTCCTGTTTCCGAAACTCAAGAAACCCTTAAAAGGGCAGAGATTTCACTCAACTGACGAAATTAAAGACAAATCGCTGGAGGAACTGAACAGCATTTCAGAAGATGAGTTTTCAGGGTCCTTCCAGCAGTGGAAACGGCAATACAATGTCCAATAACTTGTAAATTTTTTAAAAATCCGTCCTGGAACTTTTTGATCTCCTTTCGTATGAACTGATTTTGAGATTGGGGAAGGAGATTGATCGGTAAAACCGTGGTTGATATAAGAAAGTCCTATTATAGCCATATCACATATTTTTTTAAGTAAATGACTCCGAAAAAAATATTAATCTCAAAATTATCAGATCTGAACTAATCTCTTGGCCGGATGGAGAATTGTAATCAGTGAATGGCAAAGTTGAATTGAACAAAGAACAAAGTCTATTAGGGAAAGTCAAAGCCTCAATGAATTCCTGATTAACAAGTCAAGTCAGGTGAGGACCGCAAAAAGATACCGTCCTCCTCTGCTTCTGATCCAACTACTGGGGTTACCCTGGTACAGGTCAGTTTTCTTCTTATTTAGTTGACCAGCAATGAACTTCCCCAGTACGAATTAATCAACTAAGTTATAATAAAAAAGTATGCCTTTACTGTAAGGATGAAAAGGACAGGGGAAAACTACGTGGTAACTGGAAAAGTTACAATTCGGAATGGAAAGTTGTTGTACCGTACTCCCTTATATTATATATATTTTGTGAAAGTAGTAAAAAAACAAGTAATATTTTGCTGGATCCCCTCACATGTGTATGATACAGGAGATAAATTGGCTAAGGAAGCAGCAACGTTGCCTGGAGAAGAAGAGGTAGTGACGACAATGCGAGACCTGAAGAACTGCCTGCGTCACAAAATAAAAAAGAGCTGGGCGTCTGTGTGGACTAACATGGACCTAACAAATAAACTTAGGTCCATCAAAGCAAATATAGATAAATGGCAAAGCTCCGAAAGGCAGAATAGGCAGGAGGAGGTATGTCTGATGCGGCTCATTGTAGGCCACACTCGTCTAACCCATGGCCACCTCATCTACAGGGCGACGGTCCTGGGCTGTGGCATGTGTCCTGGCCTCTTACAGTTAGCCACATCCTGGAGGAGGTCCCTGGATATGAGGAAATACTATAGTCAATGGGTTTGCGAACAAGAAACCTACAAGAGATGCTCGGAGACGACTCATCTATCGAAGCTGTCCTATCCTCAATGAAGACAAGTCACCTCATCGAATTAATATAATCACTTGTACGGCGTCAAAAATCTAGGACAGTGGAGTCCGACAAATAAAGTTATTGTCTATTTCACAAAATAGAATATAATATTTTAAAAAACAACGTTTTTCTATATTTTCTAAGTGCATTAAAGTTCGGTCTCTCGTACGTCTTTATTTCTTTCGTTCGCTACTGTTATAATTCGCGCGATCATTTTATCACTGAATTCTGAAGGTGAAAATTAGATTGGACAATAATTGCCATTGAAATGGAACTTAATTACTCCATTTGGTGAGATTCAAAAATCCAATTTCACTTAAACTACTCTATGTTCAAAGTAGAAGTGGTGAGGTGGGGGCTTCAAAGGCAAGGCAAGTTGCGAAACGGTTGGAGACAGTTGATTAGCCGGATCCTCTGAGAACAATGGTGTGATTAGTTTAGTGGGCTGGCTGGAGTGGGGGAAACCCTTTAATTAGCTACCTGTCCTCTCCGACTGTCCTCTGAGTCGTGTATGTTCGATGGGAGTCTGTCTCTTTGATGAGCCACTGGGCAATGTCTCTATCTAAGGGTAGGATCATAGTGGAGTAGAGAAGCGAGTGTGGAGGGTGATAGAGTTCGATGGGAGTCTGTCTCTTTGATGAGCCACTGGGCAATGTCTCTATCTAAGGGTGGGATCATAGTGGAGTAGAGAAGCGAGTGTGGAGGGTGATAGAGTTCGATGGGAGTCTGTCTCTTTGATGAGCCACTGGGCAATGTCTCTATCTAAGGGTGGGATCATAGTGGAGTAGAGAAGCGAGTGTGGAGGGTGATAGAGTTCGATGAGAGTCTGTCTCTTTGATGAACCACTGGGCAATGTCTCTATCTAAGGGTTGGTTAATAGTGGAGAATGGAAGTAAGGACTAAAATCCTGTCCAACATCCTTTTTCATCGGCTCCTTCCCTTTGCGGAGCGCGAGATCGGTCCTTATCAAGGTGGGTTCACTAGAGACTATGTTCAAAGTAAAAGTGGTGAGATTTTCAGTCTGCGAACAATCTTGGAGAGAGGCAGAGAGTTCAGAATCAAGACGCATCACCTCTTTATCGATTTTAAATCGGCCTATGATAGTGTTGATAGAGAGGAGCTGTACAAGGCATTATCAGAACTAAACATCCCCTCCATGCTGATCCGGCAAATAAGAATGAACGTGACAGGGATAGAGTGTGTGGTACAGGTCCGCGGAAAAAAATCTGAGGAGTTCACGTCAGGCAAGGGTGTAAGGCAGGGCGACGCATTGGCATGTTTACTTTTTAACCTGTCCCTTGAGAAGGCAATTAGAGACTCAGGCATCCAAGTGACCGGAACTGTCTTCAATCGGATGGCTCAGCTTCTTGCCTATGCTGATGACATAGTTATAATAGAAGCTGTTAGAGATGCCTTCCTAAATCTTGAGGTCGCCGCAAGACGCTTGGGTCTTATCATCAATGAAGATAAGACTAAATATATGGTGTCGGAGAAAGCACCCAGACAGGAGGACATGAAAGTATCGTTCGAACAGGTGTCTGAGTTCACTTACCTGGGATCACAGATAACATGTGATAATAAGACTTCTGTGGAGACTAAGAAACGGATCATGGCCGCCAATCGCTGCTATTTTGGGCTACGGAAACAACTGGCGAGCAACCTTGTGTCTTGGCGCACAAAGACGGTCCTGTACAAAATGTTTACCCACCCTGTGGCGCGGAAACATGGACCAAAACTGAAGCCGAGAACTGGGACCTCCAGATATTTGAAAGAATAGTCCTCCGTCGAGTTTTTGGCTCCGTTTGCGACGGAGGAGAATGGAGGCGCAGAAGCAATCAGGAGGTGTACCTGCTGTACAACGAGCCAGACATTGCTACTGTGGTAAAACTGGGCAGACTTAGATGGGCCAGCCATGTCGCCAAAATGCATGGAGATATGACCTGAAGAAACTCTTATCTGAGCCCTTATATGGACGTCGGAGAGTGGGAAGACCGAGGCTGCGGTGGTCTGACTGCTTGGCAAAAGACGCCAGGAGCATCGGTATCCGTAACTGGATGACAGCAGCACAAAACAGGGACTCATGGCGATTGATGTTGGAGGAAGTCAAGACTCGTCAGCTGGTTGTAGAGCTACATTGATGTTGATGGAATTAAGAGGGAAGAGAGATGACTCACGGATGAACTAAGAAGAAATGTCTGGTTGGTTAATTGCGGAAAATGTTTTCAGTAGCCTAAAGGACAAACCCTCTTCCTATCACTTGTATTTTGTTAGACTAGCTACACTCAAAAAATTCACCTCTTTCTTTTTTAAATATAAAAATTTACCTCAAAATATGTTGAAGAGGGAATTCTACGAAACAACAAAGCTGCAAAAATCAATATACATAAAACTTTACTTCGATAATATTTTATAAAAAGCTGTATTTTTTCCTATGGTTGTCTCCTTATCACCCCGATTTAAACCTTATTGAAAAAAAGTGGGGCAATTCAAAGATTCCAAACATAACTCAGATTTTAATATAAATTCCATTCAGACATTTGTGGAGTAAATATGGGAAATAATCGGACCCAGGAGAGTTATATAAAAAAGACAATGACTGGGGATGTTTTATAAGAGTATTATCATTGTTGGGATTGTAATCCTCAAGTAGCGATTCGTCTATAGAATGAAAATGACTTGATAACCTTAGCCGTGTTGATCCTCTCCCTTTGTGATAGCTTACAGAAGGGGATGGGGCTTAACTATCCATCATCTTTATTAGTTATTCTATAGATAAGAGTACTTATCTTGAGGTATAGTTCTTCTTCTTCGATTTTCTCTTCCACTATTAACATACCCTTAGGCCAAGTAGGGCTCTTTAATGAGGGTAAAGGACATTTAGTCGCGGCCGTTTCTGCGCAGGGATACTTCCCTAGTTATTCGAAGTATAGGGTAAGTTATGTAATCGGTTAAAAATTTGATCTGACTCAAAAAATGAAAAAAAAAAAAATCATTCAGACTGTGTATCTGTGAACTCGATAACTCACGATAGAATGAATGAAGACAATTATAATTGTCTAGTTTTTCAACAACTTCTAAGTTGAGGAACGCGGACATATTGTGGAAACTTGTAATAAATGAATAAAACAAACTTATTTTTTGAAATATTGTCTATTCCACTAAAGATATATATACATATATAACTACCGGTTTCGGCTTTATACCATCGTCAGGTCTAGTTATGAACTAAGTCAGTTTGCAGGGAGCGACCCTTCAAATACATCTCAGGTCAAAGGGTGCTATTAAAACTTGGGAGTCCCCCGGATGTACTACACCCATCTTCTAACTGTCCTTCCAGTTTCAAATACGCGGCCTTTTATTCGTTGTTCCACAGAACCTACCGTTCTACATTCGCGACCCACATAATTGACAATAGCCACACTTTCGACCCATCTACAGGCATCAAATATCTCCACTATTGCTCAAAAAGCAGGCTACTTAATCTTAGAGCAATTAGAAATAAATAAAGCTACCGAAAGGAACATTTGCATGAATGACCAAATTTATTTCAACTATTCCCCTTTGTTAACACCCTGAACCAGTTCTGTTTCCACATATATGTTTGTATTATCTGTTATTACTATTTGGTTCCACATATATGTTTCAAGTTATCTAAATCTTAATATTATTATTAATTTTATTTCTATTTTTTATTATTTACTTGTATTTGTTCTTATTTATTTGTTATTTTCCCCGTATTAGTCTAGTGACATTGTTTTATGTAAATTTAGAACTAGGTTTTGTTAAGAAATATTTCATGAGTTAGCTAACGGTACAGCCGGGGGACTCCCAAGTTTTAATAGCACCCTTTGACCTGAGATGTATTTGAAGGGTCGCTCCCTGCAAACTGACTTAGTTCATAACTAGACCTGACGATGGTAAAAGCCGAAACCGGTAGTTATATATGTATATATATCTTTAGTGGAATAGACAATATTTCAAAAAATAATTTTTTTTTAAATTATATTTTATTTTCCCATATTTCTTAATTATTCTATCATAATAAATATTATTCCCATTTTACATATTTATATATTTTTATCATTCATTCATTTATTTTTTATTTTATCTTATTTTATTATTGCTATCTTTCTTTTTCTTCTTCTTTCTGAGATTGTCTACGCATCCTTCCTTCTCTTTTATAGTTATACATCTTTGTACTATGCTGTCTATTTTTATTAATTTTTTTATTTTATTCACATTTATACAGATCCTTATTTACATACTTTCTTCTATTTAAATAGTTACTTTTTTTTTTTTCTTCTCCTTTTTCTTCATAATTATGAGTAGAAATAGATAAAAACCTTAAAATTAACAGCTTAATTTTGAAGAAAAAGGAGAAGAAAAAAAAAGAAGTAACTATATAAATAGAAGAAAGTATGTAAATAAGGATCTGTATAAATGTGAATAAAATAAAAAAATTAATAAAAATAGACAGCATAGTACAAAGATGTATAACTATAAAAGAGAAGGAAGGATGCGTAGACAATTTCAGAAATAAGAAGAAAAAGAAAGATAGCAATAATAAAAGAAGATAAAATAAAAAATAAATGAATGAATTATAAAAATATATAAATATGTAAAATGAACAAATATAAATAATATTTATTATGATAGAATAATTAAGAAATATGGGAAAATAAAATATAATTTAAAAAAAATTGTATATGTGTATCCAGAACCCTCAATGGATGATAGCTGTTGATCTTCAGTCAAAGCAGCCTAAGGATATTTGTGTACGACTAGGGAACTAACGGGAGACTCGACACAAAAACTGTTTTGTTTTTTAATTATAAAGAAAAAAAGGAAAATGTATGGAACAGAAAATCTCCAATATAAAACTGTCATTCATTTTGACTCTGTAACTTTTTCAGGTTGGTTCAGTAATAATTGAGAAAACAAGAACTAAGTGTTTCTATTTCCAAACTAAGTGTCTCTCTATTCAGTGATTTTGAAATCATTTGTATCGTTATTCCTAAAGAGACAGATACAAAATATGAATGAATGAATAACTTTATTGCTTATAAAGAATTATCTTACAGCAAGGAGTTCGATACAGAATTATAAATACATACATTCAATAACTGATAACAAAAAGATCGCAATACTTATATTAATAAAAAGGTTAAATTAAAATATAAATAAACAGGTAACTTTAGTCTTTTAGAGTTTTCTTAACTTGAAGCTTGTTAGGACAAACAAATAAATATGATGAAGCTTCTGTTCATCTGAGACTAATAGTAAGTTGTGGAGACGTGCCTGTTGCTGAGAGACATCTATCGGAACATCTCCCAAATAGCTAGCCAGGTATATCTCTAATCATGGCATAGATGGGGCAGTCTATCAGGAAATGGGCCAGATCATCCCTCTCCAGAGAACACAACCCACAACTAAACTCATGTTATTCGTTCTTTATATAAATCCGTGTTCCCTTTTTCCCTGCTAACCGAAGCTGGACAAGCACTCTTAGCTTGTTTATGTGGGCTATGAAGGCGGGTATGTGGTTCTATGATCCCCAGACTGCTGACAACCCGATAATAAAGATTGAATCTCGAGTTCAACACCGCATCAACGTCTTTACTGATCAGCCAGTTCCGAACACCCGTCGTTAGTCTGTTGTGATTCTCGGAGACTACGTCAACGTCCTGACTAGCCCACACGTCTTCCGCGCCAATCCTAGTAAGTTAGCCCCGAAGTTCAGCCAACCAGTCAGATTCAAAATATGAAATTTTGATAAAATAAGTTCTGACATTTTCTCTTGAATAATGGAACAAGCAGACAGTTATACTGGGTATCCCACCATCCCGTGTGTACGACTAGGGACCTAAGCATCCGATGCTCATCCCTTCTCTGTTTACTTTCTTGTGGGGAGACAAACAAACAGACACGAAAGCGACAAACAACTTTTGTGAACTTTGTTTATTCTGAAACTGAAAATCCAAATTTATTTCAACAATACTCTATGTACCGACAGCCACCCTTCCTCTGCAATTTTATTTATAAAGATTGTACATAATTGACAATTGCATTTTGTTGCAGGGACTTAAGATGTCTACGAAACACAATACATACGAACCTCATGCTTACCTACGTTCTGGCGGACTTCATGTGGATCCTCAACTTTTCACTGCAGGTAAGTTTGAATAATAGTTCCTTATTAAGTAAATAAATAAAACTAACACGGGAGTAAAAAAAAATATTCATCGTGATCATAATAATTATAATATTGTCTTCTCCATAAAAAATTGACGACACCTACGATTGGCTTTGGAGGGAGAGCTAAAATGTAAAATTGTGATTCACTGACGATTTTTTGAAGTGTAACTTCGTTACTTAGTTATAGCAGGACGTTTTGAAGTAGATGCAGCGTTTTCCCCCTCCAAAACGCAAACGAAAAATCGTAATATTCTTAACGCTCACTCAGCAGACTGGGCATACTTGTGCGCACGTCTTTCACTCGTGATGCTTTAATGCATTTTTTTTTTTTGTGGGTGTGCAACGCTTCAAATTTACTTATTTTGCATCGTATAAGAAGTGTACTTATTATGTTAAATTTATTTTACAATAATCGCATTTACTTTTAGAAATAAACAAAAAACAAAAGTCGACGACCATTTACGGTACAACCACAGACGCTGTATTTACAAGATATTTAGATAACGTGAAAACACTGCCTTATATTTCTTACTTTAGTTATCATAAGCCCATCGTCAAAACACATAATTTATTAATTCATCAGTAAGTTAATTTATATCATATTTTTATTATCTTTAAGGCAATATATATAAGTTAACGGGGTGAATAAAAATTTAGGGTAGGCAAAATTTAGGACTCCCACAGTAGAGTCGGGCTCATGTCCACCAGAGTGACGAAAGAGCGCTCTGTTAGTAGGCGATATGACCTCGTAGTTAAAGCCCGGGCATGAGTCGTAATAACTAACTAAGTTAATAAATTAATGTAACCTGTAAATAAAAATAGTTACCAACATATTATATGATTTAAAAAAATCCTGAATTAAATTATTTCCTACCCTGTACCAATGTTAATAAAAATAGTTAAAATAAAAATATAGTCTTGTGATGTATAAAAATACACACATTCAAATTATCAATATTATGAAAAATTAATTATATTTATTTACATAAAAAAAAACAACAAAGAAGCAAGTTTACAAAAAAATAAAAATATGAATGCATTTTGTTTTAAAACCACCCATGAATAAAAAAACAAAACACGACCATCAGATGTTTTGAATTAGTGTCGAAGAGTTGAGGTCTGAGTTGAGGTGGAGTGAGAGTTTAGGCTCAAGGTGTGGAGAACTAAGTTGTAGTGAATTAATTGTGATTAATTGGAGTTTTAATTGAAATAGATGCACAAAGAAGGAACTTTAATTTAATTATATGTTTTATATGCCCTAAAATAACTTATTTAGAAAGAAAAGAGACTAAAACATGAATGTAAAAATTAGCTTGTAAAATTTCTTTTTGTAGATAATTTGATATTTTTTGCCACTTAGTTATTAATGTTATTATGTAGTTTAAGTAAATAAACCCAATTATTTGTTCTCGTAAATTTTATGCTATTCATTTTCCCTGTTGGCTCAGTAAGATCATTTAAAAAGCTTTTGATTAGATTTAATATTTTTGCAAAATTTAGAAAACAATATGGCATTTCTTTTGAAATCCAAATGAAAAGTTTGTTAATTGAAATTTTTTACAATTACGTGCACTTTCTTCAAAATTGTCTTGAACTTTTGATATTTTTTAAGGCCCCTTTCCAAAACTACTGCAGAAATCAAAATTTAGTATAAGAAAAGAGATAAAATGTCTACAGGAAATGTGGTAATAAATTATTATTATTTCATGTGTTTAATTTTATTAATTCACTTATTATTTTATTTATCTTCTGTGGAGAAGTAAATTCATTTCATTTTATTTTATTAACACTAAACATTAATTTATTTTATCACATTTTATTAGCACAATTAGAAACTGAAACTAAGAGAGTTAAGTACGGAAGTTACTCGTCAAACGTGTGTACTAACTGCAAACACACTTGTTCTTTTTTTTTTTTTTTTTTAGGTAACAGTGTATGGCTCATAACTGTACGATAGTTTAGTGGGATTTTTGTTAGACTAGAAGGACTATTCTGTTTAAAGGGCTCTTACGTTCCATTTTATAATAAGAAAGGGTCTGAGTTGGAGATTGCTATGTGCGTCCCTGAAAGTTGGCGTATTACTTCCATTTGTGTGGAAGTGGGCTACTTTCTGCGACACCGCCCTGCGACGACACTAACCATTTCAACTTTCCAACACATTCTAGGTGCTACAAGTTGCCACATATTTGTTCAAAAGGGGGAGGAACTTTCTAACTTTTTAAGCATGCTTAACAGCATTAGTTTAAAAAAAATATATATGTTTCTAAAAGTAATTTTAAATTTTGTAACGCATAGTAAGGGCTTTCAAAATATATATTTTTAGTATTAATATTTTTTTAAATTAAAACGTATAAAAAAAAGTTAGTTGAATGACCGCCAATATACTTCCCCAGAACGAAATAATTAACTTTTCACTCCTCTTCCAAAACAGTTGACTATTCGAATATTCAACAGTTGACCTACATAGAGGCTACTACATCCTCATACTAAATTTTGTGTCATTAAATTCATTACATCGGCAGTTATTGGAGTTGTTGAGTTGATCCCTTCATTTCATACTGGCATTACTGGGTATACGAAAGTAATGTGCTGACATCAGCCAATGTTTGTATAGGACTAACAATTTTCACGTAAAACGAGCAAACGTCTAAAAAAATTGGTTTTAGAACAACATATTAAAACGGGGTTTCAGCATTTTCTCGCAATTTGAAAAATAGTATTTCATATAAAATGCATCTTTTAGTTTTAAATTTGCGAGAAAATGATGAAACCCCTTTTTAATATGTTGTTCTGAAACTATATTTTTTTAGACGTTTCCTCTTTTACGTGAAAATGGTTAGTTCTATGGATTCATTGGCCGATGCACATTACTTTCATATAGAGAAAACTCTCACATTAATTAATTAATTGAAACACATTACTTCCATATAGAGAAAACTCTCACATTAATTAATTAATTGAAACACATTACTTTCATATAGAGAAAACTCTCTACCACTTTTAGAGAAAACTTTCTACCAAATTAATTAATTAATTGAAACACATTACTTTCATATAGAGAAAACTTTCTACCACTTTTTATTGAAGAGATTATTGATTAGGGTTTTACGCCTAGGGACCTAAGCGTCCAATGCTTTTATCCCTTCCCTGGAAGCTGGCCTTCCGCCTTACTTTAAACTACCACCTGTTTGTTTATATAAACTAAACAAAGTCCTTCATGAAGTACCCAGTCTTTCAGTTTCCTTAATGAACCTGAGAATGCTTCCCATGGTCCAACTTTCTAAAGTCCTCCTCTGTGATTACATCTTTGCCAAAGATGTGGACTCTCGTCCGCGCGTATCCCGAGCATGAAGTGTGAAAAAATAAATAAGTTATGAGTGATAAGACGTGATAAGTTAGATGGTGAAATAGACAGTGAAAATACATATGTATATATACATTTTCAATCTAGTATTTATGTATTTTCACTGTCTACCTTGAAGTTGAGAAGGGGTTAAAGAAGTTTTAGATGCATTTCAGGGTCTAGCTGGATGTTGGCTGATTGGGTGCAAAGGAGATTGTCTCCTACTGCACTGAAGAGGGAGAATATCGAATTGGGTTACCCTATTCAAACATAGGGGATTTTTTTTTCTTTTTTAGGAATTTTTTTATTTCAAATTTTTCGTTCCAGTCGAGTGCCTTATCGAAAAAATGTAAAAAAAATCGACATTTTTTTCTATTAAAAAAATTTCATTAAATTTAATTATATTCCTATTTGTATATTTCTTCAATGTATACCAGAATATATAATTTTCCACTAATATACTTATGTATTCATGAAATTGTATAGAATTCATGGAATGTATGATACACTCTGAGAAGGGGAGAGTTCCAAATGGACGGCCTCATACACTTTAGAGGTATTATTAACGTTAATAGGACCTCATTACTTTTATATATAGGATTTGTACGAGACAACTTGTTAGACTAATGAACCGTCTAACAGAAGGGTGTAGAGGACAGAATAAGGAATAAGAAAGACAGGAATAAAAAAATAAATTGTCGGTAAATCACCGACAATAAACTTTCCCAGCACGAATTAATCAATTACGTTTTTGTTCTCTCTCCAAAACCAATCGACCGTTTAGGCTAGAAATTAATAATTGACATATATAAGGTGTGATGTATAAAAACAATACACACATTGAAAAGAATAAATTATAAATATAAAAAAAATTACTTATATTTATTTTTATTTGTAGGAATATTGAGGGTCAGTCAAAGATGGAAAAAAAACACTATTCAAATGCCAACGTGTCGATATATTTTACATCATCATCAGGGCCTACAAACATGGGGGGGAAATCAAGATTAGAATCAAAAATAAACAAAAATTTTTTTTGTTGATAACCATTACTCAACGTTAAAAATACATTATAACAAGTTAAAAATTGAACTTACTATGAATAATTACTAAACATTACAATCATTCATAGTAAGTTCAATTTTTAACTTGTTACAATGTATTTTTAACGTTCAGTAATGGTTATCAACAAAACAATTTTTGTTTATTTTTGATTCTAATCTTGATTTCCCCCCTCCATGTTTGTAGGCCCTGATGATGATATAAAATATATCGAAACGTTGGCATCTGAATAGTGTTTTTTTCCATCTTTGACTGACCCTCAATATTCCTACAATTAGAATCTACAGTCGCTAATCAACATCTACATTTATTTTTATATAGAAAGTAAATTTCTATTTAAAACAAATGCCAGTAAAAAAAAACAATACAAGGCCATCAGTTTTTTTTTTTTTTTTAGTGTGTGTAGAGAGTGTCGAGGCCTTGTTGGATGGCGGCGGTCTGCGTGAAAATGTAGAGTGTTATTTTAGGCTTATGTTGTAATGAAGTAAATAGAAGTGAATTGACGGGGAAACTGATCCAAAAAGAAGGTATTTTTGTTTGTTTATATGTACAGGATATATGCCCAGATATATATAACTTAATTTTAGAGAATGGCCCAAAATATAAAACAAAAAGATTGAATTAGTGTTAAGAATTTAGTATTTAAGAGTTTTTTCCTTTGATTTTTTGTTTGTTTCCATGTTTAGTTTTTTTGAAAACCTTTAGATTAGATTTAATATTATTTAAAATTATTACAAAAGGCATCTCTTTAAAAATCCAAATGAAAAGTTGGTTAATTGAATTTTTTTAAATATACGTGCACTTTCTTCAAAATTGCACGTCTTGAACTTTTGATACTTTTTTTAGGCCCTCTTCGAAAAACTACTGTAGAAATCAAAATTTAGTAAAAGAAAAGAGATCAAATTTCTACAGGAAATGTGGTAATTTATTGTTTATTATTTATTCTTTTCGTTTTAATTTAATTGTTATTAACCACTATATAATATTTTTATTTATTTATCATTTATTTAAGATTAAACCTAATAAGCCCCTTTTCATTACCACAAAGGGCTTCTGAATCCTCATACTAACTTTTGGATCGATACTTTCACTACATTGACAATTATTTGTTTTTTTTTTATATATATATAATTTTGTGTTGATACATTCATTACATTATTTTGGGTTAAGCCTCTCTCCTTCCCTTTGACCGATTTGGTTGAAAATCAATAGATATCCTTATAGATTTTTTTTTTTTTTTTTTTTTTTTTTTTTGCCTTATGGTGGATGCATATTAGCCAACCCTTATAGTGATATAGATACACATATACAAGGTTCATAAGTCAGTTTCGTTAAGGATAAAAAAAATATGCACGTCAAATTGGAAAATTTGGTTTTCTTGTTTACATCAAAATTACATATAACGAAGTGCAATCTATTTGTAATAACTGTAATGTTAATATAACTGAGTTTTTGGATGGCAGAATAAAAAGGAAAGATATTGTAAATAAAGTAAAAAATGAATTTGGTAATGAATAAAAATTAAAATCAATAAATAGTACCAAGCATACTTTATATAAACAGTTATTTACATATAATAAAGTTATTTTCTCAGAGATGGATGCGAGCTCTATAAGCTGGGTGCTGAAGTTACGAGGTGAACTTCTTTATTTAAATAAGTATTCTTACACTAAGGAAATCAAACTTTGCTCCATGTGTAATAACAAGCAAGATGAAGATGTGTTTCACTTTATTGCCGTATGCCCCATCTTAAAATAATTTCGTTTTATTTATTTTAGTAAAGCAGAATTGAGCTATGTTCAGTTTATTGAATATCTAAATGGAGGGAACCACAAAAGTTTAATTAACTATTGCAAAGCCGCCTGGAATTATAGATTTGAGCTAGTTTCAGAATTTAATTATTAATAATATATAAACAGGAAAAGGTTTTTTATTTTTATTTTATTTTTATTTTTAATGATCATTTAAGTTAATTTTGTAAATGACTGCATTTGTATTTGAATCATTTTATTTTTATTTACTCACTTTTATATATGTGTATTATCCAGTAGAAATAGAAGAGAAAACCCCTCAGACGGTCAATTTGATTATGTCTCTCAATATTATTATTATTATTAATGTACATTTGTAAAAAGAAAAAGAAATAAAGACGTTTATTATTATTATTATACGAGGTTCATAAGTCAGTTTCGGTTAAGGATAAAAAAATATGCACGTTAAATTGGGAAAAATCTCCTAGTAATGCGCGAAGGACCTCTTGCGGTCTTGAACTTTATAAGTGTTTATTTTTAAAGTACTACTAAAATAAATAGTCAAATTATTGGCTCTGGGGAAGTACATAGCGGGTGACTCGGGGGCTATTGCAACAGAGTTTACGGGGAGATTTGAGTTGGGTGTCTCTTAATTGGCTTCCTCTTTGGATTATCAATTATCGATTATCAATCCAAAGAAAAACCTAATTAGGCAAGACTTAAGCCCATTCAAACCTTCAAAAAGCCATCTATCTATTTTTGTGTGTTATTAGTATTTTATTCAAATTTTGAAAATATTAAATTGCTCAATTTGAATCGAATTTTCTTTTTTAGTTTTCCTATAGAATGGTTTAAATACGTTGAAACTTTACCTCCTTCGAAATTACAGAATATACAAAACATTGTAAGAAATATTATCGTTCTTTGTAGCTAATTTTTTATAGAAATCAGCTTATGCCCTCGGTATCATTGTATCGAAACGAAATTTGATATGTGTTTCCAGAACCACATAACAACTATAAAAGCCCCAATAACTGTCGATATAATAATGAATATATGGACATGAAATTTTATATTTAAAATCAAAACCCCATAAGGCACTTATTCCGCGAAATCTGCCAAAGCTCGACTCAAAAACTCTTTAAAAAAACTGCTAATGTAATGAATATATAAACAAAAAATTTAGTATGAGGATTCAGAAGTAAGTCAACTGTTGATTTTTTGCCCAAATGGTCGATTGGTTTTGGGAGGCGAGGGGAAGTACATTGCTTGTGATTCAACTACTTTTTTTTTCTGAGTAAATTTAGGTTAGTTATTATGACTCATGCCCGGGCTTTAACTACGAGGTCATATAGCCTACTACCAGAGAGCTAAGGAAATAGGCTGTACAATGTTTTGTGTGTTAACTCATAAAATTTAGGGAGTTGTTTTGTATGGGGGAAGTTGTGTGATCGGTCAGAAATGTGATGCGGAGTTTTCAACGAAATTTCATGTTTTCTGACCTCCAGATTCCAAATATGAAAAAAAAAATGCTGTCGTGTCTGTGTATGAGTTTGTGTGTACTGACAAAATGAATGCTTCGACACGAAATTTCATATGTGAAACAGGAACCCTCTAACGGCAACACCAATTGTCTTTCAGCCAAATCGACCAAAGGGAAGAGGGGGATTAGGGTAGAGGTTTAAATAAAAACTTTAATAACTGCCGATAGAAATGTTATATGTGTGATCGATTCACGTAAAGACAACACATATCGATTTTCAGCTAAATCGGTCAAAAGAGAGGGAGTGTTCAGCGGAGTACAAAATAGGACCTTACTGAGGTCGATTGTGTTAGTTGGCGGTAAGATTGTGAAGGGCAAAATTAATTTAATAATTTATACAGAGGCCAATTTGAAACCTGGGTATACTGATAAGGGCAATTTGGTCATCTTTGTGGGGGCGCTTTTCACTGGAGAACCCTTCTCTTGGTAGGCAAAATTCAGGACTTCCACCAGAGCGAAGAAAGTGCGCACTGGCAGTAGACAATATGATCTCATAGTTAAAGCCCGGATCTGGGGCGTAGTAACTAACTAAAGAATCATTCATTTTCTATAAGTTGGAGATGAAAAATAATCATGATTCTTTTATTATCTACTAGCATTAATACCCGGCGTTGCCCGGGGAACTTTGACTATTCTCCCAATATCTCCTATAAGGCTATTCAGTTCCTCGACAGTACATTCATGATGTTATAATTTTCAATTATTCATACGGAATAAGGCTTATAGTCCTTCAACTGTAGTAACGCTAGCTTTGGAGCTAAAACTAATTTATTCAAAAAGATTTCTCATTAATCGTTGCAGTGGTTTTTGAGTTACAAAGATTGCGTGAGTGGATGCTGGGATGGACCAGATATTGAGGTACTAATACGCCTATAACCTTCCACAGACGATGACGAACAAATTAAAAAAAAAATTAATCAAATCCATCAAGCCGTTCGTGAGTTATAGCGGTACAACGCACAGACATTTTCAGCTTTATATATATGATTAACATAAAATTCCACAATATCTCTCTATTAGACCAAAATTCGACTCAGAACCAATTGTGCACTTTTTTGATCACGTAGATCTACATCTACATAGATTTACATCTACGTAAAAAAATTTAACAATTTATTTTTATTTTTTACTATATGCTTAAAAATTAAGAAAAATATAATTTTATTTATTGCTTATGATTACTAGGTACAATTTTATTATTTTCCCTTATCAAAGGTCATATTTTGTTTTATATAATTTTTGAATTTTATTTTTTATCCTAGTTGCTTGCACTATTTATATTAAAGAGCATGTCGATATTTATTATTTTAATATTATTTGTATATTTTTATTTATTTACTATATTGCTTATTTGTTACAATTGTATTTTTTTTTTTCATTCATATTTTTATTTTATTTTCTACAACTATAAGAATATGTATTTTTTTTAAAAAAAGAAAAACATTCATTGCCATAAAGGTTGTAAATAACCCTGGCAATGTAGTCCGCCCCTATGGTGTCAAAACAAAAAATGGGCTACACTCCCCCGCCCTTTAATAGCCCAAAGGAAGAAATTTCCATAAGAGTGAATGTTATAAAAAAATTAAAAATAATAAAAAAAACTTCCCCAGCCATACGAAGTATAGAAGTTATCTAATTGGTCAGAAATTCGATGCGGTGTATTAAATGGAATTTCATGTTTTCCAACCACCTGATTCCAAAAATTACAAAAAAAAATGTATGTTTGTCAGTGAACGCAATTGAATGAATGTATAGAGACAATATTTTATATGTGTATCCAGAACCCTCTAAGGACGACTGTTGAGGCCGAAATGTGAAATAAACATCTATAAAGACAATGGGGCATATGTAGAGGGGGTTACGCCATTTGTAAAGTGCATGTACTTTGTATAGTGGCCAGTAGAGGTCACTGTGGCCATAGTTGTTGGAGTTAACCTGACCCGTCAGTTGAGTGAAGTCGAGTCTGGCTGTCTGAAGAGAAGTGCCCTCAGCCCTTTGCTGCACACCTCATCACCAACTCGACCAGAATCTGCCCTCAGCCCTTGCTGCAGGTATTGGTCAAGAAGCCCTATAAGGACCCTTAGCCCAGCCGCACTGTGACGAGACCTTGGCGTCTCCACATCACGACCGCCCAAATTACCCGGACATTTTTAGTATCATTTTTTAGACTTAATTCGTTTCGTTTTGTTTCCATTAGTTTAGTATTATTTTTCATTATTATAATTTTTTTTGTTAACCTATATACAGTCCACTCATTTTGTTTTCAATTACCTTCTATCATTTATATAATTTATTTGCAGCAGGTATTAACAACGACACTTACTGATTTTCAACCAAAATGGTCAGAGGAAAAAGAGGATTAAGGAAGGTAGACTCAATTCAAAACTGCAAATTAAATGTTATATTTAAGTATATATACAAGAATGGAGCCTGTTAATTTTCCACCATTGGTCGAAGGGGGAGACCAGATAAGTGAGACTCGACTCAAATACGCTAATAACAGACGATGTAATGAATGTATGTATCGACGTTTATTTAACAATTACTGTTTTTCTGTTTCAGATGTCCATTCATAGCGACTTCGCCTCCTGTCTAGTCCTGTTTACAATGCTCCATTATTTTCATCTTACAAACTTTTTTTGGATGTTCGTTGAAGGTAAATATGAAGTTGGATTTGTTGCTTTGATTTTTTTGAATCCCCAGTTAGAATAGGGGTAGTTATGTAATCGGTCAGAAATTCGAAATTTCATCTTTTCCAACCCCCTTCATTCCAAAAATGAAAACAAAAGTCGATGATACTAATGAATAAAAAACTTAAAAACAAGTCAAAAGATCCCACTTTATTTATATGAACACAATATATTTCACTCGTTAGAGCATTCTCAAGTGTACAGACAGATACAGACTAATGACGGGGAGGGGGGGTGGCGTGGAGGGGTAGGAGGGGAAGAGTGAGGGAGAGTGACAGAAAAGGAGGGGGGGGGGGGGGGGGGGGAGGGGGCTAACATACTATACTAAAAAATAAGTCAGAAAAAATTAAAAATAATAAATCTCAATATTAACCTAATTAAACATTTCACAATATAAACCTATTAAATATGAACCGAGCATAATAAAAGTTAGCCAAGTCTATCTTGGCAGTTTCAAATTGAGGAGGGGGGAATGAATCATGGTTTATATTGTGAAATGTTTAATTAGGTTAATATTGAGATTTATTATTTTTAATTTTTTCTGACTTATTTTTTAGTATAGTATGTTAGCCCCCCTCCCCCCCCCCCCTCCTTTTCTGTCACCCTCCCTCACTCTTCCCCTCCTACCCCTCCACGCCCCCCCCCCCCCCCTCCCCGTCATTAGTCTGTATCTGTCTGTACACTTGAGAATGCTCTAACGAGTGAAATATATTGTGTTCATATAAATAAAGTGGGATTTTTTGACTTGTTTTTAAGTTTTTTATTCATTAGTATTTACAATGAACTTCCACAAGATCTCTGGCGAAAACATCCCTAAAAGTCGATGAATTATCAGCAATAACTCTAAAACCAACCCCCGGAACGAACTAATCAATAAAGTTGCTCTTAGTGGCAGTTATTCCGAACGTTCCGAAACATCGTTGGGTTAAAGACATTTCCGAAGAGTTTTTTTTGAAAAATAGTTATCTTAATTTTTATTAAATTGAAAAATGTGTCTACTTATTATGAACGTATCTTGTATTAATTAAAAAAAAAATATATATAGTCATATATTTTTAAGTATTTATTTGTACAGTTTTTATTAATTTCATTTTACTTTTTTTAATGGTTTTGTTGTTACTACTAATCATACATGCGTTAGACTCAAGTAGTTATAAATCTAATTTATAAGCTATCTTAACGTATTAATTCATTATCGTATCCTATTACCATGTATTGGTTTAACGGAAATAAATTTATTATTATTTGGGTTTTTGATTCGAGTCTCCCTTCTCTGACCCTCCCCTTTCCCTTCGACCGATTCCTCGGAAAAATAATATGTTCTTATGGAATTTTGAATTAAATATGAAATTTTGTGTCAATACATTCATGTCATTTTGAATTGAGCCTCCCCCACTCCTCTCCTTGTCATTGGCCGAATTCCCACCAATAGGTGTCGTCCTTAGAGGATTCTGGATACACGTATAAATTTTTCCGTCGATAAGTTCATTCTATCGAGTTTAATCGTGTTCACAACATAACAATTAATATAGTTCTTTGACCTGCGGTGTACGTTAGTTAGGTTAGGTTTTATGACTCATTCTCGGGCTTTAACTACGAGGTCTTATCGCCTACTACCAGGGCGCTCTTTCGTCACTCTGGTGGACATGAGCCCGACTCTACTGTGGGAGTTCTAAATTTAGCCTACCCTAAATTTTTATTCACCTAGGGTAGGGCGTCTTTAACGAATATTGTACAGGCTCGGGACCATCGCTTAACATCCTATCTGAAGGACGGCGTGCTTAAGTTTATTTTACTTCCCAGATAAAATAAACTAAGGGCCTCTGTCGGGTTACGAACCCACGTTCTTGAGCTCAGAAGTCAAGCACGCATACCCCTGAGCTACCGGCGACCTCGTATACGTTAGTGTCTGATAGTTTATTTTGTGATAGAACTGTTTAAAATTTGGACTAAAAATAAGGAGCACTCCAAAACTTTTAATGACGACGTTTAGAAGAGTGGAAGATCAGAACTTTACATTCAGTATACTGTTGTAACCTCACAAGATCAGCTGTTTGTCTCATCCGAACAATGATGATGATCTAAAATTATCAGTTTTATGATTACTTTCCCAGCTATACGATTACTACGACTATTCCAATCCTGAAAAAAACAAAACAATTCCAGTGTGTGTGTGTGTGTGTGTGTGAGTCTGTGAATATATTCCCGATAGAATGAGTGTTTCGATGCGAAAAATATATTTTCAATCAACAATCTGCCGTTGTAATGAATGCATTGATTGACATGAAATTGCATATGTAGATTCACAGCTTTATCTATCAATTTTCAGCGTAATCAGACGAAGGGGAAGAGGATCAGAGCGGGGTTCAACCAGGGGCGTAGCCAGGATTTTTAGCAGGGGGGGGGGGGGGGGCAAAGTTAGGCTACGAGGGTGGGAGGTATACTCCCGGGGGCACAGCCCATAGTTTCCGTGGTTAGCGTTGCAGACGTTTTGTTATTAGTTATGGGAGACTCGGACCCATAGAAGCTCCCCCTTAGGTAACCACTGACTGTAATACTTAATAAGCTGAGTTCACATGAGCAGCAAAAATGCAAAGCGCAGCAGCAGCAAATGCACGCTGTGGTTTCTGTGCTTTTAGAATTAAATGACTCACATCCAATAGCGTGCATTTGTTGTATTTTTAATGTGCATATAAAATCAGCTTTAAGAGTATAAAGTATAACATAAATGACGATTTTGAGCGAGGAAATGAAATGATCGAATTCATATATATTTAAATAAATGTAATATGACTTGTGTACATGTACATTTATGTAACAGCTGATTGCTGATTTAGGAATCCTGCAAGCAATCCATTTTTAATAAAAACTATTTTTTTTAGTTTATTTAATTTTTATCTTGGTTTTTTGCTCTGGTCAGGGGGGGGGCGTATGCCCCCCCCTGGCTACGCCCCTGGGCTCAACTCAAAAATCCCAATAAATGCCGATGAAATAAATAGAATCGACATGGCCTTCCTCTGACACGCCACCATATATCTATCTATGGGAAGCAGGGAGGAATGGTGGCCATCATTGATTCCAATGAGGAATGGACAAAATATTATCAATGAAAATTTTTAATTTTTACTTCCTCAACGAAGTATAGGGGAAGTTATGGAATCGGTCAAAAATTCAATGCGGAGTTACGGAATTTCATGTTTTCCGATCTTTAGATTTCTATATATGAACAAAAAAAAAAAACAGAAGAGGCCCTTAGTCTATTTTATCTGGGAGGTAAAATAAACTTAAGTACGCCGTCCTTTGGATGGGACGTTAAGCGATGGTCCCGAGCCTGTACGATGTCAGCTACTCGTTAAAGACCCCTGCCATAGGTGAATAAAAATTTAGGGTAGGCAAAATTTAGGACTCCGACAGTAGAGTCGGGCTCATGTCCACCAGAGTGACGAAAGAGCGCTCTGGTAGTAGGCGATATGACCTCATAGTTAAAGCCCGGGCATGAGTCATAATAACTAACTGAACAAAAAAATGCTGTCTGTCTGTGTGTCAATAACTCCCGATAAAACGGATGCATGTGAATCCAGAATTCTCAAACAACGACATCTATTGATTTTGAGACAAATTGGCCTAAGGCAAGGGGGGGATTAGGGAGGAGGTTTAACTCTAATAACTACCGTTAGAATGAATATATTGACACAAAATTTTATATGTGAATTCAAAGCCCCATAAGAACGATACTTATAATTTTCAGCAAAATTGGCATAACTTCTGATGTAATGAATATATTGACATGAAATTTCATATTTGTAGTCAAAACTCCATAAGGACATAACCTGTCAAATTTTAGCGATATTGGCGGAAGGAAAAGGGAGGTTTAGGAGAGTCAATTCAAAAACCCTAATAACTGAGGACCAAATAAAATCGACAAAAAATTTAGTTTGAAGATTTAAAAGCCCCCTATTGAATAGTAGCGCCAACGGTCGACTTATTTTGGAGGAGAAGCGAAAAGTTAATTGATTAATTCATTCTGTGAAAATAAATTGCCGGTCATTCACTGACGACTTTTTTTTTTTTTTGAGTTTTTATTATCCTTTTCAAATCCTGCGTAAGGGCTATGCCAATATGCCGGTTTGTTTTACAAAGGATTTGAATTGAAATTCTGCGGAATAATAGATATTACAATACCCTTTCATACAATTCACTTCCAATTATTCCTTTTCAGCAGTTTTCTATAAACGTTGTCTTTTTTTTCTTTTTTAAATTTGTTTTTATTATTTACCTTTGTATTATTACTGGGCTTGAAAACAAACTACACACATACATCAGACTAAACCCATCTGGACTTATGGTATCGAGATATGGGGATCAACCAAAAAATCAAACACACAACATCTTCAGTCACTACAATAATTATTATCCCCCACATTACATTGTCTATGTTCCATTTTATATAATAACCTCAATATCCCATTTGTTCCATATGTTATCAGAACACGGTATCAACATTTGCACGAGAAACTCCATCATGACGCCAATCCGCTTATTCAGTAATTATCCAAGAAAAGAAAGTTGTGAGCTCTGTATCACGAAAACTATTGTAGCTATGAACTTGAAATTTGGAATGAAGGAGTCACATATTCTAACTTAGGTCTCATTAGATTTTGGCCGAAATCAAAAAAAATTGAGACCACTTTCCCCTGGGACCTAACTACATTTTACAAAATACAGCTTATGTTTTTGACCTAATCAAAAATCTTTTCAAGTAATAGTTGTAGACAATATTAAAATACATAATTTATTTTAAATAACATTTTTCACAGGTCGTCCGGTTTTCGAGATACATGCAAAAACCATCTTGAAATGTAGTTTTGAAACATATATTTTTAGACGTTTCTTTGATTTACCCCAAAACAGTTAGTCCTATCGAAAAATTGATTCTTACCAAAAATGTTCCTCATAAAATTTCCTCAAATGTAAGCTAGGATCAATACGACAAAAGTTATAGCGCCTCGAAGAATGTTAACTAAATGACTATATGGAATGTATCTAGGTTAGTTTTTATGACTCATGCCCGGACTTTAACTACGAGGTGATATCGCCTACTACCAGAGCGCTCTTTCGTCATTGAGGTGGACATGAGCCCGACTCTACTATAGGTGTCCTAAATTTTGCCTAACCTAAATTTTTATTCATCTAGGGTAGGGGTCTTTAACGAGTACCTGGCATCGTACAGGCTCTGGACCATCGCTTAACGTCCCATCCGAAGGACAGCGTGCTTAAGTTTATTTTACCTCCCAGATAAAATAAATTAAGGGCCTCGGTCGGGTTACGAACCCACGACCTTGAGCTCAGAAGTCAAGCACGCATACCACTGAGCTACCGGCGCCTTCTGGCCGGGAAGGAGTATATCTAAGTAATTTTTAAATCGTAACTCATAGCAACGAACTTTAAAATATGATTTATGTATTTTTGTGTTTTTTGAAGCATTATAAAAATTAAAAAAAATATATTTATGTGATGTGACCATTACAGAATTTTTTTTACATCAACAACCCTTTGGGATCACTCTCTCTCCCCCTCCCCCTCTCAAAATCATTTCTTTTTGACTCTTTGTACAGCGTTATCTTGAGAGTAGGCATTCTTATACCCAGTAATGCCAATATGAAATAATTTTGGGAAGGGGGAAAGAGAGTGATCTGTAAGCGTGGTTGGTATAAGAAAGTCCTGTAATGGTCACATCACATATTTAGTTAAAATTGTCGATTAGTTTTAGAGGGAGAGTGAACACTTAATTGATTCTTTATGGGGAAGTTGATTGCCGGTGATTCAACGAAAATTTCGGGGGTATTTTTTCTTTTAACTGTTGAGGACTAATGTGGGTGTATTGTTGTGGTACTTAAGTTTATCGGAACTCTCACTTAGCTAAGATCGGGAATGAAATCAACCGTCCCAATTAAGAGACGACAGTCATTAAGAGTTCCGTGATTGAGTGCAATCCCTCTCTGTTCCCCCTCCCTCTCCAAGAAGAGAGCTTACGCTCCGTGTGGTTATTCGCTGAACTCTAGGATCCACTCCCTGGAGGCTCCTAGGATTATCTCCAAAGATGTAATTTAGAGCTCACCTCTCAAGCTCCCTATCTTAAGATTTATCTTCAATACAATTTATCGTTAAGCTTATAATTATCATATATGGCTATACTCCGTATAGAGTATAATACAATAGCTATATATTTTCAAAATTTATTTGAGCTAACAAAGCCTGATTTGTAAGTCTTTTTAACGTAGTCCGGGCATTTTTGACGCAGATCAGGCGTATAACGACGCAGACCGCCTTCATCGAGTGATAGGGATACCGTATACCATTTGGGTGAGTGGTTAGCAACCCTGGCTATCATCATAATGAGTAGCTTACTACAATAAAAAACCGGGTGTGTGCAACTCCGATGCATGGCTAAATGAGCGTGACAACGTCTGAGTTGCGAGATAGCGAAAGTGTCAAGAATCAAATATAACAAATCATTTCAATAAAATTTTTGAACCTTGAAACAATTTAAAAACAATATAGAAAGAAAACATGCATAAGCATAAGAATTTTCAAAAAATGAAAAGGATAAAACTGTTATTGCACGAAAGATTACAATCCTCATGGCAATTTTCAAATTCATAGATCAAATAGTTTTAGAATGGTGAACAATTTTATGAAGCGTTTATTTAAATCAATGCTATTTCACACTTGTACATCATGCAGGACAATAATGTAATTGTGAAGTTCAATTAACAATTCGATTAGTTAAGAGATAACACAAGGTGGCGGATGCACTCTCTCTCTCTCGGTGCATGCGCGATACGAAAGTAACATATGTAGGTAACGCAGTTTTCTAACGTGGGGTGCTAGTCTTCCAATTTATAAGACGTTGTCACGTCAATAAAACCGATGGACCCTCACGTAGTATGAGACGTAATTCGATGCGGAGTTTTCAAAAAAATTTCATGTTTTCCGACCTCCTCATTCTAAAAATGAAAATAAAATTCTGTATGTCTGTGAGAACGATAACTCCATATTGAGTTTCAGTCAAATCGGCCGAAGGGATGGGGGGATTTGTGGGAGACTTAAGGGAAGGAGTCATCAGTGGGGAGGCTTAACACAAAAACTCTAATAACTGCCGTTCTAATGAATATATCGACACAAAATTTCATATGTGAATTCAAAACCCCTAAAAAGTGGAGAATTAACGTGAACGATAGAAGTCATTCATTGTATTTACTCTTCCACAAAAAATATAGAAAATACTTGTCCTCTCGTCTTCCTTTAGAGCAGTGGTCGCCAAACTTTTAAGCGACTGAGCTACCTTACAGCTCATAAACTTTACTGTGAGCTACTTAACAAAGTGGGGGGGGGGGGGGGGGGGGGGGGGAGAGGGATGTTTTTTTTAAATCACACAGTTGTTAATCACCTATAAATATACATTTCTAGTTTATATTAAATCTAATTAAATGCAATGTCTAACATTGCAATTAATAGCATAAGAATTTATATAACAAAATATTTGCATTAGAAAAACATAGTTCAATGTGACGTCTGAAATTTCCCCCGGAGCTACGGTTTGGGGGGCTGTCTGTAAATTAAGATAATTTTGGAAATTATTTGGGTTTTATTCCTTTTAAGATAATCCAAGACAGTTTTTAGCTTTTGTGTCTCTTTGTTTGTTAAAGAGTTAGGAGCGCGTTCGCTCACCTGATCAGCCTAACCTTCTCAGTCCTGCGTTTTCCCTAACCCACACTGTACATATACTGTTCTCCCTCACTCTCTACTGTTTATTCATTGTATATACTGATAACAATCAATTAATTTGTAATTATTAATTTTTGTTTTGTCTTTTTCTAGGTCTGTACTTGTATATGCTGGTTGTGGAAACATTCACCAGAGAAAACATCAAGTTGAGGGCTTACCTCGGCATTGGTTGGGGTATGTATGTCTGTATGTCTAGTATTTGTAGATATACAAGTGGCGGAAGATATCTTCTTAAAAGATTTACCTTTTTCCCTTCCCCCTCTGTAAAGAAATACAGACTGGTTCTGTGAATGACTTTCTTATACAACAGAAAACACAAGTATGAAATGATTTTGAGAGAGGGGAGGGAGAGAGAAATCGATCTATACAAAAGTGGTTGGTATAATTAAGTTCTGTTATGGTTACGTCACAAATATTTAATTTTTTTCAAATTTATTGGAGCGCTGTAACTTTGTTTGTATTTGTTCTATGTCAAATTTGAGGACCATAAGGCGAATAATAATATAATAGGAACAATTTCGATAGGGCTAGCTGTTTTCGCAAACGTCAAAAAAACGGGTTCAAAACGACATTTTTACCGCATGTACCTCGCTCCCCGGACGATCTTTGAAAAATTGTATTTCATAGAAAAATGTGCCTTTTAGTTTTCTCTACAATAAGAAAGTTTTGATGGCCGTAATTGTAAACTGTAACTTGTAAAATATACTTAGACCTCGAAATTTCGGCCAAAATCTAATCATTTTTATGTTGAATGTGTCATAATAATTAACGTTGTAACCCAAGTATGAAATGATTTTGAGAAAGGGAAGAGAGAGAGAAAGTGATCTGTACTAAAGTGGTTGGTATATACACATATATATAATTTTTTCTTTACTTTGCATCCTTTTTAATAAAAAAATAACCAATAATAAAAATATATATTACAAAAATTTATTGTAGCGCTATTATTATGTTTTTGTTCTATCTCAAATCTTAAGGTAGGTACCAATGTTTGTATAGAACTAACAGTTTTTGGGTAAATCGAGCAAATATCTAACAAAATGGGTTTCAAAATTACATTTAAGGACACAATCTCGCACACGGGGCAATCTTTTAAAAATCTTATTTCATATAGAACATGCCTTTTAGTTCTCTCTACAAGAAGAGAGTTTTGATTAGGTGTAATTATGAGTGGTATCTTGTAAAATGAACTTAGACACTAAAGTTTCGGTCAAACTCTTATCAGATTTAGGTTGAGTGTGTAACATCTTAATTTGAAATTAATTGTTACAAACGTTTTTGAGTTAGAGCGCTCACAAAGACTTTCAAAGATAGACATCATCGCGATTTTTAGTATCACACACTAAGCGTCAGGAACTGGGTGAAATAAAGAGTAACCTGGAATTGGGTTAGGAGAAGGAAACAGGAAATGGGTTAGGGGATGTAGTCAGGAATTAGATAAGGGGTGGTCAGGAATTAGATAAGGGGATGCTGTCAGGAATTTGATAACGGGTGCAGTCAGGGGTTAGATGTGGGTATGGAGTCAGGAATTAGATAAGGGGTGGTCAGGAATTAGACAAGGGGATGCTGTCAGGAATTTGATAATGGGGTGCTGTCAGGAATTGGATAACGGGTGCAGTCAGGGGTTAGATGAGTGTATGGAGTCAGGAATTAGATAAGGGGATGCTGTCAGGAATTTGATAACGGGTGCAGTCAGGGGTTAGATGTTGGTATGGAGTCAGGAATTAGATAAGGGGATGCAGTCAAGAATTTGATAACGGGATATATTCAGGGAAAAAGTAAATGTGTGAGTGACGCGGTACTCACGAGAATTGATGTGTAAACATCTGCTTTAATTTCAAAAACTTCATGCAATGATTTTGATTAAAATTTGTTTTATAATGTTACAATAAAAAAAATAGTATGAGGAATTAAACTTTCAAATTTATTGTTCTTCAATTTCTTTTATACATGAAATTATAGGCTTGTGATAGCTACAATAAGATATAATATATCTTCATCTGTATATTATACAACTGTGATTGTAGTGTCTCTAAATACCGCGAGAATACAGCGTCGATGGTAGTTTTCGAATTTGTTGTTGAAATGCTTCGATACGTATTCATTTGTAGATTAAGTTTGTCATTTAAAAATGAAATCAGCTGTTCAGTATCTCTTGAAAAAAAAAAATAATATATAGGTACTATTTTAATATATTATAATATTATAATAATATATTGAAATAGTATATATTATATTTTTTTTAGATTTAATTTTACCACAAATTTTTTTTTTATTGTGACAAATTTAAGCTATCAATGCATCTTAGCCTAAAAGTTTCTTACCGAAAGATCATTTTTTAGTTCGTAATATTGATATTTTAGTTTAATTCACTACAACGGTAAATATGATCAAAAATGTTGTAAAAATACAATGTTATATCTAATCATTGTTATAAGTATAAATCTATGTTTTATCTAATCATTCCATGAAAGTAGAAATGCTCAAAAACAGTTGACATCACAGATAAAGAAGCTGCGCGCGCAACCGTCCGACACACACACTCTCACGCATTCACAACAACGAGACTTACTCTCTGACGGTCTGACATAGCCCCTACCGAGAGCTAAGATGTTTACACATCAATAAGATAAGAAGATGCAGTCAGGTATTAGATAAGGGGATGAATTAGTCAGGACTAGTCTGAGGGAATGCTGGGAATCCTTGAAAGTGGCTTTCAACATTGAATCTGGTGGACTTGTTGAAGCTAGAGTGGCTTTCAACACCGGACTGGTTGCAGGCTAATACTAATACTATTTAAAGTTGGCACTAGCTATTGTCCTAGTGGATGGGCAGACTGCAGAACGTAGCCGGCACTAAGGAGCTTTCGCTATAAGAGGCTAACTGAGAGCTTTAGGGGAACCATCACAACTTGTATAGATTACCTTGTCAAAGCTCAGGCATCCTATCTATAGACAGCTTCCATTAGAAACATAATCCCCCATCTTTTCTCTACCTCCGTCAGAATTATCTTCACCATCCTACCCTACCTATCTTAGATATAATACATTTGAGATAGGTAAAGAGTGTAGTAGATAATTATTGTATCCTACGCAGACAAGGGCGTAGGACCTCTAGAAGCTCCCCCTGAGGTAACCACTGACTGTAATACTAAGGTAACTTTACATGAGCAGCAAAAATGCAAAGCGCAGCAGCAGCAAATGCACGCTGTGGGGTATGTGCTTTTAGAATTAAATGACTCACAGCCAATAGCGTGCATTTGCTGCTGCTGCGCTTTGCATTTTTACTGCGCATGTAAAATCAGCTTTAAGAGTATAAAGTATAACATAAATGACGATTTTGAGCGAGGAAATGAAATGATCGAATTCATATATATTTAAATAAATGTAATATGACTTGTTTTGTACATGTACATTTATGTAACAGCTGATTGCTGATTTAGGAATCAGATGCACGGGTAATTTGAAGATCCTATTGGTAACTTGTTAGCAATCCATTTTTAATAAAAACTATTTTTTTTTTAGTTTATTTAATTTTTATCTTGGTTTTTTGCTCTGGCCAGGGGGGACACCCCCCCCCCCCCTGGCTCCGCCCCGTACAAAAGCACTCCATCATACATGGCGGCATAGTATCAAACAAATAGCCACTGACGTAGTTATAGGATAAAAAAAACACAGGCTGTATCGGGGACGCAGCCGGAATGGAGTAACGTCTTGTGCGTGCTGCAGAGGGTGTATGGGCACTAGGGTACAGAAATGACCATATATATATACGGTGGGCTGGTGTTTTACACCTAGGGACCTAAGAATCCAGTGCTCTTATCCCTTCCCTGGAAGCGCTGGGCTTCCCCCTTATTATATTACCTGTATGTTTATACTACTTAAACCAAGCCCTTCATGAAGTGCTCAGTCTCCCAGTTTCTTTAATGAACCTGAGAATGCTCTCATAGTCCAATCTTCTAAAGTCCTCCTCTGCGATCACATCTCCACCAAAGATGCGGAATCTCGTTCGCGCATATCCGGGGCAGATGCCCAGGAAGTGTGCCGCCGTTTCGTCTTCTTCCCCACATCACAGGTAGGACTGTCCTTGACTCCCACAGTGTGTAGGTGTCTATTGAACGGACCATGTCCTGTGAGAACTCCAGTCAGTTACCTAAGCTCGTTCCTTTTGAGGTTCAGGATCCCGTCTTTCAGAATTCTGGACTCCCCTCCCAGGAACATCTTCAATTGCCAGCATGTGGTCTTTTCGCTCCAAAAGATCTTCCAGGCAATAGGGTACAGAAATGACCAAATATACAACGTGTCGAATGCGGGGGCGCCATAACCGTCATATTTCTGCAACAAATTACACACTTGTAAGTCTTACAACTCCTTAAGAGCACCGGTTTGAGCTCGATGGATTATACTCTCTCTTAAAATTATAATATTGGCAGAAATTCTTTGTTTGTGTTTTATCGACCACAAGTCTAATCTCTCCGTTCGAAATCAGTTAAGATTTGAACTAGGTTAGGTTTTTTAACTCATGCCCGGGCTTTAACTATGAGGTCATATTGCCTACTACCAGAGCGCTCTTTCGTCACTCTGGTGGACATAAGCCCGACTCTAATGTGGGACCCTAAATTTTTATTCACCTAGGGTAGGGGTCTTTAACGAGTACCTGACATCGTACAGGCTCGGAACCATCGCTTAACGTCCCATCCGAAGGACGGCGTGCTTAAGTTTATTTTACCTCCCAGATAAAATAAACTCGGGTTTCGAACCCACGTTCTTGAGCTCAGAAGTCAAGCACGCATACCATTGAGCTACTGGCGCCTTCAACATATGCTATTTCATATTGAAATACACCAAGTAAAGAAAGTTGTAGGTGAATCATTGACAAAGTACTTCCCCAGAACGAAATTATCAATTAACGTTTCGCTCCCCCTCCAAAACCAGTCGACCGTTTGCGCTAATATTCACACACTTGACTTACATAGGTGCTCCTAAATCCTTCTACTAAAGTTGTGTCGATAAATTCATTACATCGTCAGTTATTGCAGTTTTTGAGTTGTGCCCCCTCTGATCGCCCTTCCCTTCCACCGATTCCGCTGAAAATTAATAAGTGCCCTCTTTGTGAACTTTTGAATTCACATATAAAATTTCGTTTTGATACATTTATTGTATCGGGATTTATTTGGTTCACAGACAGACATTTTTTAAAAAATATTTTGAATCTAGAGAACTCAGAATCGATTTTTTTATCGATTACATAACATCTCCTATACTTGCTGGAAAAGTAAAAATCGTAGACTCCATCGTAGCCTGTTTTTCTGGTCTCCTAAAAAATTAACCTTTGTGGAGATAAGTCTGGTTTGATTCCAACCTCAAAAAGTATTCTATTGTTGTATTTTCTTATGTGTGTCTTAACGGCGTTATTATTCTCATGATGGAGTGGAGTCCTGACCTCCCTTGAACACACTGACCCAGCTCCCACAGAACCTTAGTGAAGTAGTTCCACCATGTCCTTAAGAAACACTATTCTCTTCTACCAGCTCGCCGGACAATGGTTTTGTTTTTTCCGGAATATATTTTTCAAGAGTCATCTTTCATTCTGTCTTGTCCCTTAGTCTACAATATTCCTAATATATTAGGCCATGGTCGAAAAATTATTTTTCATATATGAATTGTACGCAATGCTCGAAAATTATCTTTGGTCATGTATCAATAATAATTATTATTTTATTTTCATTAAACCAATACATGGTAATAGGATATATCAAAAGAATTTGTACATTAAGATAGCTTATAAATTAGATTTATAATTATTTGAGAGAGGGCGCCGGTAGCTCAGTGGTACGCGTGCTTGCCTTCTGAGCTCATGATCGTGGGTTCGAAACCCGACCGAGGCCCTTAGTTTATTTTATCTGAGAGGTAAAATAAACTTAAGCATGCCGTCCTTCCGATGGGAATTTAAGCGATGGTCCCGAGCCTGTACGATGTCAGGTACTCGTTAAAGACCCCTACCCTAGGTGAATAAAAATTTAGGGTAGGCAAAATTCTCCCACAGTAGAGTCGGGCTCATGTCCACCAGAGTGACGAATGAGCGCTCTGGTAGTAGGCGATATGATCTTGTAGTTTAACTAGACATTGCATCTCCAAATTTTGAACGGGAGCAGGGTTGTGGGTGGGGGTAGAGTTAAAGCCCGGGCATGAGTCATAAAACGTTACCTAACCTAACTATTTGAGTCAAACATACTTATGATTAGTAGTAACAAAAGTAGGTATTAAAAAAAAAGTAAAATGAAATAATAAAAACTGAATAAATAATATTAAAAATATATGAGTACTAGTAGTAATACCCGGCGTTGCCCTGGGAACTTTGATTTTTCTTCTAATCTCTCATTCGAATCCTATTCAATTCTTCGAAAGTACATTCCTGATGTTATAATTTTTAATTATTCAAATGGAATAAGGCTTATAGTCCTTCAACGGAAGACACCACAGCTAGTATGTGCCTTTCAACGGCGGAAACCACAGCTAGTAAATACTTAGCATCGCTGGACATCCTAGCCAGTACGTACTTAAGAACGCTCATGACCACAGCTAGTATCGGTCTTGCAACGGCGTACCACCCCAGCTAGTAAGTGCTCGGAACAGCTGGGCACCACAGATATTGTGTGCTTAAAACCGCGGGGCACAACAGCTATTACGTTCTTAGGAATGCTTCGCACCACAGCTAGTTCGTGTTCAGGAACGCTGGGCCACACAGCTACTCGTAGTATATGCCTTGCAACGGCGGGCAGCCCAGCTAGTAAGTTCTTAGGACCATTTGGAACCACAGCTAGTTCCTACTTAAGAACGCCGGTCACCTTAGATAGTATGCGCCTTGCAACTCCGAATTTCGTATTTAAAACTAAAATCCACTTAGGACAAAACCAGTCAAATTTCAGCGATATCAGCCGAGGGGAAGGGGGGAGTTCCGGGGTGGGGGCTCAATTCAAAAATCCCAATAACTGCCCATGTAATGAATGTATCGACATCAAATTTCGTATTTAAAACTAAAATTCACTTAGGACATAACCAGTCAAATTTCAGCGATATCGGCTGAGGGGAGGGGGGAGTTCCGGGGAGGGGCTTAGTTCAAAAATCCACAACCCCCCTCCCGTTCACAATTTTGTGACGTCACACACTTTTTTTTTCTATTTGGCCTTCAAAAATACTACATATGAAATTTCATGACAATCTGACCATTATTTAATGAGTTAGCACTATTTTTATGCTTAGCCCCCCCTTACAACTCCCCCTCCCGTTCAAAATTTTGGGACGCCACATAGCCTAATATTCAATCGGTCTTGAAAGGATGCTACATGTGAAGTTTCATGAATATCCGTCCAGCCGTTTGGGCGTGATGCTGGAACAAACATACAAACAAACCCCGTTTCAGTATAGAAGTATAGAAGCCAGTGGAAGAGACTGGGTAGTTAAGCGAATCTGATTTTAAAAATCCCAATAACTGCCGATGTAATGAATGTATCAACATCAAATTTCGTATTTAAAATTAACATTCGCGGAGGACATAACCAGTCAAATTTCATCGATATCGGCCGAGGGGAGGGGGGAGTTCCGGGGTGGGGGCTCAATTCAAAAATCTTAATAACTGCCCATGTAATGAATATATCGACATCAAAGTTCGTATTTAAAACTAAAATCCACTTAGGACATAACCAGTCAAATTCCAGCGATATCAGCCGAGGGGAGGGGGGAGTTCCGGGGTATTGGCTCAATTCAAAAATCCCAATAACTGCCTATGTAATGAATGTATCGACATCAAATTTCGTATTTAAAACTAAAATTCACTTAGGACATAACCATTAAAATTTCAGCGATATCGGCTGAGGGGAGAGGGGAGTTCCGGGGAGGGGCTCAGTTCAAAAATCCACAACCCCCCTCCCGTTCACAATTTTGTGACGTCAAACACTTTTTTTTCTATTTGGCCTTCAAAAATACTACATATGAAATTTCATGACAATCTGACCATTATTTAATGAGTTAGCACTATTTTTATGCTTAGCCCCCCCTTACAACCCCCCCTCCCGTTCGAAATTTTGGGACGCCACATAGCCTAATATTCAATCGGTCTTGAAAGGATGCTACATGTGATGTTTCACGAATATCCGTACAGCCGTTTGGGCGTGATGTTGGAACAAACATACAAACAAACCCCGTTTCAGTATAGAAATATAGAAGCCGGTGGAAGAGAATGGGTAGTTAAGCGAATCTGAATTTAAAATCCCAATAACTGCCGATGTAATGAATGTATCAACATCAAATTTCGTATTTAAAATTAACATCCGCGGAGGACATAACCAGTCAAATTTCAGCGATATCGGCCGAGGGGAGGAGGGAGTTCCGGGGTGGGGGCTCAATTCAAAAATCCCAATAACTGCCCATGTAATGAATGTATCGACATCAAAGTTCGTATTTAAAACTAAAATCCACTTAGGACATAACCAGTCAAATTCCAGCGATATCAGCCGAGGGGAGGGGGGAGTTCCGGGGTATTGGCTCAATTCAAAAATCCCAATAACTGCCCATGTAATGAATGTATCAACATCAAATTTCGTATTTAAAATTAACATCCGCGGAGGACATAACCAGTCAAATTTCAGCGATATCGACTGAGGGGAGGGGGGAGTTCCGGGGAGGGGCTCAGTTCAAAAATCCACAACCCCCTCCCGTTCACAATTTTGTGACGTCACACAGTCGTTTCTTCTCTGGCCTCGTCATACTCTTCGGCCGATTTCTCTGAAAATTAATTGCTATCGCCTTTATGAGGTTTACACATGAATTTTGGTATCGATATATTCATTATAAAGGCAGTTATTACAGTTTTCGTGTTACCACCCCCCCCCCCCCCCCCCCCTCTAAATCTCCTCTTCGCTTTGGCAGAAAATCAATAGGTGCCATTTCTATGGGTGTCTGGAAACACGTATAAAATTTCATGTTGATACATTCATACACACAGACAAGTACAGCATTTTTTTTTAATTTTTGGAATCAGGGTTTCGGAATATATAAAATTCCGTTGAAAACACAACTTCGAATTTCTGACCTATCAGATAACTTCCCCTATACTTAGTAAAAACTAGTACTATCGTTGCAACACTGTTGTCAATTGTCTTTGATTACATCAGAGTTTGAAGTATAATTTCAAACCATATTTATTATTTTTTTTAAAGCAATTTCTTTAAAAATTAACTTGAAATTTCTCTCTCTGACTTTTTCATAATTAATGCTTAACTGAACAAAATACAAAGGACTCTTCTTAAAAATACATTGTCGAATTTTAAATCTTACTTTGTAATAAGGATAAGAAATTCTTTTATTCATTATTATTATTTTCTTCTACTGTATGCATTTTGCATTTTTCTATTTATTTTATTATCTCAGCTATACGAAGTCATGTTCGATCAGAAAGTCATTGATGAATGTTGATTTTTCACCAAAATTGTACGTTTTTTGATCCCCTGATTCCAAAAATTAAATTAAATTAAATTAAACTTTATTGCTTATAGAGATACAAATCTCATAGCAAGGGTTGACCTTACTAGTTCACACATACCTAAATGTAATACATTTTATATAACATAATATATAAAAGTTTATATATCAATACAACTTATAATTAAAAATAGAAAATATAACGAACTTAATTAAACAAAAAATTAATATTGGAAGATACATTATAAATATGGGCCGAAGTATAGAAAAGAAAAATACCAACTGTTGTGAAATGTGTTATATTGAAATGTATAAGGTAAACGAGAGGGCAAATCATAATAAAACTGTTTTTCCAAATTTTAAACTATTAGTTACGAAAATAAATATATTAATGATTTTTCATCGTCATCTAGTTTAATAGTTTTAAATTTAGAAAAACAGTTTTATATTATAACTTTGATATAATATGCACTTATATATGAAAATATATTTGGCAAAATATGCAATTAAAAACTAAAAATATATACCTATAGAATAAAATAAACTGCAGAAGTAATAGAAAATATTTATAGACAAAACATGTATTAAATAAAATGTATATAACCAAAAAAATAAAGTAAAAATATAGTAATATAAAAGATTATTTGAACAGAGAAAAAATCGTCTAGAAAACTGTTACAATTATACACAATAACTTTTTTTTTAAATTTGAAACAAAAAGGATGCCTGTCTGGCCTCAAAGTTTATTTGTATCGGCTGATAAGCGCTCCACATCAATTGTGATTGGAGCCAAGTCCCAATGAGGACATAACCTGTCAAATTTCAGCGATATCGACTGAAGGGAAGGGGGGGTTAAGGGGAGGGAGCTCAATTCAAAAACCCTAACAACTGCCGATGTTATTAAATTATCGACACTAAATTTAGTATAAGGATTTAGGAGTCCCTATGTAAGTCAACTGGTGAATATTGGCACAAAAGGTTAACTGGTTTTAGAGAGTTAATTGATTAATTCGTTGCGGGGAAGTACATATCTGGTGATTCACAATTTGAATGTGTTGAATGTTCACGTGGTCAATGATCCATGCATCCATTTGTATATTTAAGGTGAGTTCGAGTGTTTGAATGTTGGCCCTTCGATTAAGTAAATTGCTTCAGACCCAACCGACCTCGCTTGTATTTTCCATGTAAGAAAAATTATTAAAGGAATTATAGAGGGCGCCGGTAGCTCAGTGGTAAGCGTGCTTGCCTTCTGAGCTCAAGAACGTGGGTTCGAAACCCGACCGAGGCCCTTAGTTTATTTTATCTGGGAGGTAGAATAAACTTAAGCACACCGTCCTTCGGATGGGACGTTAAGCGATGGTCCCGAGCCTTACGATGTCAGGTACTCGTTAAAGACCCCTACCCTAGGTGAATAAAAATTTAGGGTAGGCAAAATTTAGGACTCCCACAGTAGAGTCGGGCTCCTGTCCACCAGAGTGACGAAAGAGCGCTCTGGTAGTAGGCGATATGACCTCGTAGTTAAAGCCCGGGCATGAGTCATAAAACCTAACCTAAAGGAATAAAAGAATCGAACCTGTAACTTTTAGCTGGTCTTCATTTCACTTTACTATTTGAACCTCTTCTAGATTCTGCGCAGTGCGAGAAATTTTATTCTATCAATCTGCGGATAAATCCGTATCGGGGGAGGGGGGGGGGGGGGGGGGGGGGGGAGTGGTTAAGAACAAGTTTATATACTTGCAGGTTTTCTGTCTACACTCGCAGTAAATTTAAACAGGTTAACGTTATCTGCTCAATTAGTAACTTTCAGCGACATGGTTCTACGGAGCCGGCAGCTCAGAAATAGCATACTCGCCTACTGTGCTCAAGATCGTGGGTTCCAAAACCGACCAAGGCCAAATTTTGTATCAGGAATGTGAAAAAACTTTGAGCACTCTGTCTTTACGTTAAAAGATGTTTCCGGAAAACCCCTACATTTGGTGAATAAACCTGGTGTGATGTATAAAAACAAATACACACATTAAAATTATTAAATTATTAATATAAAAAAATTAATTTGCTTTTTATAAAAAAATACAATTTATCACAAAAAATATAATTTTATAAACAAAAGTAGAAAACAAAACACGGCCACCAGCTGTTTTTTTAGTGTATGTAGAGAGAGTTCTGAGTGAAGATGTAGAGTGGTGTTTAGACTTAAGATGTGATGAACTAAATAGAAGTGTATTGACGGTGAAACTGATCCAAAAAAAAGGTACTTTTATTTGTTTATATGTACAGAATATATGCCCAGAAATATATAACGTAAATTGAAAGAATGGCCAAAAATATAAAAAAGAAAAAAAATTGAAATAGTTTTTAAGAATTTAGTTTTTAAGATTTTTCTTTTGATTTTTGTTTGTTCCAATGTAAAGTTTTTTTATTTAATAATGTAGATGATTTAAAAAAATAAACCCAAACTATTTGTTCTCGTAAATTCTATTCTATTCATTTTCCCTGTTGGCCCAGTAAGATAATTTGAAAACCTTTGAATTAGATTAAATATTATTGAAAAAAAATTATAAATGGCATCTCTTTAAAAATCCAAATGAAAAGTTTGTTAATTGAAATTTTATTAAAAATATTGCGTGCACTTTCTTAAAAATTGCATGTCTTGAACTTTTGATATTTTTTAGGGCCCTTTTCGGAAATTACTCTAGAAATCAAAATTAAATAGAAGACCAGTTATAAAATTTCTACAGGAAATGTGGTAATTTATTGTTTATTTAATTATGCTTTTTGTTTTATTTATTATTTCATTATTATTAATTTAATTATTCATTTTACTTATATTTTTTGATTTATTATAATTTTACATAATCCTTTTTACCACATTGTGTAAGCAAAATTTTAGGACTTGCAGAGTAGAGTCGAGCTTTTGTTTTCTGGAGGAGTATGCCAGCCGATTCTATTCCCCAATATAGGCAGAACCCCTCCAATGTTGTGCAGACACCTCAATTATCGAAACCGATTAATTGAGGCTCCGCTCGTTTCGGTCAGGACTGACATTGTGTTAGTTTTAAGGGAGATAGGATCTGGCCTGACTCTTACTCCAATTACCATTTATTGATGTTATTTCTCTTCTCTTCGCTTCAATTTCAATTTATCCTATATTATTAATAGGAACCATGACTTTTTTTTGTCATTCATTTTAGGCCCTTAACCGATCCAGTTTCTATTAGTATTTTTTTTTTGTTTTGAAAAGTGAATGATGTTCCACAACAGACTAAGTTTATTAATGTGATTGGAAAACCGCCATTCAATCGTTTACATTCTATGTAAAAATTGTATTCGTATCCGACCTAATTTGGCCGTATCATAATGTTTATCTACTATTCCACAACTGATATTTAACATTTTTGCAGAGATATTGTGAAACACTATTTCACAAATGATATACTTAAGATAGGAAATATACTTAAAAAAGAGGACTTTTGGGTAGATTTCAGAACTAATAATACTCTATACAAACATCTCAACAACACTAAAGACAAAATAAAAACAGAAGAAAAAAGCGGGGTTTACCAACTAAAATGTAGTTCTTGTAATTTTGTTTATATAGGTCAAACCGGGAGACAATTTAAGAATAGGGCAAAAGAACACGTATCAGAAATAGGGCCAAACACCGACGCATCATATAACTCAGTAAAATCAACTTTCGCACAACACATCAACGAAAACAAACACCATTTCGATATAAATACAGTCATACAATACCTACATTACTCAACTCACTGGAACAACTAGAAATAAACAGAGAGCTACAAAAAGGAAATTGTATGAACGATCAGACCAATCTCAAATACTCACCCCTTTTATCGCCAATAATATAATCCTCCAGTCTCTGTGTATACGTACTTACTCTCTCAAAAAACTGTATATTTTATTTTATAAAACTTTTTATTTTATTTTTATTCATATATTAACAATTGTTATCTTTAATTAATTTCATATATGCATTTAATCAACACATACTAGGTATTTCAAAATTTTTTATTTTTAAGATCCCAATTTGGGAAGAAATGTCATTTTTCTGTTTTTACATATTTCAAATATTAACTGTATAGAAGGGATAAGAAACCCCGTAGGGGCTGAAAAAGGATACCTACCTACCGTTTGGATTGTAAACTACCTAGTTGAACTTCAATTTAGTATTTGTTAAGTCGTGGCTGAAGATGGTAGCAATACCGAAAATACTCCCATATTATATATTATTTGTGAAATAGACAATATTTTTTTAAAAACATACGTTTTCTTTATTTTTATTCCACAACTGTTTTCTTCCAAAACGTAGAAGTGACTCCTCTGCTATGATCCTAATTTCTAATTGTTAAGTCTTTTGTAAGATTTGTGGTAGCTCTTTAGCCTATTATACTCCTGGGGCGAAGATTGGGAAAGTTTTAGCAGATCTAACACTACAAAACAGATAGAAAAAGAGGATGGCATCGTCGGGTATCTAGCTAATCTCTACACCGTTGTGGATCCAGCGGGCCATTACACTTTCAATAAACCAGCGACCCTCTGTACCATCGTGCAGATATTGGGGATCCAGCGAGCTACTACACCATCGAGATTCCAGAAAGCCTCTACACCATTGGGGATCTGGCGAGCCATAACACTTTCAAGAAACCAGCGAGCCATTACACCATCAAGCAGCTTGCCTCTACACCATTGGGGATCCAGCAAACTACTACACCATCGAGTTTCCAGAAAGTATCTACACCATTGGGGATCTTGCGTGCCATTACACCATCGAGAAGCTATCCTCTACACCATTGGGGATTCAGCGAGCTACTACACCATCGAGAACCCAGAAAGCCTCTACACCATTGGGGATCTTGCGAGCCATTACACCTTCGAGAATTCAGTGAGACATTACACCATCGAGCAGCTAGCCTCTACACCATTGGGAATCCAGCGAACTACTACACCATTGAGGATCCAGTAAGTCTCTACACCATTGGAGATTCATCGAGCCACTACAACATCGAGGATCCAGCGAGCCACTACACCGTCGAGGTTCCAGTTAGCGACTACACCATACAAGATCTACCTTCCACTCTCTATGCCGCTGACGACAGGAATGCCAATCTGGTCGCCTCATGAATACGAATATAAAGGAGCGGACCTGGGGGACCTCCCTCATCTGATTAGTCCTCCACCAGTTACAACTACACCTTACTTAGACCTTTCATCCTTCTCCTCTGAAAGGAACACTTCCTGAAAGGGACACACTCAGGAAGAATAACTCATTGCCTGTAGGTTACAGATATGAATATTTTTGGAACGGTCTTGGCAAGCATTTAGTTTTGAAGATCAGGTGCCAATAAATCATAGTACCAATAATTGACCGAGCAAAATGAGGTGTTCCCTTCTTACTCAGCATCCTTTGAGTTTGTCAGTCTGTGTGTTACCTACTAGATATCTGTCGCATCTCGTTTCAGATTCACTACAAATGTTGCATAAATGTCAATTAGTTCACTGGACAGAACTCTATTGTTCTTGGGTACGATCCAACCAACAAGAAAAAGTTACTTAGAAAAAGTTTGGCGAATCCCCAGTAAGAATAATTCAATTACCTTTTCGTCCTCTCTCCAAACAAATCGACGGCTAGGGTTAAAATTCAATACTTGACATTCATAGAGGCTTCTCAATCCTCATACTAAATTCAATATCGATACAATCATTGCATCGGTAGGGTTTTTGAATCGAACCCCTTCTCTGATCCCTCCTTCCCTTCAGCCGATTCTGCTCAAATTAATATCTGCCGTCCTTATGGGGTTGTGACTTTAGATATAAAATTTTTTGTAAATAAATTTCTAAATTCATTACATCGGTAGTTATTGGGGTTCTTGTGTTGAGCCCCCCTTCTCCCGAATATGGGATTTTGAAGTTATATATGGACTTTTGTGTCTATACATTCATTACAACGGCAGTTATTACCGTTTTTGTATTCAGCTTCCCACCTAATCCTCCCCTCTTTCCTTTGGACCATTTGGCTGAAAATCAATATGTTTCAATATATTATTTCTAAAGGGATTTATCGTGTTCAAAGACGCACAGACGGCGGAAAAAATGATATTCTGGTGAAAACTTAATTTCGAATTTCTGACCGACTACATAACCTCATCTATACTTCATATACCTGGGAATTTAATACAATCATGATCACCTTAATGTTTAAACAAAGGGAGATATGGACACTGAACGTGCTTCCACCTCTAGTAGCCATTACTAGAACTGGACTGTACAAATAAAAATTACTATGGACACTGGAATAAAGTGAGAATAGTTTCATTATAAAATTTATCATTTATAATCTATATATTTATATATAAATAAAAATTAAATTAAAAAATCCTTTTTATACACTAAGGGTCAAAAAATGGCCTCACTGTTTTTTGTTTTCTCCAACATGTATATACTTTTGGAAATTAATTTTTATTCCTGAATGAAGAGTATGTATACTTTTCGCTCCCCCGCCGAAACCAGTCGACCATTTGCGCTAATATTTAATAGTTGACTTACATAGTGACGCCTAAATCCTCATAATAAATTTCGTGACGATAAATTCATTTTATAAGGGTTTTGAATTGAGGGGAGGGACCTGAACCCTCTTTCCTTCGGCCGATATCGCTCAAATTTGACAGATCGTATCCTGATTGAGTTTTGATTTTAATTATTAAATTTCATTTCGATACATTATTCCATCGGCAGTTATTGGAGTTTTTGTGTTTAGCCTCCTCCTAATCCCTCTTTCTTTTTGATCAATTTGGCTGAAAATCAATAAGTGTCGTCGTTAGAGGGTTCTGGATTCACATGTCTCTTTTGGCATTGATAACAGCCTGTAGTCATCGTGGCATTTATGTGATGAAGTTTCTGACAAAATCCTCGGGGTGATTCTCATATCCCTCCTCCAAGGCAATCCTGGGCTCCTGCAATGAGGCATTTGTGGTCTTGTTTTAATCCTTCTCTGCTGTTCATTCCATAGGCGCTTGATGGGATTTAGATCTGGGCTACAAGCTGACCACTGTAAACAACTGATAGAAGCCCTTTCAAAGAACTCGGGGATTCGTAGAAAATATCCTCTACATATCTGACTGTAGTTAGAGACTCTTTTATGAAAATTAGGTGCTGGCTTCCAGATTTATGACAGCCCAAACCATCAGTCCACCATCGTCGTAGCTCCCATCGCTCATTTCTTCTCCTCCAAATCCTCACCTATCGTCAGGAAATCGTAAACAAAAGCGGTATTCTTAAAAAAATAAGTCTGTTCTCTGGCGAATATTAGGCGAACTGTCTTATACCCGGGCTGAAGTTCTGGACCTAGTGAAGACCTTCTTGAAGCTAGTCACTTTCGACAAGTCGGCTAACTTTCCGCAAATGTTCCTATCTCTTAAATTATTCTACACAATAAAACGGCCATCTCGATGAGTTCTCAATCGATTCCGACCAGATCCAGGTCTTCTCGGGAATCCACCAGTCTCCAGACATTACCTCTATGTCGTCCGGACGATAGTCGTAGGAATATTAATAATAATGATCGGCTTTAGAGAAAGAGCCAAAACGTAATTGATTAATTCGTTCTGGGGAAGTACATAGCAGATGTTCGCTCACTTTTTTTGTTAGTTTTAATTCCAATCGTTAGAGTAACAATTCACTAGTTTATCCTTTCGTTAGGTTACGAGTTTACCGACTATCTGCATCCGCTTGTACATACAGGTTAATAATTTTCCGACTACGTACTATTTAGCCATCTCGAGATTGAACAATAGATAATTGAGTTAGTTTTCTGCCAGTTGAGTGAGTAGCTTTTTGTGTATTGTTCCTTCCAATGAAAACATAATTCTGTAGAGCGAGGAAAAGCCAATTTATTTATCTGAACAATGTTGCCGGAAAATCGCATTAGAGCTTTTCTGCTTGGTCGGGCTCTCATCCTATTAGACATCTTGCTTACTATACCAGGTCAGTACGATAACTGGATATAAAAGAAAACTTTCTTAGCTTTATAAAGTAGGGATGTGTATCAATACTCAATATATCATTGATATCGATATTTTAAATCAAAGTATCGATATTCTTTTACGTCCTTAGCCATACACAGTAGGGTGGAGTGAAAATGAGGGTTTTGAAATTTTTTTGTTGAAATTGAAAACGCCTGGGGGCACAAAATTTGACCATTGGTGAGAGTAATACCCATGTAAAATTTGGATGAAATTCGACAGTATCTTCTTTTTCCATTTTCGAAATATAGTATGAATTAATTTGCGAATAACTGACACGACTTTGAAGTCGTGTCTGTTATTCGCAAAAACCGAAGTGGAAACCATTGTTTTATCAAAACGTTGTTTTATCAAAAAACGTCGCGCGTGAGTAAAATAAAATTTTAAACATTCAATTTCAGTTAAGTTAAATGTTCATTTCTCAATAAGGATATTGTTGTGCCACAGACGGGACGGTACCTTTGTTTTTCTATTCTAGGAAACATTTTTTATAAATGTTTGATTTTCAACTATGTATTTATTATAATTTATTTATAGGATATTAGTGAAGTAATAAAATATTGTATTAGCGTTCCCTTCATTATAAATACAATGTACATATGTATGTATGTACAATAAAAATACATGAAAGATTCGTGAGTTACAGAATTATGTGCTCGTAAATACATGTGGCTCATATAATTGAATGATAATTTTAGTTTAACAAATTTGATATTATTTTGCATAAGGGAGCGCGCCGGTTAACAGAACGCCGGATAAGGGAGAGCCTACTATATTTCGTTTAGCTAGGGAAGTAACAAAAAGTAACGAACAGCTCGAGAGAAGCCACAAGACTGCTCAGACAATTTTCAACATTTTACCACAGTCCTGGGTTCAAATACTCTTAATTATACCTCCCTTCTGAAAGTAAGCCACTTTAACGAAGACAAGATATTGACAAGTTAATGACCTCTCCAGCCTCTGAAACATCGGTTAAACTCCTCCTCCTTTTCCCAGGGCAAACTTCTACTCCAAAGGAAAATGGTTAATTGAGTGGGTGATTGGACCAATAGGAACAAGAAGAAACAACCCTCCCCAAGGGGTAGTTCCGCCATTTGAGAACCTCACAGATCACTTTTTAGGGTGAAAAACATTTAAGAAAAGGGTGGCATTTCTAACTAAGTGCGGCCCTTGAGTCCCAGCATGGTATCAATATCATTAACAATAATATCACAAAACTAGGCATTTTATTCAGTACAGAATTATTTATTCATTTAATTGAATTTAATCTATACATAGATTTTTAATTGATATGCAAATGCACATAGGTCACATAGATATTTTTGCTTAGAAACAAACGGCCAAATATTTTCATTGCTTGAAGTGAGTGATTTTAATGAAAGGTCACTTTGAAAATCAATCAGTTCCATCTTCACTGCAGCGTTGTCTTCTTCAAAATATTGCATGACGCAAGACACCAGACACTGACTGACAGATGCGCGGGACGCGTAGTGGGGATGAGAGGGATGAGTAGTGCAGATTAGCCAACCCAAGCGCTGCGTCTGAAATTTCCCCACGAGCAAGCAAACATTCCCCTGCGAGCTACGGTTTGGCGACCACTGCTATATACTACAAGTTTCACCTTTATATGTCTTCCTTCTTGTACATTACCAAAATAAATATATTAAATATTTATTACGTTTTTTTTCTCTTTATTTCAGGTACCCCGATATTGATCATTGTTATTTGGATAATAGCCAGATCTCTGTCCAGCGATTCTACAACGGACAACATTGATGTAACGGCATGTATATTATATATTTTAGTATTCATTTAAATAATAATTTACGTAACGCCAAGTATATTATTTATTTTAGTATTAACTTAAATTGAAATTGTTGTAACGGCATGTATATTATATATTTTAGTATTAACTTAAATTGAAATTGTTGTAACGGCATGTATATTATATATTTTAGTATTCATTTAAATAATAATTTACGTAACGCCAAGTATATTATTTATTTTAGTATTATAAAATTAAAATTATCTAAATGCAAGTATATTATATATTTTAGTATTAACTTAATTGAAATTGTTGTAACGGCATGTATATTATAGGTTAGGTTTTTATGACTCTAGTTCTGTTTCCACATATATGTTTGTATTATCTGTTATTAATATTTGGTTCCATATATATGTTTCATGTTATCTAAATCTTAATATTATTATTAATTTTATTTATATTTTTTATTCATTTGTATTTTTAATTATTTATTTGTTATTTTCTAAATTTTATTTACTTTATCAATTTTATTTATATTTTTTATTTATTTGTATTTTTAATTATTTATTTGTTATTTTTCCATGTATTAAGTCTAATGATATTGTTTTATCTAAATTTAGAACTAAGTTTTGTGAGGAAATATTTCATGAGATAGCTAACGGTACAGCCGGGGGACTCCCAAGTTTTAGTAGCACACTTTCACCCGAGATGTATTAGAAGGGTCGCTCTCTGCAAACTAACTTAGTTCATAACTAGACCTGACGATGGTGTAAGGCCGAAACCGGTAGTTATATATATTTATATCTTTAGTGGAATAGACAATATTTCAAAAATAAGTTTGTTTTATTTATCTACTGTGGGAGTCCTAAATTTTGCCTACCCTAAATTTTTATTCATCTAGGGTAGGGGTCTGACATCGTACAGGCTCGGGACCATCGCTTAACGTCCCATCCGAAGGACGGCGTGCTTAAGTTTATTTGATTTCCCAGATAAAATAAACTAAGGGCCTCGGTCGGGTTTCGAACCCACGTTCTTGAGCTCAGAAGACAATCACGCATACCACTGAGCTACCGGCGCCCTCAAGTATATTATATATTTTAGTATTAACTTAAATTGAAATTATTGTAACGGCAAGTATATTATAGGTTAGGTTAGGTTTTATGACTCATGCCCGGGCTTTAACTACGAGGTCATATCACCTACTACCAGAGTGCTCTATCGTCACTCTAGTGGACATGAGCCCGACTCTACTGTGGGAGTCCTAAATTTTGCCTACCCTAAATTTTTATTCACCTAGGGCAGGGGTCGAGTGCCTGACAACGTACAGGCTCGGGACCATCGCTTAACGTCCCATCCGAAGGACGGCGTGCTTGAGTTTATTTTGCCTCCCAGTTAAAATAAACTAAGGGTCTTGGTCGGGTTTCGAACCCACGTTCTTGAGCTCAGAAGACAATCACGGATACCACTGAGCTACCGGCGCCCTCAAGTAGGTATATTATATATTTTAGTATTAATTTAGGTAAAAATTTATGTAACTGCAAGTATTTTATATATTTTAATATTAATTAAAATTGAAATTGTTTTGTCCAGATAAATTTTGTATTAGTAGCCGTGATAATTGTTGAATATCCTGATTCAGTTCTTGTCCTTTCATTCTAGTTTGTTTATTCCAGGTAAATCTTTTGTATTTTTACATTACCAGTGGAAGCGAGCTCGCTTACTGAGCTCAAGATTGCGGGTTCTAAACCCGGCCGAGGCTCCTTCAAGTTTTTTTTATCTGGTAGGTGAGAAAACCTTGAACACACCGGTCCTTACCGGATGTGATTAAGCGGTGTTCCCGAGCCTGTATGATGTCATGTACTCTTTAATCCCCCCTCGTGATAGGAGTCGTTAAAGAGTTAAAATTGGTGTCGAGACATTCATTCTATCAGTACTCGTGTTCATAGTCACACAGGTAGACAGACTTTTTTCACATATTTGAATTCTAGAAGTCGGAAAACATTATAACTCAATTTTTGACTGATTACATAACTTCTCTATACCTCGTAGGTAGAAAGCTGGGATTATTAACGGAAGATTAAATCAAGTTTAAACTTTGTTAAGCAGATTGCGCGTTAAAGCACAAAAAGCAACTCCCAAATCCCAAAGAACCTCTTCACACTTAAATCTCTATTTCAGTCTATTTATTGTATTTTATCTGGCCCCTCGAGATAGATTTGGGAGATGAATTTTCTTATTTATTTTCAGAGGGCGTGAGCTGACCGGGTATAAAATGTTTTTTGGAACACATCCAAATGGAACAAATTTATAAAAAGTAATCCGTCGGGTAAATAAATAATGGAAAAGATTTTTTTGTTTCAAAAGAGAAATTTTGAAAGAGAGATTATAAAATTTATGTTTTTGGTTTATTTGATGTTTTTATTTATCTTCCCGAAAGATATATAAGACTGGTCTGGTGTGATCTGCTGAAGAGCTTCGGCTTGCACCTCCGGGTTCTCTGGACTGAAACGTGAATGGCATCACACAGCACATCATCCTTTTTGAGTTTTCTCTTGAGATTAATTGTGGTTTTGTGTTCTTTGGGAGAGAGCTGCGCCATCTCCAACAGGCACATCTCCACAATTTCTTATACTTTCAGATGAACAGAAGCTTCATGATATTTATTCGGAGTTAAAGAAAACTCTAAAATACTCAGTTTACCTACTTATTGTTTTATTTTATATAACTTTTTTGAAGTGAAATTTCTTTAGCGAGACTAGAATTACCTCGACATAAAAATTAATCATGAAACGCTTAGGAGAGGGGTATTAGTAGCGCATGCGTACAAGTCAACTTCGAGTTTAGGTCGGTGTTTAAAAATTGCTTAGATATATTCCTTATAGACATTTAGTTTACATTCTTCGGGGCGCTATAACTTTTGTCATATTAATCCTATCTCAAATCTGAGGACTTTGAACGATTGAAAATTTTATGAGGAACAATTTTGATAGGAATCAATTTTTCGATAGGACTAACCGTCTTCGGGTAAATGAAGGAAATGACTTAAAATATGTATTTCAAAACTACATTTCAAGATGGTTTTCGGTATGTATCTCGAAAACCGGACGACCTATGAAAAATCATATTTCATATAAATTATGTATTTCAATATTTTCTACAACTATTACTCGAAATATTTTTTGTTTAGGTCATAAAATGGTCTTAATTTTCATTACATTTCTGCCAAAATCTAATCAGATCTAAGTTAGAACATGTTCATTCCAAATTTCAAGGTCATAGCTACAATCGTTTTGCGGTAGAGAGCTCACAACTTCTCAATCACACACACACTGACATCATCGCGAAAATGGTCTAAACGTATTCAGGGGACTTTGAAGTGTGAAAATCAGTTGAAACCTCGATCTCGGATTTTCGCACGATTACAATACTTCTTTATACTATAGATATATGAAAGTAAAAATTGTATATATGTACAAAAATCAAAGGGACACAATAGGAAATGAAGCAACCTACAAGGTAGGCGTCAACTGTCCTTCGCTGGATACTTTAATGACGTAGAATGTCTGATATAGTGACAATGTTGATGTAGCTCTACGTTGTAGGTTGCTACTCTGCACTTCGATTTTCGCACTCAAAGTGGTAGCAGAGTTATTCCTTTCTTCTAAAAAAAAGTCAGAAAATTGTAAAAATATAATTTTTCTTCAGTTAGGTTATTTGGTTTCTTTAAGATGATCTCTGCCATATATTATGAAATATACTCTTGTCTTACAGGGAGGTGGTACTAAGGGGTGTAGCTGGATCAAGCCTAGCCAGTGTGACTGGATCTACCAGATACCTGCAGTCCTCATCCTCATCGTCAACCTCCTCTTCCTCGTCAGGATCATGTGGGCAAGTATCCAATGTCTTCCTTCATTACTATTTGCCTTTTTATTCAGACTGCTTTCTTCTTTCTCCGCCAGGAGACGAGGAATCGGCTGAACCCTGTGTAGCCTTCTCGAGTCCCGTGTTCCGTGTATCAACTCCACCCTAGTCCCTAGACATTCGAAGACCACATGCTCTGCAGTCTCGACCAGTTGTGGTTGTTAGTAGAATGGAAGGGCGCTTGCGCTAGGCACAAAGAATGCCAGCACTATCCATTCGCTTTTGATACCAACTCTCTTCCCTTGGCATTCTCACACCTGCCGAGAACCAGTAAAAAACTTCCCCAGTCAAACTTGATTTTCTGTGATTTTTTTTTTTTTTTTTTTTGGCTTTTATTCATAAAGATGCAACTGTTGCTAGGGGGCAACAACCAGCATCTATGTTGGTAGGTATGGAGACGTTGGCGTGAATGGCATGTGAGAGGAAGGCCACCCAGTGGTAGGTCCTCGGGACGAAAATTTATATTAATTATAAGGACAAGGGAAAAAAATAAATAAATAAAATAATAATAATAATAATAATTTAAAAAAAAAAATAAATAAATAAAAAGGAATTGAAAGACAACTTTGATGGAATGGGTAAGAGAGATGAGAAAAGTAAAGGGAAATAATGTAAAAGAATAAAAAAAAATAAAAACATTAAGAACGAATAGGAATTAAGGTGGCAGTAAGTCGCGGTTCCACCTCCTCTTCAACCTTCGTGGGGGGTTTTGTGGTAAGTGTTGTGAAGATAAAGTACGTATTTCTGGATTTGTATGTGTGTAAAGTTTTCTAAAAAAACGTATGTAAATAGTTTGTATTGTGTCGGGTACTGTGTGTATCATAAGATCGTTATGAAGTGTTCTGTTGTTTATGTATGGGGGGCATTGTGTTATCAGTCTGAGGGTTTTTGACTGAAATGCCTGAATTCGTTTGATGTTGGATGTTTTTGCTGAACCGTATATCTGTGATCCGTATGTCCATAATGGTCTAAGTAAGTAAGTATAACAGTTCCGTTTTTGTGTCATGTCTAATTTTGATCGTCTATTTAGAAGTCCGTAGAGTATTTTGAGTCGACGGTTCAGCGTGTTTCGTGTGAGACGTGTGTGAGGATTCCATGTCAGTCTTCGATCTAATGTCAGTCCTAGGTATCGTACAGTATTAGTTTGAGGGAGGGGCTTGTCGTAGATGAAAACGGGGGGGCATGTTTCTCGTCGAAGTGTAAATGTGATGTGCTGTGATTTTTCTGTATTTAGTTTGATTTTCCATGTGGTGCACCAGTTTTTAATTTGTGTGAGATGGTGTTGTAGTGTAAATGAGGCGTGTATGTGAAGGTCAGCAGCAGCTAAGATGGCGGTGTCATCGGCGTATGTAGCTGTCATTGTGTGGATGGAGGTGGGCATGTCAGATGTGTATATTGTATATAATAAAGGAGCTAAGACAGAACCCTCCGGTACACCCGCCAATATGGGTCTTATTGAGGAGATAGCAGAGCCCTGACGGACGGCGAAGTATCTGTTTGTTAGATATGAATGAGTGATTAAATAATATGTGTGAGGAAGCAACGGTCTCAATTTATAAAGAAGTCCCGCGTGCCAAACTCGGTCAAAAGCCTGACTTACATCAAGGAACGCCCCCGTTGCATAAAACTTTCTTTCTAGGGCAGACGCCACGTAATCCACAACCCTGTGTAACTGGTGTATTGTGGAGTGTTCTGAGCGGAAGCCAAACTGATGATGAGGAAGTGTTTGCTGACTGGAAAGAATAGTTATGAGCCTTTTGTATAGTAATTTTTCGAAGAGTTTAGAACATAGTGGAAGAAGACTGATAGGTCGGTAGGAGGAAGGAGAGTGTTCTGGCTTCTTTGATTTTAGTATCATAAGAATGTGTGAGAGTTTCCATTGAATTGGAAAGCGTGTTGTGCGTAGTATGCAGTAAAACAGGGTTGTCAGGATTTTCTGTGATGGTAGTACAACTTTACGTTACTAGTTGGCTCTACCATCACGCCACTATCCCCAAACCTTTTTAGGCCCCTGGTGAGCGCGGGTTCTGTCTGGGGCTGTTGAGCGGTCTGGAATCCGTGATAGAGGGTCCCCGGGATCAGCTAACGCCTGATCCTACCCTTGATCGGCTCCCGCTCCCTCAGCAGCCCTGGGTTAAGGGGCAGCTAGCTGGAATCTTTTGATACAATTGGTCCAACTAGTGTGCCCTGCCCAGCTCGCTCGGGGTTCGACATATATTCAAGAAACCAAGCAGGAGCAGAGTGCAGAGGACAACGCCAGTGAGAGAAACCCAGTCTACAATCTATCCAGCTGAGCCAAGGGAGTCACTTCAACATTCCCCCACGCCTTCCGGGGTATTTTTGGGTGGCCGGCCCTGTTGGCCGGTTCATTACTCTACCCTTCTACATCACTTTCAATTTCTTCTTCTCTTCTGGGGACCTATTCGACCTTCGATCTTATCAAATACCTACAGCACCGTCCAAGACCTAGTCTGCGAGCGGAGCTCCGGCCAGAACCTGTAGCGCAGCCGTAGAGACAGTACGATAGATCTTTAGCTCTTAAGAGCTGCTCTCAGCTGCACTAGAATCACGCGCCACCGCTTCTTGGGGTGATGCCACCACCCGACTGCGGCGTGCCTTACTACTGCCTCATATACTTCAAGTCCCATGTCACGCAGGATGTTGTCCTTCCTTTAATGGCAACAACGTGGGGTATATTTTTACGTGACCGTACTCTCAATGCATCATGGTTCAAAAACACTAACTATCAAAAGAAACACATTGTGAGAGGCCACCAATTAACTTCAAATAATATAGTAAATATGTATTTATTACTATTAGTATTTCTTATATTCATTGGAAGCAATTGACAATTATTTGACTCAAAAATGTATAAATTGGAGCGGCACCTTTTATTTGACCAGTAATGACGTCCTTTTCAAAAGTCCCAAAATCGATCCAATTAGGAACCCATGAAAAATGCTTATTTTCTACTGTACTGTATAATAGGATTTGACCAACTCAACTCATGTAGGAAATTTTATGGCTAATCACCGACAATGTACTTCCGCAGAACGAATTAATCGATTAAGTCTTCGCTCTCCCTCCAGAAGCAACGTTTTAGATAAAAACCAATAGTTGACTTAAATTGGGGTATCTGAACCCTCATACTGAATTTTATGTCAATATATTGACGACATCGGCAGTGATTGGGGTTTTTGATTTAAGCCCTCTGAATACCCTTTCCATAAGCCGATTCCACCTTAGATGTCCTTATGGGCTTTTGAATTTACATATCGTCGGTTAAATAGAAAAGTGACATATTCCAAATTTTCATTTTTCGGATTATTTAAGAAACAGATCTAAAATTCAGTATATTTTTATGTGGCAAAGTGTCATTATACACCTTTTAATCGCTTGCGCTAAAGAGCGCATTTGTCACTTTTCCACTCTGTGATATCTGCCATATTGTTTATGGAAATCTATCATATTGTCAGTTGAGTTCTAGTCACCGCAGTGAACACAGGTATCTTTTGTGGAAAAATGTCATTTCTAAAGTTATCTACAAAAATTTATACAGAAAGGTAAGAAAATTATGTAGATAAATGTATTGTTTTTTTTTTTTAATTTACTTCACTTTTAATGTTAAATATATTCTAGAATGATTTCCATGTCAATTTCGACTATTTTTTAGGTTTTCAGATTTGATATTATGACGTTATAGTTGATAATAACCGGAATATGCCTTGTTTTAGTGCGACGCGCGCTTTTTATTTGTTTAATGTAGAATGTGCTCATTTTGTGATTATTTAACTCTTTTGGTACCAGATAGTGTTTTATTTACCCAGACTGTCCCGCGTGCCTGGGTGAGACGGAAACGGCGGAGCATGTCCTCCTCAAATGGCCCAGATTTGAGGAGGGAAGGATAAATCTGGAGTGCAGCCTGGGCGCCCCACTGACTGCTACCAGCTACGTGGACGCTATACTGCGCTCCCAGGAGTCGTGGGATGAAGGCTGCGATTTTGCAGCACTCATCATGGGTGGGTTGGCCCTCCAGGAGAGGGTTGACAAGGAACAACAGTAGCGGCAATACGAACAGAAGAAGGGGCGTTACCAGCCACCCTTCCTCCCTTCCGCGAAGTAATGACAGGCCGTCAGTTCCGCGGAAGGGAATCAGGATCGGCGAAGGAGGGGGTTTTAGTGGGTATGGAGAAACGGCTCGAGCCCCACACTATCCAGGGCTATCTTCCCTGGATGTGCGTGACTGGCATTTCCCCCTCCAGTGAAAAAGAAAAAAAAAAAAAAAAAAAAAGTGTTTTATTTATACATATACAAAGAAAAATGTTTCATAAAAAAAATACATACGATTTATATAGAAAAATTACATATCATGTTCTATTGGGGTTGTTTATATATATATATATATATATAAATAACCGTTTCTGTTAAAAAATCCAAATAAAACAGTATATAATACTTATTTGATTCAGTTATACTTTCCGAGAAAATTGCAAAAAAAACATCTCAAAACTTTAAATGCCCGTCCTGAACAATTTAGCTGTTTTAGAATATTACTATATATTTACTATTTAACCGACGATATGACATTTTCACAAAGGCAGTTGTTAGAGTTCTTGTTGATTGATAGAGACATCAGTATATTTTCAATATTAAATTAAATCGAGGTTCTATAAAAAAAAAATCATGTTTGTGACACATGACATAAGGCCCTGAATAAGGAAATAAATAGTTTCCGAAACGTTGATCAAATACTGAGTTTTTTATTTACATGAAAGAACCTCAAATTCCTTTAATATAAAGTCTTTCTGTTAAGCCTCCCCTATATCTTTATAATAATAAATTAATATCTCTCGTTCGAATCCTATTCAATTCTTCAACAGTACATTCATGATGTTATAATTATCAATGATTCATACGGAATAAGGCTTATAGTCCTTCAACAGCAGACATCCCAGCTAGTAAGTTTTTAGGACCCCTGGGCACCATAGCTAGTATGTACCTTGCAACGGCGGGCCCCACAGCTAGTATGTAGTTAAGAACGCTGGGCACCACAGCTAGTACGTAGTTATATATATAAAATATGGTATAATACCACCGGTTCGGGTTTTAAAAAAAAATAAAAACTTTACTACACAACTTATGACATATATTCACTAAGTACAAAGTGAGAGGTGTACACGAGCCGGGAGTCTGGGAAGAACTGAGGACTGCTGAAGGCAGGGCTACAGAAGAAAGATAAGAAGACAACAGCGGTCTTTAAGAATAGTATAAGAATGGAGTTGGTTGTGAGAAGGGAAGAATAATAGGCGATAATGAAATAAGATAGCGGTTCTTTGAGGAAGGAGATAGCAATGATAGAAAAGGCAAGGATAGGCCAGGAATGTTGAATGGGGTATGCAGAAATAAGTACTACAACTTACACATATATAAGAGGGGTGATCCAAAAGTTACAAGACTTTTTGGATTGCGTACCAACGAAGCGTCAGAGAGCGGTACGGTTGGCAGCATTAGTTGTAACTTCTCCTGAGCTCAGCTGTTTTTTTTTTTTTTTGTTTTTTTTTTTTTTGTAGATTCTCTACGACCTACTTTGTTGTGAAGTAACATACGTTTTTGTGAAACAAGTTTTTCGTGTTTGGCGATTTTGTGATCTGGACACAGCGATGGGGAAAATGTATAGCTTTCCAAGGGGAGTACTTTGAAGTCGACTATGTCCAATAACTTGGACATTTTTTAAATAAATTTTAAAAGAATCAGTCCTGGAACTTTTTGATCACCCCTGGTATTATTTTTTTTTTTTTCAATTTTGAAATCTGAGAGTCAAAATAAATAAAATGCAGGTGAAAACTCAACATCTGGCCGACGACATAACATCCCCTATATTTCTTTTAGCTGGGAAAGTAAAAATATTTTTGACAATTTTCTTCAGGGGTGTAAAAAAATACAGAAAATTTCCTCACAGGATAATTTTTTACAGTAGGGGCGATCCGAAGTTTAGCTGGAAGGTCTTCCATCTTCATAATTTCCTGCTCCTATTAGATCAGGACTTTGTAGGAGGGTTAGTTCCTATTTTATTGTTTAAATAGGTCAGCCCCTATATTACTGTTTAATAGGGTCATTTCCTATATTACTATTTATGTAGATTGGTTCCTATATAACTGATCTTGTGTTTCTGTTTCTGTACTACTGTTTATGTGGGTCAGTTCCTACATTAATGCTTAACAGGGTTAGTTTCTACATTACTGGTAGTTAGTAGGAACTCTAGCTGGAGCTTTAACTATGAGGTCATATCGCCTACTACCAAAGTGCTCTTTCTTCGCTCTGGTGGACAAGAGCCCGATTCCACTACGTGAGTCCTAAATTTTGCTAACTCTTTGTTACTAGGGTAAAGATCTTGACCAGTAACTGACATCGCACAGGCTCAGGAACATCGCCTCATCGGCCGGGTTTTGAGCTCCATATTGAGCTAGTACTCTTTGAGCTACCGGCGCACAATGTGAAATTTATGAGTTTTGATTTTCAAAATTCGAGCCCCCGCTCAATTTTTGATCAATTTGGATGAAACTAGGTGAAAAATATTTGTGAAAGCTGGCATTTTATCAGATAACTGCGGGTTTCATAATCAAGCTATTATATGCCAGTGGCAAAAATAGCCAATATATTGAATTTGGACCACTTTAGGCCAAAATGACAACATTAGGACCACTTTTGGCTAAAATAAATATTGAATTCGTAATCAGCGACCCAAAAAACATTCATTTAAGTTGTAAAAATCCGTTTACAAAAACTTGACTTAGACAAAAAAATTTTAATTGTTTAAAATTTTCGCGGGGTTTTGGCAGCTGTCAATTGGCATATAATACCTTGATTGTGAAACCCGCAGTTACCTGATAAAAAGCCAGCTTTCACAAATATGTTGCACCTAGTTTCATCCAAATTGATCAAAAATTGAGCGGGGGCTCGAATTTTGAATATCAAAACTCATAAATTTCACACTGTGCGGCCCCCTCTAGTTTACATGACAAATAATACATAATGAACTGAACCATTGTTTAGTTTTTAAGTCAAGTTACTTTTCGTGTCCGCATAAAATTCCTTGTCCGTGTCTATGAATACTATAACCTCTAATAGAATTATATGTGTATCCATTACCTCATAAGGACTAAACCTGTTGATTCTCAGTAAAATCGGCTAAAAGGAAGAAGGAAGAGGAGGATTAGGGGAGGGCTTAACTCAAAAACCCTAATAACTGCCGGTGTAATGAATTTATTGACACAACATTTAGTATGAGGATATAGGATGTAAGTAAACTGTTAAAAATTAGCACTGGTGGACTGGTTTTGGAGAAAGAGAGAAAATTTAATAGATTAATTCGTTTTTCATCTACTTTTTTTTTTTTCATTTTTGAATCAGGAAAACAGGAAATTCTGTTGAATCATCTGCATTGAATTTCTAACCTATTATGTTACTTCCCGTATACTTCGTATGTATGAGGAATTTCTCGATTGGTTTTGGAAAGAATACGAAAACATAATTGATTAATTCGCGTTGAAAGTACATTTCCGACGATTCACGGTGGAGTTTTTACTTCCCCAGCTGTATAGGGGAAGTTATGTAATTGGTCAAAAAATTTTATGTGCAGTTTTCAACGAAATTTTATGTTCTCCGACCCCAGATTCCAAATATGAAAAAAATATATATCTCTGTTTGTGTACATGATAACTCCCGGTAGAATCAATGTATCGTCATAAAATTTTATATATGAATTCAGAATCCTCTAACGATGACACCTGTTGGATTTCAGCTAAATCGACCAAAGGAAAGGGGGTTTATGGGAGAGGTTAAACTCAAAAACTCTAACAACTCCCTTCGTAATGATTGTATCGACATAATATGTATATTATGTGAACTCAAAACCCCAAAAAGACGACACTTATCAATTTTTAGCGGAATCGGTAGAAGGAAAGGAGGGGATCAGAGGAGGGCGCAACTCAAAAGTCCTAATAACTGCCGATATAATGAATGAATCGTCGTAAAATTTAGTATGAGTATTCGGAAGCCACTATGTACGTAAAATATTGAGTTTTAGCTCAAACGGTCACCTTTTTTTTTTGTAATTTTTTGGGATAACATTTAGGTAGCGTTGATCGATAATGCTTAGCAAGCCATAGATGTGCTATTTATTTTTTTATTATAGTTGTTATTTTTGGTACTAGGTACTGATCACGAAGTTGCGATCTGCCAACAACGCTGAGACGGAGCAGTACAGGAAGGGATCCAAGGCGCTGCTGGTCCTCATCCCGCTCCTGGGGATCACGTACATCCTCTTCATTGCTGGATCCCAGTCAGCTGTCTACAACAACATCAGAGCCTTCCTTCTCTCGACACAGGTAGTGCCTCTCTATAGTTGTATCGTAAACAGGTCATCCTTGTAGGTAGGGTGGGAGTGGATGGAGCTAAATGCAAAATGGAGTCCGAGGAATTGATGGAGTTGAGGGGTAGAAAGTATTTTTTTACTTAACTTTACTTGTTGGGCTTTGGTTGTATGGTCGTGGAAGCCCAGAGAGCAGCCCGTTCAAGGAATCCAAAGGCCTATCGTACTTAGGGTTACATCGATACCACAAAGTATCGATACTTTTACTCATGAGTAGTATCGAATAAAACTTTCGATACTACTCAGGTATCGAACAAAAAGTATCGATACCTACTCGTATCGATTGAATCTAGTAGTTCGTTATAATTAATTTTAAAAAACCTATAAATGTATATAAATTTAAATAAAAATCGTATTGCATCGAGTATTTCGTTATAATTAATTTTAAACCATGTATAATATACTTATATATATATATATATATATATATATATATATACTTATATAATAATAATAAAAAACACAATACAATTTGAAAGATATAGGTAAATGAGATATTGTAGTGGGCATAAGAAACAAATAAATCAAATCGAAAAAGATAAAATTATATTATTAAAAACATACTGAATGTAATAAAAAACCTTATAAAATAAACATACAATTCATTTTTACTAAGGACATAAAACTACTGGAGACTATTCGTATTCCGACAATATTTCACTATTTTAAAACAATTTTTGCAAGTCGCTGAGATCGAAACGTTCTTAGTGTAATATATCCACACTTTCGCCGTAGGACGAGGCATTATAATTTGTAATTGACAAAATGGAATGTAAAAATAAAATAAAATAATGAAATCGTAATCATGTTCACGGTTCTCTTCAAAATTAAACTAACGTATACCTTCATAAACGATAAGCCATTTAATGTAAATAAGGTAAGAAATAAGGACGCATCATGCAGACTGCGTGATCACATCACACATGAGGTTATCAACATGTCATTTGTCCGTGGACCGGAATTTGAGTTCAGTATTTTACTGCAACAACAAATAAAAGAAAATTGTAAGAAATTAAACGGTGAACGATTTAGACGAATTGAAAAATTTATATAATTTTTTTAATTGTTGAAATTTGAAACGAGTACTTTGAATCGATACAAGTGATATCTATTCGATAACTACTTGGTATCGAAAGAAAAGTATCGATACCAAAAGTACTTGGTATCGGATAAAAGTATCGATACTTGTATTTACTTGTATCGATCCCTAATCGTACTGCTACAGGTGCTAGCAGGAGCTCCGCCCATAGACTTGGGGTCTAGGATGGGGCCGTTGCCTTTAGAAGAGCCTTAACGTCTAACCCTGGAGGAAGAGATGTGCGGACAGTCCAGACTAGAGACATTTGAAATAAATTAAATGAAAAATAATCTTTATTCTGGGACGTACGTCCCCTAAGAATAATAACATAAAAAATAAACAAGAGTATACAAGTATCAACCAGTTGAGAAGAATAACAATAACAGAAAAGAGGTCTCTAGGAATAAATACTAAATGTTAAAAACAGGCAATGAGTAAAACAATATAATAAACTAGTGAAACATGATAAAGAGAAATAAAAAAATAAAAATTAGAAAAACAAGTATGAATAATAATGTGAAACATGATAACAATAATGACTATGAATTGTAAAAAACTGGACTGATGAAACAGAAGAGTGACAATCTGTCCAGTGGAGTGAGAGACTTATAGAAAGACGAGAACTATCTCATAGGAGCCAGCCTTAGGAATCAGAGGTTTGCTGAGTTAGGAGATAATGGAAAAGTAGGGACTTAAATGAAAGGAGAGTAGGAGCATGGCGAATCTGGAGAGGGAGTTGGAGGGACATTGTCCAGGAATGGATTGTGGGGAAATGGCAACAGCAGTGGTCACGATCATCGGATGCCCGAACAACTTATGCATATTTCCCGGAAATCCGGGTATGTCTGAAATCTACGTGGGTACTGCCTTACCACTGGATGTCCCAGATACTATCAGGTCAAGTTTCAACTCCATGCTGTTCTTCTCTGTACGATGGGCCTAGGGTGAAGTGGAGGACAGGATCGTGCCTGGGATTGGCTACCCAATGTTCAGCCGATTTGTCGCCTCCTGGCAGAGAAAGAAGAAAGCAATATGACCCTGCGACAGCGAGCGCCCCGCATTTATCCCGAGCTCTTTCCGCGCGCCAAGGAAAATAAGGTGCAAATCGTCTCGGATGGTCGGAGGCGGTCGCTCCTGGCCGACCATAGCAACAGATAGTTATTATAGGATAGCTGTCGTCGTTAGAGGTTACATATATAAAATTTGATATATTGTATATACATTTTTGATACATTCATTTTATCGGGAGTTATCGTGTTCACTGACGCACAGACATACAGACATTTTTTTTTTTCATATTTGGAATCTAGAGGGCGGAGAACTTGAAATTCCGTTGACATAACTTCCCCCATACTTCGTATACTTAGGAAGTAAGAATACAGTTGATAAACGCGAATATAATGTGGAAACTTCCTTTTTGGAATATTGTCTATTACACAAAATTTGTAAACTGACGGTTTAGGCACTACACCATCTTCAGGTATAATTATAGGCACCTGACAGGAATACTCACAGGAGACGGTTCGTTCAATAGACACCTTCATATTATAGGAGTCAAGGATAGTCCCACCTGTGACAGATGTAGAGAAAGAGGCAAGAAGACAGCTCATTTCCTGGCTAGATGTCCTAGATATGCTCCGACGAGATTCCAGACTTTCAGTAGAGAGATATGATTATAAAGGAAAATTGCAAAGATTGGACAACGGGAGTATTCTTGGAAAATACAAGAAAAGAACAGACGTTGCGAACTGTCACAAAGACAACTAGACAAAAGATTTAAATTAACTATGAAAACGGTCTTATATACAAGGCCTCAAACCGATGACTTACGAACTTGAACTCGGGGTTATGTATAAGATTCCAATCTTTAGCGCGTTCAATCCCTTCGTACAATAGCCAATGCTCCTTACAACGTCTCCAACAAAACCTTTCACACCGATCAATGAGTTGGGCTCCCCTCTGATCCCCCTTGTCTTCTGCTGATTCCGCTGAAAATTAATAAGTGTCGTCCTTTTGGATCACACACTCTTTTTTTGAAAAAATGTATCTCATAAAGGAATCAACTTCCTTAATGCCCTTCCCCATTTCTTGAAAGAAATATATATATATATATATATATATATATATATATATATGTATATATATATATTGTAACGTTCGTTATATTGCGCTACTTGATATTCTAATTTAAATTTATATGAATAATAGTTATATACAATAACGATTATTAGAGGACCGGGTTATGTATGATTTATAAATAAAATAATTACTTTAAAATAATTTGTTACATTTTTCTTTTATTTTAAATTTCATCATGACACATTTTTTTTATGGGTTAGTATCACATAAATTTTACAGACATCGAGATTTTTCTTTGTAAACACAACATTCAACTAAACCTGCGGGACAGCTTTCTTTTCTTCTATTGTGCTGGTGGGTAACATGATGTCTCCAGCGTGGTACGTTGAATATGGGGTGTCGCAACTGCGGCCACGTCCTCTCCTCTCTTCTGGATTCCAAGTATTTCAGCTACTCTTCCTTCTTATCACAGCCTTTAAGAGATCACTTACATTTTCTACCATTCACCACACTCACTTTCACTGACCCATGACTCTCCGCACAGTTCTCTCATACATCTACTACCTACTCTGAACAGAGCTGATAAAAAACCCACTCATTCCACGAGGGGACAGCCCACTTCTCTCTCGTTTTGGATTCAGCTCCGTCATTGGCCACAATTTTTACAGCCTTTAGCACTAAACATCTGGTTTTTTTTATACCACTTTCATATTCCCGTATACAATCCTAATTGCTTACATTTATTGTTAACTAATTATTAGCCTAACATTTAATTTTATGACATAATTGAAATAAATGATTTGATATATTTTGAAACTATATCGACCCTGGTACAAATCGATTAGATAACCCCTAGTAACCTTCCTTAGGTCTACTAAACTGATTGTATTTAACTATTTTATTTTCCATTTCTTAAATATTACATGTAATGGACAATATAGAACATTACATTGCCCTCTGCTAAAAATATCAAAATATATCATTCATTTGCTTACATAAGTGTTTAGTACCAAACTATTTCATAATCTTATGGTTATTTGTACCACTTGGCGACTCAAAATAACATGGTGACCCAGTTTCTATAATTAATTAATTACACACAAATTTTTTGTCTATTATGGAATACATTCTTCAAGGTAACTCTCTTTAATAATATAAAACAACAATTAGGTAACAAATCCAATTCAATTATTTTGTTTACGTCTTACCATAATGTTATATTAGATTTACTTTCTTATATTACTTTATTTTCTCATTTCTTCTATCTACCACTACTCTATTCTCCATACGCAAATTCTACATTCAAAATTCCAACACTAATCATTAATTTGCCATACAATTTACCCACACTCCTTAATATAATCTAAAATTATTAAATAATCTCCCTGGTATCTCTTAACCATCCTGATCTCCTTGGATCTTCGCCTACTACCATAAAATACTCATAATCCAATTCCTTCCCACCTATAGGCTAAGCCTAAAAATTTTTAATAATCATTCTTTAATCCTTCCTTCTAATTAAAAGTACAATTCCCTCTCTCCTTTCAATTATCTATATTTTTTTTTATTTACTTCCTTCATTACCATATCTATTTATTATTTTATATTCCATTTACCAATATCAATGCTACTTTTCTCAATTCGTCTATTTATTTCCATCATTTCTACAACAACTAGACATAACCCGGATAATTATTTATATTTTCAATTCCTTTTATTATGGTTATATTATTCCTTTATTTTCTTTACTATTTTTATTTACACCATTTCGACTTACTTTCCCTTTTGATTTACTGCACTAATTTTTATATAATGCTTTTACGATGATATTCTTAAAAAAAATATTCTTATAACATTTTCCCGTTTCACTTACAATTTTTTTTTTTTATTATATTATTATACGGAATTACTTACAAGGTAATGATTAAAATTTTATGACGTTTGTAATCTATGCATCCATGTGCATGTTCTAATTTCATCACTTATTATTCTGAAACTACTAGCGATTATCGCTCTCAAAAACCATTTGTGGGTTAATATAACTCGTTTCCGTAAGGACGCTAAACTCCTTAAATCAACATGGCCCACGTTGTTGACAATTACGGTTAAATAACAATAACAAACCCTTTAAACTAATATTTTTTTTTTTTATTATAAATATTTTTATTTTATCACCAATACCATAAAAACAAAACGCATGCATAAATATCAATAAATAGTTCACATCGATACTAACCCTTATTATAAAATTTCCCATAAAAATAACCACCATAAATATAATATTTCAATAAATAAATATGTTTTTATTTAAAAACATTTAAAAATAATAACTTTTCTGTTCAGATTGCAGAGTAAACTAAACATTATTTACATCTAATTTAATTATATAATTTTTTTTTATTCTATGACAGAACATCACCCACTCTCATATTCTTAATCAGTCTCAGACCCAAAATTGGCCATTATTACCTCTTTTATAATACAACCACTCTAATACAAAAAAATAGCATACATCATATTAAAAATAACAAGACATACCATAAACAAATACACAATCAATATTAACATTATTTGACGTGTTTACAAACTTCAGTTGTTTATCATAAAAGACTCTAACAGCTGTCTTATCCTTTATCTATTTATCAGTTCGTCTCCTCAACCTAGACTTGGTTGACATATCATGTTAACTACGTCCCATATTCTTATTTCTAACTTTAGTTTAATTTATTCTTTACTTTCAATTATTTATTAATTAGACCCTATTTACATCTCGAGTGACAACTTCTTTGTTTACATTATTTTTTATTGATTTTTATTAACTCAACTTTTACACGCAAACTAACTCAGGTACATTTTTCTTTATTTATACTATAATTTTTTTTTTTTTTAAATTCTTTTAGACAGAACTTCGATGACACTTAAAATTTTTGTTACGTTCAATATTTTATTTATTTATTTTTAATTTAAATTCAATTATTCATTTTAGATTTCCATTTACAATTTAATCCAAGACAAGCAATTTTCAATATCCACAATTTCATCGGCCAAATACCTATTATTTCTTTCTTTTATATTTATAATTTAGTTTTCGATTATCTATTTTTCTAAATTTGTTACTAATGTTTAAACTTATCTTTTTCTTTATTCGTTTATTTCTTTGACCTAGATATTTTGTTTTCGAATTTTCCAAATTATTTTTATTATGATTATTTTTGAACTCAAGTTTTTTACACTTGTTATAGTTATGTTCATTTACACATCTATGAAAATTTGTTTTTCGATATCCGATTTTTCTAGGACTTTTAATTTTATTTATCTTATGTTTTTTTAGTTTCTCTATCTTATTATTATGTTTCTTTATAACAATACCATTAGCTATTATGGTTTTAATAAATTTACATTTGTCTATCTTCTTATTGAATTTTATTTTCTTCTGTGTTTCATTATTTTCCTTTATTTCTCCATTTTCCTGTCTATCTACAATCATATTATTTAATTGTTCACATTTATGATTTATTTCTAAACTTTGATCACTAAATTTCAGATCAATCTCATTATTTACTTCATCGAAACGTTTGTTTACATTCTTTTTTACATTTTCAAATTTTATGCTTACGTCTTCCTTTAACTCATCAATTTTTGAATTCATTTCATTAAAATGTTTTGATTGCATTTCATTAAAATGTTTTGATTGTTGCTCAAATTTTACGTTCATATTTTTTATTATCATTTCCATCATGGTGTTTAAACTTATATTTGTCTCACTCTCCGGCTGAAGGCAATTATCATAAGTTATTCTATTTTGTCCGCCATTATTGTTCGGATTCGTTCTCTGAGAACCTCTATTATAGTCGGCCATTTTGGACGCTAACTTTTTATACAGTTTTAAAATTAATTTTTACAAATATTTTTACAAAATTATACATAAGGTCCTTTTATAATTTTCTTTTCGGGCGCCATATAAAAATTTAATATTTCAAGTCCTTAATGTTTCAAGTCCTTAATTTTTCAAGTCCCTGTTCGAAGCGACATTTGTAACGTTCGTTATATTGCGCTACTTGATATTCTAATTTAAATTTATATGAATAATAGTTATATACAATAACGATTATTAGAGGACCGGGTTATGTATGATTTATAAATAAAATAATTACTTTAAAATAATTTGTTACATTTTTCTTTTATTTTAAATTTCATCATGACACATTTTTTTTATGGGTTAGTATCACATAAATTTTACAGACATCGAGATTTTTCTTTGTAAACACAACATTCAACTAAACCTGCGGGACAGCTTTCTTTTCTTCTATTGTGCTGGTGGGTAACATGATGTCTCCAGCGTGGTACGTTGAATATGGGGTGTCGCAACTGCGGCCACGTCCTCTCCTCTCTTCTGGATTCCAAGTATTTCAGCTACTCTTCCTTCTTATCACAGCCTTTAAGAGATCACTTACATTTTCTACCATTCACCACACTCACTTTCACTGACCCATGACTCTCCGCACAGTTCTCTCATACATCTACTACCTACTCTGAACAGAGCTGATAAAAAACCCACTCATTCCACGAGGGGACAGCCCACTTCTCTCTCGTTTTGGATTCAGCTCCGTCATTGGCCACAATTTTTACAGCCTTTAGCACTAAACATCTGGTTTTTTTTATACCACTTTCATATTCCCGTATACAATCCTAATTGCTTACATTTATTGTTAACTAATTATTAGCCTAACATTTAATTTTATGACATAATTGAAATAAATGATTTGATATATTTTGAAACTATATCGACCCTGGTACAAATCGATTAGATAACCCCTAGTAACCTTCCTTAGGTCTACTAAACTGATTGTATTTAACTATTTTATTTTCCATTTCTTAAATATTACATGTAATGGACAATATAGAACATTACAATATATATATATATATATATATATATATATATATATATATACATATATATATATATATATTTCTATATATATATATATATATTAGGGTGGTCCTTAAACATACTTTTTTTTTGTAAGGCTGAATTTCGGTTTTTTGAGATAAAAAAACAAGAAAAACATGTTTTTCAAATTTTTTTGAAGTCATTTATTGTGCCTCTAGATAAATGAATTTTCAAATTTTAGAGGCACAATAAATGGCTTCAAAAAAATTTTAAAAACATGTTACAGCCTTACAAAAAAAAATGTATGTTTAAGGACCACCATATATATATATACAAAATAATAAAAAGATTTAAAATTCAATTTAAAATGTTTATGTTAAAGGAATACAACGAATATAAAAACAATGGATTTGAAAATGTATGAAAATCACAGAGATAGGGTAAAATTGAAATTATTTCAAAACAGGTGAACTGATTACTGCATTGTTTAATTTACTTTTGAAGCTACCCCTAAGTTGGGTAATTTAAGGGAAGAGCGGATGGAAAGGTAATTTCGCGGCAATTTATAAAGACTGATAGGAGTTGGCCAAGAACATCTGTCTTTGGTTTGTGTGCCGCCTGTTCGATCAATGTGGACTCTCCTTCGTTTTACTTTGAGGTTGAGAATAACCGCTACTGTATGGTTAGTGAATGCTGGTCAAATGTCTGCTATTTGTGAACATTACTCAAATTTATAACTTAATATAATATTATAAAATAATATAATATGTACAAAACAAAGAGAAAATATTAAATTTAAATAAACATAAAAATAAGAATAAGAATAAAATAATAATATTGATAAAATAAAATGAACATGAAAGCCCTTCAACTCGAAACACCCCCAGTTCTCTGCCATCCCCATCTCTCCAATTTAATGGGGGGAGAAGTGGCCACGGGGGCTCGAGTGATCCCCCCTGCCTTCTTGCCCCGCCAATCACTATCCAGCAGTGGAGGCAGGCCAGGAAGGAGGAGAGTTGAAGGTAAGAGGATTACATGAGGGGAAAAGCTGGTCATCACCGGCACTCCCTAAATATTGTTGCTACAGTAGTAGGTCCCTCGGCCAGCGCCTCCTCAATCTTCGGGGGGGATTATCTGGATGGGAATGGGATGACAAGAAAATTATAACTCAAAATAAAATTTGATATTACATATTCATGAACTTTTTTTTATCTCGTATTATAGGTACTATAAATGTCTTATCGTTCCAAAAAATATATAAATTCACTTAATCTGCAATATTTTCCCCATGATTATCATTAGAAGCTCCAAAATGAAACGATATTTTAACAGTTGTTGAGATATCGCCTAGTGACATTTGAAATGAACGCCACAGCTTCATTTCCTTTTTTTGGGTTAATGTGTCCGCAGACTCAAAACCATCTGCAGCCCGTTGTCAGACAAAATTAAACATGACCATTTCAAATAAAAAATGGAAAAAATAATAATAGGAGATAAAAAAAAAGATGGTATTATTACAGTAAAAATGTAATTAATCTTGTTGTAAGGACTCTTTTGAAAGCTATAGAATTAGGTCATTTTTTTTTTATATATAAATACATCAGTCACTTTCAAAAGAAAGAAACGAAATAAAATGGGAAAATACGAGAAGTTATGAAATGTTGAGAGACCTTCGGACATTGTTTTAATATTCTTATACCTATAGTTCTAGGAAATATTGTAATGCTGCAAAAATCCGAGTTTTCAACGGAATTGCACGTTTCAATTTTCCACGGAAACGTTTTGACCATTTTCGCAACTTTATTTTCGCTGTAACTCCAAAATAATTGTAACTATGAACTTGAAATTTAATATTAATATGTCACATATACTAACTTAGATCTTACTAGATTTTGCTCGAAATAGGATGGAAATTGAGCCCATTTAACTTCGGGGCCTAGGACATTTTACAAGAAACCGTTTATATTTATGACCGAACCAAAAATAATTTCAAATAAATGTTGCATACAATGCTAAGAGACTCATTTTATATGAAATAAGATTTTTGGAAGGTAGCCCGGTTTGTGAGATAATGACTTAAGATCTCGTTTTGAAACACATATTTTTAGACGTTTTCTTTATTTACAAAAACGGTTAATCCTATCGAAAAATTAGTTTTTACCAAAAATGTTTTTTATTAAGTCTCCCTATGCACTCAGAATTTGGATAGGGCCAATTTGAGTAAAATTATTCCGCCCTGAATAATTTAAAATAAATTTTCACGATATAACAAACGAAAATTTTTAAATTGTATCGTGTAGCAACTAATTTTAAAATATCTTTATTATTAGTCGCGGGTTCGAAACCTTGGGTTTTTTTTATCTGAGGGGTGAAAAAACCTTGAGCACGCTGTCCTTCGGATGGAAGGTTAAGCTATGGTCCGAGCCTGTATGATGTCAGGTACTCGTTAAAGACCCCTACCCTAGACAAAATTTAGGACTCCCATAGTAGAGTCAGGCTCATGTCCACCAGAGCGACGAAAGAGCACTATTTTTTTTTTAACTTACATGGATTTGAATTTACATACTGAATGTCGTATCAATACATTCAGTTTCTTTAAACGACAGAACCTCAACCCCTCAACAATAGCTGGGTACAACGTACCCCTCCCTGTAACTTCCCCTAATCCTGCGCCACCTGGAAGAACTTCCACTCCTTGTCGCCCTCCAGGACTTTACAACTTTATTATTTGATAATGTTGCTATTTTCAGGGGTTCACAGTGGGTCTCCTCTACTGTTTTGTCAACACAGAGGTACAGAACGCCCTCCGACATCGATGGGTGAGATGGAAAGAAGAACGATCCTTGGCCAACAGAGCCTACGCGAAGGACCTGTCACCCAACACTCGCACTGAGAGCATCAGGTAACCTCCCTGGGTGTTGTACCATCTGTATATCCCAGTATTTGGAACCACACCTCATCTCAGATAACTATAATTTACTTGTTGTTTTCGCCAGAGATCTTGTGGAAGTTCATTGTAAATACTAATGAATACAACACTTAGAACGAGTCAAAAAATTCCACTATATTTATATAAAAGACACAATATATTTCGCTGGTTAGAGCATTGTCAAGTGTACAGGATACAGACTTATGACTGGTGGTAATATTTTGAAAAAAGTCAAGATAGAGGATGGGAGGGGAAGAGAGGGAGGGAGAATGAACAGGAGGGGGGGGGGGGGGGGGGGGACTACCATACTATATCACAATTTAATCAGAAAAATAATTAAATAATATATCTCAATATTAACCTATTAACTAGGTATATCACAATATTATAGGTAATAGGTTAATATTGAGATAGGCTAGGTTAGGTTTTATGACTCATGCCCGGGCTTTAACAACGAGGTCATATCGCCTACTACCAAAGCGCTCTTTCGTCACTCTGGTGGACATGAGCCCGACTCTACTGTGGGAGTCATAAATTTTGCCTAACCTAAATTTTTATTCACCTAGGGTAGGGGTCTTTAACGAGTACCTGACATCGTACAGGCTCGGGACCATCGCCTAACGTTCCATCCGAAGGACGGCGTACTTAAGTTTATTTTACCTCCCAGATAATATTGAGATATATTATTTAATTATTTTCTGATTAAAATGTGATATAGTATGGTAGTTCCCCCCCCCCCCCCCCCCCCCCCTTCCTGTTCTTTCCCCCTCCCTCTCTTCCCCTCCCACCCTCTATCTTGACTTTTTCAAAATATTACCACCAGTCATAAGTCTGTATACTGTACACTTGACAGTGCTCTAACCAGCGAAATATATTGTGTATTTTGTATAAATATAGTGTAATTTTTGACTCTTTCTAAGTGTTTTATTCAGTTGTATTTATAATTTACTTAATTATTGTATCTCTTGGCCGGACGTTAACTAGAGATCATATCGCCTACTACTTGACTGTCGCCCACTCAGGTTTTAGTATTTAAGGTAGGAGTCTTTAACGAGTATCTAACATTGCAAAAGGTTGACTCAGGTTTTTTTTTTACCTCCCAGATGAGAAAACCAAGAGGTCTCGGCCGGGTTTCGAACCCTCGATCTTGAACCCAGTAGGCAAGTACGCTATCTGTGAGCTTCCGACGCCCTCTAGTATAGTTTTATTTGACATAATAAGTTATAATACATGTAACGTTTACTCCTTGTGATGCCTCGGGGGGAACGGTCCTTATCTTTTTTTCCGTTAATTTTACGAAACGGCCAAACAATATTGAAATTAACAATTTTTTAGATTTCCGCCGAAATGTATTCTCATGTTTGTTAAGTCCAATTACATTGATAGTGGAGACTAAATGATATTTGTTGACTTGAGATGTGGTTTCCCTTACTGCGACACAAATAATAAACAATTTTAACGCCAATAAGCTGCGAAAATTAGCAGAAAACCTTCGTTAGCAAATGTTCAATATCAGGACATACAGAGTTTTTGAGGCTCATATAAATCCCTTAGTAGTAGTTAGTTATTGTGATTCATGCCCGGGCTTTAATTGCAAAGGCATATCGCCTACTCCCAGAGCGCTCTTGTCTCTGGTGAATGAGCCTGACTCTTCAGTGGGAATTCTAAATTTTGCCTATTCAGGTTTTATTATGTATGATAAAGGTCTTTACAGAGTACAGTCCCATCCGAAGGACGGTGTGCTCCCATATAAAAAACTTAAGTGTCTCGGCCTGGTTCACACGATCTTGACCTCAGTAGACAAGCTACCGGCGCCCTCTAAGTTTCTTGTTACTTATATACCATTGTCGTCTCGTGTCTGCAACATTTTGAGAAACCTAAATAAATATTGGTAAATATGTTTACTCTTCGATACCACAACCCATGCAATGTAAACATGTTTACCTTACCATGTTTAATACTTTTGAAGAAACATGTTTTCCAATTTTTTTTTGTACAGAACAAAATGGAACCAGGAAAAAAGGAAGTTGTTTTAATGATGGCTTTACTTCTAAGTATTCCAAATTTCAATAGAAAGTGTATATGTTATTGTTATGACCTGGTTCTAACAACAGAGAGGGGGCCTTTTTTTTTTTTAAGCTTTAAGGAAACAAAATAATGAAGATGAAGTCTGATTTATAATATTCTTCACTTTATAATTTTACTTATGCAACGAACCGCATATCTAAATTGTTCTTTTCGTGCACCAAACAAAATATAAAATAAAATAAACTTATAATTTTCATAACTCAGTTTAATTTTGTCACCCTCATACAAACATCAAAACAACGCTTCTCCGTCAACGTTCACAACAACTGAAAGATAGAGTTCCCACTATAACTGCCAATGTAATGAATGCATCGACAAAAATTTACTATGTAAGTCAAATATTGAATATTAGCGCAAATGGTGGGTTTGGAGGGGGAGCGAAAAATTAATTGATTATTTCGTTCTGGGGAAGTAAATTTCCGGTGATTCACCTACTACTTTTTAGTTGGTTATTGTGACTTAAGCTCATTGAAAGCTGAACATAACCCCGACTCTATGGGAGTCCCAAATTTGGGCTATCTTTTTTTTTTGAAGTGAGAACTTCTTTAGCACCGTTGTGATTTGAAACTCGATGAAACGAAAAAGCGACACTATTGCCTTATATATAGGTAACAGTTGTTTTATTTAGTCATCTGTTTGAATTACTAACATAAGGACTTCTTGTAACTGAAAGTGAAGTGAAAAAAAGTTGCCGATAATGCTTCTTCTCTATTCTTGCGACACAAAAAAGATAATCATGAAAAATTCCATCGCCTCCTCCTCTCCCTCCAAAAAGTTTGGAATTGTGAATTTTTTTAGACTTTTAAGGAAACATTTATTTCATACTTCAGTTACCATAAGCCACTCGTGTCATTTGTTGAAATTGAAAACTTGGAGTTTCAATAATTTTTTTTTTTTTTTTATTTATTTATTTTTTTTTTTTTTATTTATTTTTTTTTTTTTAGTTGGTTTTAAAAGAGGGTGCGCCTTGCGTTGCAGCAACATCACCCATAATTAACTCATAAATAATAATAAAATATAAAATAATTTTTAAACTTGGTACCTTTTGTGTTAATTTGGGGCGGAATGCATGAAATTAGGGTGTAAACTTAACAGCGAATAGTAATAATAATAATAAATTTATTTGCGTTAAACCAATACATGGTAATAGGATACGTCAAAAGAATTTATACATTAAGATAGCTTATATATTCGATATATAACTACTTGAGTCTAACACATCTATGATTAGTAGTAACATAAAAACCATTAAAAAAGTAAAATGAAATTAATAAAAATTACAATTTTAATCATAAAAAAATAAATAAATTCCAGGGAATGGAAGTTTTTTATTTAAAAATTATTAATTACATGCATATACTTTTTATTATAAAAATTCAAAATGAGTTTTTGTTCCAATAAAGAACGTTTTAGCTACTTTTCAAGTACCTATATATAATTAACTAAGAATTTTTTTGTAATTAGTTATTACGATTACAATTTTAATTGATCATTTTATGGGAAAGCTTCATGGGTTTTCGAGAATTCCTCGGTTCAGTATTCCATGTAAAGCCTCTCATTAATCGAGGCAGTGAAAATCTATCTGATATTTAGAGGCGTCCCCTGGCGGGGGGGGGGGGGGGGGGGGGGGGGGGGAAGTTAACCTCTCATATATCCGAGCAATTAGTTGGACCCAAATCTACCAGAAATATTTCATGAGGCCCAACTAAAAAAAAAATTGCTAATTTTAATTCCGCAAAACTTTATTTTGGTTGCAATTTAAATTAATTTCCTTTTATATAACTTTCTAATGTATTTTTTTTTTTATTTTCAAGCTGATATGCTTCGTTCATGAGGCCATTAAAAAAAAAAAAAAAAAAAAAAAAAAACTTGGTACCAATATTATAATAAATAAACCCTATAATTATCCCACTCCTGATACTGCATTCGTCTCATTCTCTCGCAGTTTCGTTTTCGGAAGGTTTCACTTCTACCGCGTGTGAACTGCACACATGTTTTTTTTTTTTTTTTTTGTAGTTATTTATTTCAAGCCACAACTATCCAAAAAATGCATAACCAGCTGCTGGGCTGACATATGCTAAACAAACATAATACAAATAAAATAAAATAATAAAAATAAATATGACATGAAAGGTTTGAGAGAGGAAAAAGACCCAGCGGTGAACTCTCATGACATAACTTCATAACAGGAGGTCTCTATGCCAAACTCTCTTTAATCTTCTTGGGGGATTGTGGGGTAAATTTTTATTTAGGATTTTTCGAACTTCCGGGTTGGTGTGTAAGTAAATTTTGGTGTAGAAACGTTGGTATAAATGTTTAATGCATGTGTTTATGGGTGTGACGTTCAAGTCGCGGTGTAAAGTCTTGTTGCTAACGTATGGTTGGCATTGCGTGATCAGTTGGAGAGTCTTGGATTGAAATATCTATATTCTTTTGATGTTCGATATCTTGGCTGTACCATATATTTGTAAGCAATAGGTTCAGAGAGGTCGGAGAAGATAGATATAACAATTCAGTTTTAATATAATTTTTTTATGTTAAATGAACATATATATGAGACATTGCTACTGTTGTAGGTTGTGTGACTTACAGGTTGTTCAGCAGTAAGGCTGCGGAACGAGGAGCGTACAAGAAGCGTGAATCAACGTGCAGTCAGATCACGACCACGAGCCTTGTTCCGGGCAGTTCACGGCCGAGTAATGGTCAGCTGCGAGCCTCCGCGGCCCAGTCCCCGCACGAGACCGTCTGAACAGTCATTGTTCAGCTCACCTCATACCTTGTTCAGTCTTATAGATTACATGTCATGTATGTGTATGTTAATCAAACATATTGGATATTGATAAAGTATGTGTTTATATCGATGTATGTAAATCTATGTGTGTGTCCTTTTCTCCTGTAAAGTGTTGATAAATGTGATTATGTAATTAAAAAATAAAGTTTATTAATTATTTAAATAAACAATATAACTTTGATTGAAAACAATTATTTTTTAATTCCTTATAAATACTAAGAAGGTATAGAGGAAGTAAGGTAATCAGTTAGAAATTCAATGCGGATTTTCAACAGAATTTCCTATTTATCTGATTCCAAAAATGAGAAAAAATAGTCGGTGAAGCATTGGCAATGTAAAAATAAAGAAAACGTGTTTTTTAAAAAATATTGTCTATTTCACAGATAATATATAATATGGGAGTACTTTCGGTATTGCTACCATCTTCAGCCACGACTTAACAAATACTAAATTGAAGTTCAACCAGGTAGTTAACAATCCAAACGGTAGGTAGGTATCTTTTTTCAGCCCCTACTGGGTTTTCCTATCCCTTCTGTACAGTTAATATTTGAAATATGTAAAAACATAAAAAATGACATTTCGTCCCAAATTGGGATCTTAAAAATAAAAAATTTGAAATAGTATGTGTTGATTAAATGCATATATGAAAAAATTAATTCTACCTACCGTTTGGATTGTAAACTACCTAGTTGAACTTCAATTTAGTATTTGTTAAGTCGTGGCTGAAGATGGTAGCAATACCGAAAGTGCTCCCATATTATATATTATCTGTGAAATAGACAATATTTTTTAAAAAACATTCGTTTTTCTTTATTTTTATCAAGTGTTTCCCAGTATTTCTGCAAAAATGTTAAATATCACCTCCCAGATAAAATAAACTAAGGGCCTCGGTCGAGTTTCGAACCCAAGTATATATACATATTAGGGAAGTTAGGCTGTACACCTGGGTGTGGCTTATCCGAGCCTTTTCGCCACAGTTTCATTATATTATGATTTGTTCTCTTATTTGGAGGGGATGCGAGCTAAGATGTTTACACATCAGAAAAAGAATTAAAATATTTTATTGTTTACTGTCATTCATGTGAAACATAGCATAACTTTCCCTAGAAAAATCACAATTCCACATTTCTTCACAACCAGTTTCTTTCATTTTTGATTTCACTTCATTACCAAACAATTCCCTGGATTCTTTGCTGTAGACGATTGCAAATTTTCTTGTTTCAACAATTATCGGACATTGCGAATTGGCCATTTCAAGTAGATCTTTGTGAAAGAATTGAAAATAATTATGACCAAAATAAATAAGATGAAAAAACTTCTTGAATTTGTCTTTTTTTGGATATGTTTCAAGTGCATTGGAGGGTAGAAATATGACTTGGTGATCGAGTTGTATAGGTGAGTAGTCTTCTGGCGTCTTGTCAGGCGTATATGTAATGTTGACTTCTGCGTCCAGATCCAGGTTGGATATCCCAGTGACCACAAGTCCCATCTGAAGTTCCTCCCTCTCCGGGGGATCATAGTGAGCGCCATTTTCCATTTCAGAGAATGTCCTCTCCAGATGTCTTTGAGTAATATCCGTTGCTCTCTTCACATTGACACCGTTGACTGTCTTCAGGAAGGACTCTTCGTCACAGTCTAGTCCAAAGCTGAAGAAAGGTCCTGACTCCATGTCTCCCATATATCCCATACTGAGTAGCTGGTCTCCGTCTGGTGATACTCCTACAGTCAATGTTGGGTTTGCGACTGAGTATTCTGTCTCTAACCAAGTAAACGCAACTCCTGTATTCCTCCATTGTTTATACTCTCCCCCATTTACTCTTTCTCCTTCTGGAATAGACCGTAATTTCATATTATAATCCCAATCAAAAACTCCCATTTTAGCATCATATCTTGTTTTATGCGCACATCTTAATTTCCAATCCCACACTTTGATTATATGCATTTTATTTTCAACCCAATATTTAAATATATTTTCTAATTGATCAATTTCTTTATATTTTAAATGTTCTAAATTCAACAGAGGCATACGTTTCCTCCGAAACTCTCTATTGGTCACCATATGAACGAGCTGTGCAGCTTTGTGCATTACATATTTGGCAGAGGTTGGGCGCATCAGTGTATTCCCGTAAACTTCCATCCAAAGACGAGATTTCTCAATAAGTCCTAACCTATCCAAAGGTTCTAATGCAATGGTCAATAAAAGCATTTGTCTAGCAACTAAGTCCATCAGTAAGTCCAAAACGTAAAAATTAACTTTAATATTTACCTCATGGAAATATAATTTGGCCAAGGTTTTGAGTATGTGTCTTGCGTCAACAGATCCAACAATTAAGATATTCACTTCGGTGGTGTTCTCCAAATGTGTTGCTTTCTTGAGTTCTTTAATTAAATCTAAGGCAGGGCTAAGTCCCCACATTGCTTATTTTAATTCACTCTAAGAGATTGTTGATAGCACAAAAGACAACACCCCAAGAAACTAAAATAAACAACTTTAGTATCCATGACAACTGCTGTAGAGAAGGTTATAAAATATTTTTCACGTGAAAACGTCTATCCACAACGGCGTGGACCTTGATTACACCTTAGTTTTTTTTTTTTTTTTTTTTTTTTTTTCTTCGAGTTATCCTTTATGCTGAGGCATATCGGCCAGCTACCACGATGATCATTTTAGAATTTTCGACAGGCACATTAGTTTACGGACAAAGCAACTAAAGAAAAACAATTATATGAAGTAGCTGAAATTAATTCAAAGTAAAATTTCTAGCAATAATTTTGTAAAGAACAAAGATATGGACGCGCAATGCCTCCGAAGAGGAAGGGGTCGTGCACAGTCAGGAAGGCGACTCGGCCGCCAGAAGACCACATCGCAGAGGAGCGAAGACACAACCAGCCGGCCGCGACCCACCAGGGCCCCCAACTCGTCGAGCACACAACCCCGAAATACAAAACCATCACTTTCCAACTCCCTTTTTCCAAGCCTTATCTCTTCTCCTTCCTATTACTAATAACATATTTTTTTTCTAGTTATTAATCATTTATTTTATTTCTATTAGTTTATTTATTTTTTAACTCCTATCATTAGTTTTTCATTGTTTTTTTTTTAAATTTATTTATTTATTTTCAATAACTCGCAGATTGTGACTTTTGAAAGAGCTGTATAAAATATGTATCACATTTTATTTTATAGGATACCACCTATAACGTCGAATCTACGTTATCGTTTTTATTTATTAAGACTTTTTTATATATTTATTTATAATTGATTAATCTAATATATATTATTTTTCGTATATTGTTATAGTTACATTGTTTTCTTTCTTTTCTATATCTCGCACATTGGGACCTGATGATGTGACATAAGAACGTCCCGAAACATCGTTGGGATAAAGAAAGACACTTCCGAAGAGTTTGAAAAATAGTTATGTTAATTTTTATTAAATTGAAAAATGTGTCTACTTATTATAAACGTACTCATATATTTTTAAGTATATATTTGTTCAGTTTTTATTAATTTCATTTTACTTTTTTTTAAATAGTTTTGTTATTACTACTAATCATAGGTGTGTTAGACTCAAGTAGTTATAAACCTGATTTATAAGCTATCTTAATGTATAAATTCTTTTGACGTATCCTATTACCATGTATTGGTTTAACGGAAATAAAATTTATTACTATTATATTTATGACCTAATCAAAAATCTCTTTCGAAGGTCGCCCGGTTTGCGAGATATATGCTGAAAACCGTCTTAAAATATCATGAAAAGTTTTGATTTATGCGAAAACAGACAGAGAAAACATACTAATCAGATGACACTCTCGGAGATGTCGGCACACCGTTTGCCTAGATATGTGTACATTTCATACCCCTCTTATCAAGCCCTGTAGTTCAGTGCTTGTTGAGGTCTTCTTTCTCAGTGCATTAACCTTCAGAAATCGATCATTACTCTCACTGATGCATCTCCGTCTACCTTTTCCTCGTCTTCTACTGTCAGATCCCGTGTTGGAACCGTCTAATAACTCTCCCGATAGTGGTATAATTAACTCCTAACTGCCTATCAACTTCACTCTGCGAACGGGCAGCTTCAACCAATACTCTAGCTGCCTCCAGCAACCTCCACAGACAAATTACGCTGCATATCCATAATTATTCCAGCAGTACCTTCTATCTATACGATGTTGAAACACGACTAACGAGGGGCAACTTCCAAAACCCTGTATAATATATTAGTAACTTCTAAGTTGAGGAACGCAGACATATTGTGGAAACTTGTAATAAATAAATATTCTCTTATTTATTTAATATATTAGTATTGACAAACAAGAAGATAAAGGTGATGTTTGCGAGGCTAATCTTTAAACTTGACTAATTTTCTACACGTTTTTATAATAAAAGTTGCAATACTGAGTTAATAAAGAAAAAAACGAAAGAAAATGGAGAAATACTGGGTTGTGCGTTAATTTTGGGCAGGAGTGTATATATTTTTTTTATTCAAGCTTATGTAAGTATATTTTCTTAATAACTGTTTCGCTAAAGTTTTCTGTGTTTTCAGATAGCTTGACAGGAACGATTTTATAAATAAAATACAAAATAATAGACAATTTTCCCATAAGATAAAATTTATTTAGTCATAACTAATAATATAAAATAATATATAAAACAAAAATATAATTTACATTTTTTTTTTCGAAAATACAATCAATATACAAAGAATATATATTTACAAAAACCATTTTGGGAGGAAATAATTCTAATTGAGTATGCTTTCGAATGGGAATGGGGTCTTAACAGTCTCAAGTTGAACAAATATGATATATAAATATATATTTTTTTTAATAATAAATAATTTCCAACAAAATTAATTTTCCAAAACATTAATTTTTAGAAAAAATTATCATTTGTAACAAAGACAGCGAATGGAAAAAGTTACTTTTCTTTATAGGTACAATACTTTCATGAAAATAACAAATATTGTCGAAAACAGGAACCAATATATCGTTATTTATTTTCCTTTGATAAAAAATAAATAATAAAGTAAAATAAAAAGTAATAAATGTGCTGTAAACAGCGTTATTGGATAGAATGCTTAATTCGTGTAACATTAGAATGCCATATTTCAGACTATATAATTTTAATAAAGCTTAGTTAAAAGTAGCATAATGGCGGCTAATATTAAAAATATAATTAAAAAAAAATCACCGGCAATGTACTTCCCCAGAACGAATTAACCAATTAAAGTTCCCTCTTCAAAACCAGTCGACCGTTAGCGCTAATCGATTTGACTGAAAATCAATAGGTGTCGACGATAGAAAGTTCTGGATTCACATATAAAATATTGTGTCGATACATTCATTCTATCGGGAGTTATCGTGTTCACAGACACACATTCACAGATTTTTTTTTTCTGTATATTTGCAAGCTGGAGGTCGGAAAACATGAAAATCCGTTGAAAAGTCGGACTTCCCCAGATCGTATACCTGGGAAATTAAAATGGAAAATATAAAATATAAAAAAGTACACCTCCGAACTCGGTTATGTAATCCGTCAGAAATTCGACGCGGAGTTTTCAACGAAATTTCATGTTTACCGAACATAAATTTGTAAAAAAAAAAAAACAATTTCTGTCTATGAACACGGTAAATCCCGATAGAATGAATGTATCTACACGAAATTTTATATGTGTATCCAGAAGCCTCAAAGGACGACACCTATGTATTATCAGCCAAACCAGCTAATTAGGGGAAGGGGAATTTGGGGGGAGGGGGTATAGCACAAAAACTTATCTACACAAAATATGATATGTAATTTCAAAAACCACATATGAATGACACCTATCTATTTTTCAATGAATGAATCGACACTAAATTTAATATGAGGATTCAGCAAACCAAATTTTTAGCCTAATAGGTCGATTGGTTTTGGGCTAAAATAAAAAGTATTGTGTTAGCCGCCTTTTGAGGCCCTCCACATCATCAGGCTGCCTGATAAAACTTGTTTTATTCCCATCATAATTTAAAAAGGTAAATGAATAAATATAATTTAAAATTGTATTAATGGGGACCCCCTATTTCCCATCTGAGTCACAACAGACTAGGAGACCAGAGAACCTCGAACGCCGGCTAGCACAAAATAATAAAATCTCTCGAGTGGTCGTACTTTTTATTTTGCAACCTCTGAAATAATGAATTGTTAACAATAATTTTTTTTTATTGTTATCCCATTTTTCCTGGATAATTCGTCATTTTGCTGGTCCCTATAAGAACGTGCTTGTGAGATGTTACTATACTTGAATAAGTATTACGTACGAAAATTTAAATTCATTATAAATATTGAGGTTGAACACTTTACTTTTTTTTTTGTTGATAAATTATAAATTTCTTTTCACTATTACATCCTTCATTTCTTACTTTTTAATAATCACATACAATTATTACTTTTAATTGAATCTACAAAAATCCTTATTACATATAATTTTAAACGAATATAAAAAAATATAAAAACAAAGCATTTACATCTTAAATTTAAAAAAATAAAAAACAGACGTCAAAGAGAATGTGTAGGTATTTATTTTTCAAAAAGCAGGTACAAAAATCCTTACACAATAGCTACTTGTGTGCTCAAGATCGCAAGTTCGAAACTCGGCCGAGGCTATTAAGTGTTTTTTAGTTTTCAACGAAATTTCATGTTTTTCGACCTCCTAATTCCAAAAATTAAAAAAAAAAAAAACAATTTCTCTCTGTCTGTGAACACGACTCTTGATAGGATGAATGTATCGACACGAAATTTTGTAAGTATTCAGATCCTTCTAAGGACGCCTAATCATTTTCAGCCAAATCGGCCATTTTGGGGGGGGGGGGGGGGGGACTTAACACAAAAACAAACAGTCGTTGAATGCAACAATACAAAATTTGATATGTAAATTGTCTATCAATGTTCCGCGGAATCGGCAGAAGGGAAGGGGGGGGGGATTCGACTCACAAATCCCACTAATTGCCGATGTAATGAATGAATCGAAACTAAATTTAGTAACCGGGTTTTCAGGATTCAGCAGCTCCCAAGTTAAATATTATCGCCGGTTCGAAATCGGGGCGAGGCTATTAGATGTTTTTTTTGTCTCCTAGCGTCCTTCGGGTGGGACATTAAGTGATTGTCCCGAGCCTGTACTTCAGGTGCTCGTTAAATATTAAATCTGAGATTTCAGGACTCCTACTGTTGAGTCTGACTCATGTTTATCAGAACGACGAAATAACGCGTTAGAACCCATGAGTCACAAAAACAAAAAAATAGCTATATAATATAATAATATAAGCATTATAAATAATTTGGATGAAACCCACCACCAAAATTTACATTTTAAATAATGAAAAATGGTAACATATAGCAGTTTACATCTGTTTGTAAAATAAAAAAATCAGTGTGCAGCCTCGATGTTTGTTCCTAACATCGGATTCATACTTTTAAGATCAAAATAAAAAAAATCTATTAAAGCAAAAAAAATAGTTCCTTGCTTTTTCATTCTACAAAAAATATCATTATTTATGATTTATAATTTGTGTATATTGCCACTGTATTTATTATTATTATTATTGTTGTTTTTATTTATTATTTATTTATTTATTTTATTTTTTTTTCTGTAATTTTTTTTATTTTTTATTTTTTTAATTATTATTATTATTATTATTTTTTTTTTCATACTCACTGTTATCAAATTTACTTATAGTTATATAATAACTGATTGTAAATATACCAAATAAACCAAAAAAAAAAAAAAATTATGATTCTGATCAAAACCTGTTGAATACATGAAGATATTGACAAAAACCGATGTTTAGTCAAATCGGGCAAACAAGAGGTTACAGAGGAAATTTGATTTATTGACAGCATTGTTTACTATCTGTGAAAACAGTATAATACTTAAATCCAGTCATTGCCAGACGTTCAAACGAATTTATTAAAATGGTTTGAATTGAAATTCAAATTAGGTCGATTTTACTTTATCAGTTTAAACTCGGCTTAAAAGCTACTGTGGCCGCTCGAAAAATATGCTCCGTGTTTGTCGGGAAGGCTGTCTCTGAGCGTAAAGCTCAATTTTGGTTTTCGGAACTTCGTCAAGGCGATGAAACGCTCGAAGGCGGGGCTCGTCCTGGAAGACCTCACGTTGCCAAAGAATAGCAAGTTCGGGAATTAATAGAGTCGGATCCACGTCAAACATTTTCGGAAATAGGTAACAGACTAGAGATACCTACATCAAATGGAAAAAATAAAAAAGCTTGACAAATGGGTCCCTCACAAGTTATCGGAAGCCAATAAGATGATTTGATTAACAACATCTTCATCTTTAGCTTCTCGATTAAAAAATGATCCATTTTTAGACAGAATAATCACTTGTGATGAAAAATGGGTATTATACAATAATTTTAGACTGTGTTATCAATAGCTCTCAGCTGATTAAAAACCAATAATATTTCCGAAACCTGATCTTCATCCGAAAAAGGTGTTATTGGTTGTTTTCTGGACAGGCAAAGGCGTCGTGCACTATGAGCTCCTAAGTCAGGGCCAAACCATCACTGCAGAGGTCTACTGCACGATATTAGACCGCAGTCAGTCTAAACTTAAAATATTCGATCCAGAACTAGTGAATATAAAAAAACTCTTGCTCCTTCAGGACAATGCTCAGCTAGGTTGACCAGAGATACATTGATAGAGATTGGATGGGAAACTTTACCCCACCCGCCATTTTCCCCAGACCTATCCCCCACTGATTATCACCTTTTCAGATCTCTGGACAATAGCCTCAGACAGAAATGTTTTGATAACCGGCAAAGCTTAAAATAGAAGTTTTTTGGCAGCAAAAATCCATCGTTAAAAAAAAATGTATTTGGGACCTTCCGTCACGTTGGGATAACATTGTTGATTGTAATAGCGATTATTTTGATGAATATAATGATTTTATATATATTACTTTCTTTAATTTTTAATTACCTAAAAAAACGACAGAACATTTGAAAGGACCCGATATAATATATATATATATATATATATATATATAGTAGTAGGCGATATGATCTCATAGTTAAAGCCCGGGCATAAGTCACAATAAATACTTTTTTTTTTTTTTTTTTTGTTTAATAAGTATGATACCGAAGTTAGAAACATAGATGCTAGGTGACTCTGTTTGAAGGTAAGCAACAATGTTCAAATATGCCTTTTCATGTGAATACAATAATTATAGATGAATGGATAAAAATATATGTAGCCTATAAATACTATATTTTTTATATACAAAGATAAATGCTTTTCAATTACATAACAAAAACATAGTATAAAAATATTTAAATTAAAAAATAACTAACTCTATTTTTATTTTATTTTGAATTCATAAAGCTAATAAATAAATGCAATTTAAAAAAAAAATACATTTAAAAATGACCACTATATTTAAAAAAAATAAAAAATTATCAGTAAAATCGGTCTTTATAAACGAGAAAGACCGAGGATGAAAAATTATAAAAATATATTACATTAAATAAAACATTGTTCTTCAACAAATTTTCTAAATAAAATGTAGCCACTTATTTCGAACATTTTTACGATGGAAACATTTAAGTCAAAATTTAGTAAACAGTCTATAAAATGGAATAAATAACTTTTAAAAAAATATATATTACAGATGTCTACATATCCCCAATTTCGTTCCGAAATTTTTAAAATTTCACGCTGAAAAACGTTTAGGAGCAAGTCAATTTCTTTGGAAAGTTGGATATTAGTTGTCGGTTAACCCACGCTTTTTGGAAAAGGAAAATATTAAGGAATGTTTAAATTATTATGTGCATACATTTTTATCAAAAATCCACGGCTCCTTTTTGACAAAAATGTTTTTTCTAATTTCTTTCATAAATTTAACCCATTTCATTAAATTTAACTTCTGTGAATTTCAAAAAGCAACAAACGCCATATTCATTTTAAAATATGAGGAATTTACGGGTTTTATGATATATATATTTTTTTTTCATTTCTTACATTTAATGATTTGAAATGTGGCAATAGACTACTAACAAATTAATAAAACAGCAACGAATCAAAACTTATGAAATACATAATTTAAAATTTGAGAAGCAATGCAACTCATTTGCAAGAAAACTTTTTAAGACATCTCTTGAGAATTTTCGAACTGCATGTTGCGGTCCATTTAGTCACACCAAAACTATTATGGAAATAGATTTCTAACAATAGTTAGTAGTATTGATACCAATAATCTATGAGCAGCCAAATTATTTATCTCTTAAAATTAGTTTATAATTAATCCGAAAATATAATTAATTATGACAAAAAATATAACAATAAATATTTAAAAAAGAAACCCTCAAAAAGTGGCAACAATAAGGGTAACCACGAATGAAAAACAACAAAAAAAAGATGGGCCTCATAGAAAATGGAATTTTAATTTAAAAAACGTTAATGATAATAGGTTCGCAGTCAGCATATTTCGCTATACAACTATCCGAGCACCTTTGAAACATTTGTGCCATTCTAAACACCATAAATGCCATTCTAAACACCATAAATACCATTCCTAGCACCATAAATACCATGGTTATTGAGATTAAATGTGCCAGAACAAGATAAACACTACAATATTCACAACAGCTGACATAAAACCTTGTAATATACTCCTTAGCTTTCCAATTATATGCAATAACTCTATATTATCACTTTATTTTAAAAAAAAAATTTTTCAATATCCAAAAATACTAGTATAATTTTTCGATTTTTCAAAATTGTTTCAATTGCTGAGGTGGATAAGGAGATTTTGAATTCACAATAATATATATTTTTGGCAGCTTTACTAATCACCCGTTTATTTTTTGGTTTCACCACATATTAAATTACAGACTTTTCAGAAAGTACTCCCATCATCGAAAATGCCAATCAATGTGATGTTCAATTCTCAGAAAAAAAAAAAAAAAAACATTAAGGAGTAGTCAAGGTCCACGCCATAGATTTTCCGTTAAAACGTCGGGATAAAATAATTTTTCATTTTCTTTTCGATGCTACCGTAGCTCTTGCATTTGCTCGGCACTAGACTTTTTAGGTTTTTTAAATTCCTTTTGATGCGAGATTTCCTCTGATTTGCGTTTTCTATAATTCCGCGCATATTTACGATTCATATGAGACAATTTAATTTTTTTTGCAATTTTCAATTTAATACCGATTTTTACATATATTTCGGCGAATATTTTTATTGTTTCACTTTGAGTCCTAGTAGTGCTCCGCAAGCTCTTTACAATGACACCCGAATCACTGTCCTATCTAAACGCGTTATCACGCTACACTTATTTCTAATTTTACACAACGCTAATTCGCAACAATCATCCGCCGGCGCCCACACTAGCCCGATAACGTCACAGGCAAAACAAACACTGCACAACAAACACGTACAGACATTCTGTATCCATTGTGACCTCAACCGTTCTTGTCGCATTATTAGTCTCGTAGTTATTATCGATTGAAATCTGACGGTATTTTGTAACACAAGAAAGTTTGACCGGCTATCACTGTGCTTCTCGAGCGAATAGACGTTTTCAAGTAAAAAACAAAAAAAAAAAAAAACAAATGCTAACTTCAACATAATTTGTAGTATATATTTGTATGCACATATATTTATGTTGTTGGTCCATTATTTATGTATTTTTATTTTTATGAGTCTAGATAAAATGATTGTCAACCCTTATTCTTATTCACTTAGGGTAGGGTTCTTAACGAGTACCTGATAACGTAACGGCTCGGGACCGTCGCTTAAAGTCCTATCTGAAAGACGGCGTGCTCACGTTTGCATACAATGTTAATATTAGATTAATTATGAACATCATGATTGTTTTTCATTGAATGTATAAACAATTTTAGATTCTGATGATGGGAATACTTCCCGAAAAAATGATTTAATATGTTGTGAAACCAATAAATAAATAGAAGAATAGTTTAGCTGTGCAAAATATCTATTGAAAATAGTTTCAATTGTCAATTTTGAGATATAGAGCTAAGTGCAAAATTTCAAGAAAATAAATCATTTGAAGTTCTTAACAATTAATACGAAAATGCAAGAATTACGATACTATAGAATTTCCACTTCAAAAACCCGTGTGAGGATGGGCTTTTAACTCCTTAGAGGCCGATTCAGACAGGGGTCCTGGCAAGGCTGGATCCGCGGGTAGGCACTTCCCGAGCCTGCGAGTGAGCCACGACCACAGAGAGACACTGGACCCACTCCTCTGCGTTCTTACCACCCTTCGGTTTCAGGATCAGCGAGTGGTCCCCTGTAAAGATCTCAAAGGCTTTGGGGATGTTCCTCGCTCCCCGGGAGACTTTGACACTTCGGATCTGATGTACGTCTATAGGGCGGCCATCCTTGTCGTCTTTCTGTGCACAAAAAAAAAAAAACATACTCAACTCTGCAACAATATTATAAGTAAATCTTTATGAAATCAATTAATTATGTGGATTGTCACAAACGGAATCATTTATTTATAGTTAGTTACTGTGACGCATACCTACCAGAACGCTTTTTCGTCGCTCTGATGGACATGAGTCCGATTCAACAGTGAAAGTTTTGAAGTGAAACTTCTTTACGCGCACTGGGCAACTTGGGGACTAACCTAATAAATGAGTTACGAAATTATGTGACAAACTGAACACCTCCCCGCTCCGCACCAGTGTTTAAGTTCGTCCAGCAAAAAAGTGATTTAAAGTGTCCTTTTTTGAAAACATAGTATATAATCTGTGAGGGCACCGATTAAAGATCCTACCATTCCAAATTTGGACCAAATCGAACAAGTGCTTTGCGCATAGGGACGAGTGAAAGTATTTATTTTTTTTGAATTCTGAGAGTGGCAGTTGTGGATCGTTGGGCGGGCTAGTAGAGCTGAGCGCTCCCCACCCCGCTTCTCTCCTCACGTCACTCTCCCGCTTCACTCACCCCGTTGTTGAATCCTAACACAGGGAGTGATACAGACTCTGAATATGAGAATAATGGTCCAGGACCGTCGTCCAAAAATAGGAAATTAAGTTCAGAAATTACAATTGTTGCATCATGTTCGGAGAAACAACATTTTCATATTAATACCCATTCTTATAATAAATCACAAAGGGAGTTTACTTTTCTTTCTCAATTCTCGTTCTCTATTCTCTCGCGTTCAAAAACCTACATTTCTTATTTCTCTTTTTTTATCTATCCAGGTTTATTCACCTAGGGTAGAAGGTCTGTAACGAGTACCTCACGAAGTACAGGCTCGGGACCATGGCTTAACGTCCCATCTGAAGGACGGTGTGCTCAATGTTTTTTTCATTTCTCAGATAAAAACCCTAGGGATTCGGAAGGGTTCCCAACAGATCTTGAGCTCAGTAAGCAAGCATATACCACTGAGCCTGAAAAAAAATTATTTACGTTTATCAGTATGCAATGTATTCATTGTTCAATTAGAGTGACGTTTAATTATGTAACATTAATATTAATATCTTGATTTTTTTTAAAATTGATTTTTGTTTGTGATTCATGCCCGGGCTTTAACTATGAGGTCATATCGCCGCATCATGAGCGCTCTATCTCTGGTGGATTTATGCCCGACTCAACTGTGGGAGCTCTAAATTTTGCCTGCCGAGGTTTATTCACCTAGGGTAGGGGTCTTTAAGAGTACCTGACATCATGCAGACTAAAGACCATCGCTTAACGTCTAATCCGAAGGACGGAGTTCTCATACTTCAAGTTGGTCATCATCCCAATATTTAAAATTCATAAAAATTTAATTTGATCCAACTTACTGTTCCCTTGTACTCTAGTCTGGCTCCAGAGAGTGTAAAATATCTAGTTCTCCACCTTCTAAACATTCGCCATCGTCCTCTCTTCTCCTTCAGTTGTCCTTCGATGACGGGCTCCGAGTTGTGTAGGAACCCGACTGCCTTCTCTGGGTGGTTACAGAGGAAACATCCCCAGGAGCCGGTTCCATCTCCATTGGAGGAGTACTCGAATACATCACAGAAGCCCGCTGCACGGAGCTCGTTCAGTACTGCTTCTTGGTCCTGTCGGATTTAAGGTAATGTCTAATTTGAAAATTTCCCTGCCTTTTTCCGGTTTCCCAGGTAATATATTTGAGTTTTTTCCCTGACTTTACGTATTATCATGAAACTATTTTAAATTTCAAACTTTACTGTAAATACATTCTGTTACTATTGATATGCATATAAAATAATAGATTATATATATATATTCATATACATCATACTTATTCAATCTGTGTAAAATTCATTTAACTTAAACAATTAATATCTCATGAACTATTCAGCGTAACGAGCTGGTTCAAAGTTCATTTTCCTGTAACGATTCTGCAAAGCAATTGATATTTTTCTCGATAAACGAAATATTTTTCGAGACATTTGAGTGAAAAGGATGCCAAAATAGCACTTTCTTCAAATAAATATTTATTGCAACAAATAAAAATTTGCATATTTCAGCAGCTCATCGATCTGAGTATTTAAAACAAAAATCATTAAAATCGGTTACTAACTCAACAACAACTTCTAAGTTGAGAAACGCGGACATATTGTGGAAACTTGTAATAAATAGATAAAACAAACTTATTTTTGAAATATTGTCTATTCCACTAAAGATATATATACATATATAACTACCGGTTTCGGCTTTATACCATCGTCAGGTCTAGTTATGAACTAAGTCAGTTTGCAGAGAGCGACCCTTCAAATACATCTCAGGTCAAAGGCTATTAAAACTTGGGAGTCCCCCGGCTGTACCGTTAGCTAACTCATGAAATATTTCTTAACAAAACCTAGTTCTAAATTTACATAAAACAATGTCACTAGACTAATCGTGGAAAAATAACAAATAAATAAGTACAAATACAAGTAAATAATAAAAATAGAAATACAATTAATAATAATGTTAAGATTTAGATAACTTGAAACATATATGTGGAACCAAATATTAATAACAGATAATACAAACATATATGTGGAAACAGAACTGGTTTAGGCTGTTAACAAAGGGGAATAGTTGAAATAAATTTGGTCATTCATACAAATGTTCCTTTTTTTAGCTTTATTTATTTCTAATTGCTCTAAGCTATTAAGTAGCCTGCTTTTTGGGCAATAATGGAGATATTTGATGCCTGTAGATGGGTCGAAAGTGTGGCTATTGTCAATTATATGGGTCGCGAATGTAGAACGGTTTCCTCGGTTCTTTATTTCGGCCGTGTGTTCTTTAATTCTTTCCCTAAAACGACGTCCTGTCTGTCCAATGTATAATTGACTGCACGTCGCACACTCTAGACTATAAACACCGCTTTTATTTTCAATATCTGTTTTGTCCCTACCTCTCTCTAGGCACTGGCTTATGGGATTGATAGTTTTAAACCCGATATTGAAACCTTCTTTTTTCAACTCTTTACCTATTTTTTCTGAAATTTTTCCGTGGTAAGTTAAGCTGACCCATTTATTATAAACTTTATTTTGTGTTTCTAATTTGGTCAGTTTGTTCCTAAAATTATGATTTTTGACCTTCTTTTCAATTTTATTTATTGTTTTTTGTGGGTAGCTATTGTTTTTGGCTATTTCCTTAATAATCTTAAGTTCTTTATCTTTTGATTGTTGGGTCATTGGAATGGAGTAGGCTCTGTGGAACATGGAATAAAAGGCCGCGTATTTGTAACTGGAAGGACAGTTAGAAGATGGGTGTATTACCGTGTCTGTTGTAGTCGGTTTTCATTGTTTTATGTAAATTTAGAACTAGGTTTTGTTAAGAAATATTTCATGAGTTAGCTAACGGTACAGCCGGGGGACTCCCAAGTTTTAATAGCCTTTGACCTGAGATGTATTTGAAGGGTCGCTCTCTGCAAACTGACTTAGTTCATAACTAGACCTGACGATGGTATAAAGCCGAAACCGGTAGTTATATATGTATATATATCTTTAGTGGAATAGACAATATTTCAAAAATAAGTTTGTTTTATCTATTTAACTCAACAACTTCCGAATAGGTAAGGATTTAAAAGCATTTTGACTGAGCTAGCATGGGATTTTCATGAGAATATTATGGATGAAAAAAGTCCCTGATTTCAATGAAAATTCATTGACATTTTCCTGACTTTGCCCTGACTACCTAAATTCCCTGACTTTTCCTAGTTTTCCAGAAAGTGGCAACCCTGTCTCTGCACCCTAAATCAGAGGAAATTACTGGGCTGTGTATTAGGCCTCTACAAAGATGGCATTTGTAACTAAATGCGGCACTTGAGGTCCACACGGCAAACTTCCCAGAATGATATGAATATCAATAATAATAATAACATCAAAAAAGTAGGCATTTTATTCAGAACAGAACCGTTTATTTATTTAATTGAATTGAATCTACACAGCTGGACCGAATTTGATAAAATTTCTTTTGGATCATATTGACGTTGATACGCTTCGATTGGCACCAGAGCGGAGTCGATATCATTTTTTAATTCGCGAGATTTCGCGCAGGAAAAATTGACCACAAACTTCTTATCAAAAATAGTGTAAAAATACTATTGTGACCTTGAAACATAAAAATACGTAGAAACATTTTGATTCCTATTTTCGGACCCATTACAATATATGCTCCCCTATATGCTGGTAAGTTAAAAAAGGCGTTAAAAATATTAATAATTATAAAAAAGTACCTTGGCACAAGGAAATGCGGAGGTGACGAGAGTGACAAATGGTTTATTCTCACACTTCAGTATATCCCAACAATACTTGAGGGCAGTCACAGCAGAATGTCGGGAACTGAGCGCACTTTGAGATTTGGCCTACAAGCAGAAAAAATATATATATTAGCAAAAAATATGATGAAATAATACATTGGTGGCTTCCGTTGGTGAACATTAACAAAAAAAAAATCGTCGGTGTATCACCTGTAATGTACTTCCCCTGCACGGCGTAATCAATTAAGTTTTCGCACTATCTCTAAAACCAATCCACCGTTTGGGCTGAAAATGAATAGTTTACTTACATAGTAAAATGCTTTTTAAAAATATTATTTAAACTATTTTTGGAAATAGAAAATATTTGTAAAAACATACGTTTTTATTTATTTTTTATCAGTTAAGATAGGTGAACTTAAAAAGGGCGCCTTGTACAATTACTAGCCACCAGACGATATTTGCTGTCCCAACATTAAAGTATTGTTTCGTTATAGATGTAACTAATGTTTACCTGAAGCGCTAAGAACATGAAGTGTATCCAAACCCGTGGATTTCTACTTCGCATTGTAAAAAGAGTCCTGGAATATAAACAGTGTTCTCCGCGTCCATCACAGCCGAATTGCAGTTTGGCCATCTTTTTCGCTCTTCTTTCTGAAATAAATTAAATTATCACAATTAACAATGATTAAATTTTAATAAACATTACCTGAAAGTAACTTTAAGCAGGCTAGTAACGTTATTTGCTCAATTAGTAGCTTTAAGTTACATATATTAGGAATAAGTTGAAATGATTTTGAGGCGGGTAGACAACCCCCTATCAGGGCAGGGAATAGAGTAACAAAATAAAAAAAAAACTTACTTACCCCACCCGTACAGCTTAGAGGCTAAAGGACTACTGGTATAATTCAATAAGTTGGGGATAGCGCTATCCCCACCCTTTTGAGCTGTACGGGTGGTGTAAGCAAGTTTTTTATTTTGTTACTCTGTTCCCGGATGGTTTAAAATTTGCTAGTTACTCTTCATTATTTATATTTATTCAATCATAGATGTGCTACTAATGATGACACTATTGCGTTGAAAACCGGTTCTGGTCAACAAGAAAACAAAGTGGAAATACAACGTCTTTTGTTTCTATGAGAAATCTCGTCTCACAACCTCCATCAAATATAAATTCCTCCATACATCATTTTAATGTATCTTCAACGGTTCAGTCAGTGTATGCAAGAAATGGCGCCCGAACGGTAGTTTCTCCTCCGACTCTTTTACCATCCCTACTCAGTTCCCTTTTGATAAATCGTGAAGATCTATAGCCTACGTCCATCGGAAAGAAATAAGCTTCAAACCAAAGAATTGTCCAAATCTTTCAAGTAGTCTTCGAGATTTCCCTCTAAATATTTAAATCAATCTGAAAATACCTTCAATGGTGCACTTAGCCGGAAGTGGTATCCGAACTGAAACCTTCTCCATATAAGACTTTATTTTATCCAAATGTTTCTCACAAAAATGTTGTACTGTATCTCTCATAGGGTACGGCTCGAACACACTTATCCTCTGAAACAGAAGTAAAGCGAAATTAACAACCTGGAGTGAATAAGAACTATTGTATGGAATTGGACGATTGGACGGATTGGGCGAATGGCCCCTACCAACCAGAGATAGTATTTGCCAGGGCTAATAGTTATTACAATTATTATTATACATTTCAAGTAATTTACCTAATGTATTTTTTAGAGGGTCTCGATAGCTCAGTGGTATGCGTGCTTTTCTTCTGAGCTCAAGAACGTGGGTTCGAAACCCGACCGAGGCCCTTAGTTTATTTTATCTGGGAGGTAAAATAAACTTAAGCAAGCCTTCCTTCGGATGGGACGTTAAGCGATGGTCCCGAGCCTATACGATGTCAGGTACTCGTCAAAGACCCCTGCCCTAGGTGAATAAACATTTAGGGTAGGCAAAATTAAGGACTCCAACAGTAGGGTCGGGCTCATGTCCACCAGAGTGACGAAAGAGCGCTCTGGTAGTAGGCGATATGATCTCGTTGTTAAAATCCGGGCATGAGTCATAAAACCTAACCTAACCTAATGAATTTGCATAAATATTAGTTGTATAAATAGTAAGTGTCTGGCTATTTTTGTTTTTTAATTCCTTCCATATCTCTCCAAACAGATCTTTACTTCCCCAGTTATACAAAGTATTGGGGAAGTTATAAAATCGGTCCGAAATTCGAAGTTGAGTTTTCACAGAAATATTATGTTTTCCGATACTCTGATCCCAAAAATGAAAAAAACATTGTGTGTCTAAGAACACGATAACTCCCAATAGAATGAATGTATTGACCCGAAAGTTTATATGTGTGTCTAGAACCCCACAGGGACACTGTTCAGCCAAAATTCAGCCAAATCGACTAAAGGGAAGAGGGGGATTAGGACTTAACACAAAAACTCTAATAATTGCCGATGTAATGAATTTATCGACCCAAACGGTTGACTGGTTTTGGAGTGGGAACAAAAAGTTAATTGATTAGTTCGTCTGGGGAAGTACATAGTCGGTGATTGACCGACTATTTTTTTTTGTAGGTAGAATGCCTCTCCTAGCCTGCGGCATTGGTGTTTCGTCATTGCTTCTCAGTAATGTGCCCTTCACTTCCATTTCAACAGGTAAACTAGAGAGAAAATTTGATCTTTTCCCTACCATAAATTATTACCAGTCAATTATAGAATTATAGAGTTAGCACCGAAAGCTGGTTCTGCCAAATAAACTTGTAGTGGGGACACCACCTTTGTGTTCTTTTATTAAATACAGCATGCCCACAACCTCCAAAAATACGTCATATATAGTAAACTTCTATTGTTAAAATGTTCTGACCTGTGACGCAGCAACAATGGCAGCATTGTTATTGTGGTTGATAATGGTCACACTGGTGTTGGTCCTACGAGGAGTGACGAGGGCCTGACTCGCACTGAGTGATGTCGGAGGCTGGCTAGGAGGAGGACTCGTACTCACTGAAATACATACACATTATAAAATTGCAATTATGTAACAAACGCATTTATTTATTCAAGGGGCTAAAATAATTATATATCCCTTCTCTAGAAGGCTTGCTTCCACCTAACCTAGTTGTTTATACAACCATAACCAAGCCATTCGCAAATTTCCCAGTTTCCTTAACGAACATGAGAATGCTCTCATGGTCCTATCTTCTAACGTCTTCCTCTTTGAAATGAAATGAAATGAAAAAACAGTTTTTATTCTGGGACATACATCCCCTAAGAATAACAGCATAAGAGATAAACAAAAGAGATACCAGTATCAAACAAGTTGAATAAAAGATAACAAATAAGGGAGTATAGCAACTAAAGAAACAAAAGCAGTTAGAAATAAGGATAAACAGATCATATTAAAATAAATGAGGAACAGTGTTAGAATTATAAAGTAAAAGAATAATAGCAAAAGTAAATATAAATGACAGAAAGGGTCACTGAGAGAGAGAGAGAGAGAAATTAAATAATAAAATAAATAAATATAATATGTGTCATACACTCAGGTACATACATTTAATTACAGATATATATCCAAAATCCAGAATATCACACACCTATACATTATTCTGCTTGGAATTGAAAGAAATGAGTGAAAAGAAAAAAAAGGAATGATTACTTCTAAAATAAAATATGTAGTGACTAAACACATAGTGACCAAACATATAGTGACTAGTTATATAGTGCCTAAACATATAGTGACCCTACATGTGATCCAACTGGGATGATGAAACTGAAGAGTAACATCAGTCCAGCTATAGACTGAGAGACTCATGGGAAGACGAGAACTATCCCATAGGACGCTAGCCCTGGGAATCAGACGTTTGATGAGTAGGTCTGGAAGAGCTGGGATTTAAAAGAAAGTAGACTAGGAGCATGGCGAATCCTCTTTGATCACATCCTTACAAAAAATGTGAAATCTCGTTCGAGCATATGCTCAGGAAGTGTGCCGCCGAACAGTGGGGCGAATGGCCATTTTAGGTGGACAAAAGTTTAAGATTTCCCGTCCATGTTAATCGTCCAACCATCTAATGTTGAGCAAGTTTTACTAATCTAGACGCTCAGAGGATTAAGTAACATACCGAACCATGTGCCATATTAAACTACTTAAGATTAGCGGTTTTTTCAAATTTTTGGGTTTAAAAACGTTCAATGACGTGCTATTGACTTACATAGTCTCATTTGACGTGGAATTTCATTGGCTGTAATTTTTGTTCCTGAAAACTTTTGATACAATGAATCCTCTTCTTGTAATTTTGAAAATAAGGTAGAAAAGTGATGGTTTTTGATGTATTTCAGGAAAAACTCATTCAAGGGTTCATTCGTGAACCGTCATACGGGGTATATTCGTAATCAGCGTGTCATTTCCTGTAAGAATACAGGGTTTCAGAATTTTGTCCACCTAGTTTGGAGATTCGCCCCACTGTGCGCCGTCTCTTCTTCTCCACATCTGTCACAGGTGGGACTGTCTTTGACTCCCACAGTGGGTAGGTGTCTATTGAACGGACCATGTCCTGTGAGAACTCCAGTCAGTTGCCGAAGCTCCCTCCTTTTGAGGTTCAGGATCCCATGGAACCCTTTATCCAGGAACATCTTCAATTGTCTGTATATGTTTATTTGTCTCCATGACTGATCCAAGAGGTTTCTAGTTTACTTTTTAATCCGGGTTCGTTCGGTATGCCTCCCGGAATATTCCCAGTACTGGCTCTGTCCCCATGAAGGATTTACGTGAACCTTCTTTGGCGTCGTTCTGCTTCCTCGTTTTCCTGAATGCAATGAGTGTCCGGGTATCCAGGAGAGTCCAATCTTTTTGTATTTTCGTATAGTGTTTAACTTTAATGACTATATTCAAGAACTATTATTACAAATATAATACCATAATTACCTAAAACAGGAGGGATACTGCTTGGGGGGCTAGTCGTAGATGTTGACATCAGTGACTGGGATAACGGGGAACTGCTATGCTTTAGTCCATGAAGTGTACCTGAAAGGAGATCATCTTTATATGTATATATATATATATATATATGATGAGTATTATAGTAAATGTATTATAGACAGAGATATAATAAATTAAATATAATCAAAAGAATGTGCGGACATTCTATAAAAGTTTAATATTGTTCTGGTATTTCGTATCACTTGGCTACGGAGCTTCTATTGTTTAATTGTTTTTATTTTTATTTATATATATTTTTTAAATATTATTTACATCTTATAGTTACGTTATTATTGATATTATTATTATTTCGGCTGATAATTGATCTTTATTCACTTAGTACTTTTGTTTTTATTATTTATATTAGTCATTTTCCATCTATGTGTACAGTGTTTCAAATTAGAATTGCACCTGATTTTTTAGTGTAATTCATTTTTCTCATTATTATTATTTTTTATTGATTCCGTGTGTCCACTTTGCAAAATTTTATTAATTACAATAAAACTATAATTATTTATTTATTTAAATAAATAAACTCCCTCCCATTCCTTTTTTAATATTGGATCCACATATAAATTATTGTGCTGTTTTTTGAGTTCATCTCTTCTCCTGTGGTTTCCCCCTTTTCTCTATAGCTAATTCCGCTGAAAATTAACAGGTGTAGTCCTTACAGGGCAGTTCATAGATTTTTGGTGTTAAGCCTCCCCCCTAATATCCCTTTCCCTTTGGTCAATTTGACTGAAAAACATGAGGTGTCATCCTTATGAGGTTCTGGATACACGTATAAAATTTCGCAGTATATTATTTTTATTTTTTGGAGTTAAGGGGTCGAAAAACATGAAATTCCGGTGAAAAATTAAGATTGAATTTCTGACTGATTACATAACTTCGTATAGCTGGGAAAAAAAAAAAAATATACATGTATACCTCACAAGATCCTTCAAAGTCAATGGTCCATCGTTCGAACTCCGACGTCAGCGGTATTTTAACTAACATGACAACCAATGTGTAAATAGAATGGGGTAACTTATTTGTTTTCTAATATATTTTTGCAATCTGAGCTGATATAGTGCAAAAATGTATTTAAAAAAGGACTTTTCTAACACATACAGCTCAATTCAAGAAAACAATATATACATCGCTGATTCTCAGAAAAAACTCGAAATGTATGTATGACTTTGATGATTCTTGTCAAACGGAATCATAAGTTATCATTAAGTTAATTTTTTTTACGAAACTACATCACTAGGCGTGCCAAATTATGAAACAAAAATATCTCTTTTATCATAAATAAATAATAAATATATTTTTAAGTAGATACCCTAAAAATCATTCCCTCATTGTGTCCCAACGGCAAACGGAAAAATATATATTTTTAAATTTGTCCTTAAAAAACGAGTCATTTTCTCACAGTTGTGTAACAGGAGAATTGGAGCATAATTTTGAATTATATTGAACGCAGCCTTATTATTGTTTTCAGAAGTTGGCAATATTGATTTTTTAAAAATATGGAGTGTGAGTGTTGAGATTTTTTGTTAAAGCTATTTTAAAGGAAAAATTTTCAAATTTATATTATCGGCTGTCATTTCCTCAAACCTTGTAAAAAGGTAAGCGCTTATTTATATACTTTTTATGATATATTTGTTTGTGTTTCTAGGAGTAATAATGTATCGTAAAATCGCCTGAAAATGTTTACTATTATGTCGTTTATATTTGTTGAAAAAACGTCGTTAATAACCACGTTAATAGCTGCGACGTTAAATCTAAAGAGATGAAAAAATAAAAATGTTAAACCTTAAAAAATATACTCCATACCTGAGTTGGTACTTGTCAAGGGAGGAATGCTGGGCACTAGAGAAAGGCTATTTTCTTCCCTCAACGCTACGCTTCTGTAACATGTTGAAAAATTATTTTAAAAAAATACATCAGTTGAACATAAAGCATGCTAACGAAACTGAAATAAGGAAGAGAATCTTTGCGGCAAACAAGTGCTACTATGGTCTCAGCAAGCACTTCAGAAGCAACCACATATCCAGGCAGACTAAATTCGTTCTATGTAAGACCCTTATCCGCCCAGTTCTTCTGTATGGCTCAGAAACATGGACAACTTCAAAAACGAGCGAACAGAGCCTATTAGTGTTCGAAAGGAAGGTTCTGCGCAGAATATTTGGAGGAGTGCAAGTAGGCCATGCATGGCGCAGACGCAACAACCAGGAGCTCTACGAACTATATAGAGAACCAGATGTCCTGAAAGTCATGAAGATTGGGTGGTTAAAATGGGCAGGACAAGTCGCCAGGATGGAAACTGAGGAAATGTCGAAGAAGCTGCTAATGGAGCCCATTCATGGAGTAAAGTGGCGAGGGAGACCTAAGCTGAGATGGGCAGATGGTGTGGCAGAAGATGCCCGAAATTATAATATTTCGCATCAGGAACTGGATGACAGCCGCACAGGATCGAGAAAATTGGCGGCTGTTGGTGGAGGAGGCCAGGACCCGTCACCGGGTTGTAGCGCCACGATAGATAGATAGATAAACATAAAGCAGTCTAAATTGAAATATATATACAGTAGAACCTCTTTAAGTCGAACCTCGATAAGTCGAAAACCTCCAAAACTCGAAAAAAAGTTTTGTTCCTTTCCCTTCAAGCCCCAAAACCTCCACTACTCGAAATCTCAACCCTCTATTAGTCGAAATAATCAGTGAGTCCCTACAAGCCATTTTGGTACATATTTTCCCTCTATAACTCGAAAAAATAAATCGGACCTCTGTATCTCGAACATAGCAATGTTTTATTTTACAACTCGATTATTTGAAACTTATTCCTCTCTAGCTCGAAGAAAACTAAGTTGCCGACAATGTACACCATTGTTTCTTAGAAAACAATTTAGGAGTATACAATAAATAGGATTACCAATTATCTAAAGCAAAAAAAAATTACTGACTTTTTTTAATACCTACATATACTACGTATTTTTTATTTTAAGGATGTTTTGAAATAATGTTGGTTTATAATAAATATAAATATGTTTGTTAACTCTGTAACTTGAATTTTTATTTATTTCACCTCTCTACCTCAAAATTAGTTAGAATGAATCTTAACCTCTACAAGTCGAATCAAAAGCCGCCTGAGTCAAAATCCTCCATAAGTCGAAAACTCTATAACTCGAATTTTTTGGCGTCTCCCTTGATGTTCGACTTATAGAGGTTCTACTGAATATATATTGTGAACATGACAGAACTTTGTTATACCCATTAATGTCAGTCTGAAATGAATTTGAGAAGAGGGAGGGAGATTGTTCTGTACAGAAAGTTCTGTTATACAGGCCAGACCAAAAACATTTCAACATTTTTTTTTTTAAAGACAGGTTTTGATGTATCATTTCGGTATGTATCTCGCAAACCAGACGGCCCTCGAAAAATCGTAATTCAAATAAAATGTACATTTATGTTTTCTCTTCAATCATTCATCTGAAGAGTTTTAATTTATGTCATAAATATAGATGGTATTGTAAAACGTACTTAGACCCCGAAGTAAAGTGGTTCTCTTTTTCGTATGTTTTCGGCCACAATTTAATCAGATTTAAGTTAACACATGTGACATCTTCATATCAAATTTCAACTTCTTTGCGTCTAAACGTTCCCAGGGAACCTTGAAACGTGAAATTCCATTGAAAACTCGATCTCAGTGTTTTGCACGATTACAATACTTCCTTATACTACGAAAATAAACAAATAAAAAAATAAAATCTAACGAACGTTGTGGGGCTGTTGGTGGTAGTAGTGACAGTGACTCCGCCAGAAGACACCTTAGCTCTGGTACCACCACTGATGGTGGTAACACTGTTGTTGGTAGACGAGAGTCGGGTCATACTCTTGTGAAGTCCACTCCCACTCCCACTTGCTGAAATATACACAATACATTACAATAAATTTGAGGAGGTGAGATTCAAAAACAGGTTTCTCACATTTTTTTTAGAAAATGATCTTGATATGGCGTTTTTTTTTCGTCTCATTGAGAGCTATCGGTATGTGTAACTGTAATGATTCAAAAAAATAGTTTTCTCTCATCGTAAAACTACTTCAAAAAATGGATTTGGTTCAAAAGTAGGTTTATTCAACAACAGCTGTGCATCAAAGGCAGGATGTTAAGAAAGTATGAGTCTCGTGTTTGGTGCAAACTGGGAGACGAATGTTGTCTAGAGAATCTAGTCTAGAGTATTACCGAAGAGTTCTCTCAATGGATGATGGACACCAGAAGGAAGAATGCGACTGCCTCGAGCATGAGGTGGCTGTCCGTGTTTAGCTGCTTTTTTGTTGATTTATTTAAATGATTTTAGGTTTTTTCAATAACAGACATTTTTCACTTGCACGTTTTTGTTTATTTCCTATTCCATATCAGTCGACTAACTGAATTGTCTATCTGCTGCTCATAAAAAATAATTTAAAGGACAAATGAAAATTTGTATATGCAGATATGGAGTGTTTGGATCATAACCAGGTTCTCCTAAACATTTTTCTGTTTATTTAAAAAAATACTGAAAACATTTTTGAAACCTATTGCCACTGGAAAGACAATACCAAAGTACACCTCTGGAAAAAAAATGAAGGTCACAACCTGAAAGAGAAAAAGCAAAAACGTTTTTCCTGATTTCCCAAATTTTTGTCTTGAGTGAGAAACCTGTTTTTGAATCCCACCTCCTCATTTATTAAATAAATATTTTGAATATTATTTAAAAGAGGGCGCCATGCTACCCTACTGAGCTTAAGATCACGGGTTCGCAATCCAGCCGAGGCCCATTTCCATTTCACGACTTAAAACAAAAACTCCAATACAGTCCAACTGTCATAATGAATGTATAGGCACAACATTTTATATGTAAATTCAAATTCCTAAAAAAGGATGACATCTATTAATTTTCCGCAAATTCGGCCAAAGTGAAGGGGGATCAGAGGAGAGAACTCAACTCAAAAACACTAATAATTGTCGATGTAATGAATGTATTGACACAAAATTTAATACGAAGATTCAGAAACCCTTATGTATATCAACTATTGGCTTTTAGCCCGAGCGGTCGATTGGTTTCAAAGAGAGACTTAAAACAAAGTTGATTAATTCGCGCTAGGGAATTACATTGCTTACAATAGACACCTACACACTGTGGGAGTCAAGGAAAGTTCTAGCTGCGATAGATGTGGGGAAGACGACGAAACGGCGGCACACTTCCTGGGCGTCTGCTCGGGATATGCGCGAACGAGATTCCGCATCTTTGGTGGAGATGTAATCGCAGAGGGGGACTTTAGAAGATTAGATTATGAGAGATTAAGGAAACTGGGAGACTTCATGAAGGGCTTGGTTTAGGTAGTATAAACATACAGATAATATAATAAGGGGGAAGCCCAGCGCTTCCAGGGAAGGGATAAGAGCACTGGATGCTTAGGTCCCTAGGTGTAAAACACCAGCCCATATATTTTTTCACCTATAGTTGGGATCTTTAACGAGTACCTGATATCGCACAAGCTTGGGATCATCGCTTAACGTCGCGGGGCCTTTTTAAGGACGGCGTGCTCAAGTAGTAATAGTGTTACTTACAAGATGGGGGGAGAAGAGCGCTCATGTTGAGGCGGGTCATGCTGCGGTGAGCTGAGGAGGAATGTAGTCGGGAGGTACTCCTGCTCTCACCACCTAGACGGGCCCTTGGTGTGATGAGCACCCGACTTCCTTCTGTCCGGTTCAACATACACTCCTGCACCCTGAAACAATCATATCACACACTTCAAATATCATTATTTATATATAAACATCAGCTCGCACCAACCCCCAACGGATATACTTCATGCGCAGCAAAGTCAGTGCGCACCCGAGCTGAGAGGATAGGTGAGTTTTTCTGTAGAGTGATCGTGACTGAAGAAGAATGAAGGTGAATAAATCTATAAAAACAAACAATTGAATTTTTCGTCAACACTTCAAAGAGATTTTCTTTAAGAGACATCTCACAGTCAACGTGTAACAAACTAATATTTTATACGTGTAATCTTCATGGAGATAACAGTTGTTGAAAACAGAAAATTCAAAAATTCACCCAAAAAAGTATATTTTTAACGAACATTTATTTTAAATCTTTTAATAAATGTTTGTACAAAAAAGCGCTAAATCTATCCGAAATACTCATTTATGTAATACCACAACTGAAATTACTATAGCATAAAGTTGCAGCTTGAGAGTTTAGCTACACACCATTGCTCGGTATACAAGTTTTGCCGAAATCGGTTCATTAGATTCGAAGACATGAGGAACGATGTGCGTAGACACATATGTACAATAATATTCCGGGAAATATCTCATGTTCCTGATAAAACGTGAAAAAAAAAGATAAAATCAAAATTATGCAATGATTATATAACTTTTCTATTAGGAAAGTAATAACGAACCTATTGTTGTTGGTGAATTGTGCTGTGGGCGGAGGCTGCTTTGGCTGAACCAGGTTGTTGTTGCTCACATTAGGATTGTTGTTATTGTTGTTGGCCATCTGTCCACCAACTTTGACAATTGTCACACCCCCTGGAGTCTGATTCACCTGCGAACTGGTCGACAACAATATATTAGTGTATTATGTGATTTTTTTTTTTTTTTAAGAGGGTGCGCCTTGCATTGCACCAACATTACCCAGTCAACGTTAGAAAAGCTCGGGGATCAAGGGATTACTGAAGGACTGGGATGGGCCATCGGCGGGACTATTGCGCCGAACGTCCCCAACCCATCTTACATTGCCTGTTTCTGCTCCCGCCAGGAGCCGACGAATCGGCAGGACATCGGGTAGTCTGTTTCCGTCACCTGCATCTGCAGTAGATCCAGTCCCAAATACGATCTTGTCCCATGAATCAACTCCACCCTAGCTTGGTCGTACAGCGGACATTCGAGGACCACATGTTCTGCAGTCTCGATACCGCCGCACGAACAGTTCGGGGTGTTCTTCCTGTGAAAGAAAAACAGCTTGGAGGTGAAATCACCATGACCTGATAATATTTGAGGCGTCCAGTGATTAGGCTGTACCCATGTTGAGTCAAGGCGTACCCGGACGTCCGGGAAGTATGCGTACGTCGTTCGGCCATCCAAGCATCGTGGCCAGCGTTGTTGCCATTTTTCCACAATCCCGAAGATGCCCGAAATATATTCCGCATCAGGAACTGGACGGCAGCCGCACAGGATCGATACAATTGGCCGCTGTTGGTGGAGGAGGCCAAGACACGTCACCGGGTTGTAGCGCCATGATTGATTGATTGATGAAAAGTGTACTGTTCTATTTGAAACTAAGTAATAGCCTATATCGCTTCTGCGGATCTTATCAAAATTTGCTTTTCTCCACAGCCGTGTCCACAAACGCACTGGCAAACATCCTTTTGTCAAAAAGCCTTATTTTTTTGAACTGAGTGTATATCAAAAATTGATATTTTCAAATTACGAAATGTAAATCTTGAAACCATCCCCCACTTGTACAGTTGTAATAGAAAAAAGTGGAATACTTACTTGGAGTTGTTGTTTTTGTTCTTTCTAACTTCAGCGAGCATCTTCTCAGTGAAGAGGACGGGGTAGGACGAACAGAGGAGTGTAGCCTCTCTGAGGAGGGTACCCTGACTCCCACGTTCTGCCTTTCCGAGGTGCTCCAGGACAAAGTTCAGGGCTTCCTGGGCACGGTCCTACCAGACAATAATATTCAGAAGTTAGAGGAGTTCCATGCCATACTTCACAGTCGGTTAACGCGCTCTATATCCTAAATCAAAGATTTTCCCTAAGAGGTATCAAAGCTAATCTATCTCTAACAAAAAAAGATCATGGGATAGCTTATGAGATATATATATATATTCTTTTTAATGTCGGGGCTGACCACCTTCTGGACGGCCCCTATATTTCTGATATCCGGCCCCTCCGTGGTGATTTGGTAGCAGCTATGAGGAATCATCTGGTCTGTCTCGATATAAATTCAATAGTAAATTCTAAATACAACTCCCTCTACCGATTGGTCAGTGCTTTAGGACCTCAGGAAAGCTATCTTTCAATAAACTGCCATATTGAAAAACTCCGACTTCTAGCTCAAATCCGTCTCCACAATACCAATAAAAATTTTAGAATATTACTTGGAGGGCTTAGGTATGAGTTTTGTCCTGAAAGTGTCTGCAGGCTCTGTACCTTAGATGAGAAGGATGATCTCATACACTTTTTGCTCAATTGTCCCGCCTTGTGTATCCCCAGGCAAGCATTTCTCCATAATCATCTCACCAATAGACCAGAATATAACTCAGAAACATTTGTACATATTTTAAATAATTTAAAAGTTAGAGAAATTAACGATTTATTTTTATTTTTTTCGGTTGCTTTAAAAATAAAGAATAATCTAATTTAAATTGTGCTTGTAAGATGGATATATATATTTCTTGTTTTTATTATTATTACTTTATTTATTTATACATGTAGTATTTTTTTTTTTTTTTTTTTATTTATTCATGTGTTTTTTTGTTTTATATAATTTTCGAATTGTTTCATTTACACTTCTTTTGTTATTTATTTTGTGAAAAAAAAACCCACTCATTGCCATGAGGATTGTAATCTTTTGTGCAATAAAAAAGTTTATCTATCTATCTATCTATATATTCTTTTTAATGTTCATAGATATAATTAAATGCATTAACGAATGAAAAGTAATAATGAGTAGTGAGAATATATTTTTGATTTTTAAATGGCGTTGTGAGAAGGGAAAATTTATGTGCAAACGTCAGTGACATTTAATTTAAGCAGCTTACCGAGTAAGAAAGGTTAATTACACAGTACAAAATGATAAAATGCAACACTGTAAATACAATTTTAACCCAATAACTAAAAAGTATTGCCTAGTAAGTTAATCCAATAACACGGTTAATAAGGCGCAGTAGGAAATTTCAGAACATTCAGTAAAAAATTTGAATAGCCAGTAAAAAAATGAAAGACTAAGACTTAGAATGCACAGTACAAAATTGCAGTTTACCGAGTAAATCTAGTTTATGTATCCGAAGAAATAAAATGTTGACCCTCCCGTCGGTCCTTTTAGTGAAACAGTCGTTAAAAAAAGCATTACCATGTGACAAAATCAGAAATGGAGAGAATTTCATTCTAGCAGTCAATGTACTCATTAGAGGATTTATTGAAATTCATTTAACTTAAAAAAATATCTCATGAACTATTCAGCGTAAAGAGCTGGTTCAAAGTTCATTTTCTTCTTGTAACGATTCTGCAAAGCAATTTGATATTTGTCTGCGTCTTTTTCGAGATATTTGAGTGAAAACAAAAATCATTAAAATCGGTTCCTAACTCAAGAACTTCCGAATAGGTCGAGAATTTAAACGCATTTTGACTGAGCTAGCTGGGATTTTCATGAAAATATAATTTGAATATTATGGATGAAAAAATTCACTGATTTA